>CM066037.1:378966527-380166527 GCA_033557465.1 Ichthyophis bannanicus | reverse complement strand
CTTTATATAACCGCTCCAAAAAAGTAGCAAAGACATCGCGTATCTCTCGAGAGATCATCTTCTTCTGCCCCCCAGAATCATGAAGCTCGCGGACCACCCGCCCAGATTGCTGTTGCCGGAGCCGTAAGGCGAGGTAGCGACAAGTCTTATTCCCCTGCTCATAAAATGTCTGGCGCAGTTTCTGATGCTTATTGTCTAATTCTCTTTGTAAACAGGCATCCAGGTTAGCCCAGACGGCCCGCCATTGACGTAAGACCCGCTTCGATCCGGTCCGGGCATGCTCTAAGCGTAGCCGGGAAGAGTCTCCCACTAATTGACAATATTCCCGTCTCCATGCCCTCCGCGTACGAGCAGTTTCCGCCATAAGGTGGCCCCGAGCCGCGGCCTTGAAAGCGTCCCAAACCATAGGAAGCGGAACTTCCCCAGTATCGTTTAACTCAAAAAAATCAGCTATGAAACGGCCATGATCCTGCACAGCGCACTGCCGCCGAAGAAATCGCACATCAAGTCTCCAAAACCACTGGCGGTCACTATACACTTCCCCCGGAAGGGTGAGCCAGCACGGGGCATGATCCGACCAGGTCAACGCCCCGTGACCAGCCTTCACGCTCCCATCCATCAGGCGCTGGTCCAATAAAAAATAATCTATGCGGGTATGCACCTGATGGACAGGAGAATAATATGTGTAGCTTCTCTCCCCCTCATGGGTATCCCTCCACACATCGCGCAAGCACAGCTCGGTCAGAAGGTTCTGCAAGGCCTTACCAGGTCCGCCCGCCACCCTCCCAACACTACCCGTGGAGTCCAAATGGGGCACCAGATGGGCATTACAATCCCCGCCGAGTATGATGGGGCCTTTCGCAAAATCAGCTAGCAAGGCCTTCAACCGTGAAAAGAAGGATCCCTGTCCCTCATTTGGCGCGTAAATGTTAGCTAAGGTTAACATGTGACCCTCCAAGCGTATATTCGCAAAAAGCCACCTTCCCAGGGTATCCCTTTTAACCTCCTCCACCCAGAGAGATAAGCTTTGATGAAATAAAAAGGCCACCCCGCGTTTCTTCCGCCCATTCACATCCGAAGCCACCCACACCTCAGTATAAGGGTTACGCTTTAACCATCCCTGTTTGCTAGCTCAGAGATGGGTCTCCTGCAAAAAGACAATGTCCCCCTGCAGGGTCCGCAGCTCCGAGAACAGCAAAGATCGCTTTCGAGGGGAATAAAGACCCTTAACATTCAAAGAAATCAAGCGCACCATTGATATTCAGCCACCATACCCCCCCCCCCCCCGCCTTTTACCTCCCCTCTGGCCCACAACATGCAGCCCTCACCCCTCTTGGAACAGGTGGACTGCCTACCAGCACCTAAAGCCCTCACCTTGAAAGCCCCAGGTTGACTATAGAGATTCATCTCCCCCACCCTCACGTTCCTTATCCCAGACAAAACTGCTAGGGCCCCCCCCCCACACCCAAATTCCCACCCACCCCTAGCGGAAGACACCTCCCACCCAAACCCACCCCCCATCCCGTCAGTACCACCCGCCTGTTAAGGAAAAAACAGGACACGGTAAACTGACCCCAAACTAAACTCCGTCCAGGCCCCCACATTGCCAAACAACAAGCATAGCATGTAAAATCATTTCCGAACACATTGCATCAATACAATATCATGCCATGTACGCCCCTTTAACAGAAAAAGAGAAAATCTTTTGCTTTTCCTCCTTTTCCCCCCCCCCCATCCCTCCCCCTCTTTTCTTTTTTTCTTCCTTGCCCAGCTTCAGCATACCCCCCACCACCCCCATGTGATATTGGGCATATGTCCAGGACCCCCCAGACCAAGAGTCAGAATCTCAGCAAGAGCGGGCACAGAGAGCAGTAAAACTCTCAAAACTAGCCATTCAAGTCAGGTCATGAAAGCAGAGAACCCCTGAGCAAGGACCCTTAGGCAGGAAAGTAAACACTCCTGTTCCAGGGAACATCAATTAGGCTTTCCCACCTGAGTCCACTTCGAGTGTTGAGGCTTAGGGGTCGGGAGTTGTGGCAGTGCATTATCTTCGACCAGACCCGCCTGGCGCAGAGCTCTCCAGGCCTCTGTATGATCTTTTGCTGAGATCCGTTTATTACCCAAGAGGAAGTTGATCCGGAACGGGAAGGCCCAGGAATAGCGAATCCCTTTGTTATTCAAAACCATCGTGACTGGTTTCATCTCCCTCCGACGGGCCAGTGTAAACACCGAAAGGTCCTGATATACAGTTACCGCTGCGTCCTGAAAGCAGATCGCTTTTTTTTCTCGACCCCGGCGTATGAGAAGCTCAGCATCAGTATAGCGCAAAAAACACGCAATGACATCCCGGGGCTGGTTATTAGGAGGCTTGCCCAAAGCCCGGTGCACTCGCTCAATTTCCATGCCAGACCCATGGGTAGTCAGCTCGTCCACCGGAAGCAGTTCAGCAATCAGGTTTTTGAGCACCACCTGCAGATCTTCATTTCCCCCCGCTGCTTCCGGGATTCCCTGGAAACACACATTATTGCGACGGGAGCGATTTTCAATGTCATCAATTTTATAAGTCAGTTCCGTTACTTGTGCACGTTGTCTATCGAGAGCACATTGTAGATCCACCACAGCACCATCATGATCTTCAACTTTGGTCTCAACCTCCTCCACACGCGCCCCTAGGTCTTTCATGTCACCCCGGAGTTCCGCAATGGTGCTCATCACTTCCTCGCACATGGAGCGAAACTCGCCGGCCAACTCCGCAAAACCTCTACGAAGTTCTTGTTATAGTAAGGCATGCGAGGACAGCCTGTTGGGTTCCAAATCATTTTCACTCACAGTCTCATCATCGGAACCCTCCGAGAGATGTTTGTTGGAAGGACTAGCCGGAGCGCCACTCTTGCCCTGCAACCATTGGGATGCGCGAATGCCCTCCCGGGCCTCTGAATTTTTAGCCTTAGCAGCCATGAGTTAGAGAACAGTCCAGCAATCCAAGGATAGGCAGAGTGCAGCTACAGTAAAAGCAGGCAGCTGCTATAAGCAAGGTGAAAATGCTAATTGATCCCACTTTTGGGCAGCAGAGGGAGCTCCAGCCTCACACAAGATAGTAAAGCACAGTGAATGTAGAGAGGAAGGGAGCCCGATGGACGTTTTGCAGCAGTGATGAGGCAGGAATAGCAGAGACGGATTGTAGACAATTCGAGTGTCCCAAAAGCAATTTGGGTAGATACAGGGGTCTCCGGACCAGGAATAAGCACCAGGTTGAGGCGGGAAACTCCAATTACAGTGTCAAAATCCAGGGTTGTTTGCCACTCGTGAGGAAAGCAGGCGATTTACTGGAGAGCGCCCACGTGATCGATGTGACCCGATGCAGTGGTTGGAACGCAAAGAACCCCGTGCGTTCCAAGACCACGCGGTTATGGCTGCCTCTAAGGTCTACCTCTCCGTTGAGTCCCGTCAAGCTCTTCTGGGCCAGGCCTCAGGCATCCTCATCTCCTCTTCAGCACCGAGGCGGCACAGTCGCAAGGGGGAAAGCACCAGCGCACAGGGCAGCAGTAGCGTCGGGGCACCAATCTCCTCTCCGATTCAGCTCCCAGCCATGGGAGTCACCCGCGGCCTCCAGGAAACGCTGCTCCAAGGTGCAGAACAAGGAGGGATCAACGTTCCACTATGCGGTGGGTAAGGAACCCGGCATTCAAGTTCCAGCGGGCATGAAGCTCACCTGAGCCAGGGCAGTAGATAAAAGGAGAGCGTCAAGGCCGGTCAGTGAAGGGGCCGAGATCCGGCCGTAGATCTCGTCGGGGCAGTCCCAGTTTCGCCAGAGGGCACAATTAAGATCACCCAGCTCTCCGCGTACCAATTCAGGGACTCTGGGGGGCCAATTCGATGGTAATGCTAAAGTTTGCAATAGGAATGGGTAAGCCTGGAATGGAGCTACACTAGGAAGCAGCCATTCTGTAGCGGGCTCACTAGCGCCCCCATAACTTCATTCTTTTTAACATCTTTGTTAGTGATATTGTGGAAGGGCTGTCGGGTAAGGTTTGCCTCTTTGTGGATGATACCAAAATCTACAACAGAGTAGACACCAAGGAAGGTGTAGATAACATGAGGAGGGATCTAGCTAAGCCTGAAGAATGGTCTAGAATTTGGCAGCTGAGATTTAAAGCTAAAAAATGTAGGGTCATGCATTTGGGCTGCAACAATCCAAGGAAGCGGTACAGTATAGGGGGTGACATACTTCTGTCCATGAAAGAAGAACGGGACCTAGGCATAATTGTGTCTGATGATCTCAAAGTAGCTAAACAGGTAGAAAAGGCGACGGTGAAAGCTAGAAGGATGCTTGGGTGCATAGGGAGAGGAATGGCCAGCAGAAGAAAGGAGGTGATAGTGCCTCTGTATAAGTCTTTGGTACGACCTCATTTGAAGTATTGTGTGCAATTCTGGAGACCGCACCTTCAAAAGGATACAAACAAGTTGGAGTTGGTGCAGAAGGTGGCTACTAAAATGGTTAATGGTCTTCATTATAAAGCATATGAGGACAGACTTAAGGACCTTAATACGTATACTTTAGAGGAAAGGCGGGACAGAGGTGATATGATTGAGACATTTAAATACCTCCGTGGCATAAATGCACAGGAGGAGAGCCTCTTTCAATTGAAAGCAAGCTCTGCTACAAGGGGACATAGGATGAGGGTGAAAGGCGATAGACTCAGGAATAATATGCAGAAATATTTCTTTACGGAAAGAGTGGTAGATGTGTGGAATAGTCTCCCAATGGAGGTGGTAGAGATGAGGACAGCATCTAAATTCAAAAAAGCATGGAACAAACACAGAGGCTCTCTAAAGGAAAAAAGGGGACTCCTGTAGTGGGTGATATGGAAGGGCAGACTAGATAGATATTTCACACGTGGGCTTAAAATCTGGCAAGTACCAAGAAATATAGTCAGAGACCAAGGGGCCCTTTTACTAAAGTGTATTAACTGCTTCCATAGGCCCATATTAATTGTTACCATGCAAGTGGGACAATTACTACTTGTTGAAATGCATATTAATCATGCATCACGCAATGGGTAGGGAAAGAGACAATGAAAGCCAAATGACATTTTTCAGAAAAGGGAAAGAAGACCCTAACGAAGAAATAGGGATGAACAAAATCACTGACAAGTTATATGCAAAACAGTAACAAGGCAGGTCAAGAGAGACTTTCAAAAGAAGCTTGCTGTAGAGACAAAATTAATACATCTGAAGAAAAAGCCAGTGAAAGAGTCAATTGGACTGCTGGATAACCAAAAGGCTAAAGGAACGTTCAGAGAAGATAAGGTAATAAGGTAATGGAGTGGAGGAGTGGCCTAGCGGTTGGGGCAAGGTACTTCAGGCCGGAAGGTCAGGGGTTCAAATCCCACTAGAGGACAGCAACCTTGGGCCGGAAGGACTGGGGTTTCTAGTCCCACAGGTGCTCCTTGTGGTCTTGGGCAAGCCACTTAACCCTCCATAGCCCATGTTCCCTGTAAAATAGTTATCTCCAAGTTATAATGCCCTGTTCAATGTAATTTCAGTTTGTTCAATGTAAACTGCACTGATGCAGAATAGCATGGTATATAAGAGAATATAAATAATAAAATAAATAGCAGAAAAGTGAAACAATTTCTTTGCTCGGTCTTTACTAAGGAGGACAGGGTCAAACTCACTTGGAAACCTTCTTTGAAGGTAAAGATTCCAGGCAACTAAAGCACTTCACTGCAAAAGATCAAATTGACAATCCTGAAAGAGCTCAAACATGAAATTGATAACCTGTTACTAGTAATCTGTAGCTTATCATTTAAAATGGTCACATACAAATAGTTGTAATACAGGAGGCAAGATGGCGGCAGTGAGCTTCTTCGGAGCAGGCAGCTAATCTGAGTGGGCCGGTTCCAGGAGTGCCTTGCTAAGCTCATGGGGCATCGCAAGCGTAAGCAAGCCAGCCTACCCTCGGGCTTGACAGAAGATCAGGCTCCTGGACAGTTGGCCTTGACTCAGTGTGGCTTTGGAGCTGGGAGCGGTGTCTTCGGCGGGACTGCCAGAAGATTGTTCAGCGGTTCTGGGCATGTTGGGGGTATGGCTCTCTCCGGAGTCACGAGCCCCCGCCCTCCCCCCACCACGGCCTGGAAGTGATATGAATGCTGTAGGTGTACTTCCCCCAGGCATACCGACGAGCATGCCAGGGGGGAGTGAAGAGGGCTCTGCAGCAATACTGCAAGCTGCTTCCTCTGCTGCTGGGCACCCGAGTAGAATTGGAGCTTCTCCTGGACCATTAGTTTCCATTTCTGGGGATTTGGTTGCCATAAGCGGTGGCATGGTGCAGATTCTGGTCTCTGGCGCTTTGGTGAAACCTGGTATTATAACTTTAGAAACGCTATGGGATGCTCTCACCACAATGAACTCCTCTCTTCAGGTGAGCCAATTGTCAAACACCATCCAGAGTGGAGCTCTTTATGAGCCAGCCATCCAAGTAAGAGAAGATGAAGATCCCCCCAGGGTCCAAAGATAGGCTGCTACCACCGCGAGGCACTTCATGAATACTTGGGGCACCGATGCCAGACCAATACTGGAAGTGACTATCCCCCAGAGCCAACCTGAGGTATTTTCTGTGAGCAGGGTGGATCGGTATGTGGTATATGCATCCTTGAGATCCAGGGAGCATAGCCAATCATTCTTTTGCAGGTAAGGAAGCAGGGTCCCCAGCAAGACCATTTTGAACAATTCTTGCACCAGGTAAGTGTTAAGGTTCAGAGTTCCAGGATGGGCCAAAACCCCCTATCCCATTTTATTGGTGACTAGGAAGTATCTGGAATAGAATCCCTACCCAACCTGAGCCAAGGGAACCGGATAGATGGCGAGCTCGGTGAGGAGAGCGGAGACCTCCTCATGTAGCAAGCTGCAATGCAGTAGGTCCAGGGGATAAACCCTCTGAGGAGAATGGGACGGCAACTCAGCAAAGTGCAGCATCTATCCGTTATGGACTATCTGCACACCCACGTGTCCGAGGTAATGAGAGGCCATCTATGGCTGAAATGAATGAGCCCCCTCCCCCCACCAGTATACCCCTTTGGGCACTGGCAGATTGGCTATGCTCCAGAGGAACCAATCAAAAGCCCACCCCAAGTTTGGGCAGTGGGGCAGGTTGGGCCTTCTGAGGCTTCTCTCGTCATTGTTGGTGAGGAGCCTGCGCCTTTGGTTGAGAGCTCTGAGGACTCAAGTAGTGATAAAAGTAGCTTGAAGTGGGGTAGCAGGACCCTCTGAAATGGTTAACAAGGAGAATGACTTGTAATGCTGCAGACAATCTGGCGCCTAGAAGCCTAGAGAGAAATGTTTTCTAAAAGTCAAGGTTGTAATTTAGGAGACAGAATACTTTTGTTTTTAGAATGGTGGAGCAGAAATGTCTCTGCTCTGACCTAGAACATCTAGATAAACAAAGCTTGACGTAGAGCTGAATTTGTACAAAGTAAGAGTTTTTCCCTAATAAAAGTAGGTGCGATGGCCTAGCTGAGAGGGGGAATCATAGGAACCTGCACAAGCGTGCACACCTGGGAATTCCTCACTTAAGCTGAAGTTGTACTATTTTATATAACTCTCTGTGTCTGTGTGCTTTCGTATTTGCAGCTGAATTTAGAGAACTGAATTCCGAGGACTGAGGACCGAGGTTAAGTTTTGCTATCTTGTCAAAAGTAGGCCACAGATTAAGGGATCAATTCATTTGGTGTCATAACTCAGATATTTATTTCTCTTCATTCAAGGCAAAGCAGAGTGGATTGTGAATATAGACAGTGTTTAAGAGAGGCAGTCTATTGTAAACATGGTGATATTGCGAAGTCCTTTAAACTGTTTCAGAGGAGTTGCGATGTTTGAAAATAATGGTACATGTGAAAAATTGAATGGAAAATATAAGTTGTTTGTATTATAAGAGGTTTGCTTTTCTGATGTTGTGTTTTTAAAAGGATAACATTATCTGGTTGTAAAAGATTTAGAAAGCCTGGCTGAAACTTGGTAACTAATTGTGCTCTCATATGCTAATATTCTTCCTTAGTAAGTCAGAGCTGTATTTTATCAGACTTGTAAGTGGATATTTGAAATGTCTGTGTTCTTATCTTTGTTAGTCCGTAATGGGTAAAGACAGATTTGCTTGTTTTGTTTCACTCTTTGGTCTTAGGTAACGTAATTGCAATTGTTTTCTGTTTTCTGTTGTGTGTTTCAGTTTTGTTGTTATAGAATGACCCCTGTAGAACTGATGTTTTGTTGCTAGTGGAATGGATATTAAATTAGTATCATCGACTGAGGTGCATTCAAGGTGTAAATAAATTTCACTGTTCAAGAGATTAATTGATCTTTTATAAAGTGCCAACAAAGAGAAGTTGTAAGCACTGAGAACTGAATTTCTAATTAGTTTAAATTCTATGTTTTAAAAGTTTTGTGGTTATGAATGCATTACCTTATGTTGAGCATAATTCTTGGAATGCTATGTAGTGACCCATGATGTATCTGTTTCCTTTTGCTTTGTGTCCTGATGTCCATCCTTTGTGAGCTGTCTATTAATCAAATAGTTATATTGTAGATAATGTTTAGGGTAATGTGAGTCAAACAGTTACCTGAGATAAGAGAACCTTCCTAAGAATTTTTGGTGAACAATTGAAATGAGTTTAATTTATTTGCCATAAAACTGCCAGTTATGTTTTGATGTTTGTTACTCCTTAAGTAATACTTTGCATATTGTCACGATTAGATAATAAATCACAAACATAATTAATAATATGCATATGTAAGTTGTGCACCTTATAAGAGAGGTATGCCTATTAGGCCACATACTAACTTGAATTTGATAAATAAAGAGAAATATTAGAGAATGTAGAAGCAAAATAGAAGTATGTTGCAAGTTATCTTGGTCTCAATATAGTTAAATAAGCTGTAATAATTTACTGCTAGCAGTAGACGTATTTATTTAGCGTACATTTGTATCCCGCTGCTTCCAGTGATCAGCAGCGGTTGCTATACATGGTGAGATTGGCTGTACTACGGGCCAGTAATTAGAGATATGTCCATTGTGATCAGGGAGGGGGAGGTAGAACACAGCAAAGATATGGTTACAGATTTACATTTGATACATTTGATTGATGTATTGTAACTGTAACTGTAATTAATTAACATTAGATTAGATAATTCTGTTCAGTTCTATATTGCCATTAGTAGTTGTGAATGTTTGCCATTGTGAGGAATCAGAGGAATGTTGTAATGGTGAGTTTTCGTTCTGCAAATTATATATTACATGCACTGAATCCTATGGGCTGAAGACGACTACTGTGAATGAAAGGAAGTGTTCAATGCTACTGAAAGTCAGACAGAAGCAAGGATCACCAATTCCAGGACTGCTATAGAAAGATATATATGCAGCCATGAAGTTGGGTAGACAGTCACTGAAACTGTCCGAGATGTGCACAGCGCAACTGAGAATGAAAGAGAATGCTGCTGGAGAACTTGCAGTTGTGACCAATGTTGTGATGTGAATGTGAGCGTAAACTTCTGAACTTCTGGAAGATCTATGAAGAACAGTTGGCCACTGTCAGCATATAGTGCTTGAAGAATAATTAGTAGAGCTTTGCTCTCTCTACACATTCTTAATGAGACCTAACAAGGGCAAACAGTGTCACATAGTTTTGGTTAATTTGCAGGATGCACTGCATGGGGCCAGGCACAGCCATTTTTCAAGATGGTGGTGGAAGAGCAGGAGTGCATAGGCAGCATTCCTGCTCGTTTCTGAAGGTAGCAGATAGGGGGAGGGGGTTCAGGGCTGCTGGGCCACCAGGGACCATTTTTACTTTGACAAGTGGGGGATTGGGGCTGCTGGGCCACCTGGGATTGTTTTTACTTGGATGGGTGGGGGGATTGGGGCCGCTGGGCCACCAGGAACTGTTTTTACTTGGGCGGGTGGGGGGATCGGGGCCACTGGGCCACCAGGGATTGTTTTTACTTGGGCGGGGGAGGGAAATCAGAGCTGCTGGGCCACCAGGGATTTTCTTTCTGTCGAGGGCAGAGATCCCTGACAGTATTTTGATAGCATTGGAGGCTTTCTCTGATGCCTGGATCATCTTTGAGATTTTTCCTCAGATGATCCAGGCATCGGGGAAAACAATCAATGCCAACAAAATAATTTCAGAGCTAGACGTTTAAGCCACCTTAGACCCAGGCGTACAGATATTGGCACTAAGGTTGGTTGCAAAATCCTCTACGTGTTTCTCTGCATCGGCCGTAGCCAATACCAGTTTATTATGTGCCTATAATTTAAATACTCTTGGCATTAATTGCATGCTAGTTTCTCCATCACTGTTTACGCATGCATCCGTCTCTTTTCTGCTTTTGACGGTAACAATACCTATGCTTAAAAGTGGCATTATCTTTGCTTAAAGGCCACACTACTTTTCTGCATGGGCCTGTTTGTGTGCACTAGCAATGCTGTATAAGCTCTGCCAATCAGGAAAAAGAAGAAAATGGAGTTTTTTTCTTCTTTTTCCTGATTGACATTGTGCCGTGGAGGTTCCTTCTCTTTGTTTTACTATATAAACTCTGACCTGATTTCACTGTGCTAAGATAAAGAAGTGTGGAAGCGGTGTTAATCCACTATAATGGTAAATAAAAAAGGAAAGGAAAAAAGTTAAATGAGGTGATACCTTTTTACTGGACTAACTTAATACATTTGTAGACTAGCTTTCAAAGGTAAAACCTTCTTCTTCAGGTCAGGACAATATGAGCAATAGAGGTTGATACCAAAATATATACAGAATCCATACAGCATAGGCGGGAGGGAGGGGAGGTGGAAGGGATGGATGGTTGATCAGAGGGTGACTAGGCCGTAAATTTTAAGAGTTTATAATGTGACAGGAAGTGCATGTATTTGTGGAGTCTTGTTAACAGCGTCGTATCCAGCCCTGTGCAACTCTGTGCTTGAATGGCTGGTCTGGTCCCTCCTTCCTCTGATGCGGGCATATGTCACAGGAGGAAGGATCAGACCTGCATGCTAGCAGGAAATCAGAAAAACCTGTGGGTTTTTTTTTTTCAATTTTATATGTGTTCCACTTTTGCCACCACTGCAGCCAAGAAAACATGAAAAGCGGCATCAGGGCAAGGGCAGGTAGTGCGGTGAACCAGCTGGACATGGAGGTGAGGGGTAAGGCAACATGGGGAGATGCTGGGCATGGGGCAAATGGCATACCTATGATGGGGAGGGAGGGGGCGCACCAGATGTGGAATTCGCACAGGGCGCATTTATGGCTTGGTACAGCCCTGCTTGTTGGTGACCAGGCTGTAAATATTTATAGTTTATAATGTGACAGCAAACCAATATCCTTACTGAGTCCTGTCTGGTCTGATTCAAAGTATCATATCATCTTCATTTCAAATGTTTTAAGGTCCTGGATAGATTTAAGTCCATCTCTCAGGACCCTCACCATAAAATCATCAATGCTGTGCTCAGGCCCTTTGAAGCGCAGAGCAACAGCAGATGTTAGAGTGGCTGAATTTATACCTTGGTCTGTTCTGTTTTGCACCGAGGTTTGGGGCAACTGCCCCTGAGTCATTTTAAATTAGATAATTCATTTCTCTTCCTCACCCTGTCTCTGACATTCTGCTTATCCATTTTGAGGCATCTGAATTTAGATGGCAAAATATAGGGATTCTTCTACCACAGTGCGCGAAGCAGCTTGCGTGTGAATTAACATGTGTGCTGCACAGGCATGATAGCGCATGCTTACTGCATATTGTGAAATGGGGGAGACTAAAGCAGAATGTCGGCCAGTAATAGCTAACAAACAAAAAGAAGTGGTGATAAAAACAGACCAAGGGTGCAAAGTAAATGAATAGAATGTAATACACACATTGAAACCATAAAATTATAAAACGAAAATGCGAAAATATACAACTATGCATAAAATTGCCCAAATACAAAAGTTAAAAGGAGCCCAACATGTTTTGGCTCAACAGCCTGCATCAGGGGCTCATTTTCAAAAGAGTACACAAAGATATGAGGTACAACCTACAACCTAAATAAAAATAAAAACAAACACATTAACATCATAAAAACAAGTTGCGTAGCAAGCATACAAACTATTTTTTAAAAAGTGGCTTTTTTGGGTGATTTGCATATTTTTAAATCTATATCATCAAATTGAGTTGAGCAAGCCTCGATCTTGGTAGTGCTGTCAATCAAGCTGCTTCTTCGCAGGAAGACTGTTTTAAAAGCAGCGCATTGCCCGATGCAGGTTTCCTCATTGATGGTGTGCTGGACATGTGATCGGGTAGGTTTTCTGGAACTTTTTGCAGTTTTTGCCAGTGTTTTTTGCTGATTCTTGGTGCTAGTGCTGTCTTTTATGTTCCCCACAGCAGTGCATTAGGGATGTCTACCCTTCAGCACTAGGGATCATAGTATGGCTCCTGCGGTGGGTTTTGCTGCTATACCATTGCTTTTTTAATGTTTAATGTACTTTTAATGTTGCTATCTTCCTTTCTTAGTATAATAATTTTATAGGTGAAGTTGATGACTGTCTTTTGAATGTTGGTCATAGTATTGGGCTATGTGCTGATATTAGGTGCAGGGTCTTATAGAAAATATCGATAGAGCTGTTTGCTTTTCAGCATTCAGCTTTGGTCTTGGTTGAAATGTTGTCTGTTTTTTGGTACCATGGGCTTTTTTAAGGTCCCACAGCATTAAATCATATATTCTTATTTTTGTGTTCCCCCAGTTTTTATGAGTTTGTGACTGAGGTATGAACATCTGCGACCTCTGTTTTATCCAATATTGTTTTTTCAATTTTATGTGGATTTCATGGGTGTGATAGCAGTACCTGACTCTTTTCATGTTCACTTTTATTTATTTCTCACTGAACTGAGACATTTTAAGGGTTTTCTTCCCTCTTTGTTTTGTAGGTATATAATTGCAGTCTAGGTTCTATTCTCAGAGGAGTGGTGTAGTTGCCCCCAGGAGGCAGGTGTATATATACGCTATCATTTTAAGTTTCTGTATGTGTTTGTATGATTGCTATGCAACTTGATTTTATGATGTTAATGTGTTTGTTTTTATTTTTATTTATATTGTAGGTTGTACCTCACATCTTTATGTGCTCTTCTGAAAATGTGCTCCTGATGCAGGCTGTTGAGCTGAAACATGTTGGGCTCCATTTAACTTTTGTATTTGGGCAATTTGATGCATATTTATGTATTTTTGCATTTTGGTTTTATAATTTTATGGTTGCAATGTATGTATATTAAATTGTTTTTCTTTGATTTGCACCCTTGGTCTGTTTTTATCACAACTTCTTGTTTGATTTTACTTTGTGGTGTATATAGCACCTCTGTGTGTTTTGTGGCCAGTAATAGCTAACATGTGGGACGATACTGTGCACTAGCAGTCATGACTGCCGACAGTGCAACTGCACTTAACACTACCTCAAATGTACTACCACTAAGGATTTACTCTTAGCAGTAGTACCACAAGACTACTGTTAGGGGTTACCACTGCCATTTTGGAACCCTGAGCAACCATAGCAAAGCAAAGAGGGGCTGATCCTGCTCCGGCCCCACTAGATACCGGGGAATCACTTGTGTAGGTCACAAGGGTGAATGGGGATGGTGAAAGGAAAGTAGGGAGATGGCCAGTGGGGGGGGGGGGGGTGCTAACTGAAAGGGCTATTCTTTTTGAGGGGGAACTTTCTTTTCTGAAGAGAGCATTCTATTGCAGAGTTGTCAATTTGCACAGATCCATGAGTGAGATATTAAACCAGTCCTGGATTTCTGACAGTCTCATCCTGATGCATTATGGGACCTGCAGCACTGATTCCAATAGGTAAAACCAAGTTCTTCAAATACAATACTGCAATAAAATATACATATAAAACCAGAACTGGCAAAAACCTCACTTATGGAACAGGGTAACTTGGCAACTCTCGTATTGGGGGGGAGAGGGGACTTGATGGGGAGTGTGGTGCGGGGATCGTTGTTGCTTATGTGTATGGCTGTCCTGAAGGGAAGGGTGGGAGAAGTTGATAGGACAAAGCAGGGTAGTCATTTCCTGTGGATAGGGGGATCGGAAAGTGGGGTGGGGTTAATGTGCTTTAGATTTGACCTCAGATCAGGCAGGTTTAAGGAGGGAGATAACTGACCGGGGTGAGTTCTGGCATCGTCAGCAGTCACAGATGCAATTTGCCTCCACATTTTTGGGCCAGAGCTGTGTTCCTTACCTTGGCAGGTAACATGGTTGTTCCTGCGTTTCCTGTCATGGCAGGGAATGCAGCACCAATGCAGTAAGTGTCTGCTCTGCGCATAAATGCAGGGCAGATGCTAGCCCCCCCCCCCTGCATTTACTGTAGAGGGTTCGCATTTGCCACACTTTATGTCTTGCACATAATGCATGGTAAGTTCAAAAATTTACCACACCCTAGTAAAAGGGCATCTTAGGCATTAAGCATGGGGGATTTTCACTTTGGCAAATCTAAACATGTAATCCCTTTTGAATATCTACCCCCAACTATATAGAAAGGATTAGGATAATTACCTGTTGTACCACAGTGTTTCCACCATTAAGAATAGCAATACCAAGCTTCAGTGTTACCACAACCATGGAATTCATTTCGCCTATCAGAGACAAAAAGAAATGCAGAGACATATAGATAAAACAGAAAATTTTCTGTCTTCCCATATCTACTCCTTTACTTACTTTAATGGTTTTCCTTTCAATATTTTTTACCTTTCATCACATTATTCACCTGCATCTTGATATGGTCTACTTTTGCTTACATGGGAAAGCAATTTTAAGGAGAAATTTCACTTACAGTTAATTTCCTTTCCTGGAATCCTGCTAGACCAGTCCAGACAAGTGTGTTAAGTACCCCTGCCAGCAGATGCTGGAGACAGAGAAAATGCCAGAAGCATCAATTCCTGAGCTCTGGCATATAGAGAGGCTCTCCTAGGTGTTACCCTCAGTATACTCCTTTAAAATCAGAGGAAGCCCTGTGCCAAATTTTAACCTAATCAACAATGAATATCCCTTGAGGGAACTGAATGCACCAAGAAGTGCAACTATATAGAAGAAGCCCAAGAAGCTAGGCTAAACTGGTACAGATAGCAGTGGCTGCAATTTCAGTAAGACTCTGCAGATGCCACTGTCAAGTAGGCCAAAGACAGTTGCTAGAGAACACAGAGAGGGGTGGGTCCTGGACTGGTCTACCAGGATTCCAGGAAAGGAAATTAATGGCAAGTGAAATTTCTCCTTCCAACTCATCCTGCTAGACCAGTCTAGACAAGAGGGAAGTACGAAAGCTACACCACCTCTGGGTGGCAAGAGACAGCTGACTGTTTCACACTAGCCCCAAAATGCACCGAGGCTTGAGAATGAAGATTAAGATGGTAGTGGTGCGCAAAGGTGGACATGGAGGACCAGGTGGCCGCCCAACAAATGTCGATGGGAGACACAAACGACTGTTCTGCCCACGAAGCTGCCTGAGCATGCATGGAGTGCACATGAAGCCCCACCGGTATGGGCTTCTGATGAAGAATGTAAGCGGATTCGATAGTGCGCTTGATCCAGTGCACAATCATTGCCTTAGAAACTGTAAGATCCTTCCAGTGCCCTGCAAAAAGAATGAAGAGGCAGTCGGACATCTGAAAGGAATTAGTGACCTTAAGATAGTGATGGAGAACCCTCATGACATCAACCGCTCGTAGTTCGCTGTGTCCCCCTGAGCCATGCTCTCTAGGAAAGGTTGTCAGTGAAATAATTTGCTTGACATGGAAGGGCGAGAGCAGCTTTGGCAAGAAGGAGGGTATGACTCAAAGCATTACACTCTCCACAGTAAAGGAGAGAAAAGGTTCCCTATAGGACAGAGCCTGCAACTCCAACACTTGGCAGGCAGAAGTGATGGCAACTAGGAAGGCCGTCTTCAGGGAGAGATCCTGAAGCATGATATGCTTAAGCGGGTCAAACATGGCCTTCATGAGGTTCCTGAGCACCAGGGCAAGGTCCCAGGGAGGGACAATGGCACGTAGCAGAGGTCAGAGCGAGCATACACCTCATAGGAAACGCGAGATATCCGTGTGAGAGGCGAGTGAGCGTCCTGCTATGGGACCGTGAAAGCAGGTAAGCGCCATGACCTGTACACAGAGACAGCTAAACCCTTATCAAAACCCTCCTGTAGAAAAACCAGGATGGGCGGTATTTTAACATGCCAGGGAGAAAGTTGTTGCCTCGCACTCCATGACTCAAAAATGCACCATACCCAGGCATATGCCATAGACGTAGAGGGCCGCCGCGTCCTGAGAAGGGTCTCTACTACCTTATGATAGTAACCTTTGTAGATTAGGCATCTCCTCTCAAGAGCTAAGCTGTAAGCGATTAAGGAGCTGGATCATCCATCAGAATTTGGCCCTGTCTCATTAGACCCCGGCGAGAGCTGAGTGGTAGAGGTGCTGTCACTCGCAGCCAGACGAGGTCGGCATACCACAGGCACTGAGGCCAATATGGTGCCACCAGAACCACGTGACCAGGGTGGGTCTCGATAAGAACATAAGATATGCCATACTGGGTCAGACCAAGGTCCATCAAGCCCAGTATCCTGTTTCCAACAGTGGCCAATCTAGGTCATACGTACCTAGCAGTTTCCCCAAAAGACACAGGTTCCACAATGCTTGTACTGGGTCAAGCATTGATATCCTGGGTCCCTTCTTAATAATGGTTTATGGACCTTTCCTCCAGGAACTTGTCCAAACCTTTTTTAAACCCAGCTACACTAACAGCCTTTACTACATCCTCCGGTAACAAATTCCAGAGTTTGATTACACGTTGAGTGAAAAAATATATTTTTTTGTTAGTCTTAAATAGTTTACCCTGTAGCTTCATTGCATGTCCCCTAGTCTTTCTTTATTCTGATAACGTAAACAATCGATCTACGTTTACCCGTTCCACTCCGTTCATTAGTTTATAGACTTCTATCATATCTCCCCTCGGCCGTCTCTTTTCCAGGTTAAAGAGCCCTAACCCTTTTAGCCTTTCTTCATAGGAGTATCCTTCCATCCCCTTTAACATTTTCGTGGCTCTTCTCTGAACCTTTTCTAATAACTCTATATCCTTTTTAAGATACGGCGACCAGAATTGCACACAATATTCAAGGTGCGGTCTCACCATGGAACGATATAGAGGCATTATAATATCCTTTGTTTTATTTTCCATTCCTTTCCTTATGATACCTAGCATTCTATTTGCTCTCTTGGCCGCCGCTGCACACTGGGCCGAGGGTTTTAACAATGACGCCTAAATCTTTTTCCTGGGTGGTGGTTCCTAATGTGGAACCTTGCATCGTGTAACCATGGTTTGGGTTGTTCTTCCCTAGGTGCATAACTTTGCACTTGTCCATATTAAATTTCATCTGCCATTTTGATGCCCAGTCTTCCAATTTATCAAGATCCTCTTGCAATTTTCCACAATCCTCTTGGGTTTTAACAACTTTAAATAGTTTTGTGTCATCTGCAAATTTGATAACTTCACTCGTTATTCCCTTTTCCAGGTCATTTATGAATATGTCATAAAGCAGTGGAGGAGACACCACCTGATCATCATCTACGGGTGGAAGAGGTAGAGCAGTGATACTACCGGCCATGGTTGGGCCAGCGCGTCTATACCCTGAGAGCTGTAGTCCTTCCTGCGGCTTTAGTAGGCAGTAACTTTGACATTCCTTGCAGTGGCCATCAGATCGAAACTGGGTTGACCCAGGCCCGCACTATTAGTGAAAAGCTGATGGAGCCAGCTCCCATTCGCCGGAGTCCAAGGTACAGCGAATGAGAAAGTTGACTTGAACATTGTCCACTCCCACAATGTGCTGAGCTGACAGCGCTTGTATGTGTTTCTCGGCCCAAGGGAAGAGAAGAGTCATTTCTCTGGCCACCCCTGGGGCTTTGGGGCCACCCTGTTGGTTGAGTTAGGCCACCTTCGTAGCATTGCTGCAAAAGATGCAAACTGACTGAAGGTGAAGATGAGATAGAAAGGCTTGCAGGGCCAGGCAGACCGCTCTCACTTCAAGACGGTTGATCATCCACCGGGATTCCTGAGTGTTCCATGACCCTTGTGTTGTCTAACCCAGGCAATGTGCTCCCCAACCTGAAAGACTGACATTCGTTGTGCAGAGCATCTAGGAAACCCCTCACCTCAGGTGGTCCAGACAGAGTCACCAGTGCAGACTGGAGTGAACAGCTCTGGGAAGAGGAAAGTGAACTTCATACTCCTGAGAAGCTTGCGACCACTGGGATAAAAGAGCACATTGTAGTGGTCTCATGTGAGCTCGAACCCAGGGAACTGCCTCAATTGTGGCTGGCATAGATCCTAAGACCTGTAGATAGTCCCAAACTCGTGGCTGAAGCTGAAGCAAGAACGACTGTAGCTGGTTGGTCAACCTCTGGCAATGATCCTCCGACAAGAAGACACATCCCCGACATGTGTTGAAGCAGGCCCCCAGGAGAATTGGGAGGGGCAGAGACAGCTCTTGGAGAGATTGACCACCCAGCTGCGACATTCGAGGAATGTCATGACACTGGAGATGAACTTGAGGCCCTCAGTCTGTGACTTTATTCTGATTAACCAGTCATCCAGATAAGAATGAAAGCGGATTCCCTGTTTCCGCAAGGCTGCTGTCACTACCACCATGACCTTGGAGAAGGTACGTGGTGCTGTTGCCAATCCGAACAGCAGTGCGTGGAACTGAAAGTGGCATCCAAGCACCATGAAATGGAGAAAAGGTTAAGAACATAAGAACATAAGATATGCCATACTGGGTCAGACCAAGGTCCATCAAGCCCAGCATTCTGTTTCCAACAGTGGCCAATCTAGGTCATACGTACCTAGCAGTTTCCCCAAGGGACACAGGTTCCACAATGCTTGTATTGCTTCAAGCACTGATATCCTGGGTCCCTTCTTAATAATGGTTTATGGACCTTTCCTCCAGGAACTTGTCCAAACCTTTTTTAAACCCAGCTACACTAACAGCCTTTACTACATCCTCCGGTAACAAATTCCAGAGTTTGATTACACGTTGAGTGAAAAAATATTTTCTTTTATTAGTCTTAAATAGTTTACCCTGTAACTTCATTGCATGTCCCCTAGTCTTTCTATATTCTGATAAGGTAAACAATCGATCTACGTTTACCCGTTCCACTCCGTTCATTAATTTATAGACTTCTATCATATCTCCCCTCAGCCGTCTCTTTTCCAGATTAAAGAGCCCTAACCTTTTTAGCCTTTCTTCATAGGAGTATCCTTCCATCCCCTTTACTATTTTGGTGGCTCTTCTCTGAACCTTTTCTAAAATCGCTATATCCTTTTTAAGATACGTTGTTGATCTTCATGGTTTGGGATGTGCAGGTAAGCCTCTGCCAGACCGAGAGGGGCCAAGAATTCCACACTGCAAACCTCCAAGATAACAAGGTCTGTATCATGCTCACCCAGCCCTCCTAACAATCTGTGCAATTAAAGCCAAAAATTTCTCCTTGTGGAACAAACGCATGTCCTGAGTCTCCTCTTGGTCCTTTGCCTGATCATCTGAAGGGGACCTTTCTCCATCCTCACGGTCAGAAGAGTTCGGGCTGTTCTCGGTCGAGAGGCGATCCTGCTCTTCCAACCAATCTCCGGCTGCCCATGAGATGTCCTTAGGGGGACATCCCATCTCAGAAGGGGAAAGGGTGTCCCTAGCCCGCTTCTTCCCTGTGCAAGATGGCTCCATCAGGGGCACAGTGGATGGAGGGGACACAGGAGGAAGAACCCACCGCTTGGGAGGAAGAAGGGGCTGACCTCCATATATTCCAAGCCTATTTAAAGAGGGACATAAAATGTTCAGAACCCTGATCCAGACCGAATGAGCTGGGCTGCTGAGGGAGCAAGAGGGGCAGAGGGAGGATATCCCCCAAGTGAAGTTGGAGAAGACTCTCTGACAGGTGCCATAGAAGAAGCAGGGACTGTCTGAGAGGAAATGCCTGGAGATTGGCTGCCTCCACCAGCGCTGCCTGAGAGGCCTCCTGTACTGCCCTGGATGACTCCCCTGGATGATTGGTGCATGCTGAACACAATCAGTCTATCAAAATGCGGCATTTCTTGCTGCAGGCAATGCATCACAGCAGAGACAATGGCATCACAGTTGCAACACTAACATGCTACTCCGGGGCTTCTCCGGGGCTCAGTCATGGGGAAAAGAAGGGCAGGAGCCATCACAAAATGGCCACCGCAGTGAGAGAAGGCGTCAGAGCAAGCCCTAGGAGCAGAAAAAATGGCAGGAAGTCAGTTGTGTGTCCAGCCTGCACTGAGAGAGTGGCGGCAGGAGAGAAGCCCATTCCAGGAGGCGGTGGTGAGGGAAAACCCACTGTCAGCAATACTGGAGGGAGGGGGCAAGGGTTGAGGAACTCACTGCGGTCGTCTTGCTAGAGCCCCTGAAGCCAAGAAGCAGCATAGCAGAGCTGTGCCATAGGCTGAATTTAGTAAAATAACAAAGGTAAAGCAGCAGCAACCCTCTTTTGCTTCTACAGTCAGCTCTCTCTCTCTCCTGTATTATGCTCACCCAGTCCTCCTAACCAGGAGCTGTAATCCCCCTGAAAAAGCTACACTGGTCCTCCTGACCAGGAACTTCACTGCTGGACTTGGGTCAGGTGCAGGAATCTTAGGGAAAAACCTTCAAGGGAACACCTCATGTGAACCCTGAAGACACCTATAAAGGAAAACTCCACTGTATCTCCGGTGGCAGAAAAGACTTAATCCTTAGAGTGGCTGGCTGCCAGGAGAAGAAGAACAGACAACCATCATCTGCTGGTGACAGAGAAATACTGAGGGTGACACCTAGGGGAGCCTCTCTATATGCCAGAGCCCATGAATTGATGCTTCTGGCATTCTCCAACATCTGCTGGACTGGTTTAGCAGGATGAGTTGGAAAAGCGATTTACACACATGAAACACAAGTTTATCTGTAGAAATGGATTGCTCTGAAACTGCCTGCAGCAATCGCATGCTAACCTTTTGAAAGTTAGACAGTCTATTTTCAGAGTACTACATGGCCCACCAAAATATTTTCTGTCAGTAACTCAGAGAGGTATACAAAAATCAAGAGTTCAGGCAGTAGCTAACTGCCTGGTAGTTTAGTCTGTTATAAGAGAACTACGCCGCCCATGAACGCCTATCAGTTGAGAGGTACTGACTAGATTCCTTCACTTTTTTTAATGTATTTCAGTTTCCTCAGTCCAGTCAGTTTTCAGAATACTGTGCTACCCACCAAAACCTGCCAGTACTCGGGCAGCACATAAAAAGCCAAAGAATCTAGGTAGCTGGTGACCTCATAGACCAGTCTGTCCTCAGAATGCTATGTTGCTCACTGAAGCCTATCAGTTATTGATAGGTTGTGATAAGGAAGCTTATCATAGCTCAGGAAGGAGCTATAGAAAAGGTGAAGTGACTTTGAACAAGCAACCTGTCAGTTCTGGTAGAAATAAGAAAACAGAATTTTCTTATAAAAGACTACCAGTCCCAGAATGCACCAGGTTTCCAACAGCCATTAGAGGAGCTGAAGTGGGGGAACGTGTGTTCAATCAGGAGGGCTATGAGGTAATCCCTAAGCACTCATCTCAAAGGGCAGGGCCTGATTCAGCACAGCTGTGCTGTATTAAGGAGGAACACTCATCTAAGCAGAATAAAGGTAGAGTTTATTCTACAGATGACCATCTTCATGATCACCTTGGATATCCTGAGAATCAGCTTGAGCTGGATCCTGAGGATCATCATCATCAGAAGCAGAAGCCAAACCGGACGGACAGAGAGGGAAAGAAACCCTTTGGAAGAAGGAAGAGAAAAGCCTTTGAGAGGTCTAGAAGAGTCCAGAGCAGTACGTATACTGGGAGGCATTCCAAGGGCCAGCATACACCATTGGACTGGGGAAAGCCAGAGGAATGGTGCTGCAAAGCTAGGAATCTCCAGACGGTACCTGTGAGAGAGACAGCTGCACGTGGAAGGGACCCTAAGACCCGTGCCAGAACGTATGTGAAGAGAGATCCAGTGTCCAGGGATCTGGATTGGAAGGCTGGACATAAGAACTGGACTACATACTGGCCAGGCTATATAGAGAGGAACTCTAACAGCAATGGAAGCTCAGGTATGAACACTGATCTATGCCCTAGCTATAACCCTGAAAGACAGCAGGGAAACAAGTATTCTCCTGAAAGTGCTCCATTGGGACATTCATCTGTGCCAATCCATGATATTGAACCCATGCATGTTGAAGAAGAGGGGGTGATAGCAGATGAAGAATCTGTTTACATGGACTGCTCTCTGTCTAAACTCCTTTGGTGATTTTCTGTTATAAAATACAGCAACCATCACAAAGAAATACAAACTTGTTCTTTAATCTACTCAGAAAAGCTCCTGAGTAGGTTTTTTTTTAGCCACACAGTAGAAAGCAAGCCAGCTAAGGGGTTCCAGCTGGATAACTGCTAGCAATTGAGCCTTACCTAATTGCTTGTGAGTTAGGAGAGAATCACTTCTGAATCTATGTGGGAAGATATAAGAAGTTAACCTGAAAAGAACAGTTTTTTTTCTTTCTTTGTAGCTTTTGGTTTGTTGTTTGATACTTGCTAAGAGAATATTAGCTAAGCCTACAGAAAAGACCAGTTTGTTTCCAACCAGGTCTTATTTCATTTGCTTTGATTGCCTGACAAGTTTAAAGGTTGTTTTCCTGATTTTGTTTTTTTTCAAGTTTAACACTGAAAGCAAGTAACCTGATTTATGTGCTACCAAGCATATCTGTGTTGGGAGAAATAACCCCATAAATAAATATCTTATTGGCTTTACCCAAAAGCACAACTAATTATTGTGAGCAGCTGTGTCTGGTGTGAATGAACTGCATTGCCCACAATCCCTTGCAAATCATATAGATATATGCACTTGCCAAGACTGTGAAGATTCTCACCCAGGCAGCCGTCTGACAAATGGCGTAGTTGGCAGGACTGCTTTTGCACAAAGGGGATTTACTTGCTGAGGATTACAACTAAAGTTCAAGTTTAAAGCTGGGAAAAAAGATTTTCCCTCGACTGCACTTTGGAGGAGAAGTGGATGTTCCAGGAACCTGTCCCAGGAGGAAAAGACCCTGTGCAGAGCTGGATTCATCACTGACACAAGGTAATAAGTACCTGGGCATGTCTAGTGGTGGATGGGAGTAAGGCATAGGGGTAATTGAAAAAAAAAAAGTAGAAAAAAAAACACACCTGTTTGGAAGGTGGTGCACTTTGTTTTTGTTTTTTTTTGTTTCTTGCAGGGATCAAGATGGATCCGAGGGAGATGGCTAGCTGGATGGCAGCCCAGTTTAGCAGGCAACAGGAGCTAGCACAGCAGGCTCAGGACACTATGAAAGTCTTAATGGACCAGCAGAGGCCAGTGCTTGATCTGGTGCAAGCCCTAGTTAAGCTGCAAAACCAAAGTGGAACAGATGGAAGACCAGCAGTAAATACTGGTACACCACATGTGGACAGTGTGGGACTCAATCAGGGGATTGGGGCATTTAGTTTTGGGAAGCTAACTCCAGATGATAATGTTGATAATTTTCTAGAGTCTTTTGAAAGAGTGGCACAAGCATTAGCATGGCCAGCGACCCAGTGGGCAGTAAGGCTGGCAGCTTATAGAGCAATGCCAGCAGCCCAGGCTTTGAATTATAAGGATGTAAAGGCTGCTATTAGAGATCGCCTAGGATTGTCTATTTCAGAGTATAGGCAAATGTTTAGAGCTGTTACATTAAGAGTGGGTGAAACACCCAGGGCTCTGAGTCAGAGAATCAGAGGATTTGCTGTAAAATGGTTGGAGCCTGAGCAAAAGACGGTAGAAATGTTATTAGACATTATAATGCTTGAACAATTTATGTCTGCGGTCCCTAAAGATTTGCACACTTTTCTTATACAGCAAAATTGCCAAAATCTTGGAGAGGCAACCATGCTAGCAGAGAGATTCTTGGAAGCCACGCAGGCTTGCCATAGAATGGGTGGCCCTCTGAAGATTGATGCTGAGGCAAGATGTGCTGTATCAGAAAAGAAAATAATTAAAAATGTTTCTGAAAATGAATGTACTGTATCAAACCAGATGACACAGTGGAGTAGAAAGAAATGTTTCAAGTGTGGAAAATGGGGACATTTAGAAAAGAGATGCCAGACACACACTAACTTAATGGGGGTGGATTTAAAACAGCCCAAAGAAGGATTTCTTTTGATGGTTGATGTGCAAGGAATTACCACAAATGCTTTGTTAGACTGTGGGGCAGACCAGAGTATGATGTCAAAAAGGCTTTGGAAGAGAATAGAGGCCCAAGAAGGATTTGTGCCTAGAACCCCTGAAAGCCAAGTTCACATCAGATGCATTCATGGTGCTGCAACAACATATCCCACCTATAGGCTAAAAGTTAAGTGCCTGGGGGAACAAGAGGAAGTCCTGTTAGCAGTGGTGCCTAGGCTACCCTTTGATTTGGTTCTAGGAAGAGACTGGCCAAGATTTAAGCAGGGTCTAGTGGAAGGACTAGGAAAGAAGGAGGGAGAAGGTTTAATGGTAATAGCTCCCGGGCCTTTATTTGGAAGTCCTCAGACCCCAGCTAAAAAGATGGTTAAGCGTCCAGAAGACCAAGCTACCCCAAAGCAGACATTCGTCCTAAAGTACCATAGGGTCACAGAGAAGGACCAAGCTCCTAAGCGGGCAACCCCTCAAGCTGCTGGGTTTGACCTGTGCAGCATAGAAAATGTGACTGTACCTAGCCAAGGGAGAGCCCTGGTTGACACCGGTCTCCAAGTGGAAATACCTATTGGATGCTATGGGAGAGTAGCCCCAAGGTCCGGATTAGCCCTTAAATATTTCATCGATGTGTGTGCGGGAGTAATTGATCCCGATTACAGGGGCAATATTAAAGTTCTGTTATTTAACTTTGGACAAAATGATTATCACGTGAAGACAGGAGACAGAATTGCCCAATTGATCTGTGAGAGGCTGGGTTTTCCACCTGTGGAGGAGGTCACATCCCTGGAAAATTCTGAGCGTGGAACCAAAGGCTTTGGTTCTACTGACGTCAAAGGGGTTAAAAGCCTAGCTGCCACCTGTGCCCGAGAGAGGGAGGTGAATGAATAGGAAGATTTGGGACCCCAGGTATCTGATTGTAAAGAAAAATCAGAGCCCCAAATAGGTGAGGACCTGACAGTGGTACAACAGGAAGAAATTAGGAAATTGCTTAAAGAATTCCCAGATGTGTTGACACCCATACCTGGGGAGACACATTTGGTTGCCCATGAAATAATAACTCCACCTGGGAAATTAGTTCGTCAAAGGCCATACCGCTTGCCTAAAGCCAAGAGACAGGAAGTAGTGACACAAGTCCGGGAGATGTTGGACATGGGAGTAATAGAGGAGTCAAAGAGTCCCTGGAATAGCCCCATACTCCTGGTGCCGAAGCCTGATGGATCTTTAAGATTTTGTATTGACTTCCGGCAGGTAAACGCCATATCAGTTTTTGATGCATATCCAATGCCAAGAATTAAAGAGCTGTTGGACCAGCTGGGACAGGCTCAATACTTAACCACCCTTGATATGACAAAAGGATATTGGCAAATCCCTCTCACCAGGGAGTCGAAGCCGAAGACTGCGTTCAGCACCCCCGTTGGCCTTGTCCAGTTCAAGAGGATGCCTTTCGGACTGCATGGAGCAGCGGCTACCTGCCAAAGGTTAGTGGATCAGGTACTTCGACCCCACCAAAATTATGCTTTTGCATATATGGATGATGTCATAATCCATAGTAACACCTGGGCGGAGCATCTGAAGAGGATCAGGGCAGTCTTGTGCTCCATGAAGCAAGCGGGAATCACTTTAAACCCGAAGAAGTGTGCCTTTGCAAATAGGGAGGTAAAATACCTGGGCCACCTAGTGGGAAGAGGAAAAATTAAACCTCTAATGAGTAAAGTAGATAGCATCAGGAATTTTCCTCCTCCAACAACAAAGAAACAACTAAGAAGTTTCTTGGGACTTATTGGATACTACCGCAGATTTATACCGCAATTTGCAGAGAAAAGTGCAATTTTCACGGATATGCTGCGGAAGAATTGTCCAAACCAGCTAAAGTGGACACCTGAAGCTGAAAAAGCTTTTTCAGTCCTAAAAGGAAAATTGTGCACAGGACCGGTACTGAAAGGGGTGGACTTCAAGAAACCC
Source organism: Ichthyophis bannanicus (assembly GCA_033557465.1). Taxonomy (NCBI): domain Eukaryota; kingdom Metazoa; phylum Chordata; class Amphibia; order Gymnophiona; family Ichthyophiidae; genus Ichthyophis; species Ichthyophis bannanicus. Next base: position 380,140,273 of record CM066037.1, on the reverse strand, counting down.
TTTCTGGTTCAAACAGATGCATCGGACGTAGGGCTAGGAGCGGTTCTATCCCAGTGTCATGAAGGGGAGGAGCATCCTGTGATGTACCTGAGCAGGAAGTTGTCACCGGCTGAACAAAAGTATTCCACAATAGAAAAAGAATGTTTAGCTATAAAGTGGTCAGTGGAGGCGTTAAGGTTTTACCTTACAGGGAGAAAGTTCCAGTTGGTCACAGACCACGCCCCACTTAAGTGGTTGCAGCAAATGAAGAACCACAATGCCAGGTTGACACGCTGGTACATGCCCTTACAGGCATTTGATTTTCAAGTTGAACATCGTGCTGGGAAGTTACACAAGAATGCGGATGCCCTTTCCCGTATTACGGACTGTAGAGAAGAAGTTTCACCAGTGACACCAGTCCGTAATAACTTAAGCAGGGGGGTATGTGATAAGGAAGCTTATCATAGCTCAGGAAGGAACTATAGAAAAGGTGAAGTGACTCTGAACAAGCAACCTGTCAGTTCTGGTAGAAATAAGAAAACAGAATTTTCTTATAAAAGACTACCAGTCCCAGAATGCACCAGGTTTCCAACAGCCATTAGAGGAGCTGAAGTGGGGGCACGTGTGTTCAATCAGGAGGGCTATGAGGTAATCCCTAAGCACTCATCTCGAAGGGCAGGGCCTGATTCAGCACAGCTGCGCTGTATTAGGGAGGAGCACTCATCTAAGCAGAATAAAGGTAGAGTTTATTCTACAGATGACCATCTTCATGATCACCTTGGATATCCTGAGAATCAGCTTGAGCTGGATCCTGAGGATCATCATCATCAGAAGCAGAAGCCAAACCGGACGGACAGAGAGGGAAAGAAACCCTTTGGAAGAAGGAAGAGAAAAGCCTTTGAGAGGTCTAGAAGAGGCCAGAGCAGTACGTATACTGGGAGGCATTCCAAGGGCCAGCATACAACATTGGACTGGGGAAAGCCAGAGGAATGGTGCTGCAAAGCTAGGAATCTCCAGACGGTACCTGCACGTGGAAGGGACCCTAAGACCCGTGCCAGAACGTATGTGAAGAGAGATCCAGTGTCCAGGGATCTGGATTGGAAGGCTGGACATAAGAACTGGACTACATACTGGCCAGGCTATATAGAGAGGAACTCTAACAGCAATGGAAGCTCAGGTATGAACACTGATCTATGCCCTAGCTATAACCCTGAAAGACAGCAGGGAAACAAGTATTCTCCTGAAAGTGCTCCATTGGGACATTCATCTGTGCCAATCCATGATATTGAACCCATGCTTGTTGAAGAAGAGGGGGTGAAAGCAGATGAAGAATCTGTTTACATGGACTGCTCTCTGTCTAAACTCCTTTGGTGATTTTCTGTTATAAAATACAGCAACCATCACAAAGAAATACAAACTTGTTCTTTAATCTACTCAGAAAAGCTCCTGAGTAGGTTTTTTTTAGCCACACAGTAGAAAGCAAGCCAGCTAAGGGGTTCCAGCTGGATAACTGCTAGCAATTGAGCCTTACCTAATTGCTTGTGAGCTAGGAGAGAATCACTTCTGAATCTATGTGGGAAGATATAAGAAGTTAACCTGAAAAGAACAGTTTTTTTTCTTTCTTTGTAGCTTTTGGTTTGTTGTTTGATACTTGCTAAGAGAATATTAGCTAAGCCTACAGAAAAGACCAGTTTGTTTCCAACCAGGTCTTATTTCATTTGCTTTGATTGCCTGACAAGTTTAAAGGTTGTTTTCCTGATTTTGTTTTTTTTCAAGTTTAACACTGAAAGCAAGTAACCTGATTTATGTGCTACCAAGCATATCTGTGTTGGGAGAAATAACCCCATAAATAAATATCTTATTGGCTTTACCCAAAAGCACAACTAATTATTGTGAGCAGCTGTGTCTGGTGTGAATGAACTGCATTGCCCACAATCCCTTGCAAATCATATAGATATATGCACTTGCCAAGACTGTGAAGATTCTCACCCAGGCAGCCGTCTGACAAGGTACATAAACAACGAAAGAGCCAGTAGTTTCTTATGGCTGTCCTACTTATGTGGGCATGTTATCTGTTATCCATATATGTGTAAATAGTTAATATGGTTATCCAAGTTGAGCTACCTGTTATTTGTAATTACGGTGTAATCCCCCACCGTAAAATACCTCGATGTTCCATGTAAACTGCACTGATATCGAAGAGCGCGGTATATAAGAGAAATAAATAAAAATAAATAAATAAAATGTTTGCCAGTCACGGCTAGCACGTGGGACCCCCTGGGGGTCTGTGAGACCATTACAGGGATCCACTGGACATAGAGAAGAGATAGTGTCTTCATACTGAGTATAATTTTATAAAGGATTTTTCATACATATATGCTAGCATACAGACATAAAAGGCTTCTTATTATATTGCATCATGTGGAAAAGCATGTGTGATGCAATTAAGTGCCTACCTGTATGCAACTATTGAGTAGGTGTGTTTAGGGAGACGTTTGGGTGGAACCCAGGTAGAGTCACAATTTATGTGCATATTTTATAAAATACACACATACATACATACATACATACTTTATGCACTTACATTTCCGCCTGCTCCCGAACAGTCATAAATGTCCATGGCTTCCAGTTAGTTGCCATTTTTGCCAGTTATGTGCTAGTGTTTTATAAGGACATATTGACACCTATGTGTCTTTATAAAATAGGTTAAAAATAGGTGCCTATTTGGCCTTAGCATATAGGCGACCTTTTATAAAATGACTTTCCCCATTATATTCCTTGAAAGCAAAATACACAGGCTGCTGCAGACTGTTTGCAGGGATGGTGGTGACAGTATCATTAACTTTGGGACCCGAAGATGCAGTAGCTGTGGAGTAGGACTGGAGGTGGTTATGCAGGCTGGAATAGGTAGCAGCTATGAGGGAGAGATCCAAAGTGGTTGTTCAGATTGGAAGCAGCAGGAGTTGTGAAGCTGAGGCCAGCAATGGTAGTGGTGGAGATGTGATCAGAGGCAGTTGGGAAGGCCAAAAGTAGGAGCACTGGCACCAGGATCAGCATCAGCCTGTAGGGCCTGGGAACAATACGTGAGGCAAGGGAGGAATAATATTGGTGAGGACAAGCTGAAAGGAGAGAAAGAGACTTACTAACTGGTGGGGACTGGCGAGAAGGAGAGAGAGAGAGAGAGACTCCTGGGGACTGTATAGGGGGACAAGGAGAGATTGGTATGGAGAGAGAGAGAGACTAGGGGGAACTGGTTGGGGGGAGAAAGAATTGTGAGGAACTGACTGAAGGGGAAGAGAAAAAGAAAGAGATACTTGCTCCTGACCATGAGGAGCAAAAAAGGTGACATTTTACCTACCAGTTAATGTCCTTTCCTTGAGTCCTGCTAGACCAGTCCCGACAAGTAGGATGTACCAAAGCTACAACTCCAATGGGCAGGAAGAAGACAGTAGCTCATAAACCCTTGAGCCAAGGCCATGTCTGCTCACGCATAGCCATCCAAGAGGTAATGCTTGACAAAAGTGGAAAGCGATGTCCAAGTTGCTGACTGACAAATGTCTGCGGGGGCTACTATGCTCCACTCCGCTCATGAGGACGCTTATGCTTGGGTAGAATGACCATGCAAATCCTCCAGAACTGGCCAGTTCTGTAAGAGAAACAATGAGGCAATGGCCTTCTTAATCCAGTGTTCCAAAGTCGACTTAGCTGCCACATCAGCCTTGTATGGGCTAGCAAACAGCACCAAAAAAGGATGGTCGAACTTACCAAATGAATTCATAACCTCCAGGTACATAGAAGCACCCTCCAGACATTCACAAGCGATGATCCTTATTGGTCCCTCAACACAACTCCTTAGAGAAGGAGAGCAGGCATACCACCTGGTTCACAGGAAAGGGAGAAGGCACCTTAGGCAGGAAGAAAGGCACAGGCTGAATGGAAATGGCCTCCTCAAAAAAGACAGATAAAGATCTCGGCAAGACAGAGCCTGTAGCTCAGAAATCCGCCTTGCAGAACAAATCACAACCAAGAAGTCCATCTTGAGCATCAAATCCTTTAAAGTAGGCACTTCAATGGCTTAAAGGGAGCTGCCATAAGTGCCCTGAGCATCAGACACAGATCCTAGGATGGGATCACAGATCGGAGGGGAGGACGCAGATGCTGAATCCCCCGGAGAAAGCATGAGACATCCAGGTGCAAGGCTAGAGACTTACCAGCCACTGGACCTCAGAAACAGGCCAAAACTGCTACCTGAACTTTCAGGGAGCTAAGGGGAAAGCCCTTTTCCAGACCATCCTGGAGAAAGGCCAGAGAAATGGCAGCTTCGACGTCTCAGGAGCCAACTGCTGAACGCTGCACCATCACTCAAAAAAGACGCCAGATCCGCATGTATGCTAGCTTGGAAGACCTCCTCCGGGCTCCAAGCAGAGTGGAGACCACTGTTGGAGAGCAACCCTTACATGCTAGCCATCTCCTTTCAAGAGCCAAGCCATAAGCAAGAAGGGAACCGGGTCCTCCAGGATGATTGGTCCCTACCGCAATAGTCCCCGAGACAGAGGCAACTGAAGAGGAGGTGCTTGCAGGAGCCACATCAGGCCTTTGAATCATGTTCTCCTTGGCCAATCCAGTGCCACCAGAACAATCTTGCCTGGGTGGCATTCTATGTGCCAAATCATACGCCCCACCAGGAGCCATGGGAGGAACACATACAGCCGGTGCTGACTTGGCCAAGGCTGGGTCAGGGCATCAATGTCTTTGGACCCCGTCTTTGTGTGGTGAATGAAGAAGTGTCAAACTTCCGTATTGGAATGGGTTTCCATCAGACCCAGTTTGGTACGACTCCAGCAGTGCGGAATCAACTGAAATGCCTCTTGACTCAACTCCCACTCTCCAGGATCCAGAGAGTGCCAACTGAGGAAGTCCACATCCATATTGTCCACCCCGGCCGATAAGGCTAGGAAGTTCTTCTGTGCTTAGGCAAACAGGAGAGCCATCTCCAGAGCTACCTCGGTACTCCTCGTGCTGCCTGGCCGATTGACATAAGCCACCGCTGTGGTGTTATCTGAAACACTCAAACTGCATGGCCCTTAATCAGAGTAGAAATACAGAAGAGTCAACCTGCGGCCCTCACCCCGAGGCAGTTTATGGACCACACTGCTTCCCTGCGGTTCCGATGGCCCTAGGCCATACGGTCTTGGCAACAGATTCCCCAGCTTGAAAGACTGGCAACCATTGTCAGAAGGATCCAGGAGAAATCATCAGTGGCAAGCTCTTGCTCAGATGACAGGACTGCTGCCACCACCAAAGGCTGGACTTCACCATCAACGGGAGCAGGAGCCTGCTCTCAAACTCCTGAGAACTCGGGGACCACCGAGTCAACAAGGACCATTGGATCGGTCGCATATGAGCACACGCTCATGGCACCATCTCTATGGGGGGCAACATCAATTTGAGGAGCTGAAAAGAATCCCAAACTCTAGGTGCCTGCTGCATACAGAACAGTGCCAGGTAATCCAACAGAATGTGACCTTCTCCTCTGCAGGAAATCTCTGCCCACTTGAGAGTTGAAATGTGCTCTCAGAAACTGCAGGAACTGGGAAGGCCATAGCTGGCTCTTCCACAAATGATCACACAGACAAGGCTTTCTAAGAAAGACACAGATTCCTTGGTGCTGCAGTGCCACAGCCACCACCACCATGACCTGGGAGAACATCTTTGGGGCAGTGAAAAGCCTGAAAGGGAAGGGGGCAAACTGATAATGAGAACCAAGTATGGCAACACACAGATAATTGCTGATCCATCTGGATTGAGATATGAAAATATGACTCGGCCAGATCCAAAGAAGCCAAAAACTCCTCTCAGCGCATGCTGACTCATGGAGCGCAACGTTTTCCATTTGGAAGCGCAAGATGCACAAGTGCTCGTGACCCCCTTGAGGTCCAGAATGAGCAGCATGTCGAATAGCCAGGTGGGTGCCCATTTGAGCAGCAGCGATCATCACATGGTGTGGTTTGAGATAAAAGCCAAGGTGGAATCCAATCACAGCAAACTCAAAGTCTTAGACTTCAAAAATGCTCACTTTAGTAAAATGGCCAAGTACCTGAAGGAGGAGTTGGTAGGGTGGGAGGTGTTAAGGGAAATGGAATTGCAATAGGCTAAACTAAAAAAAGCAATACAATTTGCAACAGATACATACTTAAGGAAAGTAAATAGAAACAAGAGGAAAAGGAAATCTATTTGGTTCTCCAAAGAAGTGGCTGCACAAATAAAGGCAAAAAACACAGCTTTCATAAAATTCAGAAGCTTGCAAACAGAGGAACACAGAAAAGAATACAAGATCAAACTAAAAGAGACAAAACGAGAAATAAGGATATCAAAAATCAAAGGCAGAAGAAAAGATGGCTAAAGATGTGAAGGGTGGTGACAAGACTTTTTTCAGGTATATTCAGGAGAGGAGGAGAATCAGAGGTAGAATTGCAGGATTCAAAAGTGCTGGAAATGGATTTGTGGAAAGTGACATTGAAAAAGCGACAATGCTAAACAAATATTTCTGCTCTATTTTCACTAGACAGAATCCTGGAGAAGGACCATCTGTGATTGACAAATATACAGATGGGAATGGAGTAGATACCAACCATTCACAAAAGATGATGTGTTAGTACAGCTTGCAAAACTGAAAGTGGACAAGTCTATGGGACCAGATGGGATACACCCCAGGATACTGAAAGAGCTCAGAGAAGTTCTTGCAGGGCCTTTAATGGATGTTTTAAATAGATCCTTGGAGACAGGAGATGTTCCACGGGACTGGAGAAGGGCTGATGTGGTACCTCTCCACAAAAGAGGTAATAGGGAAGAAGTGACAAACTACAGGCCAGTAAGCCTACCTCTGTGACGGGAAAAGTAATGGAAGTGCTCCTGAAAGAGCGAATAGTGGACTTCCTCGAAATCAACAGGTTTCATGATCTGAGGCAAATGGTTTAACCAAAGGACGAGCTTGCCAAACAAATCTGATTGAGTTCTTTGACTGGATGACCAGAGAACTAGATCAGGGGCATGCGATGGATGTGATCTACCTAGATTTCAGCAAAGCCTTTGATGCTGTTCCTCATAGGAGGCTTATCAATAAACTCAACAGCTTGGGGATGGGTTCCAAGATGGTGAACTGGATCAGAAATTGACTGAGAGACAACAGCGGGTGATGGTAAACTGAACCCACTCGGATGAAAGGAAGGTGATTAGCGGTGTGCCCCAGGGTTCGGTCTTGGGAACGGTACTGTTCAATATATTTGTAAGTGATATTGCTGAAAGCTGAATGGAAAACTCTGTCTTTTTGCAGATGACACAAAAATTTGCAACAGAGTGGACTCCCCTCAGGGAGTGGAGAACATGAGAAAAGATCTACAAAAGCTGGAGGAATGGTCTAATGCTTGGCAGTTAAGATTTAATGTGAAGAAGTGCAGTGTCATGCATTTGGGAAGCAGAAATCCAAGGGAATTGTATGGGATAGGGGGTGAGAGATTGATGTGCATGGACCAGGAGAAAGACCTCAGTGTGATTGTTTCTGATGATCTCAAGGTGGCGAAACAGTGTGACAAGGCAGTGGCAAAAGCCAGAAGGATGCTGGGTTGCATACAGAGAGGAATTAACAGCAGAAAGCAAGAGGTACTAATGCCACTATACAAGTCACTGGTGAGTCCTCACTTGGAATATTGTTTTCAGTTTTGGAGACCATATCTCGCAAAGGATATAAAAAGGCTGGAAGCAGTTCAGAGGAAGGCGATCAAAATGATTTGGAGCATGCATCATAAGACTTATGAGAAGAGACTTGAAGACCTAAATATGTACATTCTGGAGGAGAGAAGGGAAAGGGGAGATATGATTCAGACCTTTAAATACTTAAAGAGTATTAATGAACAAACAAACCTGTTCCAAAGACAAGGAAGCTGTAAAACTAGAGGGCATAACATGAAGCTGCAAGGGGGTAAACTGAAAGGCAATGTCAGGAAATACTTTTTTACTGAAAGGATGGTGGATGCTTGGAATGCCCTCCCGATGGAAGTGGTGGGGGCAAACACAGTGAGAGAATTCAAAGCGGCATGGGACAGACAAAGTGGATCTCTTTATAGTAACAGGATAACATCAAAATAAGCATAACTGTCTCTTATATCTGAACAAATAGGGGTGACTTACATGGAGCAGTGGGTTCACCCCTAAACAAAGGCATGAGGAGAGGTGACCTGCACGGAGTGGCAAGTGCACCTACTCTTGCCGCCTTGCTGGGCAGACTAGATGGACCATGCTGGTCTTTATCTGCCGTCATATACTATGTTACTATGCTACATCCTTTTGGGCACCATAAATAGATGAAGTATCTGCCCTAGCCATACTCGTCCGGCAGGAAGGGCATCACCACCTTAAGGTGCAGCAACTTGTCCAAGATGATCCACGAAGTGGCACTTTTGATCACAGACCCACAAGGGAAGAAGATGAAGGCATTGGAATCAGCTCTTTGCATTCCAGGGCATAGCCAAACAGAATGGTGTCTAGCACCCCGCGATCCTTGGTAACCTGGCCCTATTCCTGAAAGAAAAGGCGAAGCCAGCCTCCAACTGAAGGAACCAGGGAATGGACCAGCAAACTTTGCAGCCTGGGAGGGTCCTTCTCTGGAAGGGACTGAGTCCCTGGGACCATGCGCTCCATGAAAAGAATGAGCCCGAAACCCAGAAGCAGAGGGGAAAGCATAGTTACTCACCTGTAAAAGGTGTTCTCCAGGGACAGCAGGAATCAGTCCTCACATATGAGTGACGTTGGCACCCACAGAGCCCGCGCGGAGCATTTCCCCAGCTTTCAAAAAATGCCTTTGGGAATGCCACCACACAGGCATGGTCCCCGCCTAAGGGTGCTATCTTGATCAGTCAGATGACATAGCTCAGGCAAAAAAGGGAAAAATACCAAGAACAGTGGGCAACTCCAAGGGGAGGTGGAAGGGTTGTGAGGACTGATTCCTGCTGTCCCTGGAGAAAACCTGTTAGAGGTGAGTAACTACGCTTTCTCCAGCAACAAGCAGGAAGTCAGTCCTCACATATGGGAATCCCCAGCTACAGGCTACCGAAAGCCAATAGGAAAAACAGGGTTCCCTCAGGGGGAGCAGCAAGCAGCAGCAATTAAGTCTGTGCCCACAGACCACAGTAGGACCCCTGTGTCTGGTGAAACAAGCACTCTGGTAGCCTGAACACAGAAAGGTTTGAGGGTAGGAGAGGACCTGTAGAAAAGCGCCATGGCAAACTGTGAACAGTGTGATGGCGAAGATGGTCAGATTCCCATGGAAATAGAGGGAATACAGGAAATTTTCCCTAGGCAAAGGGAAAAAGAAAAAAAGGCTCACTTTAAAACCAAAGTCAGCATTGAAAAAAACAGTCAGTCAGAACTTGCTGGGCAGAAGCCACGCCCCAGGTCCATAATAGCTAAGGGTGCTGATACAACTCAGCTGGGGGCGGGGTGGAAGGAGAGCAGCAAGTCACATGCTTATAAACCCATGAGGGCAGAGAAAGTTAGTTCACGGCAGAGTTCGGATGAGAGTTCACGGCAGAGATCAGATGATAGTTCATGGAGGAGTTCACGGAAGGGTTCACTGAGGAGTGCACTGAGGAGCTCAGGACGGAGCTCAGCGTTGAACTCAGAGGATAGCTCAAGGAGTGCAGCTGGAAGGAAAGGAGCTGCCAGCATTACACACTTCCCAGGAGAGGAAGGGAGACTGACCCCATTCTCAGAGGAACAGGCTGAAGAGAAACCTTATTCAGGTCAGGAGCTGTATTCCTGGAGGGGAGATAATCAGGCTGCAGATATCCTGAAACCATATGGCTTCAGCAAGAGAAGAGAGCCATTCATGAAAGGACGTCTCAGAGGTAAAACTGATTATCTTAACAAAGCCAAGTCTCAGGAAGACATAATAGCCAGCAAGCTTTATGCATTGAGCCAGGAGCCAGCATATGGAAAAGTCTTTAACCATGAGAGAGCTAATGTGTTAGAGCTACTACAAAGTTTATTACAGAACCAGGAAGTAATTGAGAAGCAGAGGTATTCTGTTCCCCGAGCAGAAGCACAGGTGTCTGCTGATGAGGACTCAGACCTCTCCGGTTCTATGTGTGAATCAATGGAGATTGAAGAAGAGGTTCCATTAACTGATCCAGAGATTTGTATGGAATGTGATTTGTCACAGGTAGTCAAGTAAAGAACTGTCTTTTGCATCTGCTACAGAAAGGTACAGTTTGTTTGGATTACCTAACCTTTTTAGAGCCAGAAGAGTTTTAATTAGAGTGTTTGCTGTGCTGAGTGAGATTTAAGAATGCCTAACGTTTTAAAGTCTCATGTGCTCTAATTAAGAACCAGGAACAAGCTCTGAAAGTTTGTACAAAGAAAAAGTTTATTCTGTGAGAAGAGTTTTTGCATTTTACCTTGAATAAGAAAAAGGAACATTTGTGTTTGAGCATTTTTGAGAAAAAGCCTTATTTGCCAGAAGAAGGATTTTTTCTATTTGCTGAAGAAAGCTGTTTTGATTTTCTTATCTTGTATTTTGTTACTTCAAGTTTTCATGTAATGCCAAGCTTCATATTGAAGTTCTCTATGCCAAGGGAGGCTTAAAAAATAAAAAAATATTCCTGTTTGCTTTCAACTCGGCTCCAGCTTTATTTAGCTCACAACTACAGGTGCTTAGAACTACGACTCCCAGGAGCCCTCGCACTGGGCAGTCATCTTGAAAGTGATTATCACACCTTATCCGACGTCAGGCAACTGCCTAGGCGGACGACAGGGCGTGACAGGTGGCGTAGTATTGAGGATTAAGCCTTGGCCACGTGATCCCCAAACTTTGGAGTACAAAAAGTTGTCAAAAGAAAGAAAGAAGAAAGAAGAGAACATTTTTTTTTCTGGAGCTCTGAAAGCAAGCTGCAGCTGGAGGGTGTGATCAACAGCGGACGACCGGTGGAGCAGTTCCGGAAGCCGTGCCTGCTGTGTGATAAGCCTGACTCTACCCTGGCTTAAGGTAATAAAGTATTCACTCGGGATACATAAGGATACTAAAGCCGGGTGGGACCACAGCAGTGCAGCAGGGTCAGAGGAGAGAGGGCCTGGTAACTAGGAGGCCGCACTTGGTGTTTCTCTGTGTTCTTTCATTTCAGGTGGAAACTCAGCATGGATCAGCAAGCGCTGCTATGCTGCTTCGCTGACCAATTTCAGCGCTAACAAGACATGTCGGCTAAAACGCTGGACCAGATAGCAGGACTGCTACAAGTCCAACAGAAGCCCCTGTTGGAGAAGCTAGATGGCTGGCTGGGCCTGCAGAGACCGACGGAGGATACAGCAAAGACAGTGACATCACATTTGGGTGATATGTTAGGAATGAGCATGAGTAGTACTGGACCTTTTGCCTTTGGACAATTAACAAAGGATGATAACGTAGATGATTTCATGGCTGCTTTTGAGAGGGTTGCTCTATTGTCCGGGTGGGATAAAAAGCAGTGGGCCATACGCCTAGCCGCTTCATTAACAGGAGAAGCGCTAGCAGCGTATAGGGCCATGCCAGTGGAAGTAGCCACAGAGTATGAAGAGGTAAAGAAGGCGATTAGGGACCGTCTTGGGCTAAGTCCCTTGGTCTATCGCCGCCTTTTAAGAAGCGCCAGGTTAAAGCCCGGTGAAACACCGAGAGCGCTATGTCAGCGGCTAAAAAGCTTAGTCATAAAGTGGCTATTGCCTGAGACACAGACAAAAGAGTCTTTACTAGACCAAATTATATTGGAACAGTTTATGGAAGCAGTTCCTTCTGAAATGAGATCCTTCCTGATCTTGCAAGACTGCAGGACCACAGAGGCAGCGACTGCATTGGCCGAGCGATACCTGGAGGCCAGTGTGGTAAGCCAAGTAAAAGTGGGTGGTCTGTCTTCTGCAGTCAAGGTGGCATCAGGAAGGAAAGAAAATAGCGTATGGAAGGAGGGTGTAAAAACAATGTCATTGGCTAAACATGATTATATGAATAGAAAGTGTTATGCATGTGGTGAGGAAGGCCATATCAAGAGAAACTGCAAGGCTAAGACAGCATTTATGACATCTCGCTCTGAGGAGAGTGGAGAGGGTTTTCTCCTTGAGGTAGAGGTCGAGGGTGTTCCGGTGGAGGCTTTATTGGACTCCGGAGCGGACCAGTCCATGATTTCGCAGAAATTGTGGAAAATAATATCATCACGGATTTGTCCGACTCTCGAGCCTCAAGGAAGATCCATTAAGATCAAATGCATTCATGGTGCAGCCTCAACGTACCCCATATATGAAGTAAGTGTAAAAGGCTTAGGGGTTAAGCGCCAGGTACCTGTTGCAGTAGTCCCCAGACTCCCACAAGCACTAGTTCTGGGAAGAGATTGGCCACAGTTCAGGCGAGGGATGGCAGAAGGTCTTCAAGGTAAGACACATAAAGCGTCCACGCTAACACCACTTAGAGCCAAGACAAAGAGCTCATCAGGGGATTCACCTCATTTGGAGGCGGGGAGAGTACCCCGGGTAAAAGAGAGTGAGGGAAAACATGTCCCACCTATACGTGTAGGGGGCACTAAGGTCAACCCAGTTCTTCAGCCATTATTTGGAACCCCACAGCGGCAGGCAAAGGGCGAGGTAGCTAGGAAGGAGGACACCCCTAAGAAAAGTCCGTTTATCCTTAAATTTTGTCGTACTACCCCCAATGCCAAAATTCCAAAACGGGCTACCCAGATGGCCGCTGGGTTTGATTTATGTAGTGCAGAGGAGACAGTTGTTCCCCATCAGGGAAAAGCCCTCATAGAAACGGGTATCCAAGTACAAATACCCCCAGGTTATTATGGGCGTATTGCATCCCGTTCAGGCATCGCCTGGAAAAATTTTATAGATGTAGGCGCTGGCGTAATCGATCCAGATTACCGAGGGACGATTAAAGTCCTACTTTTTAATTTCGCTAAAGAGGACTTTAAGGTAAATCTGGGCGATCGCATTGCCCAGATGATCTGTGAAAGGGTAGGTTTTCCAGACGTGGAGGAGGTAACAGAACTGACTCCTACCACCAGGGGATCCGGAGGTTTTGGATCCACCGGTAAAGGAACAGTGAAAGGGTTAGCTGCCAGTAGTGAGGTGACCGAGGAGGAGGATCTAGGCCCGCAATTGCCAGATTGCAAGGCAGATCCAGTTCCCAGGTTAGAGGAGGAACTTTCCTGGTCCCAACAGCAGGAGGTGTTAGGCTTATTAAGGAAATACCTGATATCTAGGCTACCTTTTCATGATAAGTTATTGACTCCTCTGAAAGAGGAGGATAAAAAGAAAAAGCCTGAGAAATACAGAAAGAGACGAAATACGTCTCGCCATAACACTAAACTGATAGCTGGTCAGGAGTTATCTTTGGTTCCGGCCGAGCTAAGGGAAAAATTTCTAACCTTTTCTGATGAGCAGCGGACGGATCCCGCTCTCGAGAAGGCATTTGAGGTAGTTCCCACTGTGTTTAAAAGGTCAGAACCTTGGTACCAGTTAGCTAGGGATAAGGTGGGCTCGTATGAGTCACCGTATGGACGGATCCCTCATGGTATCCGCGATCAGTTAAGAAAACACTGGGTAAGGCCAGATATAGAAGAGGTAGGTATACCCCACCTCAGGAGGGACTGTAAAGGACCGCTATGCCGTACCTCACAGGTAGTTGAAGTAAATAGGGCAGCCGGTCAGTGGTGCCGGAAGACCTGCGCTGACAGGCCTGCACAGCCTTGTCAGTTTAAAGCAGGAGAAAAAGTAATCGCAGGGATAACTGGTCCTAGTCCAAAAGGGGAGAATAGCTGGAAGGGACCCTACCATGGGATAAAACAGGTAAACCCTACATCCTATTCCGTACAAGACAGAAGGGGGCATTCGCAAATTTACCCCAGTAAGGTCCTACGCCCTTGGCACGAGCGGACAGCCATGGCCAGATTAGCTACAGTACAGGACAAAACAGATAAAACTTCGAATACACATGAGGCCCTTGGTAATATTACGTACTGTGCTGAAGAAAAAAACGCCAGCACGTAATAGCTTAAGTGGGGGGATATGTGATGGCGAAGATGGTCAGATTCCCATGGAAATAGAGGGAATACAGGAAATTTTCCCTAGGCAAAGGGAAAAAGAAAAAAAGGCTCACTTTAAAGCCAAAGTCAGCATTGAAAAAAACAGTCAGTCAGAACTTGCTGGGCAGAAGCCACGCCCCAGGTCCATAATAGCTAAGGGTGCTGATACAACTCAGCTGGGGGCGGGGTGGAAGGAGAGCAGCAAGTCACATGCTTATAAACCCATGAGGGCAGAGAAAGTTAGTTCACGGCAGAGTTCGGATGAGAGTTCACGGCAGAGATCAGATGATAGTTCATGGAGGAGTTCACGGAAGGGTTCACTGAGGAGTGCACTGAGGAGCTCAGGACGGAGCTCAGCGTTGAACTCAGAGGATAGCTCAAGGAGTGCAGCTGGAAGGAAAGGAGCTGCCAGCATTACACACTTCCCAGGAGAGGAAGGGAGACTGACCCCATTCTCAGAGGAACAGGCTGAAGAGAAACCTTATTCAGGTCAGGAGCTGTATTCCTGGAGGGGAGATAATCAGGCTGCAGATATCCTGAAACCATATGGCTTCAGCAAGAGCAGAGAGCCATTCATGAAAGGACGTCTCAGAGGTAAAACTGATTATCTTAACAAAGCCAAGTCTCAGGAAGACATAATAGCCAGCAAGCTTTATGCATTGAGCCAGGAGCCAGCATATGGAAAAGTCTTTAACCATGAGAGAGCTAATGTGTTAGAGCTACTACAAAGTTTATTACAGAACCAGGAAGTAATTGAGAAGCAGAGGTATTCTGTTCCCCGAGCAGAAGCACAGGTGTCTGCTGATGAGGACTCAGACCTCTCCGGTTCTATGTGTGAATCAATGGAGATTGAAGAAGAGGTTCCATTAACTGATCCAGAGATTTGTATGGAATGTGATTTGTCACAGGTAGTCAAGTAAAGAACTGTCTTTTGCATCTGCTACAGAAAGGTACAGTTTGTTTGGATAACCTAACCTTTTTAGAGCCAGAAGAGTTTTAATTAGAGTGTTTGCTGTGCTGAGTGAGACGTAAGAATGCCTAACGTTTTAAAGTCTCATGTGCTCTAATTAAGAACCAGGAACAAGCTCTGAAAGTTTGTACAAAGAAAAAGTTTATTCTGTGAGAAGAGTTTTGCATTTTACCTTGAATAAGAAAAAGGAACATTTGTGTTTGAGCATTTTTGAGAAAAAGCCTTATTTGCCAGAAGAAGGATTTTTTCTATTTGCTGAAGAAAGCTGTTTTGATTTTCTTATCTTGTATTTTGTTACTTCAAGTTTTCATGTAATGCCAAGCTTCATATTGAAGTTCTCTATGCCAAGGGAGGCTTAAAAAATAAAAAAATATTCCTGTTTGCTTTCAACTCGGCTCCAGCTTTATTTAGCTCACAACTACAGGTGCTTGGAACTACGACTCCCAGGAGCCCTCGCACTGGGCAGTCATCTTGAAAGTGATTATCACACCTTATCCGACGTCAGGCAACTGCCTAGGCGGACGACGGGGCGTGACAACAGTCACTGGTAACCAAAAACAGCCCGAGGACCCTGGGTCCCCGGAAGATCATGCTCACAGTAGCTTCAGAAAAAAGGTCGGAGTTGCTTAAACCCTGAACAAATTATAGAGTATGGCCTGGCCAAAGACGCTGTCCCAATGGGATTCCCACTCCAGGCAGTACTGTGTTGCAAAGGTGTTAGCTGAGGACCAGGTGGTGGTTCGGCAGATGTCCACCAGCGGCAGGAAGTGCAAGTGGACCACTGATACCGCCCTCACACAAACACTTTGCGCCGTGACTCGGCGGCCCAGTGGTAGTCCAGCCTGAGCCTGGCGAAGGCGATGCATTCCGCCACCCAGAAGGACAGAGTTTGCTTAGTGACCGCGAGCCCCATGTGGGCAGAGTTGTAGGAGACAAAATGCCGAGGATATGTCGAGGAAAATGAGGATGAATGCATATCTCATGTTGTCAGTTCCTTGTATGATTGTGTCAAGTAGAGATGTTAATAGAGTTTTGACACCATGATGTGCTCTAAATCCGTACTGTTGGGGGTCAAGTGGGGCACTAGAGTCGATGAAGTCTTGGAGTTGCAGTAGGACTGATTTTTTGATGATTTTGGATAGGAATGGTAGGCTAGATATTGGTCTGTAAGATGTGGGGCAGGATTTGTTTGGGATGTTGTTTCAATATTGGGCGTATGGAAGTTCTTTTTAGGTTATTTGGTGGTTGACCTTGGGAAAGAGAGAGGTTGACTATTCTTTGTATATATGGTGTGAGTTCTGATTTTGTTGATTTGATCCAGCTGACAGGACAAGAATCTATGACTGAGTTAGTGGTATTCAATGATTTGATGCAGTGATCTATCTGATCTTTGTTTGTTGGTGAGAATGAGATCCAGGTTGGAGGGCTGGTTGGTTCTGGGTCATAGAAGGTTGTGTTGCAGATTGACTTGATTTTTGATTTTTCTAAGTAGTGATCTGCGAACTGTTGAGCACTTATGTTACTCATTGCTGTGTTTTCATTACTTGGTTTTTTAATTAGGTTTTGGATTATGAGGAACAATTCCCATGGCCGGTTAAGGGATTTAGATAGGAGTTTTGAGTAGTATTCTTTCTTTGTGTCTAGGAGGTTCTGATGGTAAGTTTTTAATTTGTTCATGTACTTGAGTCTGTCTTCATAAGACTTGTTGACTCTCCATTTTCGTTCAGCTTTTCTTAGGTCTTTTTTCATGTGTTTCAAGGATTGGGAGTACCAAGGTTGGGAATTTCTGGGGGGTTTTGTGTTAAGTCAGTGGTTTTGATGATTTACTGATGCTGCACTTAGAATTCTGTTCCATGTTGATGTGAGGGCATCGATATCATCACTGGTGATTGAGAGATCAGTACTTATTTTTCTGATGAATTCATCTTTGTCAAATTTTTTAAATCTGTTGTATGAGGAAAATTCCTTGGTATTTTTGGTTGGAGAGGTGTCTAGTTTAGTACTGAAATGTATGAGGTAGTGATCCGACCATGGGACTGGTTGAATATTTATGATGGATATGTTTCCGTTCTGACACCAGGTTTTAGGGTAGAAGATAAGGTCAAGGGTATTGCCTTTTGTGTGTGTTGCAGTATGGATTTTTTGTTCGTATCCAATGTCTTCCATTGCATGAAGGAAGGATGTACTTTGTACATTATTTAGTGATGCAAGGTTGAAGTCATCTAAGATGATGTGTTCTTTGCCTGGTGGTGCTGCAGTTTCGATTATGTTGCCCAGTGCATTAGTTTCGGAGGAAGGAGGTCTGTATATGAGGGTTATTGTCAGTTTTATTGTACTGATGGTTAGCATGTCTGAGGCCTCGTTACTTGAGGAGGATATTTGTTGTGCTCCATTTTGAAAATGGAACAGGGAGCGAATGTGGCCATTTTAAATATTAGAGCCATCATTCATTGGTTCATTCAAGTCATGTGAGTACTGACAATTGATCACAGGTGCGTCTAATTTTACTGCAGTGGAAATGTGATTCTTCTGTTAAAACTGATTTGAATTGGGGGGAGTGGTCTGAATTCCAAGATGGCGACAGGGATCTGTTGAGCTGGGATGCCTAAGAGAAAGGGCAAGCACCGGGCTCTCCCCGCTGAGCCTTCTTCTGCAAAACCCTCTCCTTCTGTGACTACCGGGCCAATGGACCGATATGTCCAGCTTACCGAGCAGCAAATAGGGGAGATTAGAGGGGGCTTGGAGTCGCCGGTTCAGGATTCTTCGGCTTCTTCTGCCCCGGATGTGACTCTCTCCCCCGGTGGTCGGTCTCCGCCTTCACCTCCGAGGCTGCCGGGTCTCTCTCCAATGAGTGCGGCCGTTTCCCCCTCAGTTCCTGGAGTTGGTGGAACGGTGAGTGAGCGGGGCTCTGGTGTAGTGGACTCCGGAGAGCAGCTGGTTACATCTGCAGCAGTGAATCTCTCGGCGGTTGTTCAAAGTTTGGAAGGCGCTGCTGCTGGATCAGGAGCTTGTGAGTCTGTTGAAGGAAGCAGCCCTTGGACTTCAGTATTAGACCCAGAAACGCCACGGATGTTTGTCTTGACGCGTCCTTCAGTTGTATCTCTGGATAGCATTTGGGAGGCCATTTCCGGACTAGCTACTATGGTGAGTCAACAATTGATTTTGGCCGGGACTCGAGTCTCTAATTTAGAAGTTTTATCTTCTAATTTTTCTGCTGAGGTTACTGAGCTTAAAACACAAGTTACTACGAATACTCAGATTGTTTCACAAATTTCAGACGTAATTGACTCCTTAGTTAAGGATAATACGGCGATGAGGCTGAAGTTGGAAGTATTGGAGAATGCTGCTAGATCCTCAAATATTCATCTTCTTAATTTTCCTATGGTGCCTTTGGCTTCTCCGATTGACCTTTTTAAAAGGTATCTACAAGAATCTTTGAAGGTTACACCAGATTTAATTCCTCCTATCACCAAAGCGTATTTTCTACCTTCTGGTCGGAAAACTGGGGAGAAAGCGGTTGGTCTTCCAGAGATGAGCTTATTAGACATATCAGTGCTCCTTCAGACGCCTAAGGATGAAGAACTTGCAGTTTCTACACTGATTATTTCCTTGGCATTACCATCTGATAGAGACTGGCTTCTCAGGCTTTATTTTAAATTTCGTAATAGTTTGTTTTTGGGTTAAAAAATAGGAATGTTCCCGGATGTCTCCAGAGAAACGCAGCGAAGGCGCAAATCTTTCTTAATTTTGCGTCCTGGGGTTACTCGTATGAGCGCTACATTTGTCCTTCGTTATCCCTGTAAATGTGTTGTTGTTTTTCAGTCGCATAAGTATGTCTTTTTTCAGCCCGAGGACTTGTCTTCTTTCATCAGTGCTCGCATTGTAACTTCTTCTCCTCTTTCAGCAGTACCCCACCATTAATGATTCTGCTTGGTTCCCTGTGTACCCTCTGGTATTTCTTGAAAATTTTACTTTTATTTCTTTTATGGGGGATGTTCCTGGCCTCTGTAATAGTTGTCAACTTCTCTCCCTCATTTTGGGGACTTCTTATAGCATTGTTTGTTTAATTTTCTTGATGTTATGTACTTTATTAATTTTTTTTACAATGACTATTACTGTACAAGTGTTATGCTTGATTCATTGTTAAAATGCATCAATATATAAAAAAGAAAAAAAAACCTGATTTGAATTGTTTAAAGGGTGCCAATCATGTCCTGGCAATGTCCCAGTTTTTATACTATTTCCTATTTCCTTTTATAATTGGTCTTGTTTTATTTGATTCTTTTATGTGTTAAATATGTGTGCATATATATAGTCCAAAGCCATTTCACTGGCTACTATTTTTTTAGAAGATATTGGACATTAAGGAGTTGAACTGCAAGGGTGCCAAAAATGTTGACTACAACTGTATCCTTTTGAAGGTGTGGTCTTCAGAAATGCACAATACTCCAAATGAGGTCTCACCCTAAGACTTACACAGAGGCACTTTTACCTCCTTCTTCCTGCTGGCCATTCTTCTCCCTATGCGCCCAAGCATCCTTTTGGCTTTTGCCATTTCCTTTTCTACCTGTGTAGTGTGGTAAGGAGGACACTGACAGGCATAGAAAAAGAGCTGCTTTTAAAACTTTTTCTTCTGAGTCAAAGCAGGGCTCAGGCAGGCAATTAGTTAAATCAACACATAGAGAGAAAAGCCACATGATTCATAGGGCTGAGTACAGACCACACCCTGCCTCCATGGCAACACAAAATGCAAATGAGAAACACGTGGGGGGAAGAGCTAGGAAAATGCCTCTCACACACAAAGATTTAAGCTCTCAGAAGCAAAGAGAGTTATCACAGGGAGCTCGAGCACAAGCACAGGAAGCACGAGGATGGAGAGGACAGAAAGCAGAAGCAGAGGTTGGAGCAGAGTCCAGACAGAAGTCTTGGACTGAGCAAACACTGGAACCACGGCAGAGAGTTCAGAAGCCAAAGCCAAGGGAATGGCAGAGCAGGTCTGACTCTCAGCACAGAAAGGATTCCAACGGCAGTTCTTCTACAAGGTATAGCTGTACAGAGTTTGCAAGCCCTTGTGAAGGTAGGAGCCAGAACTCTGGGAGAATTGTAGAATATAGCTCAGATAGCAGTGAGGTTGCTGAGGATTCTGAAGGGGAGATTTATTCTTCTGTAAAGCCTGAAAGGAAGCTTGTACCTAGAAGCCAACAGAGACAGCAAAGTCATATGAGTATTTTGCCTAGAGATACAAAGCCCTGCAATGCATATAGGAACCCCGTAAGGAGAAAAAGAAATCCTTGGGATAAAGTGTTTAAATTAATGCAACAGCTGAAGCCAGGTTGGGATGATAAAAACCCAGAGCTGTTTCAGGATGGAATAGAAGATATGGAAACAGAATTATTTGAATTAGACCACGATTCAGATTCCATAATGGATTGCTCAACAGCTTATGTTTGATAAGAAGAAAAGCTGAATTGCTGGTTTAAAAATAAGAATTCAGAACTGTGTTTAAATGCTCCGAATATTTGTGAATTCTGGAAGAAAAGAAAAGGATTACAAGTTTGTTTTGCCAGCACTGTTTAAAGCATTGATTTCAAGTTTGCTGAAGAAAGCTATTTGAGTTATTTCTGTTACACCTTGTTCATGTTTCAAAGAGAAGTTTACTTTGCTAAGTTTTGATGAAACAAGATAAAATAAATAAATTTCCTGTGAACTGCCTAAACTACTCGAACTACTTATTAACCACAACTACAAAAAGGTCCCAGCAGCACATGCTCGGGAAATAAGCTAGTTTAACAAAGAACAGTTGGCACACTGCTCCTTATAGGCTATTGCCTAGACGGTGCGGCGCCACAGTAGCCACCTTAAGATCAACAGAAACAATCACACCAAGGTCCCGCTCTTCTTTAGCAGATAGAAGTACTTCACCCCCTATACTGTATTGCTCCCTTGAATTTTTGTAGCCCAAATGCATGATCCTGCATTTTTTAGCATTAAATCTCAGCTGCCAAATTATTGACCATTCTTCGGGCTTAGCGAGATCCCTTCTTATGTTATCTACTCCTCTCTGGGTATCTAATCAATTGCAAATTTTGGTTTTATCTGCAAAAAGGCAAACCTTACCCAACAGCTCTTTTGCAATATTACTAACAGATATGCTAAAAAGAATCAGACCAAGGACAGATCCCTGCAGCATACCACTGGTTACATCCTTAGAGTAAGCTCCATTTACCTGTACACTTTGTTGCCTCTTACTCAGCCAATTTCTAGCCCAGTCAGTCACTTTAGGGTTTATTCCTAGGTTACTCAATTTCTTTATAAAAGTTGTCTGTGTGGAATGGTGTCAAAGGCTTTTCTGAAATCTAAGTATACCACATTGAGGCTCTCCCTCAGTCCAACTCTCTGGTCACCCAATCAAAGAAATTAATTTGATTTGTCTGACAAGACCAGCTCCTAGTAAAACCATACTGCCTCAGATCCTGCAATCCATTGGACTCCAAAACCCTCACTATCTTCTGTTTTAGCAGTGTTTCCATTAATCTACTCACCAGAGAGGTCAGACTAACCGGCCTGTAATTCTCAACCTCATTTTTCTTTCTACTTTTGTGTAAAGGGACCACATGTGCTTTTCACCAGTCTTCTGGGACCACTCCCACCTCTAAAGAAGCATTGAAAAGGGTCAGACAGCAGAGTTGCTAGAACTTCTCCAAGTTCTTTCAATACTCTCGGGTGTATCCCATCTGGCCCCATTGCTTTGTCTACTTTTAGTTTAGCTAGTTCTCCTGAACATTTTTTTTTGTGGGTATTAGGCAGTTGCTCTAACAACTAGAATACTCCTCCACTCCCCTCTTGTGAACATAGTCTTCTAAAAATCATTAAAAATCCCCTTCACTGCTTTTCCTATTTGTGGATGTTTTCTGAGATCCTGCTCCTGGCCCTTCATCTGTGAACACAGAACAAAAATATTTTGCTTTATCCTTATCAGCTTTACATATTCCTCCCCTTCACCCTTGAGTCTGACAATATCACTTCTGCACTTCCTTCTCTCACTAAATATCTGAAAAATGTCTTGTCCCCCCCCCCCCCATTTTACTGTATCGGCTATTTTTCTAATATAAAATCTTAGCTACCAAATTCTTGTATCATTCCCTTAGATTTTTGCAGCCCAAATGCACGGTCATGCATTTTTTAGCATTAAATCTTAACTACCAAATTCTCAATCATTCATCCAGATTCACTAAATCCCTTCTCATGTTCTCCACACCTTCCAGCTACCCTGTTACAGATTTTAGTATCATCTGCAAAGAGGCATACCTTTTCCAATAGACCTTCCGCAATATCACTTAACAAAAATGTTAAAAAGAAGAGAACGCTCCAATCTTCAGAGTGAATTCCATTTACTACTGCCCTCTGGTCTCTCCATTTTCTTACCCAATCACTTTAGGATCCATCTCAAGGGGATTCAGTTTATTTATAAGTAGATGATATGGAACAGTGTTAAAGACCTTGTTAAAATTTAAGTATACCACATCTAGCGCATTCCCCGATCCAATTTTCTGTCACCCAATCAAAGCCATCTATCAGATTTGTCTGACCAGACCTACCTCTAGTCAAGCCATGCTGTCTCAGATTCTGAAATTCCTTGGATTCCAGAAACTACACCATCCTCTTTTCGAACAGCATTTCTATTAATTTACTCACCACAAAGGTTAGATTAACCGGTCAGTAGTTACCAACCTTTTCCTTACTTCCACTTTTGTGGAAATGAACCACATGTATCTGTCACTTCAGACTCTAAAGATGCATTGAAAAGGTCAGCCAGAGGAGCTTCCAATACTTCCCTAAGTTCATTCAATACCCTTGAATGAATCCCATCTGACCCCATCGCTTTGTCCACTTTTAGTTTTGCTAGTTCCTCACGAATACAGTCTTAGGAAAATCATCCAAGTTCTATCTTACTTCCATTTCTATTTGAGATCCGGCCAGCCACAGGCTGGCGCTGGCAGACCAGGGGTTAAACCCTGGCGGTGGGCGGGGGGGGAGGGGGGGCGGGCGGCGTGGCGATCGGCTATAGAAGGACCGGTCGCGCCATGGCTTGCCCTCTTTACCTCCTCCCGACGGGCCAGCACGAGCGGGCAATCAGCAGCAGGAAGGTCAGCATCAAGGCAGTCTGCGAGGCATCTTATCACGAGCGGCAAGCGGAGGCTAGACGCGAGGCAGCAGCTGACGTCGGTGCTTCGTGGTCTCCGGAATCAGCTGAAGTGCGGCGGCACTCGAGGAGGAGAGACTTCCGGGATCAGCAGCAGTGCAGCGGCACACGAGGAAAGACTTCTGAGCTCAGTAGGGTGAGCGGCTGGACGCACGCGGGGGGGGGGGGCTGGCTCGGGGTTGCCGGGAGGCCCTGCTCACCCGAATAAAAAGTGGAGAGAGCTGCTGAGGCAGATTGAACGGGGGAAAGGCAAGCCAGCACATGCGCTGCCGGGCGGCCATGAGGCTTGGGGTGGGGGTGGGGGGTGGGGCATGCACGGACCTGGCGTTTGTCCATGGTGAACGGAGGGATCCGATGGAGTAAAAAAAAAAGAAAAAAGAAATGAAGCCAATAGCCAGGCAGATGGCTGGGAAGGGACCCGAGAGCACAGCGAGGTGCGGGAGGTCCGGGGAGGGGGGGGGGGGAAGCATGGAAGCAGTGTGGCCACGTGGTGATGGGCTGCAGTTTGTAGAGCCAGAGTGTCCTGGCTGATGCATTCTTTGCAAGTAGCAATAAATGATATGAGAGATTAAGGTCTCCATGGGGAATAGCGCAGAGGGTATAGCACAATTTATAGTTTTACCAGACTGTTTCCTATTTATTGCCTAAAGGATGCAATGGGCAAAAAAAAAAAAAAAAAAGAAGTGCTTTTCTTCACCGTTTTCTCCGTTAATGCAGCGAGCAAGTCAGCATCAGGCTGAAGGGGCACAGAGTTCGCTATGCTGTTTAATAAGTTGAGTTGGCTGTGTTAAAGGATGTTGCGGTGCTAAAGGGCTCATACAGGACGAGGAACTATTTATTGCTGAAAGGGATAAATGTTATTGTTGTTTCTATATCATTTGCTGATGCTATGCCTCATCTTGGGACGGTGGTAGAGTGTTCATGCAAGAAAAAGGAGGCAGGTGCTGCCATCTAGTGGCCTTAATGGGTATAGGCATCTTTGTTATATCTCGGCTAGCTGAGTTATTAATACATATGTATTCAGCCAAGGAGGGCATACAAAAAAAAAAAAAAACAACACATCACAATGGGGCGGGGGTAATAAAAATTATAGAAATAAAATTATAGAAATAAATAAAGGAATGGATAAACAAAAGAAGAAAACAAAGACGGTTGCAAGGTTAAGCTTATGAGTCCCAAGACAACAAGTGACAACACCAGGCAAAGGCTAATATGTACATTATGTTTCCCCTCTGCGTAGCATTTATTCACGCAGGATACTATGCCACGAAAGAGCACGCAGAGCGGAGAAAAGGAACGCAGAAGACAATCACGCTCTGAGAACACAAAGAACATGCAGAATACCGAGGGCAGAGCGACACACGGTGCTGCAAAACGGGCACCGACAGCATCGACGAAAAGGAAGGCAAGGAGCGGGGGCGCATCGCGCAGCACAGCAGTGGGCAAGGCCACGCGGCGGAGTGGTAGGACCACAGCGCAACAACAGTCTCAACCACCCCCAACATCTACATCTAGTCAGGAGCTCGATGATATACGGGAGCAGGTGAATCTGCATGGCCTGAGCGTTTTCAGACAACGGCTGGATGCGGCTAGTACGGGGTTGGAAGGCACGCAACCAATGACCAGCAACACTGCATGCACCACTTCAGCGTCTGGTAAGTTAATGGATGGAAAAGGGGCGATTGGGTTATCATCTTCCTCATCTGAGGAATCTTCCTCTGACACAGAGGGCGACTTGTCCTTAGCAGCCACCATGCGGAATATGTTAAAATCCTTTAAAAGAAAGAAAGATAAGTCCCGTAAGGAGCAACAGGTAGCAAAGGTCTGGACGGGGCATGGTGAGGTACCCCCACTGAGAGCAGACGCTGGAGAACCAGCTACGAGGGGGACAGCGACGATGGTCCCGGCAGTGCTAACAAACCCAGCGGTGGTTAGCGGAGACCCGCATTGCGGGGTGAGCTCTCTGGCCAGCGCGGTGCCCAGGAAGTTAAAAAAAGCAGATTTGGCGGAGGGAATATATCGATATATTCTCCCTGCTGATCAGGGACCAGGAATGGGAAACCAAAGAGACCAAAGAAAAAGATAAGAAATGGGAAAAAAAGTCGAGAATTGTGAAATCCATAAACAATTGGGTATCGGCTTTCCACATTTACATGAGTGTTGTACTAGAGCGGGAGCCTGAACTAAGTTAGTACCTAATCAAATATTTGGACACCATAACACAGGCACATAAGAAGTTAGGAGGGTGGGCTTGGCTGAACTACGATGTTAAGTTCAGACAAAGCATGGCAGAGGACCCAACCATGACCTGGCAGCACAGGATCGTGGACTTGTGGCTAGAAGAAATGGCCCCCAACAGGCCATGGAGTCAAGAAGGAACCACACAGTCCTTTCAGGCACCACAATGGAGGCAAACGTCACAGCTGGCCGGCAGGCGAGCGTGCCGGCAGTATAACACGGGGAGCTGCACTTGGCGGCCGTGCAAATTTCGGCACGTGTGCTCCAGCTGCGGGGGCACACACCCTATCACGCTGTGCCGAACCAGCAGGGAATCTAAGCCATTTAGGCCAACATTCCAGCATGGAAACGATGGCCCTGGCCCCAACCCCCATCAGGCTTGACCACATGCGTGTTTGGCTGCGAGCCTACCCGCTACAGGACAAAGCTCTCAATATTGAGAACGGCTTTAAATATGGTTTCCGAATCCCAGCTTTAGTCCCCTCCACGGGGCAAGTAGCCCGTAACTCCCCATCTGTGAAGAAACTCAGCGCGACGGTGCAACAAAAAATAGCCAAAGAAGTTGAACTGGGGAGGGTGGCAGGCCCATACAAGTATCCTCCCATCCCAGACTTGGTGCTGTCCCCATTGGGAATCATCCCAAAGAAGGAGGCAGGAAAATTTCGCCTGATCCACAACCTATCGTACCCTGAGAGGAGCTCAGTCAATGACCACATCGATCCGTCGCTATGTTCCGTGAAATATGCGACGATCGATCAGGCCGTGGACACCATACGGTAAGTGGGACGACGGGCAAGGCTAGCGAAAGCTGATATCGAATCAGCCTTTCGACTGCTCCCAGTCCACCCTGAGTCATTTTCGTTGCTGGGTTTCACCTTCAATGGGGAGTATTACTATGACAAATGCCTGCCCATGGGCTGCTCGATATCTTGTGTCTATTTCGAGAAGTTCAGCACATTTATACATTGGGTTGTGGAGGACATAGTGGGACATTACTCCATGGTCCATTACCTGGATGACTTCCTGTTCTTGGGAAGGGATGATGCAGACTGCCAAAGGATCCTCAAGGTGTTTGAACAGGTGGCCCGGTGCTTCGGGATCCCCCTGGCACAAAAAAAGACTTGTGGACCCGTGGGAACGATTACATTCTTGGACATAGAGCTAGATGTGACAGCACAATTGTCTCGCCTGCCTGAGGACAAGATAAGGAAGCTGAGAACCGCTATTCAGGCCATTCAAGTGCAGACGAAAGCATCATTGGAACAGTTCCAATCATTGCTTGGTCTGCTTTGCTTTGCATGCCGGATCATGCCGATGGGACGAGTGTTCTGCCGGCGCATGGCATTAGCGACAAAAGGAATTAAAAAGAAGCATCACAAGATTAGGATCACAAAAAGCATAAAAGAAGACCTGCGCATGTGGGAGCTTTTCTTGTAATCCTTTAACAGCCTAGCCTTCTGGCAAGAACAGCCAGTGTCAAACGAAGACTTTGACTTATTCACAGATGCGGCTGGGGGAACGGTTTCGGCATCTATTTCAAAGGCGCCTGGTGTGCCGAGGAATGGCTTTGCAAATGGCACTCAGAGGGTATCACAAAGGATATTACCTTCCTTGAGCTCTTCCCCATCGCAGTAGCCGTATACATGTGGGCCCCGCAGCTGCGCAACAAAATAATCACATTCCACACAGATAACATAGCAGTGGTCTACGCGGTGAATGGAATGAGGGCGCATACACCAGGGGTAGTGGTCCTCAAGTATCCTCTATTTAGTCTGGTTTCCATAATACTGTATCCACAATGAATATGCATGAGGGTGACTTTCATACATTGCTTCATTTGCATGTAAATATATTTCATGCATATCCATTGTGAATTTCCTGAAAACCAGACTGGCTAAGGAGTACTCCAGGACCATCTTGACAAACCCTGCCCTGGAGTACTAAAAGCACTCTGATTCTGAGTGAACACACAAGTGCTGGATGGCCAGAATAGAACTAGCCTCAATGTGAATAAGGGTGAGCCAGTGGATATACTGCACTTGGATTTTCAAAAGGCTTTTGTCAAAGTTCCACATGTAAAACTCGTTAGAAAATTTAAAAAGTCATGGGTTAGGAAGCAATGTTGCATTGTGGATCAGTAACTGGCTAAAAGAGAAGGATTAAATGGTTATTCTTCTCAGTGGAAATATATTTAACTAGTCAAGATACCCAAGGACCTATACTGGGACCAATGTTTTTTAATATATTTATAAATTATCTGGAAAAGGGAGTGACAAGTGATGTGATCAAATTTTCTGATAACAAAATTATTTAAAATAGGTAAATCATGAGCTGATTGCCTAGAATTGTTGGAGGACCTATTGAGACTGGGGGATATGGTTCTAAATGACAGATGAAATTTAATGCAGACAACTGAAAAGTAATGCATATAGGGAAAAACAATCCAAACTATAGGTACATGATGCCAGGTTTCATGAGGCGTCACATTTAAGAAAATGATCTTGAGGTAATTGTGGACAATACATTTTGCAAGTGCAGCCTTTCACTGAGGCCAGCCCTTACTACCTCAGCGAGAAGGTTAGGAGATTCCTGTAGCTAATAGGCAGACATATCCCAGATTCCCCTAGTTTAGTTTTCTCTTCCCTTCCACGGATAATTTTGCAGGTATTTCACTTCAACTCTTGTTTAGCTTTGAGCTTCATGCAGTGTGAAAGTCATATTGAGTTGGTTGTTTGCTTGGTAGATGTATAGGTTCAGGGTATCTTTTTGGCAGAATGTTTTTGTGACAGATAGTGTGTGTGTGTGTGTGGTTTGAGGGGTGCACGGAAGGATCTAGTGTGCTCATCTGCAATTCAGGGAGTACTTGACTCTATGGTGCCAGTGTGATTGGTCAGTCAAACTCAGAGAGGGTTCACCATAGCTAAATGTCAAAACATATCCCTGTCAATAATAAGGGACTCTCAGAATAAGGGCACCCAATGGTGAAAACAGCACTAATACATGCCCATAATGCACATTTAGTGGGACCAATGGTGTTGCTGTTGAGCATATGTTAGTGCTGTTTGCACTGCTGAATGCCCTTATTCTGAGGGTCCCTTACTATTGACAGGGATATATTTTGACATTTAGCCATAGGGAATCTATGCTGATTCCTTCTGGATCATTTTACATAGGGTACTCTAATAAGATCAGATATTGTTGGCAGTGTGATAGGGCAGCCATACATCCACTGTGCCAAGCACTGAGAGACATGACTGATGTAATAGATATAATATCTGAGATACTATGCTCATCCAACTACAGGAACCCACTAATCCTAGTAAGTGATCTCAGCCTAGCATCCCTTCCACAGAACCAAGCCTCACCCTTCCTAAACTCGATCAATCACCAAATCATCAACACCCAAACCCACATTAAAGGGAATACACTTGACCTAGTTTTTCTACCCAAAGTGATACTCAACAACTACAATCCCTCCACACTCGAAGTACTCCCGGTACCTTGGTTTGATCATCACCTCATTAAATTCAACCTCCTCATTCATGACCACCCAACCCATACACCCACACTCATCGCACACCACAAAAAATACAAGAAATTTGACAAAGATGACTTCCTCAACCAGACCATTCATCAATTTACAACAAATCCAACAAACCTAGATAAAGCCATATTATCTTGAAACCACATCATATCCAAAGCGTCCATTATAGACCCACCTCACACCATCAAATAGAAGAACACACTGCCTGGCTCAGGCCAGAGCTCAAACAATTTAAAGCAATCCTACGTAAAAGTGAACGCAAATGATGAAGCTCAAAATCGCCAATACATCAAGCACAATATATAGCCAAACTAAAGAAATATAGAGAAACTATCAACACCATAAAAAAACACTACTCCACTATTTTAGCCAAATCCTTGAACCAACCAAGAGAGCTATTTGAAATTGTTAAATCCTTAACTAATAATCCAACAAAAAATGACCCAAATGGCCAAGTCATAGATCCCAAAATCTTAGAAAATTTCTACAAAGAAATACTAAAATCGGATGCCCTAGCAAACTCCAAACAAAAGATAAATCATGTAACCACAAACTCAGGCTGGTCTACTTTCCCACCCACCTCAAAAGCCATGCTTAAAAACCTAATATCCAAAATAAACACTACCACATCCTACCTAGACCCCTGTCCAGTAAGCTGGATAAAGGCAACAAAAACCAAACTATCCCACTTCATTCTCCCAGTAGTCAATCTCTCACTCAAACAGGGATACATTCCCCTCCCCTAAAGCATGCCCTTGTGCGCCCCATCTTAAAAAACAACACACTTGATAAGAATTCACGTACCTCATATAGGCCAATATCCAGCCTCCCCTTTATGACAAAACTAATTGAAAAGGTAGTTCAAATACACCTCCAAGATCATATCGAAACAGTTGCACCCCTGGATGAAAACCAATATGGTTTTCGTCCACACCACGGCATAGAGACCCCCCTTACTGTCCTCACTGACCGCCTCACACGTGGTATTGACAAAACATATTCCTGTCACTAATAAGGGATCTTCAGAATGGGAGAATTCAACAGTGCAAACAGCACTAATATATGCCCAACAGCAACAAATGTGCACAGTTTTAGAGACCACAGATCCTCCTGTACAACACTAAAACCACACACACATTGCTGTCTTAAATGGCCCAGGTTAACTCTTATAGGGTATAAAGCTGGATAGCATATCCAACCTTAATATCTATTGAGGCCAGTACTCCCATTTGCAGTCACAAATAACATACCTCTGCCAAAACCATGCCTTGTACCTATAAATAACTGCTGTGAAGACATAATGGCATGGTGTCTCAGGACACCACAACTGAATTGCATTTCTCAGCCAAACACAATTCTGCTCCAAATTACCTCACATACCATCCCTACATCTACATTCCCATTTTTCTGAACACTGGAATTGTTAGGGAAGCCGAGAATAGCATAAAAGGCAAATGTCAGCATAGCCAGAATAAAGACTATTGCAGTGCTTTATATTTCTGCTGGGGTATTTTTTTTATTGTTCCTTAACCTTACAAACATCCCTCACCTGTGCATTCTATTCTTTAGAACTGAAACTTGTGCCCTCCCAGACAGCAGACAACCAGTTCAATACAGACATGTCACAGCCATTTATCTCTAAGGGACGCATTGAAGATCAGAGCAGAAATTTTTTCTAAGTTCTGACCTTATTCCATGTTGCCGCTGGTATAACGTATGCATCTGAGGGAAACAGGATGTACACAGACCTTTCCTGAAAATACTTTCTTCGTTTCCACGGCTTGCCATGTTCCCGTTCCACCCCCTACCGCCCATGTTCTGAGTATATGCAAGGCCATGTGGTTTTGAAATACGGTTCTAGACATTTTAGCAAGAAAAATGTCTCTCCCACACATCTAACTGGTTTATTCGTGTTCTGGAATGACCCCCATAATATTAAAATAGGTGTGTTTAGGGCAGATTTTGGACAGAGCATGGTTGGAATCATGATTTACCTGCATTGTATATAAAATAAGCGTGATAATTTACAACTGTTCCTGAGGAGGTGTACATTTATGCAGGTTCATTTTATCAGGGATTTCAGCAGAATACTGATCCATGGGAAGGTGCGGTATATAAGTGTTTGTTAAATAAATAAATAAATAAATACTGTGCTAGTATTTAAACCAGCCCAATATAGGCATCTACGTACTTACCCTCTCCACCTAGGCAACCTGTCATAAAATTACCTTTGGTGAGAAGAAAGTGAATGACAACATTTTCTTCTTGCTAGGAGTTTGTCTAAAGATCATAGCAATCTGACTAAGTGGCTTACTGGTGCATTGGAACTGAAGAGAAAAATGTGGGTCCGTTCAGCAAAAATGTGAAAACGAAATAAAATGTTATATGACAATACTAAGGGTTTTTGCAGAAAAGAGGAAGAAAATAAAAAGCACTTCTCAGCAATCTATGGGGCCACAGGGAAAAATGCATTTGATGGTCTTGGTAAACAATAATGAACTGAGATGATCTGCTAGGTCACTGCAACATGATAATGACAGTGCATTGGCAGTGAAAGCGTAGTTACTTACCTGTAACAGGTGTTCTCCAGGGACAGCAGGAATCAGTCCTCACTTATAGATGTTGTCAAGGCTTCAAAGAAAGCCTTTGGGATTGCTGCCACGCATGTGTGGTCCTCTTCCCGCCCAAAGGTGCCATCCCCTAGTCAGGTCCCCTAGCTAGAGCCCTACTAAGCAGATGGCAAGGGAAGGACAAAAAATTAGCAACTCTTCAGGGGAGGTGGGAGGGTAGTGAGGACTGATTCCTGCTGTCCCTGGAGAACACCTGTTACAGGTGAGTAACTACGCTTTCTCCAGGAACAAGCAGGAAGTCAGTCCTCACTTACGGGATCTGCCAGTTACAGGCTACCGAACCTGTAACCCAAAAACGCCTCTGCGAGACTGTGAGCAGAAGCCGATGCCTGAAGGAGCCCGAGCCTTCAGGTCCCCAGGGCGAAGCTCTCGGTAGCCGTCAAAGAAGGGTCGGAGGGCAGGAGTTGCTTATACCCTGAACAGATTACAGAGCAGAGCCTGGCCGAAAGTGCTGTCCTGGCGGGACTCCCTCTCCAGGCAGTAGTGCAACACGAAAGTGTTCGCTGAAAACCAGGTCGCAGCCTGGCAGATGTCCGTCAGATGCACTAAGCGCAGCGAAGCCACCTTGGCCCGGACACTGTGTGCGGTGACTAGCTGAACCAGCAGGGCACCCGATGCAGTCTGCCACCCAAATGGAGAGTATGCTTGGTGACTGCTTGCCCCAGGCGGTTGGGATCGTAGGAAGCAAAGAGCCGATAGGACTTGCGATGAACCTGGGTGCGCTGCAGGTCGAAGGCAAGAGCCTTCTTGCAGTCGAGTGTATGTAAGACCGTCGATGCCCGGTCGGCATGAGGTTTCGGGAAGAAGATTGGCAAGACTATCTCCTGATTGAGATGAAAATCTGAGACAATCTTCAGCAGAAACTTGTGGTGGGTACGGAGGACCACCCTATTCCCATAGAACCTGATGTAGGGGGCCTAAGCCATGTGGGCCTGGAGTTTGCTGACTCGTCAAGCCAAGGTCAGAGCTACCAGGAAGACGACCTTCCAGGAGAGGTGGCGAAGCGAGCATGTCACAATCAGCTTGAAAGGCGGCTGCGTAAGCTGCATGAGCATGATGTTGAGGTCCCACTCTGCTGGGGGTGTTTGGATGGGAGGCTTGGAGAGTAAGAGACCCCGCATGAAGCAGGAGACCAGGGGCTGCCCCAACAGGGGTTTACCCTCGATGGGGGGTGGTTAGCTGAGATGGCGCTCAGGTGTATCCTGACTGAGTTGGATTTCAGCCCCTCCTTCGAGAGGTGGAGGAGATAGTGGAGAACACACCAGAGAGAGCAGGAGAATGGGTCGATCTGGAGCTCGGAGCACCAGATCGAGAAATGCTGCCACTGCAAGCGATCAGACTGATTTGTGTGGCGGTGGCACTCCGGTTGTTTTAATTTTAGATTTTGCCGCCTCTGCCCTGCCTCTGCCTTCCCGCTGCTTTTTTTTTTTTTTTCTGCAAGCATTCTTGAGGAAAAAAATGCAGCGCGAAGGCAGAGGTGGCAAAATCTAAAATTAAAACAGCCAGAGTGCCCCCACTGCCGCTGGATGAGAGGTGCAGGTGGAGGGAGTGGGGACAGAAGGAGGACAAGGAGAGACAAAGGTGAGAGATGGGGGACAAAAGGGGAGACAGGGGACAAATACTGGACAAAGGGGGAGACCGAGACATACTGGACAAAGGAGGAGACAAGGGGACAAGTACTAGACAAAGGGGAGAGACAGGGGGCAAATGCTGGACAAAGGGGAGAGACAGGGGACATACTGGTCAGATAGGGGATAAATGCTGAACAGAGGGGAGAGACAGTGTGGGTTAGGATTATAAAGGGCTGATGGGGAGCTAGCACTGGTAATGGACAGTGTGGAGGAGTGGCCTTGTGGTTGGGGCAAGGTACTTCAGGCCGGAAGGTCGGGAGTTCAAATCCCACTAGAGGACAGCAACCTTGGACTGGAAGGACTGGGGTTTCTAGTCCCACAGGTGCTCCTTGTGGTCTTGGGCAAGCCACTTAACCCTCCATAGCCCATGTTCCCTGTAAAATAGTTATCTCCAAGTTATAATGCCCTGTTCAATGTAATTTCAGTTTGTTCAATGTAAACCGCCTTGATATCATGAAAGGTGGTATATAAGAAATGTTAAATAAATAAAAATAAATGGACAGATCGGGGGGGGGGGCTAGGACTGGTAATGGGTTGATTAGGGAAGGCTAGGACTGGGAATGAACTGAGTTAGGGGCTGGGACTGGTAATGGGCTGATTAGGGGGGGCTAACACTGGTAATGGGCTGAGGGGAGACTAGCACTGAAAATGAGCTGATTAGGGAAGGCTAGGACTAGTAATTGGCTGATGGGGGGTAGGACTTGTAATGGACTGATGGGGGGGCTAGTATTGGAAATGAGCTGATTGGGGAGGTTAGGACTGGAAATGGGCTGATTAGAGAAGCTAGGACTGGTAATGGGCTGACTAGGGGAGGCTAGCACTGGTAATGGAGTTGAGGGGGGACTAGCACTGGAAGTGAGCTGATTGGGGGGGCTTCAACTGGGAATGGGCTGATGGTGGGGAGGGGAGCTGCTGGCCTTGGAAGAAAACTGGGGGCTAGGGCTACAAATGGGCTGATGCGAGGGGATGGGAGAATGGGACTGGAAGGGAGTGGATGCTGAGAGGGCTGCCATGGTATTTGGACTAGAAGGAGCTGGACAGTGGGGAAGGAGGGGGACTGGAAGGGAATGGAAACCAGTGGCAGTCATGGGATTGCAAGTTGACATTGGAAGGTACCAGGAGGGAGGACTGGAAAGGGGCTGATACTGGGAAGGGTTACGGGGACTGGAAATAGGCTGATGGAAAGAAGTGAAAAAAACAAAAGAAGAGATAAGAAATGGCAGATATAACATAGACCACAGAAAGAGAGCTAAGAGAAGACAGGAAAGCAGAAGCCTCAGATCGGGACCAGCATCATCAGAGAATAAAATGGTCAGACAACAAAGGTAGGAAAAATAATTTTATTTCATTTTAGTGATTGGACTTTGTGCTATCTTTATATTTTACACAGTATTAGGGAACTGCATCTCTTATTTATCAGATGTTGCACTGCATGTGGACTCTGGCTTCTTGGGGTTTCAGTTTAAATTTTGTCTATATATGTTTATTTTTATTTTAGATTATGCTTACTTATTCTGTACTTGGTGAGGGTCGATGTTGTGAGTGTGTGACTGAGGCCAGGTGTTCTGTTAACATGGAGTTTGTACATAAAGATCTATATTGTACTGTAGTAATTTGACTTGTTCAGCTTTTCAGATAGCTGTATGGATATTCCAGGGCCCGCTGTAGTATTTACAGTGAAGCTTTTTTTTGGATGGGCTCCTTATGTGAGTTTTGGAAGTTTGTGCTGATATGGTATGGTATGATAGGTTTGCTCTTTGTTGTAGGGTTTTGTATTAGTTCACAATATGCCTGGTACTGGAGAATAGTGATTGTTGTTGTTGTTGTTAGTGAGATGATCAGAATCAGATTTTTTTTTTTAAATATTGAGTTCTGTGGGTGAATGTCCTGGTTCTGCTCTGCACCCACTGTGGATGTAAAATATATGTTGAAAAAGAAAAAGCAAGAACCATAACCACTGGCAGGACATTAGTAGGCAGCTGAAATATGCCCCCAAGCCTCTTTGCAGCACTTTAAGCGGTTCTGGTCCCTCCCTCCTCCAACGCGATGTCAGAGCAGGGAGGGACATATCTGTTTAAAGTGTCGGCACCTTTCATGTCGGGCGCATGCCCCCCTCCTCCTCCCCATACCTCTGTCCAGAACTGCCTGCTCTTTCCCTGCTGCCAGTACTGCTGTGAAAAAAACAGAGGGCGGCAGCAGCAGGGAAAGAGCAGGCAGCACTGGACGGAGGTATGGGGGGAGAAGAGGGGCGTGCGCCAAAGCTGCAAGTTGCACAGAGCGTGATTGCAGCTTGGTACGGCCCTGTGTGCAAACATCTTGCATTCTCTCCATATAATCTAATTGGCTTTTTGGTGTGTTTCAGTCCCTGATTAGAGTTCTGAAAATGCCCTGCCCCCCTCTAAGGGGGTGGGGGCGCCATCTCATTCTTCGCCTCAGGCATCTTTGAGGTCCAAGGAGCATAGCCAATCGCCCTGCTAGAGGAAGGGCAACAGGACACCAAGCGATAGCATTTTGAACTTCTCCCACCCCAGAAACTTGTTTAGGCTCCTAAGATCGAGGATAGAGCGTAGGCACCCCCGTCTTCTTTGGGACGAGGAAGTATCAGGAGTGGAACCCTCGACCTCGGAGGTGCAGCGGTACTCTTCGACCACCCACTGGCCGAGGAGGTTGGTCAGCTCCTGTTGCAAAGAAGCCAGGTGTGAGGGAAGCTGAGAAGGCTCCGCTGGGGAGAAGGGAGCAGGGAACCTGTCCAGATGAAGATGGTAACCATCCCGGACCACCCTTAGGACCCAGGTGTCCGACATGATTGATGCCCATTGGGGTGCGAAAAGCGACAGGTGCCCCCCCACGGGTGGAAACACCGCCGGGGTGCGAGAGGCTATGCCATCGGTGTCAAAACCCCTGTGCGGGTTGAGGTGGTGCTGGTGGTTGGGTTTTAGGCCCTTTAGGCTTGTGATGGCCTTGTGTACCCCTTACCCTGCTTGCCAAGGGGTGGTGCAGGGGTGGGCAGGTAGGGCGGATATCCCCGGTAATGGAGCTCCTTCCTCTGGAAGAATGACTTTTTCACTGGCGGCTTCTTCCATGGGAGAGAAGAGGTCTTACGTGAAAGGCAGGTTTGAGTTACGAACTCTGTTTCAATTTTGGCAGCCTTATCCTCCATGGGCTTGCCGAATAGCTGTTCACTGAGGCAGACCACATCCAGGAGTTTCTCCTGGACCCACTGCTCCAGGTCCGAGGACTGGAGCCATGCCTGGTACTGAGCCCCAATGCCGGCCGCTGTTACTCAGGCAGAGGATTCAAACCCGTCATACACGGCATGGGAATGGTACTTCGAGCAGTCCGCGACCGACCTCAGGAGGGTCTGGAACCTGAGAAGGTGTTCACCCCCAAGATCTATGGAAAATCCGCCAAGCTCTTTGGCGAGGACATGCAGTAACATGCCCATGTACAGTTGATAGGCCTGAATATGGCATGTCAGTATGAACCCTTGATAGGCCTTGAGCCCAAGGGCATGAGGGCCTTGGACTCCCTGCCCAGTGGGATCAAAGAATGTGACTTCAGGCTCTTTTGCTTCCGCATCTCCGATTTCACTACCATGGAGGTGTGCGGGAGCTGGATGTTTCGGAACCCCAAGCCACGCTGGACCCTATACATGGTATCAAGGCATTTGCTCATGATGGGGACCGAGGCCGGTGCCTACCACATGTGGAGGAGCGGCCGAGACAGAATGGGAGGCACTGGGACCGTAAGATACTCCTGGGGTGGGGACTCATACTGTAAGATATCGAGTTCCTCCGCCCTCGGCTCTTCCTCTGCCTGCGTGGCCAGCTTGAGGGCCCACACCATGTCCCGCATGAACACCAGAAAGGACGTGTCCTTGGAAGGTGAATGCCTCTGGGGGGTGGGTGGGGACGGGTCTGAGGGAAGATCCCTGTGAGCGCGAGTCTCCAGGGAGGTAACCCCGTCTGACTCCCAGCCCGAGAGGTCCGAAAAGGAGTCCGAGTCAAGCTGGTCACCCTGTCCAGAAGTCAAGGCCCGCTTGGAGCCAGAGGCCTTGAAAGACCTCGCTCTCGAGGAGCGGGACGGTGAACAAGACCGGTGCCGAGGACCCTCACGAGGCCCATGGCTCTCGGGGATTTTCAGGGCAGCTTTAGGTGTCCCCCTCAGGGGAACCTCGGTCTCGAGGCATGAGCCAGCCATGCTGGGCAGAAGCGCCTGCTGGGAAGCTAAGAAGGCAGAAACGCTGCGCTCTAGTACCAGCATTCGGGACTCCCATGCGGACATAGGTCCCTGCGATGCCGACACTGTGGTTACCGGGTCTGGCATAGAAGAGGAGAGGGGGTCCTCGCCGGGATGACCCTCAGGAGACCAGGCGTCATCGCCGGAGGCCTCTGTGTCTGTACGAGGTACCTTTCGAGGCTGCTCCTTGTCTGACTCTTGGGAACGCCGGGGAGGGCTGTGTGACCAAGCATGGGAATGTTCACGCTTGTTCGTAGCCCCTGACAGTGGTCGTCTTCTTCTTGCGCCTCTCCACCTCAGGGGACCCCTGATTGGAGTGCCGCCTGGACAGCAGAGCCGCAGCAGAGAATCCAGCAAGCGGAGGGACGGCTGAGGATGACCCCGGGGACTCTGGGGCTGCCTTATGGAAAATGTCGTTGGACTTCTGCTTACGACTTAGTGGGGCATTGGCGGACATTTTCTTACAGAGAGAGCAGAGCTCTGGGTTATAGTCAGCCCCCAGACACCGAAGACAGCAGTCATGGGTGTCCATGAGCGACATA
Source organism: Ichthyophis bannanicus (assembly GCA_033557465.1). Taxonomy (NCBI): domain Eukaryota; kingdom Metazoa; phylum Chordata; class Amphibia; order Gymnophiona; family Ichthyophiidae; genus Ichthyophis; species Ichthyophis bannanicus. The sequence continues at coordinate 380,102,198 of CM066037.1, read as the reverse complement.
TTTTTAGAGCATCTGTCACGTTTTTTAAAACCGGTGGCCATTGGGGCAAACAAGGGCCCCTGCTAGGTTGAAGACCCTCGAGGCCAGCGGTTGAAAAGGACACGAAAAGGCCCGAAGAGAAAAAATTCTTCCAAAAAGGCTGGAATAAATGATATCCCTTCGCTCGGGGAAAAAGAGTGAAGGTGAGGATGGGAGAGGACCGGTACCACCAGAAAAAAGAGGGCCAGAGGCCGAAACGAAAAACACTTTTTCCAAGGGACAAGGGTGTGCGTCCGAAGGGCTCCATGGAAAAAGGGAGACTGAGCAAGATGGCACCTTTGGGCAGGAAGAGGACCACGCATGCGTGGCAGCAATCCCAAAGGTTTTCTTTGAAAGCTGGGGAATTGCTCCGCGTGGGCTCCGTCGGTGCCGATGACACCCATAAGTGAAGACTGACTTCCTGCTTGTTCCTGGAGAAAGATTTTTACTTTTTTCAGAAAATTCTGCAAGATTCCATCTGTTGGAATCTGCCAGAGTTTTTTAAAAACAGGCACAGTCGTGCAACCTGCTGTGTGGCTCTGTGAACATCTTGTGTTAAAAGAAATTAACTAAACTTCCTGAGGTATATTTACATTACTGTCTTAAATGGCCCTGGTTCACTCTTGTAGGGTATAAAGCTGGATAGCATATCCAGCCTTATTATCTGCTGAGGCCAGTACTATAATTTCTTTTCCTGATTTGCATGCAAGTTAGTGTTAGCTTTGCTGACACTACTCTCTCTTCTGAAAGCTTCAAACTTTAGATGTATTATTGTCTTGCTTTACTCTATCACCTACCTTTACTTGCACTGATCATCTGCAGAACCATCTCTGCTGCTCCCCTCTCATGTAGACGAGCTTGCTGATAGAGTGTTTTCTGTTTTTCCATTTCTTTTTCCTAAAATAAAGAATATGAATCTGTCATATTACAAAACACATTTGTTATGATTATCTGGATTCATCTCATGCCTTTTCAGCAGTAGCTCAAGGCAAAATTACATTCAGATATAATAGGTACTTCCTTCTGAACTGTGTTTAGCACATCTGGACATTTGATCCAGATGTCCAGACCCGCTAAATGCCCAGATCGTGATGCTGGGGACAGCTCCCTGCACGTATTGCCTGTTTGTGTGGGGAGCTCTGTTTGTGGGTGGGAGGAGGTAGGCTGGGGGAGGAACGAGGGTGGGCAGTGACTAACCCCGGACATACATGGCCAAAGCAGAGGTCGACCCTGCATGTCCAGGGCCTTCAATATAGACAGGGATCTTATTTCACCTCGAAGGTGCAATAAGCCCCCCTCAATGGTGGGGGGGGGGGATCACAGCGTGGGACCCGAGGAGCAGGTGAGGTGGCCCAGGGGGTTCCCTGCAGCCAGACTCTGGCCTTGGAAGGCCCGATCGGGGGTCAGGCTGCGGGGAAATACAGATCTGTTTGTCGGCCGGTGATGATGGAATGCCATGGCACTGTGGCTCCATTCAGGAACCTGGCTGAATTAGCCGGGTAGATGCAGGACGTGCGGTCAATCAGAATCGGGTCCAGCCTGCATGTCCAGGCTGGTAGACCCAATTCTGATCTCGTCGGCACACCTAGCCCCCGTGGGATCATAACCGGTTTAACCACTGAATGCCCCAATTCAGACAGGCTGTACGGGGGATGGACGGCCAGCACAGAATGACTCCCTTACCATTTAAGTTTGTACTCAAAACAATGGAGGGTTAAGTGACTATGGGTAGTATAGAGCGTGAATCTTTTAACAATAAGTTGAGTCTGTTTCTGCTCAAAGCATTGCCATATGAATATTCACCCCCTGAGGAAGCACTTGCAAAACGTGGCATTGGAGAAAGAATTGAGTGGAAGAGTTCTATTAAGAATTTACAATTGAGCAGATAAGTTTTGTTATTGGCCTTTTGGTTCATAGATGAAGGATTACGCTCCGTGGGTTGGAAGGTGGATTTCAATAAGTTTCATTTGCTGAAAAATGGCTTTGATTTGATCATTTGAAGAAGATTTATATTATTAAGGAATTTTTTAGGATCACAGATGTACCGAGCAGGCATTAAAGGCTTAGACATATATGCCCATGATTGCAAGCTCTTAAGGTTCTGAGATCCTTTTCTCCTTTTCAAAAAATATCTCTTAATCCCGTTTTGGTTTTGATGAAATGAAGCATTTTTTGGGTGATATTCATTTTTCTTCATTCTGAGATTGGTATAGTGTATGGGTAATATTTGGACGTCGGAATTTATACCTGCCCCTAGGAACGAGTAAGTGCCTGCTGTTGGACACCTGTGAATGCCAAAGTTGAGCCCTCCCCAGATCAGCACCTCAACCCCACTGAACTACTGCCATGTGGACCCTGGACACTAACACCCCCCCCCCCCCCACTGGCCAAGCCCCTCTGACAAAAGGCCCAATCCTGCTCTATGTATATGTACATTCATTCATTTATTCAATTTATAGCCCGCCTATTGAATTCTACTAAGTGGGTTACACAGAAACATAAACAATTTTGGCAGCTCATCTACTCCTTACTCATCCTTCTACACATCACAGCAGTAGCATGCCTTTGACCTGTTACAGTGGAACTGTGATATTATGATATTATGTGTATATATATTATGTGTATATATATATACCTATCTATATTATGTGTCTCCTTATCTTCCCTAGTTGTTTCCTTGTCCTTATCTGTTGTATTGTCTGTCTTGACTAGATTGTAAGCTCTGACGAGCAGGAACTGTCTTTACATACATGGGTGCAGCGCTGCGTATGCCTTGTAGCGCTATATAAATGATCAGTAGCAGTAGTAGTATGGCATTAACAAATTTATTCCATAGTTCTATATAGTCTTATCTTTTTATTTCTAAGCAATATACGCTGCTTTCACAAGTATGATCTCATTCTAACATAACATGGGGCGTAATACTCACTTCAAAGGTCTTCTCTTTCTCTTCATTTTCCTCTTCGCTTTCGCAGCTCTGAAAGAGAAATGAAAAAGTCAATGTTTTACTTCAACAAAACCTCTATTTATCAGAGTAGCTCCACTGTAGAGGTAAGAGAGCCCCTGAACTGATATTACAGGTATAAGACATTAGAATCTTGCATAGAAATATAACAACAGTTGATTGAGGCATCTGTGGAAGCCCTCTGGGAGCATCAGTTGATTTCCCATTCTGTTTTACTCTATGTCCTTATTGCAGCTTCCTATGTGTTCTTTGGTGAATTAGTAATTGGTTGCAAAAAAAAAAGATAAAGTTAAAAAAAAGATATTGTAACTGCGAGTTTGGATGAAGGGAAATCAAAAGTCCATCCTAATTGGCTTTTTTTATTTGCTGCTTGCTGATCTAAAGTCCATGTGATATGGCAAATGCGGCTGCCTCACTTTACAAGAATCGAGAGGCAACTGCTATGTTATGCAGCTGGGCCTGTTTTGAAGAAAAAGGGGTCAATGCTACATCTTCGGATACCATAGCTTGCCCCTCACTTCAGCCCTCAAATCTCTGCCTGCTGCAGTCATCCTGCTTCAATATCCTGCTGGGAGGAGTGGCCTAGTGGTTAGGACAAAGTACTTCAGGCCAGAGGGCCAGAGGTTCAAGTCCCACCTGGGGACAGCAATCTCAGGCCAGAGGGACTGGGATTTCTAGTCCTATAGGTACACCATGTGGTCTTGGGCAAGCCACTTAATCCTCCATTGCCCATGTTCCCTGTAAGTATTAGCATATGTGTGTCATATCCCCTCGTGTTAAATGTATCTCCCAATTGACCACTTTGACCCAGTGAAAAGCAGGATATAAATACAGCTAAATAAATATTCACATACCTTTGCCATCATTGCAGAATATGCTGTATACAAGGGATCACTTTCCAATTTGCTGGGAAAGAAAACATTTGAAAGTTTAAACATGAGCTCTTCCAGCTCTCAGCTTTCTTTAATTAATAAAGAAGTAACCGAGAAAGCATTATCTGAAGTTCAGCACCTCTGGTTCCATGGAAAACAGCATTTTAAGCTTCTATAGGTGAAAAGCATATTGCCCATATAGTCTGGGTTTTTTTACTTCATTTTACTTTTACTTTATTCATTCAATATATCACCTATCATAAAAATATCTGAGCAGTTCACAATCAAAACAGTATTACAGTCCATATAAGATCTTCCCCAGTCTTACTTATCTTCCCCATAAGATGTGAAGTAGAAGCACAGCCTAATAATTTGAGCAGTGTGCTCAGAACCAGAGAAGCCTATTGCTGCTCCTTGTGGTTTGCAGTAACTCACTACATAAGAACATAAGATATGCCATACTGGGTCAGACCAAGGTCCATCAAGCCCAGTATCCTGTTTCCAACAGTGGCCAATCTAGGTCATACGTACCTAGCAGTTTCCCCAAAAGACACAGGTTCCACAATGCTTGTACTGGGTCAAGCATTGATATCCTGGGTCCCTTCTTAATAATGGTTTATGAACCTTTCCTCCAAGAACTTGTCCAAACCTTTTTTAAACCCAGCTACACTAACAGCCTTTACTACATCCTCCAGTAACAAATTCCAGAGTTTGATTACATGTTGAGTGAAAAAATATTTTCTTTTATTAGTCTTAAATAGTTTACCCTGTAGCTTTATTGCATGTCCCCTAGTCTTTCTTTATTCTGATAAAGTAAACAATCGATCTACGTTTACCCGTTCCACTCCGTTCATTAATTTATAGACTTCTTTTTTTTTTTTTAATTTTCTATGTATACATTTTACAATTTAATCAAGTATAACACTTGTACAGCAGATAAACCTGTTAGAACATACATTTAGGAAAAACAACTCAAAAGTAATTAACAGGGCTATCGTCAGTCCTCAAACAATTTATAGACTTCTATCATATCTCCCCTCATCCGTCTCTTTTCCAGGTTAAAGAGCCCTAACCCTTTTAGCCTTTCTTCATAGGAGTATCCTTCCATCCCCTTTACCATTTTGGTGGCTCTTCTCTGAACCTTTTCTAATAATGCTATATCCTTTTTAAGATACAGTGACCAGAATTGCACACAATATTCAAGGTGCGGTCTCACCATGGAACGATATAGAGGCATTATAATATCTTTTGTTTTATTTTCCATTCCTTTTCTTTTCTTATGATACTTAGCATTCTATTTGCTCTCTTGGCCGCCGCTGCACACTGGGCCGAGGGTTTTAACATGTTATCCACAATGACGCCTAAATCTTTTTCCTGGGTGGTGGTTCCTAATGTGGAACCTTGCATCGTGTAATCATAGCTTGGGTTGTTCTTCCCTAGGTGCATAACTTTGCACTTGTCCACATTAAATTTCATTTGCCATTTTGATGCCCAGTCTTCCAATTTATCAAGATCCTCTTGAAATTTTCCACAATCCTCATGGGTTTTACTTTAAATAGTTTTGTGTCATCTGCAAATTTGATAACCTCACTCATTATTCCCTTATCCACGTCATTTATGAATATGTCAAAAAGCAGCGGACCCAGCACAGATCCCTGGGGTACTCCACTATTCACCTTTTTCCATTGGGAAAATTGGCCATTTAGCCCTACTCTCTGCTTTCTATCTTTTAACCAGTTTCTGATCCACAATAGTACACTGCCTCCTATCCAATGACTTTTTAGTTTTGCCAAAGTCTCTGATGAGGGAACTTGTCAAAGGCTTTCTGAAAGTCCAGATACACTATATCAACGGACTCACCTTTGTTTAGCTGTTTATTCACACCTTCAAAAAAACATAGATTAGTAAGACAAGATCTTCCTTGTCTAAAGCCATGTTGGCTGTCTTCCATTAAGCCATGACTATCTACATGATGAGTAATTTTGTTCTTTATAATGGTTTCTACCATTTTTCCCGGTACTGACGTCAGGCTCACCGGTCTGTAGTTTCCAAGATCACCCCTGAAACCCTTTTTAAAAATTGGCGTTACATTGGCTATCCTCCAATCTTCAGGTATTACAGATGATTTTAATGATAGTTCACAAATTACTAATAGCAGGTCTGCAATCTCATATTTCAGTTCTTTCAACACCCTTGCATGTATGCCTTCCGGTCCAGGTGATTTGCTACTCTTCAGTTTATCAAATAGTTGTAATACATCTTCCTGGTGTATCGATATTTCTTTCAATTCCTCTGTAGTATCACCTTTAAATACCACGTCAGTCATGGGTAACATCCCTACATCTTCCTCAGTAAAGACAGAAGCAAAGAATTCATTCAGTTTCTCCGCTATAGTCTTGTCCCCTCTTATTGCCCCTTTTACCCCTCTATCATCTAATGGTCCAACTGACTCTCTCACAGGTATATGAAAGGTTAGATTTATTTGCCATCTGAGATACCTGGTGGAAGGAGGACAGCCAATGGGACACTATGATACCTGAGTACAAACTATATCGCAATGATAGGGTAGATCAAATTGGTGGAGGGGTTGCACTATATGTTAGAGAGAGCATTGAATTACACAGGATTAAAGTTTTGCAGGAAACAAAATATACTGTAGAACCTCTATGGATAGAAATTCCATGTAAAAAGGGGACGGCGATGGCAGTGGGGATGTACTACCGACTACCTGGCCAGAATAAACAGATGGATGATGAAATGCTCAAAGAAATCAAGGAAACTAACAAAAGTTACAACATAGTAATAATGGGTGATTTCAATTACCCTGGTATCGACCGGGTCAGTTTCACAGCAGGACATGCTAGGGAGATAAAGTTTCTAGATGAAATAAATGACTGCTTTTTGGAGCAGCTAGTTCATGAACCAACAAGAGGATAAATGACTGCTTTTTGGAGCAGCTAGTTCATGAACCAACAAAAGAGGAAGCTATTTTGGACCTATTCCTTAGTGGAATACAGGATCTAGTGCAAGAGATAAGGGGGCCACTTGGCAATAGTGATCATAGGATGATCACATTTGAATTAATAAATAGAGGGAGGATGGCAAGGACAGTACTATCTTTTAACTTTCAGAAGGGAGACTATGACAAGATGAAGAAAACAGTTAAGAAAAAATTAAAAGGAGCAGCTGCAAAGGTTAAAGATAGTCTCAAGAGTAATATGCAGAAATATTTCTTTACAGAGAGTGGTAGATGCATGGAATAGTCTCCCAGTGAAGGTAGTAGAGACGAGGACAGTATCTGAATTCAAGAAAGCATGGGACAAACACAGAAGATCTCTAAAGGAAAAAAAAGGGACCATTGTAGTTGTTATGGAAGGGCAGGCTAGATAGGCCATATGGTCTTTTTCTGTTGTCATGTTTCTTTTTTTCTATTAAGCATGGACAATGTTTAAAAATACTATCTTGGAAACCCAATATTACACACTTTAAGAAATGTGGAAGGAAGACCAAAAAACTTCCAGCATGGTTCAAAGGTGAGGTCAGAGAGGCTGTTATAGCCCCCAAAAAAACCATCTCTCAGGAAATAGAAAAAGAAGTCAAATGACGAAACAGGAAACAATATAAGTACTGGAAAGTTAGATACAAAGCATTGATAAGGAGGCAAAGAGAGAATTTGAAAAAAAAGCTTGCTGTGGAAGCAAAAACATATAATAAAAACTTTTTCAAGTATATTCATAGCAAAAAACCTGTGATACAGTCAGCTGGACCATTAGATGATAAAGGGGTAAAAGGGGCACTAAGGGAGGACAAAATCAGAGCAGAGAGACTGTATGGATTTTTTGCTTTGGTCTTTACTGAGGCAGATGTAGGGAAGATACTCATGCCGGAAATGGTATTTAAAGGTGATATATTGGAAGAACTGAAAGAAATATCGATAAACTGGGAAGATGTTATTACAACTATTTGATAAACTGAAGAACAGCAAATCACCTGGACTGGATAGTATACATCTGAGGGTGTTGAAGGAACTGAAATATGAGATTGCACACTTACTATTAATAATCTGTGAACTATCATTAAAATCATCCGTAGTTCCTGAAGACTGGAGAATGGCCAGGGCTGGCCCATCCACTAGGATAGCTAGGCGGCTGCCTAGGAGGGCTGACCCGGATGGGCAGTGGCAGCAGCACACATAACCTGCTGTGCTGCCCCCCCAACTGATGTTCCCCCCCCCCCAGTTGCTGCCGATTCCGTTTAGGGGGGAGGTGGGCAGCAATTGCAACAGTATTTCTAAAAGCTATACTCCCGCTGCCCACTCCCCCTCCCAATACAGAATTGGCAGTAGCTGGGAGAAGTAGTGGCGAAGCCTGGGTTTCTACCTAGGGTGGCTGAAACCCTTGGGCCGGTCCTGAGAATGGCCAATATAAAGCCAATTTTTAAAAGCACGTCATCCGGGGTGATCCAAGAAACTACAGGCCGGTGATGTAAGTACCAGGCAAAATGGTAGAAATCATTATAAAGAATAAAATTACTGAATATGTAGATGAGTCATGTTTTAATGGAAGAAAGCCAACATGTATTTAGCCAAGGAAAATCTTGTCTTACTAATCTGTTATATTTTTTGGAAGGTGTGAATAAACAGGTAGATAAAGGTGAGCTGGTCGATATAGTGTATCTGGATTTTCTGAAAGTCTCATGAGCGGTTTTTAGCAAAATTAAAGTCATGGGATAGGAGGCAGTATACTATTGGGGATCAGGAACTGTTTAAAAGATAGAAAGCAGAAGGTAGGGCTAAATGACCAATTTTGTCAATGAAGAAAGATGAATATATAGTAACATAGCAACATAGTAAATGACGGAAGATAAAGACCAGCATGGTCCATCTAGTCTGCCCAGCAAGATGGCAAGAGTAGGTGCACCTGTCGCTCTGTGCAGGCCACCCCTCCCCATGTCTTTGTTTAGGGGTAAACCCACCACTCCATGTAGGACACCCCTATTTGTTGAGATGTTATATAGTGGAGTACCCCACAGATCTGAGCTTGGCCTGCTGGTTTTTAACATATTTATAAATGGAAACAAGAACTTCTCTCTCTGCCTCATCTGCAGGGCCCTATCACCAGACCATAACAACTTAACCCCAATCATCGAGATAGCCTGCACGGCTTCCCTCAGAAAGCCTCACATAATCTTGGGAGACCTCAGCCTCCCTTCACTGCACCCCTCACACACCGCATCCTTCCTTGATGAAATGGCCCACCTGGGATACCACCAGATCATAAACCAGCCCACACATAACAAAGGAAACTCCCTTGATCTGGTCTTCCTCCCTGCCACAATTGCAACCCACCCTAGAACTACAGCTTCTTCTATCCAAGAAATCCCATGGTCAGACCATCACCTCATAAGTTTTCAGATCCCACTAGAAAACACCACGGATAACACACATACCGGAGCACCCCTAACAAAGTGGTTCACTTATTTTAACAAAGAAACATTTATAGAAAACATACTATCCCACCTAACTATGGACCCCTCTGACCCAAATGCATCCCTTAATAGCTGGAATATAGTCATACAAGCAGCAACAGCACCTCCTAGCAAATCCACAAAACACCCACATAAAAAAATCTGAGCTCACTAAATTAAAAAAGCAGCTGAGAAACCTGGAAAACAGATGGAGATCAGCCAAGACACAAGAAAACAAACAACTATACCTCACCATGCTCAACACATAAAAATGCAATAAACCAAGCTAAAAGAGAATACCACACAAGGATCCTTAACTGAGCAATCAAGAGACCAAGAGAGCTATTCGCCATCGTGAAAACACTGACCAGAAACAACCAAAAGGAATTAGACACTAACGACATAAAACCCCAAACACTTGCTGACCATTTTACTACCAAGCTGAAAAAACAAAATCCCATCCAACTCCCCCCCACCCCTGAACCACCAATAAACCATAATACATGGAATAACTTCCATCAAAGACCAGAAACATCTCATAAATACAATAACAAACATTAACACAACTACATCCCCCCTTGACCTATGGATCAAGCATACAAAAGCAGAACTAGCCCCATATCTCCTCCACATAGTAAATCAATCCTTACTACAAGGTACCATGCCCACAGACCTAAAGATATCATCCATACGCCCTATACTAAAGAACAGATCACTGAATAAGAGCAAACCCAGCTCATAACGCCCTATAGCAAGCATCCCCTTTGTCGCTAAAATCATCGAAAAAATCATCCAAATACAACTCCAGAACCATGTAGATGCCAACACCCCCCTAGACAACTATCAATTCGGCTTCCGACCTTATCACGGAGTCAAAACACTCTTGATATCCTTGTTTGACCACCTCATCCGAGGTCTAGATAACCCCAAATGTACCTTCCTTTTAATTTTTCTAGACATTGCCTCCACATTCGATAACATAAACCACAACACCCTCATAACCAGACTAACACAGATTGGAATAGGAGGAACAGTCTTACAATGGTTTATATCCTACATCTCGAACCGCAGATTATGCATACAACTAGGTAACAAACCACCGGTCACCTTCCAGCAAGACCAAGGTATCCCACCAGGTTCTGCCCTTTCAGCCTTACTATTTAACCTTTATCTACAACCTATCACTAACATATTCAAAAAATTCGACATAAAGTACTAAATCTAGGTGGACGACATCATGTTGTCCATCCCCATAGATACAAATAACCCCTCCTTTAAAAACTTATCCGACTGTATAAATGAAACCAAACTATGGCTCACTGCAAACAACCTCGATATTAACTTCAAAAAAACGGAAGCCATGTACATCTCAAAAAACCCAAACCATACCCTCCCACAAAACATCACCCTGAGCTCTGCCACCATCCCAATCAAGAATGAGGTCAAATACCTCAGTATAAACCTTGATCAAACACTCAGCATGCTCCCCCACCTAAAACAAACAGTGAAAACAGTGCTTTACAAGCTAAAAACAATTCAACACATACGGCCATTCCTAGAAGAAAACAACTACAAGTCAGTATTCCAAGCAATTGTCACACCCCACTTCAACTACTGCAACAGCCTGTTGCAGGGTTTACCCGCCAAAAGCCTACACATCCTCCAAAGAGCACAAAACATCACTGCCAGGATCATCCGTAAAACCCCACTAACCGACAGCATTACCCCCATCCTATTTGACCTCCACTGGCTCCCAATAGCAAGTCGTATAAAATTCAAAACACTCACCACTACCTTCAAACTTCTGAACAATATAGCCCCATCCATACTCTCAACTCTCATCCAGATACCCCCAAACACAAGAGTCCGAAGAGAAAATGCACTGCACTCACTTGAGATCCCAAACACATTCAGGAAAACTAACCAAGCCACAAGGTCCAGGGCATTCACTTTTACCGCCCCCTCCTTCTGGAACACCTTACCTCTACCAATCCGCGCTATCAAAGACCTCCAGCAGTTTAAAAAATTACTAAAAACATACTTTTTCACTGCACACCACAGAACGCAAAACGCATCACAAAACACCCCCAAGAGCTCACAGACACATTAACAGCACACCCCAACCCAAATTACAGGCAACATTCGCCTTAACCAGCATGTACATAGTTCTAAATAATAATATGCTAAGCTGTTAAATGTATACAAGTTTTTAAGTTCTATGTAAATAGTTCCAAAAACAACTGTTCTATGTAAAATGCTAGTTATATGTAAACCACCCCTGATCTCTGGAAGGGGCGGTATAGAAAAATGTAACAAATAAATAAGTAAATAAATAAATGACCTGGAAATGGTAATAATGAGTGAGGTGATCTAAAATGTTTTAAATAAATAAAATATAGCATTGATTCGTTAAAAAACAAACAAACAAAAAATGAACTGAATATAAATTCACCTTATTTCCCTTCTTAATGTGGATGTGAAGGTCCTGGCCAAAATGCTGCAGCTGAGATTGGAGGAGAGATTGCTGCAACTGAGCCACATGGACGAGGCAGGACCTCTACAGATAATATGAGCAGGCTGTTCAATATTCTTCATATTGCTCACTGTAGGCAGCTTTCCCACAAAGGAGTAGCCAAGAGCAACTGCCTAGAATCCATGAGGTCCAGAGTTCAGTTCCAGCTGGCACTCATTGTGACATTGGGCAAGCCCTTGAAATTCCATTACTTTGGAAGAAAAGGCCTAGTGATCTACTTCAATGATACACTACCAAGGAAACGCAGCACTGACTTGATAGAACTGAAAAAAAAAGGAAATTGTAGCACTAGATGTGAATAATGCATTAGACAGGCTGCAGTGCTCCAGAAAGGTGAGGCTTTTCAAGGAGTTCTTGGGGTGGGTATATGAACTTTATTCCTCCCAAGTGCTAGACTTCTGGTTAGCAGGACACTTAGAGTGCTGATTCCCATCTATTGCAGCACGAGACACGGTTGTCACTTATCTCCCACCATATTTAATCTTGCCATTAAGCCGCTGGCTCATTTATATTGGCCATTCTGAGAGTTATCGGGTTTTGGGTGAAGGAACTAAATATAAATGATTTTCTATTTTGTCTTAGTATTTTACAGAGGTATGGTAGGATGCTGGGGTACCTAGTTAATTTTGATATATCAAAAATCATTATGTTAGGATCACATCCTACAAAGCCTCCTACTCTCAAATGATTCTGGAGGTTCTGTGAAATTACTTATCTTGATATCAATATTCCTTCTGGTTGAAGGATTTGGTTAATGTTTTTTAGTTTAATTAAAATTAACTGAAAATTTAAAATAAATAGCAAAGTGGGGTAAAATAAAGTAAAAAGAAGTGTGAAAAGAACTACTAAAGAAAAGAAAAGAGAGGAGAGCTTCTAGGCATAGAACTGCTGTCGACATGCCACCATCTCATCACTGACCTTCGAGTGCCAGTCTGAATAAATGCATTTTCAGGGTAATTATAATCTGATTACAGCACAGATCAGTGTGGATATATGAACTTCAGCAGATTTTCCCATCTCCAGGTGGCCAAATAAATCTGGTGAAAATGAACATTCATCTTTGTTTTTTTTGTATGATAATTTCAGATTCCCTGATCTGTATTCCTTATGATCAATGGCCAGCTGTCAAGTTTTCTTTGGCATTACAGGATTCTTTGGATCAGTTTTGACATTTCATGCTGCCCTAAGGTGTAAGATGGAATGGGTTTACCTGACCTGGAGGCTTAATATTGGACTTTCAGTTTAGTAAGGGAGGTAGCAGCGCTGTACCTAGCCCTGTGCAAGCAGTGCAGCCACACAGGGCGCAAAGGCTTAGGGGCACGCTTTGGGCTGTTGGCCTCAGCTCCCCCCCCCCCCATGCAGTCTGCTGTTGTCCTGCCGCCACTTTTTGTTTTCTCAGCGGTGGCAGTCTAAAACACGCGGGTCTTTCCGCAGGTCTGCTTCCTCCCTCTCTTCTCTGATGTAGGTCGCATCAGAGAAGGGATGGACCAGGCCAGCCATTCAAGCATGGAGTTGCAAAGACCTGTGTTTGAATGGCTGGTCTGGTCCCACTCTCCTCTGAGACAAATCTACATCAGAGCAAGGAAGGATTTGATCTGCCTAAAGCGCGGAGTCAAAAACCCATGTGGTTTTTATTTATTTTTTTTTTTAAATTTGAGGTCAGCTCTGCTCTGCAGCTGCTGGCGCAGCCGCGGAGACAACAAAATGTGCCAGCAGCAGGGCAAGAGGAGGCAGCCGGCTGGACGGAGATATGGGTGAGGGGGGGGGAGCACGCCTGATGTGCAAGTCGCACAAGATGCAATTATGGCTTCGTACGGCCCTGGGTGAAAGCACTGGTCTGTGCAGATGAAGAACTGAGCTTGATGTAGCTGGAAAAAGCACAAATTGTAGGGTGGGTCCTCCCATTGTTGTTAATGCTCCCCGATGATACACTGGTTGTGCAGAAAGTCTTAAAGCAATGTCCTACTTTGGCACACATAGAGTATATTTAGCATCAAGTTTGCAAGTTTTTGAACATACAAAATGGGTTGCCTCCTCCCTTTAGCTAAACACCTGAGAAGTCCATGCTGTACCTTTTTCCCAGACATGGAACAATAGGAGCAATGCAGGTTGCAATGTTCATCGGTTCATGTGATATTTCTATACCACTTTAACCACTGGTCCTCAAAAAGTCTACAATATGATATTTAAAAAGCCTCTCAAAAGTATATTCACTCTAAATATGCCTCAACTATCAAACTTCTGGATGTGCAGCACTGTCCCAATGCTGAACACTATACCGATATAAATTCGTCTGCAAGCAATGCAGGTCTGCACAGCATATGCCTTGGAACACTATTATGAGATTACCTTCTAAGAGGGTCATTCTAAAAGATTTAGTCATGGTTTGGACATCTGCAGACATGCACCTAGACGTCGAAATCATGGACACGTCTCTGTAACCATTCCACAAATGCCATTCACAGACATCTCCAGTATGGGGACATTCAAGCAGGCATGGGGGTGTGGTGGAGGCATGTCTGGGGAGGGGCAATGGACTGTGAAGCACAAATTTGATAGCGGATTTTTTGTCTTGTTTGCAGTGATCTAGATTTCACGCCTTGACACTTGGAGCAGACGAGTTCCTTACACAAATGCCGCAGGGTTTAAGGGACCTTATTCTGGTTCACTTGCAAGACTGTTGAAGTCATCACTCTCAAACAGTACTTGGAAGGCCTATGAGGCCTGCTTGCTTCAATTTGTGAGTGTGGCCCAAGAGGGAAGTCTCAGATCTGGCAAATCTATTTGACAAGCGCTAACGCTACAATTTATTGGTCAGGCTGAGAAGTGGCAATGGTCTCTCCATGCCGTCTCTGTGTCACTGTTGAGTGCAGTCTTTATCTTCAAGGTAGGCATCCATAAAGATCTTACCACCTCCTTTTTAGTGCGGAATTTGATGCAGAATTTTGGGAGGTTGCAAGCACCCAAGTCACAGTGGGTGTTGCGGCATCCCATTTTATATGATATGTTACTCTCACTTCTCCAAGTCCTCCCAGGAGTGTATTCATCAATACATGAGGTACAGCTGTTTAGGACAGCATTTGTGATTGCTTTTTTTATAGCCTTGTGGATTAGTGAACTGATTACAACATCAGTCTTCCATGGATTACATGGGTCTGTTATGGGGTAATGTGATGGTGTTTGAGCGGTCACTCTGCCTTGGGATAAGGTGAATGAAGATTGATCAGCAAGGAAAGGGTGTATAGGTTACCTTGCAGTGGGTACACAGGCTGATATCCTCTATGGTACATTGTGGTCAGGCTTTCCTGGGGGTGTGACCCCCAGGGAGCTTGTTTGGTTGAGCCACAGTGAAGGGAAGCCCATAATCACATTTCAGTTTGTAGCAGTGCTGAAGCACAGCTTGGTGGTAATGGGTTTCCATTGTACTGATTTGGCACACATTTTCTCCTGATTGGGGCTGTACCATTTGTAGTGGCATGAGATCTACCCGCACAGACTGTTCTGTGGCGGCACTGACGTTCCGGCAAATTTAAGAATTACATGTGATAACATGGGGGTCCTGGAGCTCTGCTATTCTGTTTCTTTTCAGACTGTTCTACAGGTCTGGAATTTTTTGGGTGGATATGTGGATATTCCTAAGTCTTCTGGGCCCACAAGAGAGCAGTAGAGTCAAGAAGGAGCCTACATTTTGCTTTGGCAGTGGGAGGAGTGCAGTTGCAGTGGCTTAGCCTGTGAGGCATGCACTGGGCCCTGCTTCTGCCTCTTCTGTTGGAAGCTTGCTGTTCATCTAACCCTCAATGTATATTCATCTACTTGGGTGGGAATGATTTATGTTCTGTAAAATGGATTGAGCTCATTTGACACATGAAGCAGGATCTTTTTATGATCTGCTGTTACTTCCCATATGCCACCCTCATCTGGTTTCAAATGATTTCCAGTAACACAGAAGCATGATGGCAGATTAAGACTATATGGCCCATCCAGTCTTCCCTTCCATACCAACTACTATCTTCTCTTTTTTTCCGTTTGCAAAGTGTGGTGTGATACCATTAAGCTCAAAGCAGTCAAAAGGCTGTGGAAGCAGAAGAATGTTGATGTTTCCAAATTTGTGGTGAGGTTGGAGTGTATGGTGCTGTCCCATGACTTGGTCTCTGCCAATTGTCCTGGGTTGTATCACCCAGATGGCATTCATATGTTGGCTATTGGCAAGTTATCAGATTAAGCACTGTGCAGGACCTATTGGAAGGGAATGGCAGTGGGGTGGCAGGTACATTTAAGTGGCAATCCCCACCACTGGCAGTAGTCAGAGGAGATACTGACCTCTCCAAATAAATGGCATGAAAAGGAATAGAGAAAGAACTGTAAATCCCAGCACTTGGGCATTATTGCCATATACAGAGCAGATTTGGAAAAGAGCTCCATTATATAAGAAAGTTGGAGCCTTAGCCTGGTGGCACCAAGGCTAGGATATAGAGTTACTGGAATAATGAATTTGTACTTTGCAGACTAGGACGTCTAGTCTTGCAAGATGCCAACAGTAAGAACTATGTTACAGTTTGATGTAGTTATTACAGATTCAATTGTGAATCGCTAATAAAGCTGTGACCAAGTTTTGCACTACATTATGTTGTTTTTATGTGTGATTAGTCAAACAGTTTGTGTACTATTGGGTGATTAATTGATGGATAGGTGGTTATGTTTTAGGCACTTGATATACCGCCCTTTACTATGTGTATCAGAGCGGTTCACAGACATATGCTAACAGGCACCTTTTATTCCCTTGTCACCGAAGGGCTCACAATCTAAGTGTACCTGAGGCAATGGAGGGTTAAGTGGCTTGCCCATGGCCACAAGGAATAGCCATGGGACTAGAGATCCCAGTCTCTCTGGCCTGAGGTTGCTTGTCCCTATGTAGGAATTAAACCCCTGGCCCTTCGGCCTGAGGTGTGAATGCCAAGGTTAAGTATGCGCTAACATTGATTCCTATGCCTACAATCTAGGGACCATTTTTGGAGGACTTATGCTAGTAGTTTATTAAGATGCATAGATGCCTATGTGTCTTTATAAAATAGGCTTATAATAGGAGCCTTCTCCATATCCAAACCTAGCCACTCTGTTACAAAATTACTCTCCATGCATGTACATGCATATTTTATAAAATGCACATGTATATCCTAGTTCTGCCTCTGCTCTGTTGAAACTATCCCTCCAGAACAGCTATATGCATTATATATACTGTACTTATATGTGCATATTAGGCCATGCAATTTTATAACTACTTGGTAATTTCCACCTATAAAACATACTTGACAAACATAAATGAATGTATAAAATTACTCCTAGAGCACAGTATCTTCTGTGCATGCTGCAATATATCTTCTGTACACTGTATCTATTCAGAGTACACAATATTTCTTTACCTCTTCTCTGTGAGAGCATTGCGACTAAAATGTAGAATAATTTGATGGAGTGGGTCTGGCTTTTTAACAGTCTCCTTTTCTTCTTCTTCCTCTTCTGTCTTCTTGGGTTTCTGAACAAATATTTACAATTTTAAATGTTTTCATATTGAAATGACATAAATGGCAGCATTTTGTAAAAGCATATTCAAGCAGATCAGTCAGGTCTGGTAAAGTTAAGGTCAGGACTACACTTTAATAAATAGAAACATAGAAACATGACGGCAGAAAAAGATCACATGGCCAATCTAGTCTGCCCGTTCCATATCAACTATAGTAGTCCCCTTTTTTCCTTTAGAGATATTTTGTGCTGGTCCCATGCTTTTTTAAATTCAGATACTGTCCTTGTCTCTACTACCTCCGCTGGGCGACTGTTCCACACATCTACTCACTCTTTCCGTAAATAAATATTTCTGCATATAACTCCTGAGTCTATCCTCTTTCACCCTTATCCTATGTCGCCTCGTAGAGGAGTTGCTTTCAATCGAAAGAGGCTCTCCTCCTGTGCATTTATGCCACGGAGGCATTTAAACATCTCTATCATATCTCCTCTATCTCACCTTTCCTCTAACATATTAACAAAGCATTGTCTGCATGTAAAACATGGTTTTCGTGAGGAAAATGATTCATAAAATTGTGCATTGTATATGCATGTAGAAATATGTGTCTGACCAGGGCAAAGTTAGGTGGAGCAGGGGTGGAGTTGAGATGTACGTGCACACTTTACAAAATATGCAAATACATACTGGGATGGAAGAGGTCATTTCATAACAGGGAACCTTGTGTAATGTCCACAAAAGCATCTGTAGTACCTTTCTAATGACTATTTTATAATAAAAAATACCTCTTCCTATCATATCATTCAAACTTTCATCATAATCATTCAGAATGGGGGTCATTCCATTACGCAAATAGGCTGTTTGGACGTGCCCAGGAGATGGATTTCTCTCAAAAGTGTCTACAGCTGTATTCCAAAACCTATCTCCCATGCATGTCTACGGCGCGAATAAAGGGATCTCAGAACATGCCTAAGAGGGGAGGAACGGGGGTGTGGTTTCCCATACAGACGTATAAAGCATATTCAGGAAAGGCCTGAATAAGTTTTCTGTGTTCCCTGCAAATGTGCTCGTTATTCCTGCAGAAACATGGAAAAGGCCAGTACTTAGAAATATTTCTGTTGTGCCTGTATAGAGGTAGTGACTATCTACGCGAAAAACCCAATCAATGTGACCACTATATTATTCTATCCAAAAAGGTGCACAACATACAATTTCTAATTTGGTAAATCTGATAGATATGGTACGTATAGAGGTAGTGACAAGTATGCTTCAAACTGGTGTGACTGCAGTCTGCAAAACACAGCTAGATTCATGTATAATGAACACAAATCATGGGTGAGAGAATCTTGTAAGCTAAGGGGCATTAATAACTACCCCTAAAGACATTTGAAAACCAACAATAGTGAATATGGTGGCTATGCTGACAGTTGCTGTTTGTGCTACATGAGCTAATCTGGGGGACCCTGACAAGTCCTGTGCACTGTAAAATGGGACTGTTGATGTAAGAAGTATGAGTGTGTCTGCCTCAGGAGTTTATTTGAGTGAGAGAGGGGGATCAGATATGTAGTCCTGGCACTCCATGAAGTACTTAGAGCAGAAAGTGAACACAGATGTGGAAGGTCAAGCTTTGGATGTCACCCCCTGCAAAAACAGAATAACATCAGAAACAGCTACACTTTTAAACCACACATCAAAAACAAGCAGGACGATGTGGGCAGAACAAAAACAATGCAAAATACACACAAGCCAGTTAAATCCTGGAAAGAAATGAGCACTAATGCTCGAAGCTTAGCCAACAAAGTTCAGGACCTGGAAGCCCTAATGGTGGAAATGGATTTGGACATTGTGGCCATTACAGAAACCTGGCTAAATGAATCGCATGATTGGGATATAACCATAGCTGGCTATAATCTATTCAGAAGAGACAGAGGAAATGGAAGAGGAGGAGGAGGAGTAGCCTTGTATGTCAAGGGCAATATTAAAGCTACTGAAATGCAGGGGGCATGGGGAAAAGAAGAAGCGCTCTGGATTGTGTTGGAAAGAGGAGATGGCACTGTCATCCATACTGCTGTAGTATACAGACCTCCGACACAAACTGAAGAGATAGATAACAAATTGATTATAGATATTGCCAAGATAACCACAAAGGGAGAAGCAATCATATTGGGTGCCTTTAATCTACCTGATGTAGATTGGATTACTCCTTCTGCAAATCTGGAAAGAAGGAAAAAAATTGTGGATGCTCTCCAAGATGCATTACTTAGACAAGTGGTGATGGAACCAACTAGGGAAAGCTCAATGCTGGATTTAGTGCTCACCAACAGTGATAGTGTGTCGAATGTCTGCATAGGTGCCCCTGTGAACAGCAGCGATCATCACACGGTGTGGTTTGAGATAAAAGCCATGGTACAGGCCAATCATAGAAAGCTCAAGGTCCTAAACTTCAAAAACACCGACTTCAATAAAATGGCCGAGTACCTAAAGGAGGAGTTGACAGGGTGGAAGGAGATAAGGGAAGTGGAATTGTAATGGGCTAAACTAAAGGTGGCAATAAAAGGGGCAACAGATAAATATGTAAGAAAAGTAAACAAAAACAAGAGGAGAAGAAAACCTATTTGGTTTTCCAAAGACGTGGCTGCTCAAATAAAGGCAAAAAACACAGCTTTTGCAAAATTCAAAAGCTTGCAAACAGAGGAACACAGAAATGAATACAGGATCAAACTCAAAGAGAGAGAGAAATAAGGATAGCAAAATCAAAAGCAGAGGAAAAATGGCTAAAGATGTGAAGTGTGGCGACAAAACTTTCTTCAGGTATATTGGGGAAAGGAAGAAGATCAGAGGTGGAATTGCAGGACTCAGAAGTGCTGGGAACACACTCGTGGAAAGTGACATTGAAAAAGCGAAATTGCTAAATGAATACTTCTGTTCTGTTTTTACTAAGGAAAGTCCTGGAGAAGGACCACCTGTGACTCCCAAATATAAAACTGGGAATGAAGTACATACCACACCATTCACAGAAGATGATGTGTTAGAACTTCCAAAACTGAAAGTGGACAAGGCCATGGGACCGGATGAGATACATCCCAGGATACTGAAAGAGCTCAGAGAGGTTCTTACAGGGCTGTTAAAGGATGTTTTCAATAGATCTTTGGAAACAGGAGAGGTTCCTCAGGAATGGAGAATGGCTGATGTCGTACCTCTACACAAAAGTGGTGACAGGGAAGAAGTGTCAAACTACAGGCCTGTGAGCCTTACCTCAGTGGTGGGAAAAGTAATGGAGGCGCTCCTGAAAGAGCTAATTGTGAACTTTCTCAAAGCCAACAGGTTGCAAGATCCGAAGCAACATGGTTTTACCAAAGGATGATCTTGCCAAACAAATCTGATTGAGTTCTTTGACTGGGTGACCAGGGGCATGCGATAGATGTCATCTACCTGGATTTCAGCAAAGCCTTTGATACTGTTCCTCATAGGAGGCTTATCAATAAACTCAGTAGCTTGGGGATAGATCCCAAGATGGTAAATTGGATCAGAAATTGGTTGACTGACAGACGAAAGAAGGTGATGGTACAAGGAGCTCACTCGGATGAAAGGAAGGTGATTAGCGGGGTGCCCCAGGGTTCGGTCCTGGGCCTGGCACTGTTCAATGTATTTGTGAGTGATATTGCTGTAGGACTGCATGGAAAAGTCTGCCTTTTTGCGGATGACACGAAAATTTGCAACAGAGTGGACTCCCCCGAGGGAGTGGTTAACATGAGGAATGATCTACAAAAGCTGGAAGAATGGTCTAATGCTTGGCAATTAAGATTTAATGCAAAGAAGTGCAGAGTCATCACTTGGGAATCAGAAATCCAAGGGAAATGTACGTGATAGGGGGCGAGAGATTGGTGTGTACGGATCAGGAGAAGAACCTTGGAGTGATTATTTCTGAAGATCTCAAGGTGGCAAAACAGTGCGACAAGGTGGTGGCAAAAGCCAGGAGGATGTTGGGCTGCATACGAAGAGGTATTACCAGCAGAAAGGAAGAGGTACTTATGCCACTGTACAAGTCACTGGTGAGGCCTAACTTGGAATACTGTGTTCAGTTTTGGAGACCATATCTTGCAAAGGATGTAAAAAGACTGGAAACGGTTCAGAGGAAGGCGACCAAAATGATTTGGAGCCTGCATCAGAAGCCTTATGAGAAGAGACTTGAAGACCTAAATATGTACACTTTGGAGGAGAGGAGGGACAGGGGAGATATGATTCCGACTTTTAATACTTAAAGAGAAATAATGAACAAACAAACCTCTTCCACAGACGGGGAAGCTGTAAAACTAGAGGGCATAACATGAAGTTGCAAGGGGGTAAATTGAAAGGCAATGTCAGGAAATACTTTTTCACTGAAAGGGTGGTGGATGCTTGGAATGCCCTCCCGATGGCAGTTTTGAGGGCAAATACAGTGACAGAATTCAAAATGGCATGGGACAGACACAGTGGATCCCTTTACAGCAACAGGATAAAATCAAAATAAATTTAACTAATTTCTCAACATACAGGGGGGTGTCCTACACGGAGCAGTGGGTTTACCCCTAAAACAAAGACATGGGGAGGGGTGGCCTGCATGGAGCGGCAGGTGCACCTATTCTTGCCATCTTACTGGGCAGACTAGATGGACCGTACTGGTCTTTATCTGCCGTCATTTACTATGTTACTATGTTTATGGTATACCAGCTTTTATCTATAGGTGCTGAGCATCTGTTTCCAGAATTACATCTTTTGTGACAGCAAGTAAAAGCGTGTGTGTGTGGTATGAGGGTTGCACAGGAGGATCTGGTGTGCTGATCTGCATATCCGGGAGGAGGGCCAGGCACTGGGAGACATGACTGATGTAATGCCAACAGTTCTCAGATTGTGCCATGCAGCTTGCCATACCCAGTGCTTACATTTGTGGCTCCGCAATCGTATGCATCCTTTGGGGAATTGTTATGTTAGTGTTGGTTTTTGCGCACATGATGAGGGTCCATCCTGAACGTTTTTAAGGGTGTATGTAGAGCTGACCAATGCAAGCCTCACTGAAGCCTTTTTATGATGCCAAGTACCATTTGATGCAAGATATGTTCTGTCATATATGTTCATATTTACCTTCTCTTATACTATCTTAGAGTGTGCTGGGATAACCTTGCTCTGTTCTGGGTATGTAGGGGACTCGGATATGGTCTAGTTTGCATCAGCATGCATTTATCATCAATTGCTATGTCTTGTATTCATCAGCAAACTACTGTCAGTGAGCACAGCAGTTTAGCAGATGCATGTTTTTAGAATGGAAGTGTGGTCAGCTTGGGGACGGGCACAATTTGAGATGGCTGATTCTACAGAATATGTTGCCTTTATAAAATAAGTGCTTTATTAGGCTTTTTACAGAGCTGCACTGTTTAAAGGGATGTAGTAAGGGCTGTTAGTATAGCTGGGTTTAAAAAAGGTTTGGACAAGTTCCTGGAGGAAAGGTCCATAAACCACTATTAAAAAGGGACCCAGGATATCAATGCTTGACCCAGTACAAGCATTGTGGAACCTGTGTCTTTTGGGGATATTGCTAGGTACGTATAACCTAGATTGGCCACTGTTGGAAACAGGATACTGGGCTTGATGGACCTCGGTCTGACCCAGTATGGCATGTCTTATGTAAAATTATCCCCAATGTGCACATCTTCTTCTAAGGTAATGTTTTCTTTCCTTCCTGGGAGCACTGGGCCTCTAATGTTTGGTCTAATGCTCCCAGGGGGCAACTTAGAAGGGCCTGTAAGAGATAGAAGAACCCCCTACCCCTCAATTGTGTTATCAAACAATTCCCCCAACCCAATTTATTTTCCAATTACCCTCGTCTACACACATACCAGGGGTCTCCCTGGTGGGTAGTGAGAGAAGGAGACATCCCCAGATGCTCCTACTCCAATGGCACCTGTCTTCAAAATGGCCACCTCAGAGACCCAAATGTAGTTTTGTAGTACTACCACTAGATGATTAGGCTGCCAACTGAGGGAATCAGAGGTAGTTGAAAAATGGGATTGGGGGTGAAGGGAGGGTAGCAGGGGATCGGGGAAGATGGTTGGTTTAAAATGCAATTGGGGGAGGGTAGCAGGGGATCGGGGAAAATGGTTGGTTGAAAATGCAATTGGGGAAGTGGGACAAGGATCATTTTTAATGCCCCACCTTAGCCCTTTAAAAGCTAGTGGGCCTGTTTTTTGTTGCAGCCAAGAATGTCTGATGTTCCCAGCTGCAGCAACGTAAAATTGAATTTATCATGTGAGTGACTAATCTACTGTACTAAGATACTGAAGGTTAGTTACTCATGGCAAATTTTCCTGGTTTAAGATATATTTTACAGTTAGCTGAACATTTAACTCAGTGTCCTTCAATTTAGTCCTTTTAAAGGTCACTTTCAATGGCATGGTAACTGCATAAGTTTAAACAGATAATTTATTCATTGAAATTTATGTGTATTTTCAATGATCCTATTTATTTAAAAAGGATCTCTGAAAATACATATATAACTTTAAACAGCTAGCACATCAATTTAAAATGATACTTGCTATTTGTACATTCTAACTTGGACAGATGTATTATCGAATGATGGCTAAATATCGCTGCAAGTCAGATTTTATCCCCACCCCTGGAGTATCTTAAATCATGCCCCAAATCAAAATGGATAACTTTGGCTATTTAGATTTAAACAGCCAAAGTGATCCACTTAAGTTCCCAAAATATTATTTTAAAAAGAGCTTACACAGTTAGCATCACTGCTCACTGAATAAGCGCTTTTAAATTCTGACCTCTTGGACTGTGGTGGGCCACAAGGACATAGTTCCCTACCAATGTTTTTGGATGACGAGAGCCAGAGGGATGAGATTTTATTGGAGTCTTCTATTTTTATTTGGACTCATTGCCTATTGCCGTTGATATTGTACTATATTGCCTACATCTGCATTTTTCTAAATCTTAAATTTGTATTTAGTTGGCCAAATTGAATGTGCTCAGCCTGTGTATTTTTACACTAGAATCCACAATAGTCCAGGAAAAAACCCTGTATGTGCACATTAGCAGGAGTAAATAAGTGTGGGTAGCTTTCCCAAGACAATTTACAAAGCGACAAAGTTCCTTTGATAAATCTACTACATCTTGTAAATAGTTCCCCCCTGTTTCACCTCCAGGTTTAACTACCCTTGTTCTTTGTAAACTCGATGTTCCTGTGGCATTGCAGTAGGTTTTTGTTCAACTGTACACCGCACTGATTTTAATAGCGCAGTATATAAGAAATAGAAATAAAATAAATAAATAAACAAACAGGACACCTAGGTTACTCCTGCTGGAATTCTGCACACAATAATTCAAAATGTTGCACTTTTTGGTGATAATTTTTTCTTTGTATTGTATTTTAAATTAAGTATCACTCAAAAAACAATCTGTTTTGTTATTCTTACAAACAAAAACATGTAGAATTTTGCATAATTCAGACCTTTTGACACAGAATTTTGAATTTTGTGTGTAGAATTCTAGCTGGAGTGCTAGATTAAGAGGGCAGGAAGCTGCCTATTTTTAGCCTATTTTATAACAACACATGGGCAGCCTAGTGTCTTTATAAAAATGAGCACAACTCCTGCAGATATCATGCCTAGTTTGAAGGTGTGGACCTTACCCCTGCTTCAGAGCAAGTGTATATGTTGCACATACTTTGTTTGTGATAAACTGACTCCACCCATGCTCTGCCCATACTCCTGAACACACCTACTCTTGCTTGCACCACACATACTTTTAGGCAGGACTCAATTTTATGAGGCCCTTTATGCGCATAAAACAGCATTTTATGCATGAAAATGCTTTACTGTATACAATTACTCTCCACACATGTAATTTCCCTTAGAAATTTAATATAAACCCCACAGATAAAACTTACCCCTAGAATTCACATCCAAGTGGACTGTTACAAAACTGTCTTGAGTAAAGATGAATGCTAGGCAATAAAGGCAGCAATTGTGCCTAGTGCATCAAGTGGACGATAGAGTATTCAATAACTCCAGAATGGTAGAGACCACATCTAGAGAACCATGTTATTTCTCAAGGCATGTATTTTTTTTTCTTTGCAGGTGACTACAGTTTTCCTTCTATTTCCCATTCTTCCTCTTTTTTTTGAACCACTTTCTTATCCCTTTTTCTTTCTCCCTTTTTTCTTTTTTTCTCCCTTCGAGTTAAAGATAATAATGAATGTATGATGCCAACAATGAGCACTCAGCAAGGGCAAGGCAAAATCTGTTCTCTTTTATACTACTGATCTTTCCTTCTCTCATCACTTGTTTTTGGATGATGTTGAGGACCAACAGGACATGGAAGGAGGCAGCTATGGCTGCAAGCAGTTTTCTTCTAGTGCCTTAATGATATTTTTTCTAAAGGGAATGTTTAGGTATGAGAAGAGAGATTTCTGAATCCAAAGATTCCAAATCAGGTCTACAGTGTTCTCAGCTATGTTTGTGATACAAAATAGCTCATCAAGGGTACTGAAGAACCAGTTTGAGTGTCAATAATTTACTATATATATAATTTTTACCCTCTTGGATTCTGCTTTCTATTCTAGACAAGATTCCGTCTCAAGGTTTAAATAGTTTTAGCATTTTAACATTGCCAACCGATAGCCTGGCACATAAGTCGAAATGCTACTTATGAATATATAGTTCCATCCTCTAACGCCCCTGACTGAAATTGGGAGATTAAGGGGCCCTTTTACTAAAGTCCAGTAATCAGTTAATGTGCGTTTTAATGCACAGTAAATGATAGCTGGGAACACTAACATGGGACATGCCAACGTTAAGGCGTGCAATAACTGGCCATTTGTGATGGAGCGGGGAATGGGTAAAGATTGAGTATGGAGAGCACATTGCCGCTACTGTGAGGGCAACTACCGAGTGCTCAGTAGCAATGTGGCAATTAGTGCAATGGTGTTAGGTGCATCCGTGTTAAGTGCGCAATGCGTTAGTGTTTAGGATTGTACGCTAGCTGCCAGGTACATATCACGCATGCCCACGACAGTTAGCGATTGTACTGTAGCTAATCATGCAGTAAGTGCACATCTTTAGTAAAAGGGCTCCTTGATTATTAGCAATGTCATTGAGTCTTTTCAGAGAGTACCCTACAAGTACAAGAACCAAGTAAGGTTTGGCAGAGGATGAATGATCTGCCAGCACAAAGCTCATTTTTTCATACAGGCTATATTCAGACTATATAATTATATTCTATATAATTCAGCAAACTCACAGTTTCAGCAAAGCCATCCTAAGTGTTTTCATCAACTTTATTTTACATTCCGCGTTACGACAAAAAAGAAAAATATCAAAACATGAAATGGGAGAATTTCAAACGTTAGAGATAAAAACTCAAAATGTTAAAGATGGAGACAGCATTATGAGATAATAGAATAATGCCACTGACAAGCTATTAAGATTGCCGTGTAGATAAAAGCTCATAAGCGAGTTACATATACAGATTCATTAAATATGTTCTACAGACTATGCGGTGAATTAGTGATACTCAGCCTTTAACATAAGGCATTGAGCAGGTGCAAAATTTCAATGAAGCAAATTCAAACATCCATTTCATTTTAGTGCCAAATTAGAAACTGCCATTCAGGAGCCACGGTGGCTTTCAGGAAGCCCCTGACTGAGGATCACTGCTGCACACTTCCACATATCTGCATGACGAGACAAAGCTCCAGTTAGGACAGTACTTACTGCCAAATCCTGAATTAGTTTCTCCTCAAATGAATATTCCTCTGTCTCTATCCAAAATCTCTGATAACCATGGAGGAAGAGGTTAATAGAACGGTGCCTGGGAGGAAGGGTGGAAGGGAAACCAAGAGGGATAAAACCAGGAGTACAACACAGCTCAGGGATTAATGATTAGTAAGAAGATCTAGTTTGTACAATTCTGAGCCTCTGATTGGTCAGTAAAAAAACTAAGATCAAACCCAGAGAAGACTTACTTTATTAAAAAGTATCCATTGGGGAATATATACGTACTGTAGAGTCTGCAGGCTCCCTCTAGTGACCAGAGGCTCAAAAAGAATGCCATTGCATGTGGCGAGTTCTCTTTAGTAGTGGTACTAAACACATTTCATATAACTATTCTAGGTTCCAAAGTTTCTAATGTTTCAGCTATAAACTTATGGAGCTATTCAAACATTATCTGAGGGAGGTACTACAGACTCCTTCCAAAGTTATCCCTTCTACATGAGTAATGTACTATTTTAATTTCCATGTTTTATTTCATTTATTAAACTTCATCAATTGACATTCTAAGCGAGAAACTATGTTAAAACAATGCAATAGAATATATCTTCAGGCCTCTCAACTGAGTTCCCTACTGGAGGTGACCTGTTAGAAGAGTAATCTGCTGGAAACCATAAGATTTAGAAAAAATCAAGAAACAATCACTGCGGAAGCTACACAGCTGGCGTCTTTCATCTCTGAGCCTGACAGAAATTGAACAGTAAAGATTTTGGTGTTTGTCTGCATAAGAGATTACCCTACAGGTCAAAAGATTTACCGGTATGTCTTTCCCATTGTGTCTTGCACTAATTAAGCCAAGTACAAAGATTTTATTTGCTCTTTGGCAAGAAACATTGAGCCAAAAATAAGTAACAGGAATAAATATATGGATAGTTTCTATACAGTGATCACACTATTCAGTGTAAAGTTCTGAGCATACATGTGCCTCCTTGCGTGCAGCGGTCTCTTTAGCTTCTCAGTTTGTTTCAAAGCTCAAGCATAGAAGCAACTCTTGTGAAGGTGGGATGGATTATATGCTTTATCAATCCTGCTATCTATGGAAAACGCCTGCTACAGGAGACCAAAGTTGCTTTTTCCATCAACAAGCAGGACTGAGTCAGATACACAAGTAGGTGACTCCCAAGTTTACAGTTGTCCCTTGTAAATATATAGTCTCTGGGCCCGCTATTGAGTTGGGCAGGCTATGCGCCCCTACGGCGCATAGCCCTGCCTGCTGACCCTTAACCCCAAATACTCAATGCCAGAGTCATATGCAGTCCCAGCATTGAATATCCGGGGATTGCCACATAAGCCGGAAGTCATAGTAGATAACCAGAAAGCAGCAATATTGCATGTGCCTGGTTAGCTCCTGTGCCTTAAAGATTGGTGAGTGTTTTCCTCGCCTATCTTTTAGGTTAGGCCACTAAATGGGAAGCATGCAATATCACCACTGCCCAGTTAACGACAGTCTTTGCCTCCACCCCGAAATGCCCCCAACATGCCCCGATGCTAACCGGATAGCATCGGGGCGCATAGAGGAGTTAGAAGCAGATATTTAATGGCACTAACCATGTAAATGCCATTGAATATCCCCATTTAAGGCATTTACATGGTTTACTGGGCTATAAACCATGTAAATGCCTTTCGAAAATTGAGCCCTTGGTCTTTGGAGCAGCCCACAATAAAGAGTTGCTTGTTCAAATGGACAGGCTGGCCAGCACAGCTTGACTGAAAACATTGGGCTTTGCTGAGGCTTGGTCCAGGCGTAATGCGCAGTAAAGGAATGAAGAGATGGTATCTAGTGAGGCAGACTTCAGGAGCACTATTATTACTGCGATAGCTCTGATGTGATCTGACTTTGGAGCTAAGAGGAGTATTTGCTTGTTCATAATAAAATTGATATAGGAAGCCAGCCAATTAGCCAGGTCTACTGGGATCAAAGGGGACAAAAAGCTGCTTGGAATTCCAAAAAGAATTAGCTCTTTTAAGGTAGTAAACAAGAGTCCATTTATATTGTAGAATATGGAGGGCTTTCTCGCGTGGATTTAAATGTGACGTTGGACAAAAGTCGGGAATAACTTTTTCATTTATATGAAATGGAGTATCCAGCTTAGGTAAGAACTTAGGGTGTGTTCAAAGAACTACTTTTTGATGAGAAAATTGAATGTGCAGTTTGTAAGTTACCAATGCTTGAAGTTCATTGATTGTTCTAGCTGAGGTAATTGCTACTAGGAAGAGTACTTTCCAGGTGATGAACTTAAGTGTAGCTGATTTCCAAGGTTCAAAAAGCATATTCACAGGTTTAGACAGCACCAAATTAAGGTCCCATGGAAATGGAGGTTACTGTAACGGAGGTTTAAGATGAAGAATACCTTTCATGAAGCAAGCAATTATAGTGCACTGAAAGGCTAGGGTCTTATCCACAGGAGTATGATATGCAGCTACAGTACTGAGATGAACTCTAATGGAGGCTATCTGAAGCACCAGATGATATAAATGGCGAAGATAGTGAAGAATGGTAGAAGCTGGATATGTCACTAGATTGTGTCCATTGCCACACATAAGGCATTGGCAGCACGCATTAACTGCATGGGAGATTATAGAATTACTCTCTAAGTGCTTCTCAATTTCAAAGACATGAGGGCTAGAGAATTTAAATCTAGATGAAAGAGTTGTCCTTGGTGTTGGATTATTAGCATTGGAAAGAGTGGCAGTCAACTTCAAGGATGAACTGCTAGCCTTTGGAGATGAGGCAACCAGTTCTGTTGAGGCCAATATGGCACTATGAGGATCATAGTGGTTCAATTGTGTTGTAACTAATGCAAAATATCTTGGTATGAGAAGAATAGGAGAATATGCATATAGGAGAGATTAAGCCCATGGTATGGTCAGCACGTCTGGTGCCAGCTGATGGGAGGATGGAAGCAGGGAACAAAAAGTGGAAGTTTTGCATTTTCACTTCTGGTAAAAAGATTAATTTGAGGTGTTTCCCACTTCTGAAAGAGGAAGTTCAGGAAGGATGCATTCAGGGACCACTCATGAAGTCAGAGCCCTCTGCTGAGCCTAACGGCTAATTGGTTCTTGAGTCCTGGGATATAGGTAGCTTATATCTGGATGCAATTGGCTTTGACAGCATCCCATATCCTGCCTGTACCCCCTTTCTTGTCTACATACAACATTGCTACCTGAATCAAGTCTGAAGAAACTCAAACAAGATAATGGAAAACTTGAAGAGCATAATAAATCACTCTGAAATCCAAATGATTGATATGAATACTTGTTTTGTATCCTGAGCACCTGCTTTAGGAATGATGGATGTTGAGATGAGACCCCAGACTACCTTTGAAACATCTAAGGTTAGGATCTATGAGTGTCGCCACAGTGCAAAATGGGCACCCCTTGAAAGGCTGAATTTGTGAAGATTTTTACCCTTGTTCTCACTTGAGGAGATGAGTAAAGAACTGATGAAAGAGGCTGGAAATATTGATTTCACTGGACTTTGATATCCCAATGGGGGCATCTCATTTTCAGATGAGCAAAGAAACTGTATGAACTGCAGCTACCATGTAACCCTACATCTGCAAGTATTGCTCGGCTGTTACCTTGGCTGCAGACCTTGGATGCTAGGAAACAATCTATCTTGGTTGCAGACTGTATAACATGAATATAAGTAATGAGTGTTTAGAATCTGTCCTCTGGTAGAAAAGTCTTGCCTTAACGAGTGTTCAGTACTACTCCTATATATGAGATGAAGTGTATTGTTGATTTCTGAAAGTTGATGAGAAATCCTAGAAAATGGAGGACAGAAGCAGTTCTCTGAACCAGGGCAGAGGCTTGCATTTCTGAAGAGGCCACCAAAAGTAATTTGTCTTGGTAGAGGAATATCAGATGACCCTGTTGATGGAGATATGCAGCAGCTATTACAAGGTACTTTTTAAATACCCTGGAGGCCAACTCCAGACCAAGAGATAGTACTTTGTACTGCTAATGGTTGGATTGAAACATACATCAGAGATACTTCTTATAATGAGGTTGAATTAGAATGTGAGTAAATGCATCCTTGAGAACCAGAGTAAACAACCAATCTCCTCTGTTTAGGAAAGGAAAGATAAAAGGGAGAGTGGTCATTTTGAATTTTAACTTGAGTGAAAACTTTTGAAGTCTCTGAGATCCAGGATGAGGCACAACCCTCTTGTCTTTCTTGGAATGAGACAGTATCTGGTATAGAAACCTCAATTCTTTTTCTGGGGCAGGACAGTTTGTATGTCATTGGTTTGTACCAGGAAAGACATTCTTTCCTGTAGGAGGCAGAATTGAGAGGACAGATGGGTCTAGGTTAAAGGATGGTCTGAGGGACAGCTGGTGAACCTGGCACAGTAGCAATCCCAAATTATGCTGAGGACCCTTGGAGCATGATATGACCTTGAGTCTAGAGGACCGAATACCTCCAGCACAACCCTCAGAGCACGATGCGGGATTTCCAGAACCTGTAACACAATCCACAGAGGAGAATGCCTTAGTCAGCATGTTGATGCCTCGTAAGCCTTGGTGTCTTTTCTTGTGCTGGAAATGACTGTGAACACTGGAGCACTGGAAACTGGAGAGTCTGTTCTGGCATCCACTCCTCTGCAACTGGGTTTTGGAGGCAATTCCCCACTTCAACTGCCAGTGATGCTGAGCCTATGAAGCTGAAAACTTCTTTGGAGAGACCATTACATTTTAACTTTGAGACACTATGGGATGGATTATGTGCTTTGGAATCTTCCTTATCATCTCAATTTGCCTTAGTACCAAGAGTGCCTAACATGATCTTCTTGGGCTCTAGACCAACAGAAGCAGGAGGCTGCTTTGTTCTCTACAAGGGTTACTCAAATAGAAACCAAATGTGCTGATTTGGCTGTACTCTCTGGAAATGTGGTTAATGATATCTCCGATGTTCATTTGAAGTTTTAGGCTTTGGAGAATTCAGTTAGGAAAAGGAATCTTCCACTTTTAAATTCTCTCCGTGTGCCTCGATTTCTCCTAAAGAGTTATTTAAGAGTTGTGCTATCTCTGTTTTGCAGATTCCCTATGAATCAATATCTCCACTAACTAGAATTTTTTACCTTCTTATGACCATGAAAAGGACACCCTCTTCTGATCCACAGCTTTCTTTTGATGCTTTGGATCTCGCAGCATTTCTTGAGAAGTCTGGAACTGAGTCAGAACTGCTGTTCTTTTGATTACTATTGCTTTAGGGTTGGTTTGTGACTGGCTATTGAAACTATTCTTTAAGGTTAAGGTTGAGGGGCCCAATATTGAGTTAGGAGCCCTCCCCACCGACCTCTAACCCCAGCTATTCAATGCCAGAGTCATATGTGAGGGCATACTGGAGACGAGTGGAGGTGGCGACAATCGATAACCGGGCAGCAACGATATTGTATGCTGCCTTGTTAGCGACCTGTGCCTAAAAGATAGGCGAGTTTTCAGAAGCTGCATATGACTCTGGCATTGAATATCTGGGATTACCACACTGCCTCTCAGCCGCACTGCCTCTCCTGTGCTTAAAGATAGGCAAGCTTTGGCCTCGCCTATCTTTCAGGTGCAGGTCGCTAAGCAGGCAGCATGCAATATCGCTGCTGCCCGGTTATCGATTGTCACCACCTCTGCTTCTTCATGGAACATGCCGACACGCCCCCATGCTAAGCGGTTAGCATCGGGGCATGTAAGAGAGAAGACAGGGGATATTCAGCGGATAGAGGCATTTACATGGTTTACAGGACTGTAAATCATATATATACCTTTCAAATATCAGGCCCGAGATACTTAAGGATTCTCGCATTAGGATGTTCCCTGATATCTCAAAGGCAATTCAAAACATAGGAAGCAATTTTTATTGTTATGCCCTAAAATTCAGCAGTTTAGAGGTTTGTCTTTTTTATGATACTGATGTAAATGCTTGATTAATTATCAAGGAATTGACTCTACCGTTTTTGAGCCCAGTTATCTTATACAATTTACGAATGTCTACTACAGGTCTCATTAGTCCTAGGACCTGCCTCATAAAGTAGATGGAGTAGTGATGATTGGGTAAAATATTTTTTTTTGCTGTACCACAGAATTGTCTTATTTCCTTAAAGAAATTTCCTTTGTTAATTGTCTTGGTCCCTTTCTTAATTGTGGGCTAGTGAATATTTCCTTAGTAATTTTTTTGTTATGAATGAGTCAATTTAATTATTGTTTTTCCTTTGTGATATTTTTTCTGTAACAAGAATTTTATTCATGTGCTAAAATTTAACATATGCATAAATACATTTTTTTTAAAATTTATGCTGAGGACCTAAGAGTCTGTGGTAATTCTCTGCCAAGAAGGAAGAAAACACTAAATTCAACCTCCAATAGGGAGAGCAGGTTGAATCTGGAGAATTGGAGGATGAACAAAAGAAAGGTTGCTATTGGCTTAGACTGAGCTCTTTCTATCTGTTATGGCTTCTGTAAAACTGGGTTCTGTACTTGCTGAAGCTGTTTCTGACAGTAAAATCTTTAACAGTAATAAAAGCTTTGATGATCTTTGCTGAAGGATGTACACCTGCCCACAAATGCACAGCGAGGAAGGAACAATAGCTGAGAGTATTTAAGAATGGAACAATGATCTGTAATCATATCTAAAATCTCCTTTACTTTTTTCCCTGAAGAGAGAATCTCCAGTACGAGGGGCAACAGTCAACTTTGAATGAACATCCTCATGCAAACCAAAGGCTCTTAACCAAACAAGACATCTGGCAGCAATCACAGAGGCAGAGATTTTTACTGAATTTTCAAAGATGTCATAAGTTGTATGGATGATCGCCATTGGCTTCTGTACATTGGCTTCTGTAGGTTTGATGACCGTGTCTCTGCTTGAAACGAAGACTGGGTGAAACACTTGAATTTTCTGAAAGATGGTCGGCTATAGCTCCCTGGAACATTTTCATCCCCAAGTGATCCATCATCCAGAATAAAGTACCCTTTTTTGCTGACCTCTAGATAATTCAAGGTGAACATACATTTCAGGGAGGTATTTAAGACTTTCAGCAGAAATTCAGTAAGATCATTATTGATTCCCATAAGGGACCTTAAAGACTAGGCCCTTTAATTGAAGATATTTAAACACTGGGTTTCAGAGGTTTTCTTCTCTTATGAGATTCTCTGTCGCCATATATGTATTCTTCATAGTAGTTGTTCCCTATAGTCTCCACTCTGTCTACTGTGGGACCCTCTCTAATTGCTGCTATCAGAAAGGAGTTGTGCAGTTCAAGGGGTGACACTTTAGCTCATGCTTCTCTCTCAGTTATACTGCAATCTGTGTTGTTTTGCTTGATTTTTTTTAAGTATACCACTTTGGACAATTATTCAGGGAAGCAGATCAAATTCTTACAGATAAAATAAATAATAAGAAACTCGTTGCTCTCATCCAGTCTGAACCCACTATAAACCATCAGTTTCATGCTTTTGGGATCCTCTGAGACAATAAGGTAAAATTTGGTGAACTTTGGCTATAAGAGAAATTCCTTGATTTTTTTTGTTTACTGTACTTTAAACTGAGCAACCTTAGTTCAGAGAGGAAGGCACATGTATCTGTATACTACAGACTGACCAATCGGATTCCCATTATGTAAATTGCACACAAGGGTGTTTTTACTATAAACTAATGATGGGTGGGAAAAGGATATTTGTTCATAAAGAAGGGACTAGCTACAAGTTACATTACCGTTAGCACCAGTATAAGACTGTCTGGATTTTCATGTACTTTTTCAAGCCAAAAACGTTGGTAGGTATTCAGGAAGAAATTGTTAATTTTGTGTCTAGAGAAAAGCATATAGGTTTTTATTTAAGAACTAACCACAGAAACACTAGCAGCAGTTTTAAGAATATCCTCTGAAAAAGAGAACAATTGCACCATTTCATGCTTTTATTAAACAAAGAATATTTTATACTTAGAGGGCAACATTCAAAGCCATTTCCACGCATAGAATAGGATTAATACATTGAAAGGAAGCCTTAGAGAATTGTCTACCCCAAGGGTGGGCAAGTCTGGTCCTGGAGAGCCGCAGACCAGTCAGGTTTTCATGATGTCCCTAATGAATATTCATGAACCTATTTCCATACAATGGAAGGCAGTGGATGCAAATAGATCTCATGAATATTCATTAGGGACATCATGAAAACCTGACTGGTCTGCGGCTCTTTAGGACCGGACTTGCCCATCCCTGGTCTACCCTATCTGCCTGTAAACTTATATCGAAGGTGCACAGACTTACCAGTACAATGAAGGAAGCTGGGGTAGGGAACAGACTTGTGCATATACTTTTGGATTTCCATAAGTTTTGCGCTTAGAGCTCTAGCACAGGGTTTCACAACACCAGTTTAGCGCTGACCTTTTGTGCAGTGATGCTGTAAGCAAACAGCATGCAAAGTAACCATGTGCAAAAAGTAAGCGCTAAACCGGGAGAGCAAGCCAAACACATGCACACAGGGGATCTGTGTTAACAGCTCCTGTATATAGCGCAAGTTTTGGCCTGCTGTCCCAGCAGGTCAACTGAGGTGAATTTGACACTTCACATCAGATGATTAAGACATCAGCAAAGACCCCCGATGCCACCAGCACAGCATTGAGGGAGCCGGTGCCTGCCCCAGACACTACTCCCCCCGAAACAGGAACCAAAAGTCATTGGTAGCCTGTGATTCCTGATCCCCGGGAGGGAGGTCAGTCTGCCAAATAAAGAAGACATTTCCATAGTTGGCAGACTGACACACCCTGCAGTGGTGCATCCTGGGACGCACAGCATGTGGTCTGCAAACTGATTGATCTTACGATATATGACCCATGACTAGGAGGCGGTGGGTCATTATGCCAAATAAGTAATTTTCTTACTTATTTGCTGATTGGCACACCCCTGGGCAGTGCATCCCTGGGATGCAGGGTCAGGTGCCAAATTTTTGAAGAATGGTGTCAGAAAGGTAGGAGTGTGTGGGCATCACTCCTGCCTCCCATTCATCTAAAAGTTCCATGGAGAGGGGTATGAAAGTAAGGGGATTATTGGAGGCTCATAAAGCCAATGACATTTTGGAGAGGCTGTGGGGGGGAGGGACTTCTGTGCCTACGGGCCACCAATGCTTTTGTAAAAGGGGAGGTGGGATCAGGGCCTACAGATCTCCAATGATTTTGTAAAAGAGGAGGGGGGAATCTGGGGCCACAGGCCACCAATGATTTTTGGTACCTGTCAGGGAGGTCGGTGTCTGGGGAGGCCCCACTTCCATGTTTTGCTGATGGCACTGAGGGTCTTCCCCGATGCCTCAGTCATCTGGAGTGTCCAACCTCACCTCAAATGATAACCTTCTGCTTACGGATGTATTTTTATGCCTGCATGAAGCTGGCATAAAGATCTAGCATTAAAGGTAATGTAAAAAACTGCGCTAAGTGAATTTCAGCACAGGTTTTTACATCGGGTGCTATTAATAATGCAGCACTTTACATACAGTTTGCATGCTCACTGGCAGTTTAGTTCAGTGGTTTTTCTGGTGATTTTCCCATGCTAGCTTGTTTTCTGCATTGGAGAGCAAGCCTGGCATGAGAAAATAGCCATAAAAATACTGCGCTAAAGCTTTCTGCATTGGCTCCATATGTTTGAGTTTTGCTGGGAAAAGTACTTGCACAAATAACAAAAACAGATTTGCATGCATAGTTTTCCCAACTCAGTTTTCAAAAGAACATTTTTCCCCTTGAGAATTGATGTAGTCTATGGTTAACAAATTTCCAAAACTTTTAGGTACAGGTGCACATTTTGAAAGTTGCCCCTAAGAATTTGTAGCACAAATTTACGCTGAGACAAGAATTAGTCTTTGTGACACAAAGGGAATCATCCAAAAAAAAAAACAAACAGCAGAGGAATGTGAAAGTGAAGCATTTTAAACTAATAATAGATAAAGATCACTATCCCCATGTGGGAAAGCAGAGAATTTAGAGAGGATCTGGGGAAATGAAAACAGGTTGAGGGAATTAGACAGAGGAGGAGACTTGAATAAGATGAGAATTCTTTGGATAGGCAGGATATACATTTTATAAATCAAGGCAAGGTACAGGGGAGGGAGAGATGAATAGAGAATGATAAAGAAGAAAAAGACATGGGTGGAGGGGGGAGCGGGAAGAGTTCCAGGGAACGAAAGGGAGATGAAAAGAAGAAAAGGACACATATTGTTATGTCAATAAAGTATCTTGTAAACCAAATAGAAGAAAAACATGTTAAGAAGGGAAATGAGGGAAAAGGAGAAAGAAGGAGAGGGGAGATGAGACACAGAGAGAAGGAATATAACAGCGTGTAAGCTTGTTACGCTTAGGGCCGGTGCTATCTTTTTGGCTGCCTTGTGATGAATATTTTTGCACCCTCCCCAGTGGATTCCACTGAAGCCCTTCAAGAGCTTCTTTAGTCCCAGCACTAATTTCATGAGTGTCTGAATACTATTTACACATGCAGTGGGGTTAGAGTAAGGCTATTAGATTTCTATATGACGCCTCTCCAGTGCCAACTGCAAAAACACTGCAAAAAGCTCATTCAGAACTACAGTAACCATGCTATACCATAATAGAACTGTCAGGATTCACACAGCACCAAACCTGCCTATGAAAATGAAGAACTGCAAGCATAACATTGGGCCCTCGAACATCAATTCACATCTCATTGGGAAAACAGAACAAGCAGAACCGCTAAAGATCTCTATACAGAAACTACACACTAGCAAAACACCACACCTTGGTCATATATTCAGAATGCAGTCATACCCTCACCAAATACAGAATAAGGGATCACAAATTAGAAAGAAATATGCAAACAAAAGTTGAACATTTTAACCCCAAGAAGTCAGACTCTGCATGCAATACAACACTGGAGAAATAAAAATAGGAATGCATTTCCTCGTGTTTGTCTCTGATTTTTTGTGTTTTGCTCAGTATATTTCCAAAAACTGACTTATTCCAATTAATAAATGCAGAATAAAACACTTTTTTCCTGACTTTATTACCATGGTGTTTATTTTTCCCATTGCACTGGACCCATTCTCTTTTCTACTTTCTTCTGTGTTTTTTTTCCTCCTCTTTCCAATGCCTACTGTCCATTTTCCATTTCTCCTCTCTCCTTTCTTCTTCCATTCCTCCCCTACATCTATCCACTCAAATGTCCATCCTCCTTCTCACCCTCCAGCTCTCAATCTCCCTATTTTAACATTTCATCTACCTATCAACTTTCCATGTCCTTCTCTCACCTCCTTCCCAGCCCTTCTCCTCACTCTTACCCTCCCCTTAGCTTTTCTAGTCCTCTGTCTCACTTCAACAGCTTCTTATTCCTTCCGTCTTTTACCCATACCCCATTGCATTTCCAGTCTCCAAATCTATTTTTCTGAGGGGAGAATTCTTTACAGGCAGGTGTTTTCTTCTTTTCTGGGTTCCTCTGCTAATGCCTGTAGGGGTGACTCTTTAGCTCACAGGGCTCATGCTTCTTTCACAGTTACACTGCAATCTGTGCCATTTTATGCTTTTGTTTTTAAATACACTGCTTTCCTCTGTACTCACCCCTGCTCCAGCCCTTACCTATTTTCCTCTGTCTTCACCCCCTCACCAGCCCCAGCTCATTCCCTGTCACTTATCCTTCCAGCCCCTTACTTCTGTCTCTTATCCCCACCAAGTTTCTGACTACCCCTTTAACTATCTCCCCAGCTCTATTTTCTTCCTCTTCTCGCTCAACTCTTACAAATCTTACCATGGCTTCTCCCACATGGTTCCACCAAGCCCAACATCTCTCCACTCTCTCCTCCCACCCCTTAGTCCAGCATCTACCCTCTCTTTCTTTCTCCCCATAGTCCAGCATCTCACCTCTCTCCCCCCCCCTGTAGTTCACCATCTGTCCCTCTCTCTTCTTCCCCATAGTCCAGAATCTTTCCTCTCTCTCTCTCTCCTGCATAGTTCAGAAGTTCCCCCTCACTCTTCCCCCTCTCTTAGTCCATTATTTCCCCTCCCTCTCTTCCTCTCCCATAGTCCAGCATCTTTCCTCTCTTGCCCTCCCTCTCTCCCCAAATGTTCAACATTTCCCCTCTCTGTAGTCTAGTGCAGTGGGTCGTGCCAGCCCTAGTTACACTAGACTACAGCCTTTTTCTGATAATCCAGCCCAGGTTTTCCACTGTGCAGTCACGAGTACACAAAACTGCAGTAGAACATTCTAATACTAACTGAAAGACCGTCTGGCTTCACTAAAGTAAACACATTCTGATTAGGGCGCAGAGTATTCAGCTTCAAAAATTTGCTGCTGCCTAGACTGAGAGAGCCTGAGGCAGGGGTATCAAACTCATTTCAATGTTGGGCCACTCCGGAACAAGCTGACTGACGTGAATTCTCCTTTGATGTCATGGTGGATTTGGGGGCGGTCCCCTATATTTGTAATGCCTTTCTTAATTGTTCTTGCTACTTCCTAAAGGGGTTACAGGCTCGTTGGTCAGCTAGAGCGGCAATGCTACTCTCTTTCTATGCTCTAACTGATATTGAAATTTCCACTGTACAAGTTTTACCTCTCTTTTCTTTTACTCGGGGTTATAGTATCTGAGGATCTCAAGGTGGCAAAGCAGTGTGACCAGGTGGTGGCCAAAGCCAGAAGGATGTTAGGCTGTATACAGAGAGGAATAACCAGCAGAAAGAAGGAGGTATTAGTACTCCTGTACAGGTCGTTGGTGAGGCCCCAATTATTGTGTTCAGTTTTGGAGATCGTTCCTTACAAAGAATATAAAAAGACTTGAAATGGTTCAGAGGAAGGCAGCCAAGATGATTTGGGACCTGCGCCAGAAGGAATATGAGAAAAGACTCGAAGACCTCAATATGTATACCCTAGAGGAGAGCACAAACAGAGGGGATATGATACAGACATTTAAATAATTGAAGGGTATTAATGAACAAACAAATCTTTTTCAAAGACAGGGAAGCTGTAGAACTAGAGGACATGAAATGAAGTTATAAGGAGGTAAACTTAAAAGCAACATCAGGAAATAATTTTTCAAGGAAAGAGTGGTGGATGCCTGGAATGCCCTCCCGAAGGAGGTGATGGGAGCAAAACCAGTAACAGAATTCAAAAAGGCATGGGGCAGATGCACAAGATCAGTACATAGCAAGAGGATGGAACCAAAACAAACGTAAATAACTTCTAAAATAGAGAGAAGTAACCTGCCTGGAGCAGCATAAGCAACTCTGCCACCTTACTGGCAAACTAGATGGACCATGCTGGTCTTTATATGCTGTCATTTACTATGTTGCTAAATGTAAACTGCTGAGGTAACGTTTTGTATGATCAGCAGTATATCAAATTCAATAAACATAAAAATAGGTACAAGGGAGGGACACAGAGAGAAAAAGAGCCTGGATCTGGTAAGATGGGATAAAGACACAAAGACTGCATGGGGAGATAAATCATACAAGAGAAAAGACTACATCATTCATAACTATACCAGGGAAATCAGACCTCCAAAGTTCGACGTGATTGTGATGAATGGCATTGCCACTTCAGTGTCTGGCTCTCTGATTCCTGCTGAGCTCTCTCACCTTTGTTAGCCACCAGACTTCAATTTAATGCTAAAGACTGAAATGCTAAAGGAGTACAGCACCCATACCGAAATATAAGAATGAAAGAGCGTGCTGCAGGGGCCAGGCTTTGAGACTGAAGAAGCACATGCGTGGTAGGGCTAACATATACATAGGGACAAGAGCACAGGCCAGATAACAGAGGGAGCACAGGCCAGATAACAGAGGGAGCAAAGGTTCTCATTAAGCAATTTTGGTCCAAAAAAAGAAAACAACATGTTTCCAGGCTATATAACTAAAATGCTGCAAAAATTGTAGATGTTTAATTATATAGCTTGGCATTCTTAAGATAAAAAAGTACCGATACCTGTAAATATATATTCTGGAAAAAATAAAGAAGATATAAGGTGCTCACACAAGAGACAAAAAAAACAAAACAAAACCCACAGTGCAGTTTCTAACTTCAAAATAAAATTATAACTAATTTTATTTTGGTGTTAGAAACTGCACTATGGTTCTCTCTTTTCTTTTTTAAATATCTATTTTGCATTCAATGAAACCTCTCCAACAGTAGGTACAGAACAGAACTAGGACATTTCACCACAGAACCCAACATACAAGAAAAAAAATCTGATTCTGATGACATCTCATTAACAGCAATATAAGGCCTCTCCAGTACCAATTGAAGGGCCTGGACGGTATGTGAGGTTGCCTGCTGCACTTCGAAGGCTCTGCCTCCCTTTATGAGCCAATCGTCCAGGTAGGGGATGACAAATGCCCCCTGAAGGCGGAGGAAGGTGGCTACAACTGTCAGGCACTTGGTGAAAACCCTTGGCATGGAAGCCAAGCCGAAGGGCAGCACCCTGTACTGGTAATGGCTACCCCTATCATAAACCTCGGGTACTGCCTGTGGTTGGGATGAATGAGGATGTGTGTGTCATTATTCTTCAGATTCAAGGAGCATAGCCAATCACCCTGCTGGAGGTAAGGCAGCAATGTTCCAAGGGAGAGCATCTTCAACTTCTCCCTCACCAGGAATCTGTTCAGATTGGGCAGGTCGAGGATGGGCCTTAGGCCCCCTTTTCCCTTTGGTACGAGAACGTACCTAGAGTAGAACCCCTTGCCCCTCAGATGGTAGGGAACTGGTTCTACTGCTCTGTCCTCAAGAAGACTTGCTAGTTCCTTCAGTAGAAGGTCCCAGTGAAGGGAAGACCAGGAAAGAAAGGGGGAGGTGTCTGGGCCAAGGGGGAGGAGGTAGCCTTCCTTGACCACTTGGAGTGCCCAAGAATCGGTGGTGATTGCTGGCCACCTGTGTGCATAGTAGATGAGATGTCCCTCTGTGGACTGCTGACTTCCTTGGGGTGGAGAGGCTATGTCCAAGGAGTCAAATGTTACCCCCTAGCTGGATCAGGACCAAAGCCTGGGGCTTTGGAACCTTCTGCTTATTAGGGCCATGCCCATGTCCCTTGGCCTGATGACCCTGCTGAGGAGCTGGGGAGGCCTGAAAATGTGGGTAGTTTCTGTAAGCAGTCCCTTTTCTCGGGTAGAAGGGATTTTTACCCAAGCCCTTTCATTGGGGAGGAGCAGTAGTCTTTTTAGAGAGCCTGGTCCTCATCATGAACTCTGTCTCCAACTCGGCGGCCTTGTTGGTCATGGGTTTGCTAAAGAAGTTCTCTCCTTGGCATGGGACATCAACCAATTTATCCAGAAATATTGCTCGAGGTTGGACTGTAGCCAAGCTTGGCGTCGGGCACCAATGCCCACTACCGCTACTTGAGCCGCTGACTCAAAGCCATCATAAGCTGCCTGAAACATAAACTTGGAGCACTCATGGATGATGTTGGCCAGGTTCTTGAACTGTTGCAGAGGTTCCTTGGAAAGACCAGCTGAGAACCGGGCAAGTTCCTTTGCCAGGTCTCTCAGGTACATGCCCATATACAGCTGGTATGCCTAGATCTGGCTGATAAGCATCGAGCCCTGATAGAACTTTCTGCCGAGGGTATCCAGGGTGCATACCTACCTGCTGGGGGGCACCAAGGAGTGCATCTTATGACTCTTCAGGCGATGCATAGCCGACTCCACCACCATGGAGTTGTGTGATAGCTGTGACTTCTGGAAACCCGGGCTCTGGCAGACTCGATACATCATGTCGAGCCACTTGCTCACCACCAGCATGATGCCAGTGTCTCTCACATATGAAGCATTAGCTGTTCCAGGATGGGAAGGATGGACACTGTAAGTGATTCCTTTGGAGGGGACTTATACTGGAGGATTTCTAGCTCCTCCAGCCAAGGATTCCGTCGGGAATGCTAGGACCTTTGACATGTCCCTGACAAAGTTGAAGAATGCCATGTCCTCGGGTGGGGACTGATGCTGAGGCTCTAAGGGTGGGAAGTCTAAGGGGACATCGCAGTGGCGACGGGTGTCCAGCAACTCCTCATCCTCCATTTCCCAGT
Organism: Ichthyophis bannanicus; assembly: GCA_033557465.1. Lineage (NCBI taxonomy): Eukaryota > Metazoa > Chordata > Amphibia > Gymnophiona > Ichthyophiidae > Ichthyophis > Ichthyophis bannanicus. The sequence goes on along the minus strand of CM066037.1, from coordinate 380,059,009 downwards.
CAGAATAGTCCATTGAAGACTCAAGGGAAGGGTGGCTCGTGGGCTCTGGGGCTGATCCTCTCCCACAGCCCTCGGAGGCCCCACGGCCGATTCCAAGCACACTGGCTGGGGAAGATCACGGCCCCATGGAACAGGAGCCGGATCGAGAACTCAGCCAAGGATCACCTCGAGGCTGAAGGACCTCAAGGATCGGCTTGGCCTCCGGGAATGTCCTTGACATCAAGGGCCTGGTGGTCTGGGTGGAGGAACCAGTAGTACCAGACAACAGCATCCGCTGCTGGTCCATGAAGGCAGACAAGCTGTGCTCCAGGGCCGCCATTCTGGACTCCAGGCCAGAAGACTCCACAGCTATTGGCACGGGCACTGAGGGACTCGGGCCTGACACTGGTTCTCCCAAAGGGGAGTCCTCGATGAGGATGGTGTTAGGCGACCAAGGCCGGCCCAAGGTAGAGTCCCTCCAGGGGACATTCGCTCCTTCTCCAATCCCTCAGACAAGTGTCTAGGACTGCAGGACCTGGCTCAGAACTTATCCAGCCCATCTGAGCCATCCAGGAATGCTGCCTTTGAGGCCTTCTTCTTCTTCTTGAGTTCCGTAGAAGGAGACCACCTTTCTAAGGAACCACAGCATCAGTCAGGGTCCGGAAAGCTAGCCTGGAATTCCGAAGTTGCCAAAAGGCTCCATGCTAATTCAATGACAATTGGTGGTTTGGTCCTATAATTAAAAAATTACAGATGACATGGCATTTATTTCAACATATTCACTAAGGATCAGAGTTAAATGTACCTCTCTACTACTGCCTAGATATTCTCCCTATAGATTCTTGATACTCTCCTGATGTGAAGGTTGATGCTGCTCATAAAGATCTATTAAATCATTAAAGTAGGAAAAAGGCAACATCATCTCCTCCACTACAAAGTAACAATATTTGTGAGCCTAGAAACAAAGTAACAATATTTGTGAGCCTAAAGTCATGTAGAAATTATGCTCATTAGTAATAGCATCTTTGTGTTTCTGGCAACATTGAGAGAAAAAATACAGGAAGAGGACAAAAACAGAAAGAATAAGGAAAGAGGATAAAAAGGTGGAGAATAAGGAGAAAGATTGTTGGGAAGGGAATAACATAAAGGGATGCAAGTGAATAGAGCGAGAGGAAAGACTTATCTAAGCATGATGGCAAGATTGTTATTCATGATAAGAGAAACAGGAGATCTTGCAAAATAACCTGTCTTATTCATGATCTCTTCCTTATCATTTAGAGCTACATGGTCAGTCTACTCATACACAGGATCCACTGAAGGTTTATCATTATGAGTTGTAATTCTCTATAATTTGAGAGTAAATATCTATGAGAATTCAGAAGTAGGTCTCGCACCTAGGCAGGTTGTATAGGGGAGCCATCCGGAAACATGCCACAACTGCTCTTTTACGCTGCTTAGACAAAAGCTTGTGCCACACTGCCTTCTTTGACCGCAAAGGTTGTTCAACCTGTCAATGAAATCAGATTTTTTTAAGTTGACCCTATGCAATTGTCAGTCTATCATAGAACCTTAGCCCACCATAGGACTTCAGTCCATTATATCTAAACCCTCAGCCCCCTACAAGGTCCTGGTCCAATATACAGTCTTATAATTCATAAGGCCTTTGCATGTTATGGACCCTCTGCCCACCTTACAGACTCTGCCCAACAGGAGCCCAAGATCTTGTTTCTATATGAACCCATCAGCCCACTATAGGATCTTTGTCCACTGTAGGGGCCCTGCCATTAAAGAGTCTTTGCCCATCAGATAGCTACTGTTCACCACAAATGACCCTGTGCCCATCATTTAACTACTGTTCACAAAACTTGAGATTTGAATTGGCATCCTTAGATGCAGGCTGCAGTTATCACTGCAGGTACAGATGTTGCAGTGTCTTTTCCTACCTGCTCAAGGTGAAAGACAGCAGCTGAGATCTTCTGTACGCGTTCCACCACTCGCTCAGGGTCCAGACATTCATCATTATCGCTCTTCAGGATATCTTTGTAAAGATTCAGCTGCCATTTCACAGCTGGGTCATCAGACTGCATACAGAATAAATTACATATTACAAAATTATGTTGTAAGTTGTATTTTGAGGAAACCAAAATAACCATTTGTGAAAGTTATGTCAAACGGATAATATTTATTTATTTAACAATTTTTCTATACTTCCTTTTCATTCAATCAAGGCAGTTTACAATAAACTTCAACTTATACAAAGAACTTGCAAATAACAACTTATTCAATGAACTTGCAAACATCAACAGAACATTATAACTTCAAAACCTGGATAGTCTCTTGTAACATATCTAAGCTATGTACATATTGGGTGTCATGGTTTGTGTAAATTGGCTTGTGGAGTAATTAGGGTGATTGGTGGTCTTCATTGAATATCTCTTATTGATAGCAAAGAATATTGCTTTAAATTGGTGACAGGCTTGAATCATGCATCAGAAGAAAGCATTTTCTGTAGAATGGGAAGCTCAAAGACAAAGGGCCAATATATGAAGCTGGAAGGAGGGAATGCCAGAAACAATGGTCTTGATATTCATTGCTGGCTGCTAGTGCTCCTACAGCGGCTGGCTGTCAGTGCTGAATCCTCTACCCAGATATTCAATACTGGGGCCATATCCAGACACTAGTATTGAATATCTGGATTATCCCTTAAGGTGTCTAACTTTCACTGCTTAAAGATATTTGGGCAGTGGCTGAATATCGCCGCTACCAGGTTATCTCTGGATGCTGCCTCTACTCCGCCCCCGGAATGCCCCAAATCTAGCCATCTAGCATCAGGAAGTTCACTGGCAGCACCCAGAGATATTCAGTGGCACTAAACGCATTAGTGCCACTGAATATCCCGGTCACTGCAATTAATGCACTAACTTTGTTTATTGCTTTGAATAATGGGCCCTTACTTTTTATTTATTAAATGATATATTACATCAATCAAGCAATTAACATTTGCAGAGCAAATGGTATGGTCTGATAAGAAGATGGTGACATTTTATTTACCGGATAATGTCCTTTCCTTGAGTCCTGCTAGACCAGTCCAGACAAGTGAGTCGTGTTCATTTACCCGCAGACTGGTGGAGAAAGAGAGCCAATGAAATGTGCAGGTTTCAATGACATCACTCCCATGCCTCTATTCACTTCAGCCACCAGAGGGCCTTCCACTATCCATCCCAAAGCATATAAGAGAACATGGCAAACCTTACACAACTTAAATGTGGGCAACAATGAGTGATCAAACAGCAGAGAACTATGTACTGGAAAGAATAAACAGAAGGCAGTTAGTAGAATATCGACCTGCAGAGCCAAGCTTAAAAATCATAGCAGAACAGAACAAAGTCAAACACTTCCAGGGGCGGGCCCTGGACTGATGTAGCAGGACTCAAGGAAAGGACATTATCTGGTAGGTAAAATGTCACCTTCCATATCATCTTACTAGACCAGTGCAGACAAGTGTGATGTACCAAAGCAGCTCACAAAACCTTTGAGCCAAAGGTCGTGTAGGCATGAGCATGAACATCCAAGCAGTAATGCTTGACAAAAGTTGAAAGAGATGCCCACGTTGCTACCCAACAAATGTCTGCAGGGGCTACCGAGCTCCACTCTGCCCACAAGGATGCTTGTGCTCGGGTAGAATGGATGCACAAACAATCTGGAACCAGCAGGTTCTGCAAAGATATGCCAAGGCAATGGCCTCCTTAATCCAGCACCCCAGTGTAGACTTAGCCACTGCATCAACCTTGTGTGGGCCAGTAAAAAGTAGAAACAGATGTTCCAGTTTTTGAAAGGAATTCATAACCGCCAAGTACTGGAGAAGCACCCTCCAGACACTCTTCCCCCGACACTGCTCCTTAGAGAAGGAGGGCAGGTAAACCACCTGGTTCACATGAAAGGTAGAAATCACCTTAAGTAAAACAGAAGGCACAGGCTGAATGGAAATGGCCTCCTCTGAAAAGGACAAATAAGAATCCTGGCACAACAAAGCCTGCATCTCAAAAATCCACTTTGTTGAACAAAGCACAACCAAGAAAACCATCTTGAGCATCAAACCTTTCAGAGTAGGGAGCTTCAATGGCGCAAAAGATTCTGACATCAGGGCCCTAAGCACCAGACACAGATACCAGAAAGGGACCGTAGATCGAAGGGGAGGACACAGGTGCTTAACCCTGTGAAGAAAGTGCGCAACATCCAGGTGTAAGGCTAGTGACTTAGTAGCCACTGGACCTCTGAAACAAGCCAGAGCTGCCATATGAACTTTCAGGGAGGTCAGAGAAAGGCCCTTTTCCAGACCTTCCTGCAGAAAGGCCAACAGAAAAGAACCATGGCCATCTCACGAATCAGCTTCTGTGTGCCACACCATTGCTCAAAGAGGCACCAGACCCATATGCACACCAGGTTGGTAGACCTTCTCTGGGCTCTGAGAAGAGTGGAAACCACTGCAGGAGAGTAGCCCTTACATGCTAGACTACTACTTTCAAGAGCCAAACTGTAAGCGAGCGAGAATGAAGCTGGGTCTTCCAGGACGATTAGCCTCTGACACAATAGGCTCATACATGGAGGTAAATGAAGAAGTGGTGCTTGTAGGAGGTACAGCAGATCTCCAAACCACGCTTTCCTCGGCCAATCTGGGGCCACTTGAATAATCCGTCCCAGATAACGCTCTATACACCGAATCACATGCCCCAATAGTGGCCAAGGCGGAAAGACATACAGCAGGCCTTGCCTTGGCCAGGGCTGGACTAGGGATTCTATGGCCTCGGACCTTGCCTCCATGTGGCAACTGAAGAAGCAGCACATTTTGGCAGTGGAGCGAGTAACCATCAGTTCCATCTCGGGGTGACCCCAGGTTGTATCCCGGAATTCTACCTTGACTGCCAGCCTTGATACCCTTGCATCTCTCTGCCCAGCAACTTGCTCATCAGTCCCTCGTCACCCATGGTATCAATCTGGTCTCTTCCTTCATTGCTCCTACCTCCGTCGAGCTGAGTGTCACTGGCGCAAATGCCCCTCTGCTGTTTCTCTTGCTTCTTTCCTCCAGTGTCATTCCCACTATCACTCCCTTATCCATTCTGCCAAGCTCTCTCATTACTTCCAGCTCATTCCCTCATCCTCTAATTCTTCCCAGCAACTCTATTCTGTTCTTAGTTCCCTCTGCTTACTCCACTCCTCCTCCTCTTCTGTCTCTCCTTCCACCTCTTCTGATCCTAGCCACTTATTTCACTGAAAAAGTTCTCTCCCTACATCATTCCTTCCCTTCCTGTCCACCCCCTCTCCTTCCCGCCCCTCTCCCAGCATCCGCACCCTCGCCTGTTGCTCCTACTCTCTCCTGGTCATCCTTCCGCCCCATCAACTCCGCTGAGTCCTCTCGGATCCAATCCCTTCCACCTGGCTCACAACTCCTGCCTTGGCTCTGCTCCCTCTTATTCTTAGCATATTCAATGCTAGTTTCTCCTCTGGTTCTTTCCCACTTCCCTGGATGCATGTGCTCATCTGACCAATTCTCAAGAAACCTTCTCTAGACCCTACAATCCCTGCTCACTGGTGTCCTATCTCTACCTTGAAGTTCCTCTCTAAAACCCTCAAGAAACTTGTCTTTTCACAGATTTCCTCTCACCTTGAGGTCACCCTTGCCCTTCACCCCCATCAATCTTGGTCACAGCACTGAAATTGTCATCCTATTCCTCCTTAATGAACTCCATTCTTCTCATGACCATGGTGATATTTCACTTGCTGTCTCTCTTGATCTCCCTTCTGCCTTTGATCTGGTTGACCATCGCATTCTCCTCACACTTCTCTGCTTCTTTGGCATTGCTGGTTCTGTTCTTCACTGGTTCCAGTCCTTCCTCTCCACTTGATCTTTCACCGCCCTTATTGAGTCTTCCTCCTCCTCTGCTTTTCCACTGTCCTGTGGTGTCCCCCAAGGTTCTGTCCTGCATTCTACAGTGTCACATATATGGTTATCTCCAAGCTGGTAAGAGGTCTTCTATGTACACTACATGCAAAGAACTCTTTGCTTTCAGGGAACGAATACAATCTCTGGAGGCTTAAATAGCAGACTTGAAAGAGTTGAAGCAGACAGAGAGGTATAAGGAGGAGATCTTCAAGGATATAATAGAGAGGTCCCACCACCAATCTGGTAGCCTCTCTGCTGCCATGGAGGAAAGAGATCACCTGAAAGGAGGGCATCACCTTGGTATAGCAGGAAGTGATCTTGTAGTAAGGACCTGTTCTTCAGGCGATGTAATATCCTCTTGCACTGAGGGTGCGCCTCCAGGGCCATATGCCCATGAGGGAAGGGTTAGGATGGCTGTTATAGATGGTGATTCAGTAATTATGCATGTAGATAGCTTAGTGGCCGGTGGATATGAAGATTGCTTGGTAATTTGCCTGCCTGGTGCAAAGATGGCGGACTTCATGTGCCAGCTAGATAAAGTTCTAGACAGTGCTGCTGGGGAGGAGTCTGCTGTCCTGGCACATACTGCTACCAATGACATAGGAAAGTGTGGGAGGGAAGTTCTGAAAGCCAAATTTAGGCTTTTAGGTAGAAATTTGAATTCCAGAACTTCCAAGGTAGCACTCTCAGACATGCTTCCTGTTCCACGCACAGGACCCAGGAGGCAGGCAGAGCTCCAGAGTCTTAATGTGTGGATGAGACAATGGTGCAGGAAATAGGATTTTAGATTTGTTAGAAACTGAGCAATATTCTGGGGAAGGGAGGGGTGTGTTTTTCTGAAAGGATAGGGCTGCACCTTAACCAGGGTGGAACTATGGCACTGGTATTAATATTCAAAAAGGTAATAGAGCAACTTTTAAACTAGATAATGGTGGACAGCGGACAGTTGCCCAAGAGTACATGGTTCAGAATGATGTACCTTTGAAGGAAAATAGTAAAACAGGGAAGTTAGCGCATCCCAATAGTAAGGTTCCAATAACGGTAAAAGTAATCCAGGTGCCTTTGTTAAAAGCAGACAGAGTTGAAAGATTTCAAATTTCCCCTGTCATTTGAAAACCAGACTGCTAATATGAACCAAAATCAGATTTTGAAGATGAGAGAGATAGAATATAAAGCTCTGAATAAAAGGTTTGGCATGTCAGAGACCTGGTATAAAGAGGATAACCAATGGAATATTGTGATACCAGGGTACAAATTATATTGCAAAGATAGGGTAGATCAAATTGGTCAAGGCGTGACACTATGGGGTATGTTTACTAAACCAGGCTAACGGTTAACCCGGGCTATCTGCCACTAGGTCCCATATTATTCAATGGGACCTAGTTGCAGATAGCCCGGGTTAACCGTTAGCCCGGTTTAGTAAACATACCCCTATGTGTTAAAGAGGTGTTAAGTCAAACCGGATAAAAGCTTTGCAGGAAACAAAATACACTGTTGAATCTCTACAGATAGAAACTGCATGAAAAAAAGGAAAGGAATGGCTGTAGGGGAATATTACAGGACCACTTGGCCAGAATGAACAGATGGATTATGAAATGCTAACATAAATTAGGGAAGCTAACAAAGTTTACAACACAGTAATAAGGGGTGATTTCAATTACTCCAGTATTGACTGGGTCAATATCACATCATGACATGCTAGGGAGATAAAGGACCCGATACTGAGTTGGGCAGGCTATGCGCCACGGCAGCGCATAGCCTGCACACCGACCCCTTTAACCCAGATTTTCACTTCCACGCTGGCAGAAGTGAAAATCCGGGTAAGCCTATCTTTAAGGCACAGAGGGTTAAGCAGGTAGCAACCCTGTCCTCCGCCCCCTTTCCGCTTCTAAGATGCCTTGATGCAATGCGAATAGCATCTGGGTGCATAGCCGGGATATTCAAAGGGCAATACCCTTGTAGGTGCCTTTCGAATATCCTGGATAAGGCCCTTATATGGGTAACTAAGGAAGTTACCCATGTAAGGGCCTTCGAATATCAGGCCCAAAGTTTCTAGATGAAATAAATGACTGCTTCATGGAGCAGCTGGCTCAGAAATCAACATGAGGAGAAGCTATTTTAGGCCTAGTCCTTACTGGAACACAAGACCTGGTGCGAGGAGGTGATCGTATCAGGGACACTTGGCAATTGATCACATTTTATTTAATAAATGGAGGGAGAATAGTAAGGGAAATTCATTGGGCTAGCATTTAACTTTCAAAATGATAAAATGAGGAAAATGGTTCAGAAAAAACTAAAAGGACCAACATGGTTAATGCTGCTGAATATCCATGGGTGCTGCTGCAGAACACCCCAATGCTAACTGGGGGGGGGGGAGAGGGTGCGGTATCTGTCATTAACCTGGCAGCAGCGATATTGAGCCACTGCCCGGTTGTGGACATGCAGCAAAGATCAGGCGCAGTAAAGACTCGCCTAGCTTTCACTGCTGAAGCTAGCAGGGCAGTGACTGAATATCACTACTGGAGTTAGCTTCCTGGCAATATGGATATTCAATGCTAGGACCCAGATATGGCCCCAGCATTCAATATCTGGGTTTGAAGTTCACCGGTGGCAGCTAGCCACTTTATCAGTGCTAGCCGCCTCCGCTGAATAAAGGGCTCACTATCTCTACATATACAGATGATGGTTTGTTTTTAGGTCAGTTGGATACGTAGGCATATGGAGTGGTATCAGGTCACCAGCTAAATATGGATAAGTCAAAGCTTTTGGTGTTGGGTTTGCCTTGGACCCTGCTTTCATCCTTGCAACATTTCTATCAGGTGTGGGAATTTATATGTTTGGGTGTGTGTGTATCGGTGAGGGCCAAGGATTGGTAACAGTTGATCTGTGCTCCTTTGTTTGGGTGTTTTCAGTCTGATTTATGTTTATGGCAGGATCTCCCTATTTCCTGGATGTGGTAGAATCGATTTGGTAAAGATAAATATTTTGCTGCATCTTATGTATTGCTTCCAGAATGTGCACTGTGATGTTCCGGGCTCTGTTTTCAGTGTCTGAATGGCCTGCTTTCCAGTTTTATTCAACATTGTCATGTTCCTCGTATTCATTTTGACACACTGTGTTGGCTGTGGGAGAAGGGATTATGGACCTTCCTAATTTGGAATTGTATTACTGGGGGGCTGGACTTGACTGTGTGAAGTCTAGATTCTAGTTGGATGTGGAGGCAGCATGGATGCAGCTGGAAGGGTCACAGGTTGAGGGACTCTCTCTTCCCTTCTTGTTGGTCATGCCGGCGGAGGCCCTTATGGTGCACAAGGCAGAATCGTATCAAGCCCTGTATGAGCGGTGCGGCCGCACAGGCACAAAGACATTTCGACTCGCTGCCATTGCCTGCCGCTGCCACTTTTTTGGCGGCAGGCAGCAGCAGAGAGACGAAATGCACCGCTTAAGTCTTCGCGCCGGCACACTAAGCAGGTCTGGTCTCTCTGGGAGGGACCATACCTGCTTAGCGTGCCGGCGACTTGCAGACTGGGCGTGCATCCTCCCTCCTGCACCCCCATAAAGTGTTTAAATGGAGGTGCAGGAGGGGGGGCGCACGCCCGATGTGCAAGTCGCACAGGGTGCATTTCAGTCTCGGTACGGCCCTGGCACAAGGTATAGCATAGTCATAGAATTTTAGTGCACACACTGATGGTCTGGCATCAGGTGGTCTGGCATCACTTCATGAGGATGGAGGGTGGTTTCACCTATCGCACTACTTCCAGAGAAAGCATAGTTACTCACTTGCAACAGGTGATCTCCAGGAATAGCAGGAATTTAGTCTTCACATATGGGGTGACATTGGGTACCAACGGAGCACACAAGGAAAGTTTCCCAGCTACCAATAGGAAAGCCTTTGGGAGCACTCCACTGAGCTTGCACTACTGCCTTCCTGCTCTCCCTACTCCCTCTCCTCAGATGAGTTTGTAGCTGAACAGAAAGAGTGAAAAACAAAAGCAAAAAAACCAACCCTACAACTCCAAGGAGAGAAGGGCTGGTTGTGAAGACTAAATTCCTGCTGTTCCCAGAGATCAACTGTTACAAGTGAGTAACTACACTATCTCCAGGAACAAGGGGGAATATAGTCTTCACATATGGGACTCCCTAGCTCCCAGATCTCTGAAGAGCTCAGAAAGTCGGGCAAGGTCATCTGAACCTAGACTTCCCCACCAAGGAGATCTGGCAAGACTAGTGAGGGGTAGGAGTTGTTCCTATGCTCCAAAGAGATGTTGAAGGACTGCATGGCCAAAGGCCACATTCTGGCGGGAGTCTTTGTCCAAGCAGTAGTGGGCAGCAAAAGTATGGATGAAGGACCATGTTGCAGCCTGGCAAATCTCGTCGATGGCTACTGAACATAGGTTGGCCACCAATGCTGCCATGGCTCGGACACTGTGAGCAGTAATGTGCCCAGTAAGGGTAAGTTCTGCTTTGTCGTAAGCCAGTGAAATACATTCTGCTATCTATCTGGAGAGTGTGCATTTCATTACTGGGAGACTCAGGCGATTGGGATCAAAGAACACAAATAACTGAGAAGACTTTCTGATATCCTGTGTCCTTTGGAGATAAAAGTCTAGAGCTCTTTTGCAGTCAAGTGTGTGCAGGGTTGCCTCTGCGTGAAATGCGTGAGGTCTTGGGAAGAAGACCGGAAGGATCACTGACTGATTAATATGGAAAGGTGACACCACTTTAGGTAAAAAGTAGGGATGTGTGCAAAGGACAACTTTGTCGTGATGAAATCTAGTATATGGTGGATGCGCCACTAAGGTCTGCAGCTCAATAAGGCCTAGCTGAGGTCAAAGCAATAAGGAATAAAACTTTCTAAGTTAAGTATCGAAGGTGTGTGGTTGCTAAGGGCTCAAACAGAGGCTTGAGGAGTTGAGCCAATACCATGTTAAGATCCCACACTACTGGGGGTGGTTGAAGGGTTGGCTTGGTGAGGAGGAAGCCCCTCATGAAATGTGCCACTAGAGGAACTGTGGAGATGAGTCAACCATCCGCAGGTTTATGAAAAGCTGAAATAGCACTGAGGCGCACTCAAACTGAATTCGTTTTGAGTCCTAGAGAGGATAAATGTAAAAGGTATTGAAGAAGCATGGATACTGATGCCTCAAAGGGATTGTGGTTATTTTGAGAGCACCAAGATGCATATCTATGCCATTTGAAAGAGTATGTCCTCCTGGTGGAGGGCTCTGTGGAGGAAAGGAGGACATCTTTCACGGCTGATGATAGTGGTAGATGTTGAAGCATCCTGCTCTCAGCATCCACGCTGTCAGTCGGAGAGACATTGGGATGCAGGACTGTTCCGTTGTCCTGGGAGAGAAGATCCGGTTTGGATCCCAATGGAATCAGAGGAGTTTGTGTCAGCTGAAGCAGGAGGGGAAACCACAGCTGATAGGGCCAGTGAGAGGCTATGAGGATCATAGATCCTTTGTCTGCTTGTAATTTGAGGAGAGTCTTCGGGATTAGGGGTATGGGAGAAAACGCATAAAGCAGTCCTCGACCCAAGAGGACCATAAAGGTGTCTGAAGCCATACTGAATTTGGATGGCATCCTGGAGCAGAACTGTGGAAGTTGTGAGTTTTGTGAGTTATGGAGTGGCAAAGAGATCTATCACTAGGGTTCCCCAGGTTTGGAAGACTTTTGCTACTGTCTTTGGGTCTAGAGTCCACTTGTGTGGCTGTAAGATCTGACTTAGTTTGTCCCCCAGATGATTGATCTCTCTTGGAATATAAACTGCACGAAGGTGCATGTGATGCAGAATGGAGAAGTTCCATAGGCAGCAGGCTTCCTGGCAGAGAGGAAGAGAGCCCATCTCTCCTTGCTTGTTTATGTAAAACATTGCCACCTGATTGTCTATCCTGACTAGGATCTGGCTGTTGGAGAGGTGATGCTGGAAAACTCGGAGGGCATTCGTGACTGCTCGAAGCTCGAGGAGGTTGATTTGTTGGGTTGATTTCTGGGCTGTCCACAGTCCTTGTGTGGAGATAGAATCTAAATGGGCTTCACAACTGAGCTTGGACGCATCTGTAGTCAGGGTATGTTGAGGTTGAGGTATCCAAAATGGTGACCCTATGAGAAGATTTGTTGGGATGCACCACCAGAAGAGTGATTCAGCCAGAGGACGTGTTACTTCTACAATATCCCGTAGGTTCCCTGTGGCTTGGATCCACTGGGTTGAGAGGGTCCACTGTGTTAGTTGCATGTGCAGTCTCGCATAAGGTACTAAATGTACTGTAGATGCCATGTGGCCCAAGAGGCAGAGGAAGTCTTGAGCTGTGGCAGTCTATTGTTGGCACCTGTGGGTGGCTAGGTCCACCAATTTGCTCATGCGGTCCATAGGAAGGAAGGCTCTGGATTGTTGAGTGTCCAGTACGGCACCTATGAACTCTAATCTTTGAGTTGGAGCAAGCTGGAACTTTGGGATGTTTATTACAAATCCCAGATGTTGCAATAGTGCAAGGGTTTGCTGATGAGATGAGCAGAGTTTTCCAGGAGAGTTTGCCTTTATTAGCCAGTCATCTAAAGTAAGGGAAGACAAAGACTTTGTTGTTTCGAAGATATGCTGCCACTATGGCCATGCACTTTGTGAAGACCCTTGGTGCAGATGCAAAGCCGAAGGGAAGGACCCTTTATTGATAATGGGTGTTCTGACAGGTGAAGCAAAGATACTGTCTGTAATCTGGATGAATCAGTATATGGATGTAGGCCTCTTTGAGGTCTAGGGAACAGAGCCATTCATGTTCCTGTAGGTAGGGAAGTAGGATTCCCAGAAAGATCATTTTGAATTTTTCTTTTACAAGGAACTTGTTTAGCTCTCTGAGGTCGAGAATAGGCCTGTAGCCCACTGACGTCTTTGGGAAAGTAGGGGAAATAAAGCCTTTTAGCAGTTGGCTTTGAGGAACTGCTTCTATGGGAAAGGAGATTGTTGACTTCCTGTTTGAGCAGGGTATCTAGGGGAGGTTGGGTGGGGAAATCTCCTCTGAAGTGGTGAGGGGAAAGTTTTTGAAAATTTAGTTGGTAACCCTTGTGAACTATGGATAGGGTCCACTATTCTGTGAATTCCTTGACCAGGCATGACAAATCTGTGAAACTGAAGCTCCTTCCATAAGGTAGTGTGTATGTACCCTAAATCCAGCCAACTGGAGTCACCATTTTGAAATGGCTAAGATTCCCTCCCCCCTGCCCCCATCCCTTGCCTCCTGATTCTACAGCATTCTTGACTCCTCTTGGCAGAGGAAGCAGAAACTGGGCCTGGGAATCAAATCTAAAACTGGTACACAACAGAGCAAATATGCATTGAGCCACTGGCCATACCCATAGCTATCTTTCAACAACAATGTTTCAGACTGACTCGAAGGGGAGAGAGGAGAGGATCCAACTATCCTAACAGGTAACTGAAGCTTCTGTTATTTCATGAGTGTTATTAACACTTGCACTGTATAGTTGTAATGATATTCTTTCTATTTTAAATGGCTCTAGAATAATTAATAGACAGGAAGAAAATTGATGCCTTTGAATTATGGTGCTGGCGGCGAATACTGTGTATACCATGGACTGCCCGAAGAACAAACCAGTCTGTACTAGTGGAGATCAAACCTAAGCTTTCTTTAGAAGCTCAGATGACAAGACTTTGACTTTCATACTTTGGACACATCATGCGGAGAGAGAGATCATTAGAGAAAGACATCATGCTTGGCAAGATAGAAGGTCAGCGCAAAAGAGGAAGGCCAGCAATGAGATGGATCGATACAATAACAGCAGCTACGGGTACCAGTCTGTCAACAATGAGCCGCCTGACTGAAGACCGAACACAATTTAGGATAGCTATCCAGATGGTCGCCATGAGTCGACTCCGACTCGACGGCACTTAACAACAACAGATTAATAAATATGCAGTCTATTGCTCTTGTCACTCACTACTCTTTGGTTTGTTTGAGAGTATTTGGAAGGTGTAAAAGATGGGGGGAGCATGGGTCATTGCTTGCATAATGTTATCCCTTTTTCACATTAATTAAGTCTTACCTTCTCCTGGAGATGGAAGTTATTTTGCAAGTATTCCTTGACTTCTTCATCTGTATCTTTCTGGGGAAACCAGAAAAAAATATTAGTGATAAACCTGCAGAAGATTCTGTTATGCTGTTGGTAGGACCTTGGTTAGGGAAAGCAGAATGTGTTAGGATATGAGTAGAATCCCCAATTACAAAGTTGCAGGCTGTGTGACAGTGTGATGAGAGCCCTCTGTCATAGAGTCATAGGTTATTCTATTCTTAGGGCTTCAATTCCCAGGAGTCTATAAATCAAGCTTATTTTCAAATCAGCTGATATTTAAATGCCACAGCCCTTACTGTAGCTGTGGCACTTAAATTTAATCCAGATATTCAGAGGTAATATCCGGATAGTGGCTGCCACTGAGTATCCGGACTGAGTTGCTGCTGTGCAGATAAGTAGTGATCTTCAGCCAGCACTTACCTGCATAGCAATTTAGGCCTGCTTATTTTATTTATTTATTTATTTCAACTTCTTATATACCGCACTCTTTGACATCAGCGCGGTTTACAAATAACAGAAAGAAACCAGAACAACAGGCTGTTTGGTATTACATATAACAGGAGTATCAACTTGGATAACATGGGAGAACTATTTACACTAAGCTATCCGGATAAGTGGTGGTTGAAAATCACCACTGTTCAGATAAAGTTGGCACTTATCCGGATAGCGGCCATACTGCCCTAGCTCCACCCACAGACTGCCCCTGCACTAACCTATAGGGCCGAAGCCATCTGTAGAGATATTCAGCAGTACTGTTTGGATAATACCACTGAATATCTCTCCCAGTGTCCTTATATGGCTTGCCCTCCCATGGGCTATCATGATAAGGGCTTTGAATGTTGGCCTGAATAAATGTAGATGTTTACTTTCCAGCTGACTAGAAGTTCTTTGAGGATTCTAAATATCAATCTTTATCAATATTTTCATGCCACAGTGGTTTTTGGTAGGTAACTTTTTTGGTGGAATCAAATATGTACATCTGCATCACTGGGGAGTCGACAGCACAGAAAAGGCACAAAAAAATAACGAGTGGAGAACACAAGACAAGCCAGGGGAGGTGTGAGAGAATACCTGGAAAGTTGTGTTTTCCCAGACTTTATTCAATAATAATTTTTTTGCATCAAGCCTGTTTTATTGATTAAAATCTAAAATCATAAATCCTAGTGAAAATATAAGACCACTAGTTTCTTCTTACAAGCTGCAAGTATTGTCATCTCAATACCTCTGTACTTAGGATTCAGCAGTCACACTTATAGAGCTCTGTAATCTTACTTGCAAGCTCCTCAACACCCCTAGGTTGCTAGTACTTGTTACCATTCCTCTAGTAATATCTTGTTCCACGATCTTATGTCCTTGAAATCTCGGATATCAGTTAAGCTATAGTATTGTCAGCAGCCTGTCTGTGTCGTCAGTATATTGTGTAGTATATACATTCCAAGCATCGTTGTCAGCATCCTTCATGATTGTTGCTAATATAGTAAGTTTGCTGTTACCAGCACCCTCTATACTTGTTGATAGTTTAGAACGTCTACTGTTACCAGCACTGCTAGCAACTGTTACCAGCGTTCTCTATACTGTTACCAGCATTCTCTACACTTGTTAATAGTTTAGAAAATCTACTGTTACCAACATCTGCTATAATTGCTACCTGCTTGCGAGTATTCTGTTACCAGCTGTAGATATCATTGTAGTCAGTACAGCGAATCCATTATTCAACTGCTTATACTGCTGCCAGATCTTCCAAGCTTTACTATTTTATTCCTATAGGCATTCTCCTACAAATTCCCCGACCCTAACATGGCCATTTCCTTGCTTACCATTTCCAGTTTATACCTGCTGTCCAATATCTTCCAGGACACATCTGCCTTCTCACATGCCCACAATCATAATTTCATTCCTATTTTACACAGCATTGGCAGAAGAAATCACACCAGTTCATACCATGCTCCTCCGCCCCCATACCGAATTAGACACTCTCATCTACTCTATGTATCTACTAGTAACCCTATCAACACCAAATCTAATTCTACACCAAAACAGAGTAGTCTGAAATGCGCTCTTATCAATTCACGATCAGCTCGTAAAAAATGGCCAGTGTTAGTAGATCTAGTTGCAAATCTAAAGCTTGACATCCTAATGGTCACTGAATCATGGCTCTTTGACACAGATACGGTTGTCATCAATCAGCTTATTCCACAAGACTTCTCCATACACTTATGTCATAGAGCTGACCGAAAAGGAGAAGGAGTATTTATCTTAACAAGAACTACTCTTCAATTCCAGCTTCTTTCCTCCAGGAGTTTTAAGCACATAGATACAGTGACCATATCTAACAAGCACATCACCATTAATCTCATATATAGAGCCCCCTCATCCCCTGCAGAAGACATTACTAACATAATAGACATGGCCTGCAACCCTGAGAGCCCACAGAAGCCCAATTGGTTAATCAGTGACTTTAACCTATCGTCCCTTCAACCCATCCACTCTAACACCTTCCTTGAGGCCATGGCTGATCTTAATTTCACACAGTTGGTCGACTCCCCTACCCATCTTAAGGGTAATACTCTCGACCTCATCTTTGCCCCTAAATCTGAGGCAAACTACAATCCCCAGCTCACACTCACCCCGGTGCCGTGGTCAGATCACAATCTCATCACCTTTCAACTTCCTTCTCGACAACCTCGTGCCCCATCTACCTCCACAGAAACAGCCCCTACAAAAAAGGCTTTCCACTCCAGACCTCTGAACACAGAAGAGTTTGTTAATACAGTCCTCCCAATGCTCCAACAGCATGCATCAAATCTAGATGATATGATTGACTTATGGAATAACACTCTAAAATCGTGCTCACAACCTCCCCCCTCAATTATGACTCCTACCCCCAACTGTCCACCGAAGATCAGAAAGCAAGCTCCATGGTATTCCGCTGAGCTAAAAGCATCCCTTCTGCTCCTAAGGAAGCATGAAAGAAAATGGCGCTGCTCCCACTCTCCAGAAGATCAAGCATCCTACAATAACCACCTGAAGCAGCATTGGGAGCTCATATCTGAAAAGAGGAGAGAATACCACACTGAACTTCTCCTCCGCTCGATTAACAAACCACGTGACCTCTTCAGTATAGTCAAATCCCTTACCAAAACCACACCTGCTGCTCAGACGGCTTCAATTCATCTGCAATTATATTCCAGTTACCTCCAGTCCAAAACCCTCACAACAAATGCTGTCATGAGCCCCATGCCCAGCCACTTGCCTATCGCACAGTCTCCTCTTATAGAATTCATCCCCCCAGCAGAGAAATACATCTCTGACCTTATTTCATTAATCAACACTACTACAGCACCTAACGATCCATGCCCAGCCTACTGGATCAGGACGCTGCGCAAAAAACTTAGTCCTACCCTAGCTCACATCATGAAGCTTTCATTTGCATCTGGAGTTTTCCCTACTTCGCTTAAACAAACCTCCATTCGTCCTCTCCTGAAAAACAATCGACTGGACCCATCCAAGACTGAATCATATCGTCCGATTTCAAGCATACCTCTACTATCTAAAATCATAGAGAAAGTGGTCCAGATACAGATGCAACAACATATCGATACAACAGCCCCTCTCAACCCTTATCAACATGGATTCCGTGAGGCACATGGTGTAGAATCATTACTTACCATACTCTCTAACACACTATGCAGAGGCATAGATAACATTGAGGATGGGTTCATTCTAATCTTTCTTGATATAGCCGCGGCTTTTGACTCTATCAACCATGACCTACTCCTTTCCAGACTCCAAGAAAAAGGAATTCACGGACTGGCCTGGGAATGGTGCAAATCCTATCTATCCAATCGTCTGCAATATGTCCGGATAGGATCATCAACATCGGAGCCTTTTCAGCAACAGCAGGGAGTCCCTCAAGGTTCTTCCCTGTCTGCCCTACTTTTTAACATCTATATGCAGCCGATTTGCAACATTATCCACTCATTTGACATCCTCAGCCTAATCTACGCAGATGACGTTCTGCTTTTCACCCCGGTCAAAATTATGCATCCTGACATCTCCAAGCTAGTTGACTGCTTCAATGCAATTACCGACTGGCTCCTATCGCAGAATTTGAGGATAAACGTCAAGAAGACGGAGGTCCTATTTATCTCCAGGAACAAGAACTTCTCCCCCCCCCGCCATCTTGAAAGTACGAGATGCAGAACTCCCATGCAAATCAGCCATACAGTATTTGGGGGGTCACACTAGACAACCAATTTAGCTTCAAAGAACATATAAAGAACACGACCAAATCCGTCTACAACAAAATTTTAACATTAAGGCACCTTAAACCTTTACTAGCCCCTCATGACTTCAGAACTATCTTCCAAGCACTAGTAATCCCTCATTTTGATTATGCAAATATAATCCTTCACGGTCTCCCTAAAAGCATCCTTAACCCTCTTCAAATGGCCATGAATGCAGCAGCACGCATTTTCAGCGGCATAGCCAGGAGGTATCACATTACGCCCATTCTGATGGAACTTCACTGGCTACCGCTACACAGCAGACTCACTTACAAAGCTCTACTCATAACCTTCAAGGCCATTAACCGACTGTCTCCTTCATCTATCTCAGTACTCCTTACAACCACTCCAAACAGCAGGCTGAGAAGATCAGCAACAGCCAACACTCTTACTATCCCCCGCGAATCCATAAAATGTAATCAACTAACCAGGAACAGGGCCTTTGCATTTTACGCCCCAAGAATCTGGAACAGCCTCCCCCCACGCCTCCGAGCAATTAGAGACCTTCCCCAATTCAGAAAAGCTCTAAAGCATCATCTATTCCTCCTCCATTTTTCTCACCTTAATAACCCCCCACTAATATTCCTTCATCCAATTCTTTACTCCCACAACCTGACTCATAACTAAGAATATACCTGACCACCAAATCAGGTACATCTCACTGTCCCCACATTCTTATACATGATTCACTATTAATTCTAATCTGTAAATCTGTAAATAGTTCATAATTTAACTCTGTTATTAGCTTATTAGTTTCCTCTTCCCCGTTCAGTCCAAGTTTATTTTCCTGTTATAATGTAAGCATTGATATCATTGTTCTGATGTAATGCAAATGTTATTGTTTTATGTAAACCGCACTGACCTTGAATAGCGCGGTATATAAGAATGGATAAATAAATAAATAAATATAACTACAGTGGATTGTAAAAGTATTCATCCCCTCTGTGTTTGTCCTATTTTTTTGCATTGCAACCTGCAATTAAAATTGAGTTTTGGGGGTTAGCACCATGTGATATACACAACATGCCTATGACTTTGAAGGTGCAAAATATCCTTTATTGTGACACAAATAATAATTAAGACAAAAAAAACCTGAAAACAGGAGTGCACATATGTATTAACCCCCCAAAGTCAATATGTTGTACAGCCACCTTTTGCTGCAAGTACAGCTGCAAGTCTCTTGGGGTATGTCTCTATTAGCTTAGCAAATCTAGCCACTGGGATTTTCACCCATTCCTTAAGGCAAAACTACTCCAACTCCTTCAAGTTAGATGGGTAGCGTTGGTAAACAGCAATCTTCAAGTCATGCCACAGATTCTCAATTGGATTGAGGTCATTCTCCCGCTGAAAGGTGAACCTTTGTCCCATTCTCAAATCTCTGGCAGACTGAAACAGGTTTTCCTCAAGAATTGCCCTGTATTTAGTGCTATCCATCATTCCTTCAATCCTGACCAGTTTTCCTGTCCATGCCAATGAAAAACATCCCCACAGCATGATGCTGTCACCACCATGTTTCACTGTGAGAATGGTGCTTCTCTGTGATGGGAAGTGATGAGTTTGCGCCACACATGGCATTTCCCATGATGGCCAAAAAGTTCAATTTTCATCTCTGACCACAGAACCTTCTTCCATGTGTTTCGGGGATCCACCACATGCTGTCGTGCAAACTCCAAACATGTTTTCTTATTTCTTTCTTTAAGCAATAGCTTTTTTCTGGCCACTCTTCCATAAAGCCCCATTCTGTGGGTGTATGGCTTAAAGTGGCCCTATGGACAGATACTCCCATCTCTCCTGTGGATTTTTGTAGCTTCTTCAGTGTTATCCTTGGTGTCTTTGTAGCATCTCTGATTAATGCTCTCCTTGCCCAATCTGTGAGTTTTGGTGGGCAGCCTTCTCTTGTCAGGTTTGTAGTGATGCAATATTGTTTCTATTTTGTTATAATGGATTTAATGGTGCTCCGTGGGATATTCAGAATTTGGGATATATTTTTATAATGTAACCCTAACCACAACTTTGTCTCTGACCTGTTTGAGTGCTCCTTGTTCTTCATGTTGCTTGCTTAGTGGTGTTGCAGAGTCAGGGGCCTTTCAGAGCAGGTATATTTATACAGGTATCATGTGACAGATCATGTGACACTGATTGCACACAGGTAGACCCTAATCAACTAATTATGTCACTTCTGAGGTTAATTTGGTAGGACCAGATCTTATTTAGGGGTTTCACAGCAAAAGGGATGAATACATATGCACTCACAACTTTTCAGTTTTTCTTGGTTTTTTATAGATACAAGGTATTTTATTGTCATTTCACTTCACCAATTTGGACTATATTGTTAGATCCATTACCTAACATCCACATGAACCTCCATTTTCATTCCAGGTTGTATGTAATGCAACAAAGGACAAAAACCAAGGGGATGAATACTTTCACAAGGCACTATAGATCTATTGGTTACAGGCACACATCCTGTATTGCAATGAGTCAGACTTCCATATACAGATTTACAGACTCCCATTTATAAACTAAGATGCTGTGGTATACTGAAAGTAGGATCCCAGACTATTCATTTACAGGCTGTGTTGGACTATGTTAGGACTGTGAGTAGGGGCCCCATTTCTAAATTCACATGCTGTGCTACCTTATGAGTAAGCATAGTTGCTTACTTGTAACGGGCTTCTCCGCAGACAGCAGGAGTATGCAGCCATACTCCATTGGTGATGTCTGCTGACAGCACCAGTGTTGGCTCTCCCCTAGCTCAGGATTTCTCTGAGCTTGCGACCCCTTCCCGCCTTGCAGTCCCGGTCTCATCAATCCATTTCAGAGTACTTAAACATAGCATTGAGGCTTGGCAATAGTCTTTTGGCATGATGTAAATCCAGCTCCAAAGGAGATATAGAGATACAACAACCAGGTTTGGCAGTATTGGGATACTGAGTGTTGCAGCTGCTTCCGTGTCTCTTGTTTTTATAAACCTTTGTTTCATTTCGAGGAGACAGCAGGTGGGTGAGTGTGGCTGCATACCCCTGCTGTCTAGGAAGAACCCCTGTTACAGGTAAGCAACTATACTTTCCCTGGAGACAAGTAGGGGAATTCAGGCACACTCCTGGTGAGTCCAAAGCTGAGGGCCACTTGGAGGACCGATGAGGGTTACAGCCTGGGTGTGATCCAAGAGGTAGAAAGAATTCAGCAAAGAGGTTCCGCAGGACAGCCTAGCCGAATGCCAGATTGCTGACTGAAGAACGATCCAGAGTGTAATGTCTTGTGAAAGTGTGTAGCGATGACCAGGTGGCCACTTTGCAGATGTCCTGAGGAAGAATGGAGGCCAAATTGATTACCGTTGTTCCTGTTGTGTGGAGGTGGTGAGTTCCCACACGTCTGGAAGGCTGGCATCCTGCCTAACAGTAACAGAAGGTGGTGCAGTAAGAAATCCAGGAGGAGATAGTCTACTTAGATGCAGGCTTTCCTGGACTGTTAGGATTAAAGATGAGAAAGAGCTGTGAAGTTTGATAAAGCTGCTAGGTAGTACAGCATAGTCCACCAGCAGTCCAAAGAATGCAAGGCGTGCTCAGGTGAATCCAATTGTGCTGCTGGGAAGAAGGTGGAAAGCATGATAGATTGATTGAGATGAAAACTGGAGGAAGGAGCTTAGGATGCATGTGGAAGAGAACCTTATGAAGAAACTGAGTGTATGGAGGATAGTGAACTAGAGTTTGTAGTTTGCTTACTCAATGTGCAGAAGTGATACTAACAAGGAAGATGGTCTTCCAGGTGAGATGCTTCAGGGAAGCTGAACTGAGGGGTTCAAACAGTGGCTTCCTGAGTTCAGAAAATACAACAGGAGGCTTGAGCGGCACAGGTGGCTTGAGCGGCAGTTTGGTGTTCATTAAACCTTTCATGAAATGACTCACCAGCAGGTGTGTGGAGATGGGCTTTCCATACTCATGGTGATGGACAGTCACAACGGCAGAGAGATGATAGTGCATAGAAGAGGTTTGGAGACCAGAGTCAGAGAGGTATAACAGATAGGTGAGGATGTGACTGAGGGAACATGAGGCTGGATTGAGTCCCTGAAGTCTAGACCAATGGGCACAACAAAGCCACTTCCATTGGTAGGAGCACTGAGTGGAAGGCCTCAAGATGCCTGAAGAACAGCTTGGACAGCAGGTGGCATTTCGTTATTAGGGGCTATTAGCCGCTCATCTTCCATGTTGCCAAAGCCAGTGGCTGCAGATTGGGGTGTAGGAGGTGGCCCCCCCTGTTGAGTGAGAAGAAATGGCTGCAGTTCCAGTGGCCAGGGCCCATGCCACGCCATGGCTAGAACATGCGGATACCATATCAGCAAGGCCTTATCCAACCTGGGTTTGAGGAGGGTCTGAGGTATGAGTGGAAAAGGAGGAAATGCATACAGGAAGCGATGAGACTAGGAGATGAAGAAGGTGTCAGACACCCATCTGTTTGGGCTGGGATGAATGGAGCAATAGAGGGAACATTTTTCATTCTCTTCAGAGGCAAAAAGATCCACTTTTGGTGTCCCCCACGGTTGGCTAGGGAAGCTGGATCTAGAGACCATTCCTGCGGGTCGAGTTGATGGCTGAGGGAGTCCGCCAGTAGATTTTTAGATCCTGGAAGGTAGACAGAATGGAGGGATACTCTAAGGGGCTGAGTGTAGAGCCAGAGGTGGATCGCTTCCCAGCAAAATCAAAGGGATCCAGAGCTTCCTTGCTTGTTGATGTATAACATGGTGACTCAATTCTCTGTCTGTTGTAATGTTTTAGTTTTATAAGTCCTTTTTATGTTTAAGACATTTAAAGTTTAATTTTTTTATGATGTTATTTCTTTACTTATTCTAGCTTCAATTTATTTTTTTACATTTTTATTTTACACTCGTAAAGTTTTTTAAAGTTATTTTTAAATGTTTTGGTCCTTCATTCAGCTTGTTTGGTGTTCCTGAACAGTAGACTGTAGACCGGGAACCAGGCTATCATAATCTACTTCCGGTTTAACTTGTTAACACTGAAAGATGCTGACATCTCACCTGACAGCGTAACATTTAATTTAAATAATATTAAATAGTATTAAACTACAAAGAAATCTGAAGGTCTGATATGTTATATAATATAATATAATATATATGTTTGCTATTCTTTGTAATGTAAATGTAATGTAAACACAAGTTTTGTCACGGTCGTCTGCTATCACTAAGTTTTTCTGATTTAATTTAACCATGTCTGTGTGGTTAGTTTAACTGGTTACCGTAATATTAACTTGCTTATATATTTTATATTACAGATTATATAACAAAACTACAGTTAATATAATGGAATGACTTCAAGGGAGCGTGACATAAACCGCAAGTATAAGTCCGGTTGGCAAAAACACCATGAACAGGCGCAGCGGGATGCTGCCGCTATAACTGGAACGCGGTCGATTATGATGTACTTTGGGCAGACAACTCAGCCCTGCATGACCGCTCCAGCTCAGGAGGCTGAGGTAGGAGTAGATGTTGAAGCTTCAATGACTGTGACTACTAACGTAAATGAGAGAGCAGTTAAAACTGAAGAGAAAATGGAAGTGGACTGTCTGCCATTCCAGCAGGCAGAAGACGCTGCAACGGACGATACCGAGTTTCTAGAATGTGATGATGTTCCAGTTCGGTGTCTATCTGCTGTCTGATACTCTACAGAGCTCAGCGAATGGCCCGTCGAGATTGTTGACGACATGCGCGAGTACTGGGCAACAGCAGGTAGTGCGCAATGTGCCCACTGGGACTCGGATTTCATTCCAACCAGAACTGTCTATGCAGCTGATGGAAAACCAAGGAAATGCTCTCGGATTTCACTCCAACCAGAACTGTCTATGCAGCTGATGGAAAACCAAGGAAATGCTCTCGTGACCTGTTCAAAACAACTCATCCGCTGTCAAAGGAACCTATCGATTGTGACTGGCTTTGCTATTCACCATCTAAGCTTCGTCTATTTTGCTTTCCATGCAAGCTAATGTCACCAGAAGTTGTAGCCTTCGGCACAAAAGATTTTTGCAACTGGAAACATAAAAAGCAACAAATCATGGAGCATAAGGTCAGTTCTACTCATCGAGCATCCGTGATTAAACTGCTAACGCGACGTGACACAGAAAAACATTTTGATCAGGCACTAGTAAAGCAACATGACAAACAACGTGAGTATTGGCATGCTATTCTCGAGCGATTGTTTGAAACTATTTCCTTTGTATCTGAACGTGGCCTGGCCTTTAGAGGTAACAACTAGATTGCTGGCTCTGCCCATAATGGCAATTATTTGGGAATCCTTGAACTTATATCAAAATTTGATATCTTCATGGCGCAACACCTGCAGATGCATCCTAACAAGGGAAAGGGACACACTTCATACCTGTCTGCCAACATCTGCAATCAACTAATTCAGCTGATTGGCCAGTCAGTTGTCAATCGGATTAAGGCCGAAGTTCAGTCTGCCAAGTACTTCTAAATCTCAGTTGATTCGATGCGTGATATAACACAACCAGGATCAGCTGACAGTGATTATTCGTTACGTGTTGCCATCTGGCCCTGTTGAGCGATTCCTTATATTTCTACCTCAGCAAGGTCACAAAGGTGAACAGCTTGCAGATAGCTTGCTTCAGTTTCTGCACAGCTGGGGGATCAACATTGACGATTGTCAAAGACAGTCGTATGATAATGCCAGTAACATGAGCGGCAAATACAGAGGTATGCAGGCTCTTATACGGCAGGTAAATCCTCATGCCGCCTACATGCCCTGTGCAGGCCATTCCTTGAACCTCGTTGGTCAGTGTGCAGCAGCCTGTTGTGCCGATGCCGTATCGTTCTTTGACATTGTCCAACGTCTGTACGTGTTTTTTACTGGTTCGACAGCACGCTGGGACATCCTCAAGGACAAGTTGGAACAGACTCTAGGCCAGCTAACACTAAAGAGACTGTCTGACACACGGTGGTCAGCACGATTTGATGCGGCAAATGCTCTGGTGAGAGACTATGATGAGATTGTCGAAGCTCTGGAGGACATTATAGATGACAAAGTGGGCGAACACAAGCCAGAGACGTGTCATGAAGCCAGAGGACTGCACGATTGAATGCAGTGCCTTGAGACGGGCATAATGGCTGCTTTCTGGCAGAAGGTTCTCGCAAGATTCCAAGCGAACAGTGTATCGTTGCAGTCAGCTGGTCAAAACTTGAATTCTGTTGCTGCGATTTATGACTCACTGCAGATGTACGTCCAAAGCCTTCGTGAACAGTTCGCCCACTTTGAAGCACACGGCAAAGATCTGTTACGCTGTGAAAACTATCGGGCTGATCGCAGATACGATGAATCCAGCGCAGACACTAAGATTCAGTTGCAACCACGTGATAAATTCCGTACTGACACATTCATCGTTATCGACAGCCTTGCTGCTGCACTGTCGAAGCGAATGGAAGCATATGCTGAACTGGCCTGCCAATTTGCTTTCTTGCGTAAAATTTCATCACTTTCTGATGCAGAAATTCGAGAAGGTGCAAGCAAATTAGTTAATCGCTATGCCTCCGATCTGCAGCCTGAACTGGCAGAAGAGTTAGTACAATTTAAGGCAGCTCTGCAAACAAAGTTGGGCAAGGAAGCATTGCAGGCGTCAGAGTCGGACGACCTGGAGGAAGATGAGAATGACGATCCAGATAATGCTACAATCTGCAGCAAGATTGAAATTTAGTTGCATCGCTTCATCATTGATAATGGCCTCCGTAGCACCTTTGTGAACACAGAGATCACGCTGCGCATTTTCCTCTGCCTCATGGTAACGAACTGCTCAGCTGAGCGGTCATTCAGCAAGCTGAAGCTGATTAAGAATCATCTCAGATCAACGATGTCTCACGAGCGTCTGAACATGCTTAGCTTGTTGAGTATCGAGCAGAACCTTTAAAACCGTCACTTCCACTGGCGCGCAGAGATGGGGAGAGCAGCAGCCAGCCAGCATTGGAGGTGTGTGAGCGGGAGCTCCACCTCTTTCCTTTCAGCCTGCCCATACCAGCAGCTTTAACGGCTTTAAAAACGTCACTTTCACTGGCGCGCAGAGACGGGGAGAGCAGCAGCCAGCCAACATTGGAGGTGTGTGAGCGGGAGCTCCACCTCTTTCCTTTCAGCCTGCCCATACCAGCAGCCTTTAAAGGCTTTAAAACCGTCACTTCCACTGGTGCGCCTGCGCCTTGCGGGCCTGCACCTGAGGGCCTCGCCAGAGGGCCCTTTGGCGTGGCCCTTAGGCGTAGGACCGTGCGGGGCCGTTTAAAATGCTGCTACATTGGTTCTGCTTGCTGTGGAGATCGGAGCGGTGGAGGGGTGATGTCGACAGCGGAGGTTGTGAGTGGGAGCTTAAACACCTGGTGGTATGATATCTAC
Organism: Ichthyophis bannanicus; assembly: GCA_033557465.1. Classification (NCBI taxonomy): domain Eukaryota; kingdom Metazoa; phylum Chordata; class Amphibia; order Gymnophiona; family Ichthyophiidae; genus Ichthyophis; species Ichthyophis bannanicus. The sequence continues at coordinate 380,032,316 of CM066037.1, read as the reverse complement.
CTCTTCAGATGCTATGTGGAGCATTTCTTCTTGTCTCCTCTATTCCTTTAACTATCACTGTATCTCTTATTCAGTCCTATCTAATTAATGGCATTCTTTTCATATTTTCTGTAACTTTTATGTAATATTGTAAACCGCTCTGATGCTTTGGCTTGAGTGGTATATCAAATGTAATAAACATAAACATAAACCTTCTGAGAGAAGTTGACTCTGAGTGCATTATCCGTGACTTTGCATTAACACATGTTCAAACTTTGACATGTTGATACTTAGCTAACTGTCAGCAGTCAACACGTGGAATGTGCATTAATGCATTGCAAAGTTAGAATGCTTAAAACTGTAAATTTCCAATTCGATTGTTAAGTGTTTGACAGGCTGACAGCTGTTTGTGAATTGTGATGTGGACATATATGATTGTCGGCTTTGTCAGTCAGTTTGTCAGTAATTGATTAAAGTTGATTTCAATGATTTGTAACAAAATGATGTCACGAGTGACTTTAGTGAGGAGTCCATGACATCGGCAGCTGGGCTCATCATGTGGGATCCGGCCCATCCGGGGCCCCTGCAGGCCGCCATGTGCCAGGGGCTTCACTCTGGCAAAAGACGGGTCAGGCTGCAGGAACAGTTGCGGTAGAAAGAGATAGGTTGAAGATATGACAGATGGAAGGGACAACAGTGTAGGAGATGGAGTTTAGTAGATGGGTGGGAATGGGATCAGAGGAGCAGGTAATAAGTTTAGAGGAGGAAAGATGTGTAGTTTATTGCTTAGTGGTCTTAGAAAAGGAGACAAGGGCAAGAGAGATTGGGGAAAGGATTAGGGAATGAAAAGGGGGAAGAGGGGGATGGAGATGACCCTGGGGGGAACTCGAGTAATCTTGTGGACTTTGTCATGCCATGTTACAACTCTTATAGACTCGCCAGCAGTGTTACACTATTGTAGGACTCCAGTAATAAACTCATGGGCAGTTATAGTCACAGACTGTGTTGCATTGTGAATAGAATTTCCAGTTGTAAGCTCATACCATAAGCTGTGTTAGGTTCATTTAAATTGGTTGTGCATCACCTTTTCCTAAGCAAACACACCAACCCCTGAGCATGAGTTCAAGCACAGGTGCTGATGTGTGCTCGGTTGTTAGAACGTCTATAGGTCTGACTCCAGAGACACTAGTGTTTTTCTATGATAAGTCAGCTCTTGGTTTTGGTGATCCCCAGGCATGGCAGGATACTACAAGTAGAATTCACTCTTACACCGTCTAAAATTTGTTACACTTTAAGTAAGCCCATCTGATTAGGGTTACAATCATAGATTATAGAGTCATTATAGTGTCATAATGTGAGCAAGACCTTCCATTATAAAGTTACAGACTCCATGATACTGTTAGTGGGACTATGGTTAGTCACAGCTTGTTAAACTATAAGAGAACCACTGGTTGTAGATTTATAAGCTGTGTTATGTGATGCATAGGACTCGTGTTTGAAGATTCAACAAGTTATGCTACACTTTTAGTTGGACTTGTGGATATAGACTCATAAGGTATTTACATAGGATGTTAGATCCCTGGTTATAAAATCACAGGCTGTTACTCTTAGATAAGACACCAATGGAAGCAATGCATGTAAATCTCTCTCATGCATATTCATTGTGGTTATCCTGAAAACCTGATTGGCTGGGTTTAGAATCCCTGAACTTAGAGAAAGTAAAGTTATTTATTTGTAACAGCTGTTTTCCAAGTGGGTGATAATAGCTGATAAAGCCCAGGCTATATAAATGTAAGCAAAGCTTTACAGTATTCTAGAACAGTATACAGAACATGTGCAGGACTCACCAAAGAGGTGCCATTGTATGGGGCCACCCTAGTTCCTTATATAGCTATTACTAGGAGAGGTTTTATGAAAACTGATGGCCTGATGTCCTTGGATGTCCTTACAGGCAAGCAACTTTGCTTTTTCCAAGGATAAATAGGATATCTTTGTCCTTGTGACTGGAATTCACAAGCTACTGATTGCCTTTAAAAAAAAAAGGGAAAAATGAAAAACCAGAGTGCCGATCAGCAAATAACTTTGCTTTTGGTGGCAACAGACCTTTTTTGTCTTGTACTCTAAAGATGGCCTGTAGATCATTAAAAAGCAGGACCTATTGGAGATAGAGTTGAATTCTAATTCTCAAAGAGATTCCACAGGACAGATTGATCGAACCTACTCTCAATTTGGGAATCCCTCTGAAAACAGTAATGTGAATATCTGGACAGTAGATTGCAATCTTGCTTATCTTCTCCATGGAGACTGATTTCAGATGTACCACAGATACAGTCAGGGGCTGACATTATGAGCCTCCAGAAGCAAATTTGCCTTAGCATAAGCAAAAGAGATACAATCTGCTATCCAGTAAGACAGTTTGCACTTGTCTATGGTAAGTCAGGAAGGAGGTTTAGTGACAATTAATGGTTGTGTGGGCCACATAATAGACTGGTTAAAGAAATCTGAGCTAAAATTAAAAATATAGCCAAGACTGAAGCACTATGAGTTGGGAATTGTGATCTGGGCTTGGGCCACTATACATATTATTTTGGAGAAAATTGTCATGGTCAGCTAAAGAAAGGGATTTTGGTGTATGGCAGATTTGGAATTGTGAATGATACCACATATATCAGCAGTAGTATGGGGTCATTCCTGAAGTTAAATGTGATTTCTCATTTAAGACCCTACTTGTCACAGGCAGACCTAGTAATGGTAGCCCTGGCTTTTGTATTGTTGAAATTGTACTAAGTAATTTGGTGTTGATGTGGTTTCCCTGGAGTTTGCTGAGGATGAATCTGCAGAATCCTGCAGCAAGAATAGTGTGCGGGTGGGAGGCAGAGGGGGTTTGAAGAGAAGGAATTATGATTTCCTTCTGATGAAAGTATTACACAAACTCCTTATAGAATTCTGGTATAAGGCTTTAAATGAGCTAGCCCTTAGCTACTCATCCAATAAGTTGGTGTGCTATATGCAAGAATGCCATCTTTGCTCAGAGAAGAAAGGATTATTGGTGTTACTGGGGAAAACAGAGGATTGATTAACTCATTCTGGTGGAATTCCTTACTGGATGGAATCAGGTTGTATAAGGACTACATTCAGTTTAAAGACCTGGCTATTTAAACAGGCTTACTCTCAGTAGGATGGGGGTGTTGCTGCTGGACACTAGTAAGGTGAGGTACAGTAGACAGGAGGTCAAATGATCAGGAGTGAAGAAGAATACATAAGTTATATTTGTTAATTAGATGATCATTGTAGATTGTATTGTATGGGGGGAATGAGTGGTTTTATTATTAAATTGTATTGTTTTTATTGTTGTATATTATAAACCTTCTTGAGCAGTTTGAGAAAGGATCTAAACGTGAACAAATAAGTACATAAATAAATACTTCCTGGATGAAGAGGATGGTAGGTCCTAATTTGCTGCAGTGCATATCAGCAAGCTTTTTGTGCACATTACACTTGAGATCTGATGCCCTCAGTCATAATAGTCTGCAGGCATCAATAATCATAAGAAAAGCTTTTGATGCTGTCTTGGGGCTAGGTCACCCTGCTGTATTTTTCACATAAGGTTGTCACATTGCTCTTGAATAAGAAACTCTGATCAACTTTGTACATTTTCCAAAATATTTTACATTTATAGGTTTATGAAGCACTCATAAGACGTTATGCAGCAGGTACAGTAAGTATAGCATTTCTGGTAAACCATCCTCCCAAGAAGGTCTAAGGTATAAGCATCCCTTCTAAGGGTACCAAGAAGTGGGTTCTTGTCTGCTTTAGTATTCTTGAGAGCAGATTTGATTGCCACTAACTGGTGGAGCAACTACTATTTTTTGAATCTGGGATCTTACTAGTCTCTATAATGAGAAGCTTTCTTGCTGATAAGTTACACAGAGATGGAGAGTCACCTACATTCCCATCTATGCTTTCTTAAGGATGTTGTGAACAGGAACTGTCTTACACTTGGGGAGCTGAGAAATTAGAGGATGCCCATCATTTATGCCCTGGGCTCTCCACATACTACATTACAGCATGTCAATGAATTTCTGAATCAACCACAGCTGGACTTTGCTAGGTTAATTAATTTATACTTTACATTTAAGAAACAACACTAATGATAAGGATTATGCCAATTTACAGTACAAAGACAGTAAATCCAACAGAAAGTGAACATAGAATAGTATAATTTCAATTATAACCATAAGAGCAATATATAATACTACCAGGAACACACCAACCTAGAAATGTACTCTCTGTGGCTTGAAAACATGGCGCTCCCTCCTCTACTCATCCACACATAGGAACCCACTCTTGTTGGGCTTTCTGGAAGCCCAGTCATGACATTAGCACCCATGCCCTGTGAAGTCACACAGCCCTTGGTATGGCCTTGATTGCTTCAGGGGTCATTTTAGAAGCTCTATTCATGAGTTGTACATCTGAAAATGGGCACATTGACATGAAAATCATGGAGACATCCCTGGAGCCAATGAAAAAGACAGGTATATAGATGCTCCTGGAGTGAGAACATCCAGGTAGCATGGGGGTGTGGTGGAGATGTGCCCTGGTCAGAGTAAAGGAGGTGCATGCTATGGTGTGATTTCAAATTGGCACAAGAATTGCAGGTCCTGGTTGTTGCGGCATCTATGCCTATACCTGCTTTTGACCATGAATAAGGTACAAAAATGTTCTTGTTTCATGGCTGCAATGCTTCCAGGGAAAAGGGCAAATTGTGTTTCCATTACAGCGGTTACTATTTTCCAGCTAAAGAAATCTTTCCATAAATACATACTACCAACATATTACTGGCCCAGTGACCAAACAGCTGAGTACATGTATATGAAATGTTAAGGCTGGATGTGTTAGTTTCATAGGCTCTCCCCCCGTTTGACCTACCTAGACCGGGCATTCATGTACACTGTTCTGCAGGCATGCACTTCAAGGACGCCTACCTTTGTGAAATGGCCTACACCAGTGCATGTACTCGGCCTTGCTATCTGCATGGGGCCCATTTCAAAACTAGTTACTTGTATAGTCAATTTTTGGGATGAAGATGGGGTGATTTCAGAAGGCACAGCTGCCACTCCCCCGGTTTTTGGACGTTCTTTTCTGGATGTCCCAGATTCTTCCTGGACGTCCCTTTTACAATGCCACTTCACATAAACAGGCATAATCAATGCAAAATACTGATAATATTCAGATCAGATAAACCAAGGAGGTCTTTTATTAAGCTGCAGTAAGTGGTTACTGTGCATTTAACTCCTGTGATAAAAGCTACTAGAGGCCTATTACAGACAGCGTTTGCCAAAAAACACGCTGTTTGCATTTTCCGAAGGTGGGCAGGATCAGAGTAGGATCAGGGCTCAAAGGGGGCATGTCAGCCAATGACAGCACACTCCAAAATGGCATGCGACAGCTACTACAACTGTCGATAGCACAGTTGCAATTACCACAACCCAAAGAGATGGCAGTAAATATGGCCATGGCATCATCAGCTATTTGAAAAACCAAAGAGTAGAAAATCACCTAGACCGGATGGCATACATCCCAGGGTGCTGAAAGAACTGAAATATGAGATTTCAGATCTACTTTAAGTAACACTGGTCAACATTGAAATCGTTACTGACCTTAAAAGGCCCTAATCTGTAGTATCTTGGTGAGCTGAACATGAATATAACATTAAAAAATTTTTATTGGCTCTCGTTTTGAAGATATTGCATGTAGTTCATTTTTGACGTTTCACCATGTAAATTTATCCAGTAGGACATCAACAACATCCCAAATAAGCCTTGAATGATGTAATATTGCATCACATTGCATAATACCAGCATGCACACATCATCCAGAGTTGATTGTATCATTTTCTGATGCAATGCAATACTACTGCCAGATGGCTGCTGAAGCCATCTGATGTCAGCAGTGTACTATACGCAGTCGGAAAGGAAAGTAATCTGGTATTCTGTTCCGATATTGAAAGCCTCATGAATGCCTTAAAAATCACTCATGACCCACAAGACTGGAGACTATATATAGACTCTTCGAAACTGAGTCTGAAGGCTGTGCTTTTGAACAATGGAAATCTTCTTCCCTCTATTCCAGTAGCGCATGCCATCCACATGAAAGAGACATACGATAACTTAAAGCATCTACTGACTTCCATTAACTATAACAAGTACAGCTGGCACGTCTGTGGTGACTTCAAGGTAGTTGCCCTTTTAATGGAACTGCAGCAGGGATATATTTTATTTATTTATTTATTACAGTTGCTTATATACCGCACTATTCGGTATCAGCGCGGTTTACAGTATAACAAAAACAACCTAAACACAAACTGTTTGGTTTTACATAGAACAGGAATATCAACTTGGATAATGGGGATTGGCACTACTTGCGGAAGGAATGGAATTGCAGACAAAATGTAACAGTTGGAGAGAAGAATATCCAGCACCCAGCTCTGGTTGAGGCTCACAAAATCCTGCTACCACCCTTTCACATCAAACTAGGTTTGATGAAAAATTTTGTGAAAGCCATGGACCTCACTTTGCCAGCTTTCCGATACCTGCATGAAAAATTCCCTCGACTCAGCGAAGCAAAGATTAAAGAGGGAGTTTTTGTGGGTCCTCAGATTCGAGAGCTCTTCAAAGATGACCGGTTCAACAACTTGCTGCAAGGTGATGCGAAACAAGCATGGAATGCTTTTCGCCTAGTGTAAACAAACTTTCTTGGGAATGTTAGGGCAGAAAACTACAAGGAACTAGTAGAAGACATGCTGATGCAGTATCAGAAACTTGGCTGCAATATGTCTCTAAAGATCCATTTCCTTGATTCCCATCTCGATTTCTTTCCTGACTACTGTGGTATGGTTAGTGATGAACAGGGTGAACGTTTTCACCAGGATATCACAACGATGGAGCAAAGATACCAGGGAAAATGGTCCACTACAATTTTGGCTGACTACTGCTAGACACTCCCCAGAGAAGCTCCCAAACAGCTGTACAAGAGACAGGTGAAAAAATTGATTTTTTGATTTCCCCAACTCATGAGGAGCTTTGTCAAAGGCTTTCTGAAAATCCAGGTAAACTAAATCAACTGTCTCACCTTTATCTACTTGTTTATTCACACCTTCAAAAAATATGAGATTATTAAGACAAGGCCACCTTGCTGGGCAGACTAGATGATATATAAAATACATAGATATATAAGATATATAAAATACATTTGTTTCTTATGTGAGTGGGATAGCTGATCAAGGGATTGGCACTACTTGCGGAAGGAATGGAATTGCAGACAAAATGTAACAGTTGGAGAGAAGAATATCCAGCACCCAGCTCTGGTTGAGGCTCACAAAATCCTGCTACCACCCTTTCACATCAAACTAGGTTTGATGAAACATTTTGTGAAAGCCATGGACCTCACTTTGCCAGCTTTCCGATACCTGCATGAAAAATTCCCTCGACTCAGCAAAGCAAAGATTAAAGAGGGAGTTTTTGTGGGTCCTCAGATTCGAGAGCTCTTCAAAGATGACCGGTTCAACAACTTGCTGCAAGGTGATGCGAAACAAGCATGGAATGCTTTTCGCCTAGTGTAAACAAACTTTCTTGGGAATGTTAGGGCAGAAAACTACAAGGAACTAGTAGAAGACATGCTGATGCAGTATCAGAAACTTGGCTGCAATATGTCTCTAAAGATCCATTTCCTTGATTCCCATCTCGATTTCTTTCCTGACTACTGTGGTATGGTTAGTGATGAACAGGGTGAACGTTTTCACCAGGATATCGCAACGATGGAGCAAAGATACCAGGGAAAATGGTCCACTACAATTTTGGCTGACTACTGCTAGACACTCCCCAGAGAAGCTCCCAAACAGCTGTACAAGAGACAGGTGAAAAAATCTAAGTAGTAGTCTATGACTTGGTTTTTTACAGGTATTAACCAAAGGCTTATTATATTTACTATTGACATGCATTTCGTGATGTAAACATTAATTCTTGTAGATTACAAAAAAACTAGAGCCAACTTTGCAATTTCACTGTCATATTCGTGTTCAGTGTATAAAAATTGATAAGAAATGACTATTTTTATTTCAGTAACATGACTTTTGTAAAAGTTTCTTGACCAGTATAATCTGTGAACTATCATCAAAATCATCTGTAGAACCTAAACTTTGGAGAATGGCCAATATAATGCTAGTTTTTAAAAAGGGCTCCAGGGTGATTCGGGAAACTACAGATCGGTGAGCCTCATATCAATTCTGGGCAAACTGGTAGAACCATTATAAAAAAACAAAATTACTGAACGTATAGAAAGTCATGGTTTAATGGCAGACAGCCAAAATGGATTTAGACAAGGAAAGTCTTATATAGTAACATAGGGGTCTGTTTACTAAACATTCCTAACGTGCGGGGCCGTGCTAGTGTGCCTGTGCCATATAAGGAGTGGGCGGTTCAGGCAGAAAATAGAAAAAAAACGGTAGTAAGCAACCGGATGTGTGTGCGTCGCGCTAATGTGCGGGGGTCGACATTAGCGCATGGAAAGGCAAAGTGGCACGCTGCTGAGTATACAAAACAACAGAGCCGTGGTACAACGGTGAAGACACTGACCAATGGTGCAGGGGCCATGGGTTCAATCCCCCAGTGTGCGCAACGACAAAGGTCAGCTGAGGCAGTAATTGTAATGATTAACATTGTTTTAGGAGGCAAATTAATTTGGAACGGCATAAGGCGGCGCACAGTTAGTTTTGGGCGGCAGAAGGCGGCGCACAGTTATTTTTGGGCAGCAGAAGGCGGCGCACTGGTCCCCTTGGGCGGCAGAAGGCGGCGCGCTGATAGGCACAAGGCGGCGCGCTGATGCACAAGCACAGGAACAGAGCCACAGCACAATGGTTACAACACTGACCAATGGTGCAGGGATCAGGGGTTCAACACCTCACAATGCCCAGTGAAAAATGCCTGCTGAGGCAGTATGTATTATGCTGTAGGAGGCTGTATAAATTTATTTTGTTATCACTACTAGCAAACGCACTCTCCCAGCATGTTAACATACGGCGGCCCATAAGGCACATGTTACAGTGCACTGTTCGCCAAGGCACCCTTGAATGACCCCTATGGGGCAGCATGTATGTTGCGACACAGGATAATGTATAGTGCACCCTATAGGGATGGCAACCATAAGGTGGCCTACAGGGCGCCCTATGAAGCACCCTCAGAGGCACCTAATGGGTATAGTAAGCTGAGGGTGGTCTTGCCGGCATAGACATATGTACAGTAAATAAAAATAAAGCTGTGGACAGCCCTACCAAAGGGCCCCACTGTGGGTTTGAACCCATGACCTCTGGCTGCACAGGCAGTGATGTAACCATTGTGCTACAGCTCCATAGCTGTAAGCAGGCCCCTGGCTGGCTGCAGATAGCCTACACGTCACCTCACAGACAGTCTGCTGGTGTCAACAGGATAGGGTTAGGCCACCCGTACCCATGATGCACTGCACATGCAAATTAGCTGTCCGCAGATGGACACAAGATGGGGAATGCACCCCCACAGCACCTCGGCCCTGTTGGGGGAAGTGACCGGGTGCACCCACACAGCACCTTGGCCTAGTAGGGGGCACTGACCGGGTGTTTTACTGGCACAGAGTAGCCACACACCGTTACATCGTGCGGGTACTGTGCTCACCCTGAGTGTGCAATGAGGTGGCCAGGACCAGGTCAACAACACCTGCCATGGCTGATGGAGGCCAAGCGGGCGTTCCAAAGCAGTGTTAATGTGTAAGATAGCTAGTTTCTGCACAAACACCATGGATATCCCTGTCTGCCGCCATCAGGCACCCCCCCCCCAGTGGCAAACATGGTCCCCATCAAGGGATCCACACTCTACCTCCCTGCAAAGGTGGCAGTAGAGGGCAACATCAACCCCAGTCCTGCTGAGGAACACCACCACCCACCCCAGGCAGGCAGCTCCATACACAGCCATAACACAATAGCAGACAGACATAAGCCCAGGGTATGGTAAGCTGCACTCCACCACCAGATATTCCCCTGCAGCAAGCCAACAGCCACTGCACCCTGCAAGCCATTATAGCAAGACATTTACCAGCTACAAACAGTCTGCTGGTTAGTCCATAGTGCATGTTCCCAATGGAGATGCATGCACCCAGAACTGGGCTGTCTGCATACACAGCAAGCAGATAGATCAGTGACTGGGCCCCAAAGAGAAACCCATATCTATCACATGAGAGAACTACTATACAGCACTATGGGGGGGCCTAGCCATGCTGTGGTCACTGCACAGTCAGGGTGAGCGTGATCCCCCAGAAGGACATGCTTTGGCCACCCTGTCTGTGTAGGTGGTGGCCGGACACTACAATATCCCAGCCAATGTCCCTGCCAGGGCCCTATGCCCAGTGCAGATGCATCCTGGCCACGCCACCCTGCCCTGGCTATACCCATGGTACCTTGCACCTCATTATGCACATTGACTGGCCAATACTGGCAACAGTGCTGGCAGTGCGGGCTGTTGAAGGGGCTTGCAGCCAACACCCACTGTATAGACAGACACACACTTCCACACCTCTGCCATCATGGTGCTACGATTGAGGGGGTAAGTAGCCTTGCCCACCAAACCGGTCCTGAGCACGGCAAGGCATGGATATGGTACGCATTACAGCTGGTGGTCACTCCCCAGGGTGGTAAGCACCGTCAGAGGCCAGGCCTGGAGCATGCCCCGCAAACACCTAACAGATTGTTTGGATGGGGTCAACTAGCAGTATGTACGTAACGTATGGATAACTGCCTGCCTGTGCTCCTAGCAAACGTCTCCGAGCTGTGTACCGTATACCTCAGGTGTAGGGTGACATTGGTAAGTTATGCAAGTGCTCGTTTTGGGTGCTGCATGCACGGTCCAATGTTCTGCCTTTCCAGGAGACATTGGCCAATGGGGCCTGTGGGTGTGGGTGTGTCTGCCCTTGATGGCTGCTGCTTTACGGCACAGATTCCCAACTCCAGTCCAGGTTTGCATCACACTGTTCGGGTTTTCCTGCTATCCCTCATGAATATGCATGGGCTACATCTACATGCCATGGGGGTGGTGCATAGATATACAGCACAGGCATATGTATGAGTGTCAGCATGGAACATGACTGGTGTGTGGCCCACCAGGACTGCATTTGGGTGATTCTGCTCTAGGTACTGCCCCTGTTCATGGTGTCTGTGCTCAGTGGGGTAAAAGATAGATGTCTTACCATTGCATATGTCCCCGCCATGAAAGGTGTGTCCTTACTATCACTGTTTAGTTGTGGGAAAAATATGTGGGCAGGATTGGCAGTAGCCCCAGCTGGGCTTTGAACCTGTGACCTTCTGTTCTTGTATGCACTGTCTGTGTGCACTGCACCACTGTGTAGCCACAGATTGGTTGGATTCCCTGGACTGTCCATGACTGTGGATCCGGCAGGACCTGTCTGTTGCAGTGGACTGTGCCAGCCTGCACATGGCTAGGCCTCTGTCTTCTGTGGTTAGCAGCCACTGCCCCCTGCACCACATGTACTTGTCCGCCAACATGCTGGCATGAACTTCTCTCAGAAAAAGCAGTTGACCTGATTGCAATGTGGCAGTATGGGACTGCATTTGGGGGACTTGGCTGTAGGTAATGCCCATTGTTGTGGTGTGTGTGCGGTGTTGGGTAAAATATGGGTGTTTTCCCCATGCATACAGGGGTGTCTGCACTATCTTTATTTAGTGGTGGGTAAAATATAGGGACTGGGCTGGCAGGTGCCCCAGCTGGGTTTTGAACCTCTGCCCTCTGGTCCTAGAGGTAATGACTCTGTCCGCTGTACCACACTTTGGCCACAGAGACAGTGCAGCCCCTGGAGGCAGTAAGCCTGGCAGGATGGAGTCACAAACCCTGCTCTACGCAATTCTACTGTGGGCATATGCACCCTGTCTGGTGACAAACGTGCACATAAACCCCGGAAATGACCACGGAAAATGTGGGACAAAATATCACCACGCTGGGCAACAGTGATATTAATGGGCAACCATAGCAAACACTCCCAGGAAAGCTCCAATACGTGGCAATGTTTTTTGGAAGAGTCTCCTCTCAGTAGACCCTTCCAAAAGTCATTTCTTTTTTCTGGAGCTTTGCTGGGTGTGATTTCTGTATTTGCCCATCACTATAACTGTTCCCCAGCTGAATTACTATTTTTAATAGTTCTGTTGTGGTCATTTTCTATTTTTATTTTCACTTTTGTGCTGTGCACATATATCACACTGCTCACGTTTTGCTGGTTTCCCCGGTTTTCCTGTACATTGCTGACGGAAATGGTTTCTCTTCCCTTTAAATGCTTTCTACCGCGAGTGTTTCACTCGCGGTAGTTTTTACATGCAAATTCGGGCCCGATACTGTGCGAGGAGCCTCTCCCCTCCCACTCTCCACCCATTGACCCCGTCCCTCCGCCCCTCGGGAGCCTTCCTCCGCCCTCAGAATGCCTTTCCACGCCTCTATCGGACATTTGCGGGCCGGGTACTTTTGCGGGGCACGTTAGTGCGGCGCGCAATTGTGCGGGGCCCAAGCGCACTTGTGCGGGGCGTTTAAGAGCGTTTCTGAGCGTTTGAGTGCCGTGTTTCCGTGCGCTATTGTGCGGCACGCAATTGTACGGCTTTTAGTAAACATGCCCCATAGTATATGACAGCAAATAAAGACCAGTAAGGTTGAAGTTTTGTTCAATGTAAATAGTTAAACTTAACCGTTCATTGTAAATAGTTGAATCTGATTGTTCAATGTAAATGTATACATCTGTGTACAATTGTTAAAATGTTCCTTGTAAACCGCCCTTGATCGCTGGAAGGGGCGGTATAGAAAAATATAGATAAATAAATAAATAAGGTTCATCTAGTCTGCCCAGCAAGGTGGCCTTGTCTTAATAATCTCATATTTTTTGAAGGTGTGAATAAACAAGTAGATAAAGGTGAGACAGTTGATTTAGTTTACCTGGATTTTCAGAAAGCCTTTGACAAAGCTCCTCATGAGTTGGGGAAATCAAAAAATCATGAGATAGGAGGCAATGTACTACTGTGGATTAGGAACAGGTTAAAAGATAGAAAAAAGACAGTAGGATTAGATGGACAATTTTTTCAATAGAGAAAGGTGAATAGTGGAGTATCCCAGGGATCTGTGCTGATCTTGTTGCTTTTTAACGCATTTATAAATAACCTGGAAATGAGAATAACGAGTGAGGTGATCAAATTTGAAGATGGCACAAAACTATTCAAAGCTGTTAAAACACAGGAGGACTTGAAAAATTGCAAGAGGACCTTGAAAAATTGGGAGACTGGTGCCCAAATGGAAGATGAAATTTAAGGTGGACAAGTGAAAAATTATGCACTTAGGGAAGAACAACCCAAACTACAGTTACACAAGGCAAGATTCCACATTAAGAATCATCACCTAGGAAAAGGACCTGGGCATGATCATGGATAATACATTGAAACCCTTTGCCCAGTGTGCCACGTCAACCAAGAAAGCAAATAGAATGCTAGGAATCATAAGGAAAGGAATGGAGAATAAAATGAAATATATTATAATGCCTCTGTATTGCTCCATGGTACAATCACAACTTGAATATTGTGTGCATTTCTGGTCGCCATATCTTTTTAAAAAGGATATAGGAGAATTAGAAAAGGTACAGAGAAGAGACACAAAATGGTAAAGGGGGATGGAAGGATTCCCTACAAGGAAAGGCTTAAAAGGTTAGGGCTCTTCAACTTGGAAAAGAGACGACTGAGGGGAGATATGATAGAGGTTTGTAAAATAATGACTGGAGTAGAACGGGTAAATGTAGATCAATTGTTTATTCCTTCAAAAAGTAGAAAGAATAGGGAACATGCAATGAATATACAATGTAGCACATTTAAGACTAATCAGAGAAAATATTTTTTCACTCAATGCATAATTAAACTCTGGACTTCGCTACCAGAGGACGTAGTAAATGTTAGTGTAGCTGGATTTAAGAGGTTTGGATGAGTTCCTGGAGGAAAGGTCCATGAACCATTATTAAGGAGGACCGGCAAATTCCACTGCTTACCCATGGGACAAACAGTATGGAAGTTATATACCTTTTGGGAACCTGAGAAGTACATGCAACCTGATTGGCCACTGTTGGAAACAGGATACTGGGCTTGATAGACCCTTGGTCTGACCAAGTATGGTATGGCATATCTTATCAAATACATGTAATAAATACATATATAAAGCTATGCTTACATTTCTATGGCTTGGGCTCCATTGGATAATTTCACCCATTTGTGAGGACAATGATATCTTTCTTGTGCTTGGAAAATATAAGTTACAGGCCTAGAATTAGAGTTATTTCACAACTATGCAGAGATAAATGGGTTGTGGTTACCACTGAGAACTACAGTCAACAGTTAGACTACTTTCTTTTGGAAGAAAGGAAGATTTTACATACTATGCTGAAACAGATTCTGTTTTTCTTCCTAGAAGGAGAGAAACATATGTAGCAAGATAACTGGTTTTGTGTTGGAGGAACTTTGTATTACCAGGCTGTATCTAATCTTGGCTATAGAGATCAACTCCTGATCCCCAGGTGTGCACATGTTTAGGCCAATGGGAAGCATCTTCTTCAGTGCTGCCACAATCAGTGAGGTCTGGATAGAGTACAGGTCCCCTCGCCGCTTGATCCTTTTTCTCTCTTGGTCCTGTCCACCAGACTAGAAAAAAGAAAAACAACATGGAACATATGAAGGCATCCTACTGCTGGATGATGGACTAGGGGCTACATGGCCCAAAATCCTAGTACAGAGAACAAGAAAGAAAAGTGGGCATAAGCACCTTTGAAAGCACCTTACCACAGAACTAGGCAGCCCAATTTAAAGGAAAACATAAAGCTATATTCTCAGAGGGAAACAGATTTCTTTGCAGATTTAAAATCTAACACAGGCATACAGAAGGGAGGGAGAAACATCTTAAGGATCCTAGACAGCTTATTCTTGGAGAGACTACAATTGCAAGTATTCTAGAGGCTAACTTACATATCAACTGAGGGAATAAGCCATAACTGGGTTAATTTGGACTTGGATTATGTTCATGCCTTTTCTATAATAGTACAGGTCATGTTACATTCAGAAACAGTAGGTATTTTTCTGTCCCAGAGGGCTTACAGTCTTAGGGCTAGATTTATTACAGTGTGCTACCATGTTACCATGAGCTCACACTATTAAGGTATGTTATTTTACCGCAGGTCCTATTTGTGTGATGGTCCTATTTACTAATAGTGTGCATTGACTGCACTTTAGTAAATCTAGTCCTAAGTCTGTTATAGTCTTGGGACAGAAAAAGCTCAGACTCCTGGCAAACTAGGAGAGCTATAGATCTGTATACCTTTTTTGAGTTTCACAGTCTGCTATCTTTGTCAGAGATATATAACTACTAAGTAGAGCCATCACCTTTATGGGATAATTTTATAAGGAGGTACAGAAAGTTACATGCTATGGGGCATGATTACCAAAGACTGTGTAGGTAATGTGTGATTAAAAGATGGTATCAGTGTGGGGGCCTTTAGTAATATTTGTGGGCATGTGCCTCTATGTCCCATGCCGATAGTATGTTGGAAGAGTGTGGAACTGTGCTAATCGGCATGTAGGCACATCACACGCACCTGCACTAACGCAAACAGTCATGCTTAGTGCACTCCTATCAGCCCGCACTAACTGCAATACACTGTCGATATCCTCGTTATGCCTCTGACCCCTCTGTGAATACCAGCATGGCACACTTAGTGCATGCGGAACCTTGTGCTACCTGGTAGCATGCTTTAGTAAACATGTCTCTATGTGCATAAATCAAGAATTCACACAGGTAAGTTGCCGAATTTCCTCCAATGATTTTTCTCACATGTAGGCTTGTAAAAAGGTTCCTCCTGTTGTACATGGAAGTATATCCATTTGAACTCCTGCATTTCCTTATATGTACTTTAGAAAAGGCTCCACATTTGGCAGAGTTTTTCCTAAAATGCTACTGGAATTATGTATGTCCCAAACAAGATATCTCAATTGTGATCTTCATATTCTATTCAAAATGTACCTTTTAATGCAGTAGGACATAGGTAACCAGTGCTATGCAGTTAATAAAGGAAAGATATGATCAAATTTACAAGCTCTGCATAATAACTTTGCATCAGTGTTTTCAATAATTTGTTTTCAATAATTACAGTAGTCTAACTTTGGAGTTATAATGTAACCCATTTAAGATTAATAGAATTTTTTTTTTCACTCAGCGCGTAATCAAACTCTGAAATTCATTACCGAAGGATGTAGTAAAAGTTGTTAGTGTAACTGGGTTTAAAATAGGTTTGGACAAGTTCTTGGAGAAAAGGTCTATAAACCATTATTAAAGAGGACCCGGAAAATCCACTGCTTACCCTGGGGCAAGTATTGTGGAACCTGTGTGTCTTTTTGGGAACCTGACAGGTACTTGTGACCTGGACTGGCCACTATTGGAAACAGGATTCTGGGCTTGATGGGCTTTGGTCTGACCCAATATGGCATTTCTTATGTTCTTATGAGTGAATTAGAATGTTAAGAAGTAGTAAGCAAACAGCTAAAGGCTGTACAGAGATGGGCTTAGGTTCTATCAAACGAGTAAGCTCCAATTGCACTAAGGCGAACCCCTACTGAGTTGGATTTGAGTCTAGACTCTGACACAGGTATCCAAACAGTGTTTGTGTGGACTGTTCCCTACACCAGACAGCAAACCTCTTCCACTTGAAACCATAAGACCTTTTCATAGAGGTACTCCTGGGAGAGTGGAAAATATTAGCCTCTCAACATCCAAGCAGTGAGGGCCAGAGACTTGATGTTGGGATGTAACATTATGCCACCTTTTGCAAAATCAGGTTTGGAACCTGACCCAGATATAGGGGTTCTCAGACAGTTCCAGGAAAGGGATCCAAAGTTGCCAGGGCCAATAAGATGAGAATCATCATGCCTCTGTCACTTTTGAGTTTCAGGAGGGTCTTCACAATGAGAGGTATTGGAGGATATGCATACAGAATGCCCTCCTCCTCCAAATGAGAAGGAAGGCTCTGAGGCTAGTTTGCTAAGTGACCCTCTTCCAGAGCAGAACTGAGGTATCTGGGTATTCTGAGGAGTGGTGAAGAGACCTATCAAGAGGATGTTTCACTCCTGAAACTTGTGGAGGGTGACCTCCCTGTCCAGGGTCCATTCATGAGATTGAAGGATATGTCTCAGCCTCTCTGCCAGAGAATTTTATTCACTAGGCAGATAGGTGGCCTTTAGCTCTATCCCCTGAGAGATGGCAAAGTTCCACAGTCTGACTGTCTTCCAACACAGGAGGTACGATTCAGTCTCTCTCTGCTTGTTGATGTAAAACATGGCAAACTGTTGGTTTGAATCATTACAATATGCTTGACTAACCAGTCTTTGAAACCCTTAGAGTGTTTGCTATTGCTCTCAGTTCCAGGAAGTTGATCTGATAGAAGTTTTCTTGGATGGATTAACTACCCTGAGTGTGCAGCCCATCGAGATGAGCTCCCCAGCCCAGTTTGGATGCATCTGTGTTAAGCACTTTTTGGTAAGGCAGAATTTGAAAGGGAAGACCCTTGGTGAGACTGGAGTGAAGAGTCCACAAGATCAGACATTCCTGGAGCGGACAAGTCCCAGAAAGTATGTCGCTAAGTCACCCAGTGGCTTGAGTCCACTGAATGCTGAGTCCACTGATATCATCTCATATGGAGACATGCCAAATGAGTGATGTGTATAGCTGAAGACAGGTGGCCCAGCATTCTCATTATGGCATGAGCTGATGTATGCTGATTCCTTTGAACCTCCAGCACTATCGCTATCAAGCAGGACAGCCTTTCACTAGAGTCATATCCAGCAGACTCCTATAAATTCCAATTGTTGTGACAGGCTGCGGTGGGACTTGGGATAGCTGAAGACGAACCCTAGCAGTTCCAACACCCAATAGGTAACTTGTAATGATTCATGAGTTCCTTCTAGAATGATGCTCTTGAGCAGACAATTGTCCAGTTCGGGAAACACCTGCACTCCCAGTCTACGTAGAAAAGCTGCTACTATGGCTAGGCATTTGTTTAAAACCTAAGGTGCTGACACATGGTCAAAGGGCAGTATGTGGCACTGGAAGTGTTTCCCTATGACAAATCTGTGATACTTCCTTTGAGCAGGATGTATCTGTATGAGGGTGTAAGCATCCTTGAGATATAGAGAGCATAGCCAGTCCCCCTTTTGAAGAAAGGGAAGAAGGGTGCTAAGAGATATCATCTTGAACATTTCTCTGACCAAATACTTATTCAGGTCTCTTAGGTGTAGGCTAGGATGGAATTACCCTGTCTTACTGGGAACCGGGAAGTACCTAAAGTAAAACTCCCATCCTTCTTGCCCTGATGGAATGGGCTTGATCACATTTGTGATCTGAAGAGTGGAGATTTCCTGAAGAAGAGTTTCCTGGTGCTGAGGGCAAAGAGAGTAGGCTCTCAGCAGGCAATTTCAAGAGAGTTTGAACAGATGAAGTCTGTAACTCTTTCAAACAATGTGTAAGAACAAAGAACCAGATGTTATAAGGGGCCACCACTGGGAAAAGAGCACAAGCCTCCCTTCAACCAGGGGAGTGTCCTACGAAACGGATACAGGGAGAAAACAGTCAAAACCCCACCCCTGGTTTTGGCTGAGGTGCTGGTTGGGGTTTCTGAAATCTCTCCTGTTAGAATGAGTATGCAAAGTTTTCTTGGACTGGGTGTAGCGGGACGTAAGGAAAGATGTATACCTGTGAGTGTAGTAGGATTTTCCACTGACCTCCGCTGTGGAATTTCCTGGAATAGGAAGCCATGTCAAAAGTGTGCCTGGAGAGCATTCTGAGCATGTCAGAGTTCTGCTTAATCATGAAAACAGCTTCTTAAGCTTTATCTCTGGTATGGCATGGCATGGTATGAAGACCTAAATATGTACACTTTGGAGGAGAGGAGGGATAGGGGAGATATGATTCAGACCTTTAAATACTTAAAGAGGAACGATGAACAAACAAACCTCTTCCAAAGACGGGGAAGCTGCAAAACTAGAGGGCTGCAAGGTGGAAAATTGAAAGGCAATGTCAGGAAATATTTTTTCACTGAAAGGGTGGTGGGTGCTTGGAATGCTCTCCCAATGGAAATGGTGGGGGCAAACATGGTGACGGAATTCAAAACAGCATGGGACAAGCACAGCGGATCCCTTTACAGTAACAGGATAAAAACAAAATAAACTGAACCATCCAACTTCTCGACAAATAGGGGTGTCCTACATGGAGTAGTGGGTCCACCCCTAAACAAAGACATGAGGAGGGGAGTAGGTGCACAGAGTGTCAGGTGCACCTACTCTTGCCGTATTGCTGGGCAGACTGGATGGACCATGCTGGTCTTTATCTGCCGTCATTTATTATGTTACTATGTTACTATGTTATCGAGCTGATTCTGCACACTTGGTTGTAAGTCTGAAGCCTCCAGGTGCCAATTCTGAGCAAGCCCTCGAAACCATATTGAAGATATTATATCTCACTTAGATAATGTATTTTGAGCACTCTTTCACTTTTCTCACTAGGTAACAATACAGTTCAAGTTTCTCTTGAGGGATAAAAGCGGATATATGTTCTATAAGAACATGCCCATGTAAAACTGGTAAGAAGCCATGCGGGAAGCAAGCATAACACTCTGAAATATCTTTCTCCCAAAAGTGTCCAAGGGTCTGAGTCTTCCTCCCCTAAGGCATCGAGGAGTGTGACTTGGAGATCTTGGCTCTTTTAAGTGCGAATTTGATGAGGAAGCCTTATGAATTCTGTACATTGATTTGATCTTCTTGCTAACTGGAGGTATAGAGAGGGAGATCTCCCACATTCTCATCTTTAACCTCTGAAGGATACAGGTCACTGGTAATGGAATATTGGAGGATTTACAACTCTTCTGCCCTTGGTTTCTCCTCCATTTCTAAAGAATATAGTATGGCCTTAGCCATATTCCTGACAAAATCATGGAAAGTAAATTCCTCGGGAGGGGACTTTTGTCTCTCATGAAAAGGAGAAGGATCTGATGGGAGTTCTGGAGATCTATCATCTGACAAGAATCCAGACTCTTCATCAGTAATTCAATCTTTTCAACCTGACTTAGAGAAGAAGTCAAATGATCTTTACGTCTCTGCCTGGATGACTCTCCATTCTCTTGGGGATATCTGCAGCTTCTTCAGGAGTGTCAGTACATTGATTACTTTCCAGGCTGTGAGGGGATATTGAACCCTGAATCACTAGATAGGCAGGTATCAGTATTGAGGCTCTTCGATGCCTATATGTCAGTGCCTCTACCATAGACAGACGATGTGTCTCGAGGATGTGCTCAATGTCTCGATGCACTTTGCTCGATGCCATAGGATTCTATCCTCGATTCACTTCAGAAAGCTGCTCTGCATGGATGCCATCTTCAGAGGCAGATGAGGATCAGCAGAATTGACCGATGTTCCCGAAATCTGTCAGAGTATCAGCAGGCTGGTCTCAGCTTTGGGAAGGCTGGTACTGCCCTCAGTTGAAATTAAGATTCAGCCGTCTTCACGTCGAGGTAGCTTGGAGGGCTGCATCTGCGAGCCCTCAACACATATAGTACCGTGCTCTAGCGAGCAGTGAGTAATGCTTTGGTGACTTACAGATACTTGGATCCAATTGAACTGGAGGACCGTTCAATACCAATGCATCACCAGACTCCAATGCAGCCTTAGAAGCCATTGAGATTGATGACACCAATGCCAAAGCAATGGATCCGACTTCAAAGCACCAAAAATCCTTTTTCACTATTTCTCTTGTCCCTGAACTCTTCTTCTTGTCATCTGTAAACACA
The DNA here is from genome assembly GCA_033557465.1 of Ichthyophis bannanicus. Classification (NCBI taxonomy): domain Eukaryota; kingdom Metazoa; phylum Chordata; class Amphibia; order Gymnophiona; family Ichthyophiidae; genus Ichthyophis; species Ichthyophis bannanicus. The sequence goes on along the minus strand of CM066037.1, from coordinate 380,011,403 downwards.
AATCACAAGAAGGCGGCTTATGGTCGGCATTATTCAAGGGTATCTGTGAGGAATGTGGTCCTACAGCATTTGGAACACTTTTTAAACCCACTGGCGAGTTTCTGGGACATTTCAGCCAGAAAAATGGCTGCTGCAAAATCAAATGGCTCGATGATGATGAAAAATACAGTATGTGCAGCTGGATTGCCTGAAGCCTAAGAGGGCTGCTGGTGATTTGTAAAAAAAGAAAAAAAAAACAACAACAAAAAACCCCCCAACAAAACTTTAACCCTTTCCACTCGGATACATTTTCTATGTCGCTCATGCCAGATAGGAATAAATTTTAACAAGAAACTGGCCAAATTAAAACCAATATGACATACACATTCAACGGTAACCAATTATGTTGTAGCTTATGGGCCATATACTAGCAGTTATTCATATGTCCCATAGAGTGGGACAGATGATTGGAATTGGAAAATGTAAATGCCCACAGGGTGGGACAATTGAGTGAAAAGAGTAACCCCCCCCCAAAAAAAAACCCTACCTAGTAAAAGCTAGGGAAAAAAAAAGAAACATACAATGAGTTATGATGGCAGACAGGAGGAAAATATGCCAAGAGGTGAGATTAGAGGGACAAACTCATGCAATTTTGAAGTTGAGGCCACACAGATTTGTAAAAATCAAACAAAGGGCTAAAGAGATATGGCACCGCAGCAGCTGCAATTGGGAAAGGCACATGCATGTAGGGTGAAGCTTTCCAAAAGCTTTTAGAAGTAACTGGGAAATGCTCCCGTGTGAGGGCTCTATCGGTGACGTCACCCATATGTTAGGATTTTATTCTGCTTGTTCATGGAGAAAGTGTAGCTACTCACTTGTAACAGGTGTTCTCCGGGGATAGCAGGAACCAGTCCTCACATATGGGTGATGTTGGCGCCGATGGAGCCCACGCGGAAGCATCTCTTCAGCTTTCAAAGAAAGTCTTTGGGAGCTGCACCACACATGTGTGGTCCACTTCCCACCCAAGGGTGCCATCTTGCCTCAGACTAATGACAAAGTTAAGACGGCAAAAATTAAAATATGTAAAGACGCAACTGCAAGGGGAGGAGGAAGGGTTGTGAGGACTGATTCCTGCCGTCCCCGGAGAATACCTCTTACAGGTGAGTGACTACGCTGGGAAATGCTCCCATGTGAGGGCTTTATCTGTGATGTCACCCATATGTTAGGACTTTATTCTGCTTGTTCATGGAGAAAGTGTAGTTACTCACTTGTAACAGGTATTCTCCGGGGATAGCAGAAAGTCAGTCCTCGCATATGGCTACCGAGGACCTGTACAAAATGCCATGGTGACCAGAGAAGGTGAGCAGTGAACTGCAGCAGTTGAGTCCCAACTGAGAGACTCTCACAAGACCCAAGTGTCCGGTGGAAAACCAGCACTCCAGTAGCCCGAACACAGAAGAGTCAGAAGGCAGGGGTTGCCTATACCCCAAAGAGACTACAGAGCATGACCTGGCTGAAGGCACTGTCCCGTCAGGACTTCCTCTCCAGGCAGTAGTGAGCTGCAAAGGTATGGATTGAAAACCAGGTGGCGGCCTGGCAGATTTCCTTAATAGGTATGGAACGTGGATTTGCTACAGAGGTAGCCATGGCTCTGACACAGAGCGCCATGACCCAGTGGTCAGGTAAGATCTCAGCCTTCTCATAGGTGAGGGCAAAGCAGTCCACCACCCAAGCAGACAGAGTTTGCTTAGTTACTGGAAGCCCCAGTTGACTGGGGCCATAGGAGACAAAGGTGCTTTGTGGTGGCCCTGAGTCCATTGCAGATAGAAGGACAGGGCCCTTTTACAAGCCAGAGTATGGAGAGCGGTCTCCGTCTTGCTGGCGTAAGGCCTCGGGAAGAAGGTGGGGAGCACCACCTCCTGATTGAGGTGGAAGGGGGACACCACCTTTGGCAGAAACGTGAAGTGTGTGCAGAGCACCACCCTGTTCTTGTAGAACCGTGTAGGGTGGCTCGCAGCAGCCTGTAGCTCGCTGACCCTGCGAGTGGACATGAGTGCCATGAGAAAGACGAACTTCTAGGAGAGGTACCGCAGGTGGAAGGTAACCAGGGGCTCAAATGGTGGCTTAATGAGCTGTGAGAGTACCACATTGACATCCCACTCCACTGTTGGTGGGTGGACAGGGGGCTTGGGCAGCATAAGACCCTGTAGGAAACAAGAGATAAGAGGCTAAACTGAGAGGGGCTTGCCCTCGACAGCATGGTGGTGCACTCTGACTCAGTTGGACTTCAGTCCCACCTGTGACAGGTGGAATAGGTACTGGAGCACCAGCTGCACAGAGTAGGAGAAAGGGTTCGCCTGCCTCTAGGTGCACCACACCAAAAATCAAAGCCATTTGAAGGTGTACGCCCTTCTCATGGAGGCCTTGCAGAGGCCAGAAGGACCTTCTTCTTGTCATATGGGAGGTTGAAGAGAGCTAGCACTAGCCTTTCAGCAGCCACACCGTGAGTGACAGAGACCCCAGTGTGGGATGCAGGAGAGAGCCCTCATCCTGTAAGAGTAGTCCTGCAGTGCAGCCCAGGGGAATCGGGGGCACCACCGACAGAAAGAAGCAGCAGGAACAAGGGTTGCCTGGGCCACCAGGGGGCTACCAGAATCAGTGATGCCCTGTTGCGCTGGCCCTTGAAGAGGGTCTTTGTGACAGTGGTGTCAGCGGGAAGGTATAAAGGAGGCCTCCTGTCCATGGGATGAGGAACGCATCTGCTGTCACTTGGGACAGGTGCGGCTGGCAGGAGCAGAAGCGGGGCAACTGCGTGCGGTCTGGGCTGGTGAACAAGTCCACTAGTGGGACGCCCCAGAGTTGGAAAATATTGGAAGCCACTCTGGGGTCTAGGTGCCACTCATGTGGCTGGGTCACTCTACGCAGCCTGTCTGCCAGGATGTTGTCCAGGCCTGGGAGGTAGACTGCCCGCAGGAGCACCCTGTTGCATGAGGAAAGGGCTACTATCTCCTGGTAGAGGGAGTATGCTCTCATGCCTCTTTGGTTATTGACATAGAACATTGCGACTTGGTTGTCTGTCTGGACCGACTGGTGCTGCAACCAGTGGCAAAAGGCTCAGCAGGCCAGAGGTCCAGGAGGTTGATCTGCAACTGACACTCCGTCTGGGACCACATGCCTTGGGTGCAGAGGTCCTCGCAATGAGCTTCCCATCCTCACATCCATTGTGAGGACCCTCTGGGGGATGGGTGCCTGAAAGGGCATCCCGGTCTGAAGAGTAACAAGGTATCTGCCACCAGCTGAGGGAGTCCGCCAGTTGGTGGGTAACTTTTACTTTGTCTCAAAGCCTACCCGTGGCTTGTGTCCACTGGGAGCGGAGGCATCACTGAGCCACCCTCATATGCAGGAAGGCATACGGGGTTATGTGGACTGTGCAGGCCAAGTGTGCCCAGCAGGCAGAGGAGAAGGCAAGCAGGCACCAACTGGTGGTGTTGCGCTTCTGCGGCTAGCGCCCTGAAACGCTCTGCCCTCTCCGGAAGGAGGAAGGCCTTAGCCTAGAGAGTATCCAATTGAGCTCCATGAACTCCAGGCACTGTGTCGGAGAGAGGTGAAACTTGGGGAAGCTGATGGCGAACCCCAGACGCTGCAGGACATGAATGGTGTGCTCGGTGGAGTGGTGCACCTCTGCAGCTGTGCCTCCCCTTATGAGCCAGTCATCCAGGTAGGGAAAGACAAAGGTCCCATGGAGACAAAGGTGGGCTGCGACCACCACTAGGCACTTGGTGAAGGCCCTTTGTTGATGACACCAGTCCGAAGGGTAGCACCCTGCATTTGTAGTGACCTCCTCCCACCACGAACTGGTGATACTGTTGGTAAGTGGGATGGATCAGGATGTGTGTATAAGCATCCTTCAGGTCTAAGGAGCATTGCCAGTCTCCATGGTGGAGGTATAGCAGCATGTTACAAGGGACAGCATTTGAACTTCTCCCTCACCAGAAAACTGATCAAGTCCCATAGATCAAGGATGGGCCTGAGGCCCCCTGTCCACTTGGGAATGAGGAAATATCTGGAATAGAAGACTTTGCCCTAGAGATGTTTAGGCACTGGCTCTACTGCCTGTCCATGAAGAGGCCTGCAAGCTCTGTGAGGAGCAGAGTTTGGTGAAGGAGAGGCCTTACAAGTTCTCCTGGGAAGAAAGAGTGATGTCCATTGCAGGTGGAGGAGGTATCCCTCCTTGACTACTTGCAGCACCCAGGAGTCAGTTGAGATGAAGGACCACCAGTGGGCAAACAGGGCCAGATGCCCCCCCCTGTGGGATACTGAGGGCCTCCTGGAGGAGAGGAGGCCATACCCCAAGAGTCAAAAGCTCCTTCCAGGCTGGGCTGGAACCAGTGCCTGGATCTTAGGCATCTTAGGCTTGCGGTTGCCGTGTCCTTGATCTTTGGACTGTTGCCCCTGCTGTGGGGCAGAGAAGGTCTAGTACTGTGAGGCATTACTAAATACCCCTTTCTTTCTTGGGAAGAAAGGCTTCTTCCCCGGTGCCTTCTTACAGAGGTACACTGAGGTCTTCTTCAAGAGTCTGGTTCTGGTGAGGAACTCAGTCTCTCAGCGGCCTTGTCTGACAAGGGTTTTCCAAAGAGGTTCTCTCCAGTGCAAGAGACATCGATGAGTTTGTCCTGAACCCATTCTCGAGATCAGACAACTGCAGCCACACCTGGCGTTGAGCCCCGATGCCCGCGGTGGCCACTCTGGCTGAGGATTTAAAGGCATCATACGATGCTTGAGACAGGAACTTTGAGCACTCCTTGACTGCCGAGGCCAGTGACTTGAACCTCTGAAGAGGTTCCCCATCGAGGCCTGCAAAGAAACTGGTGAGCTCCCTTGTCAGTTCCTTTAGGTACATTCTGATGTACAAATGGTAGGACTGGACTTGGCAAACCAGTATCAAGCCCTGGTAGCATTTTCGGCCGAGGGCATCCAAGGTCTGGGCTTCCCTACCCAGGGCACCGAAGAATGAATCTTTTGGCTCTTGAGTCGCCGCATGCCCGAGTTGATGACCATAGAATGGTGAGAGAGATGGTTTTTTTGGAACCCCAGGCTTTGGCAGACTCGGAGCATAGAGTTGTGCCATCTACTCACAATGGGCACCGATGCCAGTGTTTCCCATATCCAGAGGAGGAGGTGCTCGAGGATCGGAGGAACAGGCACCGTGAGGAACTCCTTCGGGGGGGCCTCATACTGGAAGATCTAAAGTTCCTCCATGAAGGGGGTTCCTCTGCTTCGGTCTCCAACGCGAGAGCCTTTGCCATGTGCTGCACAAAGTTGAGGAAGACAATGTCCTCGGGCAGTGAACGGCACCGGACCACCAGTGGAGACAGATCTGAGGGCATGTCTCGGTGTAGCCGGGTGTCCGGGGACTCCTCGTCCTCAGTCTCTCAGTCTGATTCGAAGTCAGAAGAAGATTCCAAGGCTCTGCAGCTCCCAGGGTTGGGCCCCGAACATGAAGGCCCATGACCCCCAGGGGACCTGTGGTCCGAGTCACGTGCACTCAGCCAGAGAAGACCAGTGTCCCATGGAATGGGACCAGGACCTCATACTAAGCCGATGGGTCTTTCAAGGCAGGTGGCTCTCGAGGATCAGCTCGATGACTGGAAACATCCTTGAGGTTGAGGGTCCAGTCGTCGAGGCAGATGAACTAGAAGAACCAGACAACAATGTCTATTGCTGTGCCAGGAGGGCAATGATACTGCATTCCAAGGCCACCATTCTGGTCTCCATGTCAGATGGCTCCGCAACCTTTGACGCAGGCACGGATGACTTCGGGCCCAGTGTCAGTTCTATCAAGGGGGAGCCCTCGACCAGGATGGCTTTGGGGGTCCGAGGCTGGTCACTCAATGCTGACGATGCCTTCTGGGGTAGCTTGTAAGTCTGCTTCCACTCCGACCCCTCAGACTCACGTTGGGGACTGCAGGGCATTGTGTGTGATTTACCCACTTTCCAGATCCGTCCTCCAAGGCAGTCTTTGAGGTTTTCAAGCTCTTCTTGCATTCCACCTCTGGGGAGTTCCTCTCAGTGAAGTCATAGCCACAGGACTCCAAAGCGGCCCAGGCATCACGGGGCACCAAGGTACTGGAGGGGACCCTGAAGAGTGGTGTTGCCAGGGACTCCAGCGCAGAGTCGGATCTATGGAACAACTTCTCTTACTGTAGCTAACAGCTCTTAATGGCCTTTGCGGATATTGGCTTGCACCGGAGTTGTCGTGTTCCGGCCTAAGGCAACGGAGACAGCAGTCATGTGGGTTGGTGAGGGACATCATCTTACTGCACAGATCACATTTTTTAAGCCACTGGAGGCCATGGGAAAAACAAGTCCTTGGACTTGGATGGGGTCCAAGGCCTACCAGCTAAAAAAGGCACAAAGCTCCGGTCGAAAGACACCTCGAGAAAAAGCAAAAAAAAAACAAAAAAACCCCAAGTCGAAGAGCAACACTGAGGCAAGCTGGCTCAGCGGTGGGAAGAGAAATCGGCAGGCTTACCAGAAAGGAATAAATTTAAGACAAAAAGAGTCACCTTTTCCGTGGAAATGGGATAGATATCCAGTGGGCTCCATGGAAAAATGGAGACTGAAGCAAGATGGCACCCTTGGACAGGAAGGGGACCAAGCATGCGTGGTTCATCTCCCAAAGGTTTTCTTTGAAAGCTGGGGAGATGCTTCTGCGCGGGCTCCGTTGGTGCCGATGTCATCCTTATGTGAGGAATGACTTCCTGCTTGTTCCCAGAGAACATCAATTTCACAACACTACATGAGTGGAGGAGTAGTCTAATGGTTAGGGCACTGACTTGGTAACCAAGAGACAAGCATTCAATTCCCACTAGCATTCCTTGTGGCCTTGGGCAAGTCACTTAACCCTTCATTGGCTTGGAAGAAAGGCCTGGCAATCTACTATCGGTTACACTACCAAGAAATCTCAGGAGCTGTTGGGTCACCAGGAGTCAGCATTAACTTGAAGGCATGCATTGCATTTATAACACATTCGAAAACAGAGTGCCATTGCTCGGGACTTTACCTGCATAACTACTGATCTCATAATGTCCACATGTATTTGGTGAACAGTTACATGTGTAAAGGCCTGATTTTACAAAAAGTCCAAGACAAAAAGAAAAAAGTGAGAGGGGTTAATGAAACTGCCACAGAATAATTTAAATTACCACAGTAGATTTATTCAGCCCACCATGACCATGTTTCGGCACGATTTGCTTGCATCAGGGACAATTACTGCAGTCCAAGGAAAATATGTATAAAACCTGATCATGGTATCAGCAATATCCTTTGCAGGTCATTATCCCCTCCCTCTTTTATCTTTTGGTCATGGGCCTTTATTGGTAGGGGTTGTCCCCCACCTCTTTTTTCTTGTGTTGATTTTACAAACGTGCATGTACAATTGTTCTTAAGTGCTGTCGGGTCAGTGCCAACTGAATGGTGACCCTCTGGATAGTTGTCCTAAAATGTGTTTGGTCTTTAGTCAGGGGGCAAATAGTTGACGGAGTGGTAACCACAACTGCTGTTATTGTATCCATCCATTGTATTGCTGGCCTTCCTCTTTTGCACCAAGCAATCTCAAATCTCTCTCTTTGCATGATATGTCCAAAGCAGGAAAGCCGAAACTTCTAAAGCAGGCTTAGGTTTTATCTCCTCTAGTACTAAATGATTTATTCTTTGGGCAGTTTATGATATTGTACATACAGTCAGCAGCATTGACAAAATAGGAGAAGTCACTGAATATCTGAGTAATGTTAATCAAATACAGAGCCAATGAATATTGCTTCTTCCTGACTTACCTTCGACATCTTGCTTTTGCTCTCTCCAGTAAGAAAGGCCAGATTGTTAATCTCATTTTGAATCACAAAGTTTTGCTCTTCTCGTTTAAAGTTCTAAAACAAGAAATATGGAAAGAAAATAGAAAGCAGTTGCTTGGATTGCTTCAGAGACATGAATAAATAACCACAAAGAACTTTACAGGAGAAGAACTAGTCCTTACGTGGGATTTGCACCACAATATAAAGATCTCAGCTACCATGCGAAAGAGTTCATCTGAATCAGTATTAGGTTTCTTAAGCCAGTTTGACCTGCAAACAGAAAGCAGGATGTAATGAATAAACCATTCTTTGGAGAAGAACTGTAAAGTTTCCATTAATCAACTATCTGTTAACTTTAGACACAACCCTAACTGGTCTGCTTTCAGACCTGATCAGGAGTACCATGTTAAAAAGCCACCGCTGCCTGAAGCTCAAGTCCAGATCAGCACATGGACTGTCCTTTCAGGACCTGCAGTAACAAGAGACAAGAGTGATGGCTCTTAAGCATGCAAAAAGCTCTTTCTGAGCACATGTGTAGTCATACAAGCTTCTTTCCTACAGTACCTAGATATAAACCATTAACCCCGGAGTGCAGAAATTAATAGGCAGCATGTAAGGCAGTGCTTCTCGACCTTTTTTTATTTTGGGGCACGCTTTTGGGTTTGTTCAGTCCTTGGGGCACACAAACCAAATTTTGCATGCAGGGCATTAGACGCCCTAGGCAAACCTTCAGACTTGCACCCTCTTGAAATGATCTTTTAGACTCCTAGCACTCCCCTAAGATTTTGATTATCAAATTCAGTAGTAACCATCTCAACACCATCCCTCTCAGATCAACCCTAGAAAAACGTATATTTGGACATCATGCTTTTAAATATTAAACTTGTTTGTTTCTTGAGAAAATTGGTGAAGAATTTGAGCTGTTTCTACATAGAAGCTGAGTATTGAACTTTTTCAAGATAATTTTTGCAGAAAGTTTATCATTAAAACAGCTATAAATTGTCTACAAGGATTTTAAATAATACACTAAACTGACAGAGGGTTATTGATGTTAAACAACACCATTTTAAAGCTCTGGGCCGAGAACCCGGCAGTATAAGGTGTTATTTTTTACTGAAACCTTTTCTGTCAGCTATAAGAGTGCTTATCGATCTCTCAAGAGCGTAAATAGAACGATAAAAATTGTACTAAAAGAAAGTTTAGCATCAAGGAGGCCACCCATATAGAGTAAATGGAATTGGAGTTTGTCTAACCTTAGACTGAAAGGATAGAGAATGATTATATTTTGAAATCCACATAGCTTCTGATTTTTGTGAATTAAAATCTATTTTGTGAGAAGCAATCCAGTCGATGACGAAGATTTTCTTATGCTGTAGTTCTTCCTGAAAGTTTATATCTTGTGTATTATGAGCAATGGGCAGTTGAACGTCCAAGTCTCTTTACACAGCAGCTCTTATATCTTATAAAGAAGTCATACAAGTTGCTAAAAGGAACCACTACACTAGCACACTAAATAAAGCCATCAACCGTCCCAGAGAACCATTTGATATAGTTAGATCTCTAACTAAAACCCACCAAAATGAGGCCCCAAAATCTGCTATCAGCCCACAAATCCTGGCATACCACTTTGCCGCCAAGTTAAAGTTAAAAAGTAATAACATACAACCAGCTCTATATCACAGATAACTCAAACCACTCACAGCATTTGGAATAATTTTCACGCTATCAATGAAAAACAGCTCCTTGATACAATTACTAAAATTAACACCACCACTTCACACCTAGATCCATGCCCCATTCTGACTTAATATGGTTAATCAATCCCTCCTCCAAGGATCTATGCCAAATGATCTTAAACGCTCTGCCATATGCCCAGATTCTTAAACAGCGATGACCCATCATCCTATAGGCCTATTGCAAGCATTCTCTTTCTAGCAAAAATCATTGAAAAGATAGTCCAATTGCAGTTACAGGACTTCACTGACACAAATGCACCTCTGGGTGAACACCAGTATGGCTTCCGTCCATAACATGGTGCAGAAACTCTACTAACAGTCTTATTTGACTCCCTCATCCGTGGCATGGATAATGTTTTTCAACCTTTCATTCTTGTCTTTATAGACATTGCCTCTGCCTTTGACAATGTAGACCACCCTACACTCATCACTAGACTAGCACAACTAGGAATAACTGGTACTACTATGCAATGGTTTAAATCATACATTACAAACAGATACCAATTTGTAAGATTCAGCTAAGAATCCTCTTCATCCTTTACTCAAGAAAAGGGAATCCCACAAGGTTCAGCATTATCTGCCCTCCTTTTCAACCTATACATACAACCAATCTGCTCAATTTTCAAGAAGCATAAAATAGGATACCTTATTTATGCCGACGATGTTATGTTATTTACATTGGTAAATATAAAAATCCCCATCTATAGCAATATAATTGAATGCATTCTAGAGGCACAATCCTGGCTCATCAATAACAACCTTAAAATCAATTTTAAAAAAGCTGAAATTATGTTCACAACAAGAAACCTAGATTTTATTCCCCCCCCAACAAATTCAACATACAAAACACCACAATCCCAGTAAAGCAGGAGGTAAAATACCTAGGAATCATTCTGGACAAGTTCCTCAGTATGTCAACCAGTGTGAGGGAGGAGTGGCTCAGTGGTTGGGACAGGTTACCTCAGGCCAGAGGGCCAGGGGTTCAATTCCCCCATGGGGACAAGTAACCTCAGGCCAGAGGGACTGGGGTCTCTAGCCCCATGGCTGCTCCTTGTGGCCTTGGGCAAGCCACTTAACCCTCCATTGCCTCAGGTACACTTAGATTGTGAGCCCTTTGGGGACAAGGGAATAAAAAGTACCTGTTAGCATATACATGTAAACCGCTCTGATGCATAAGTAAAGGGCAGATCAAATGCCTAAACCATAGACCCATATAAAACAAAGAGCTAGGACCATATTTTTCAAACTAAGAACCATCCAGAACCTCAGACCTCTCCTTGAACCTAGCGATTTCCAAACCGTGGTCCAAGCACTTATAACACCTCATTGGAACTATTGCAACATCTTACTACAGGGTCTCCCCAAAAAAACTATCAACACCTTACAACTAGCCCAAAAGATGAGTGCTAGAATTATTTCCAGAACGCACCTAACAGATCACTTCACACCTGTACTCAAGAATCTGCATTGGCTCCCAATAGCGAGCAGAGTAAAATATAAAACAATAATCACCACATTCAAATTAATTAACGACATCTCTCCCTCTTTCCTCAAATCTAGAATTCAATCACAAACAAACTTCAGGAACAGAAGGAAGAGTAACCAGAACATACTTGCCATACCTTCCTCAGTGCATAAAACGAAATAAATAACCAGCTACAGGGCCTTTACTTTCACTGCACCTACTCTATGGAATCCATTACCAGACCCCATTAGATCAATCAAGGATCTGCAGACCTTTAGGAAAGAACTGAAGACACTTCTTTTTACAGAATATTTTAACAATATTGACTAATGCATAATTGTTATCTCTGCTCATATGTAACCTACAAATATAAGTATATTGTTAACGGCCTCCCTCTAACTTCCTGATCCAGGAAGTTGGTTTGTACATAGTTAATGGCTTTTCACGTTTTCTTGTTCTCATGTTACTATAAATACTTAAACCATTATGATTTGTCATAACTGTTCTGTGAATCTGGTTTGTTTAAATGTAAACCACCCCTGATCTCTGGAAGGGGCGGTATAGAAAAATGTTTAAATAAATAAATAAATCAGCATAAAAATATGCATGTATTACCAAGTCCTGGATTAACAACGTGAGGGGGCAATGAAAATGTTAAATAATAGGGGGGCCAAAATAGAACCTTGTGGCACACTGAAAAACTGAGAAGCAGTACCAAAATAGAGTTTACAAAAAGCGTAGTTACTCACCTGTAACAGGTGTTCTCCGGGGACAGCAGGAATTGGTCCTCACATATGGGTGATGTCAGCACTGATGGAGCCCTCATGGAAGCATCCCTCCAGCTTTCAAAGAAAGTCTTTGGGAGATGCCACCACGCATGTGTGGTGCCCTTCCCACCCAAGGGTGCCATCTTGCTCAGTCAAATGACATCAACAACTACCAAAGTGGTCAAATTTCTTAGAGCAAAATAACAGATGAGCATAAAACAATACTGCTCTAATAGCAACTCGAGAACTATAGCTAATAATATGTTCCCCAAAAATTAAGCAACTGGTCTCAGACTTCTTTGGAGCTATGGTCTTAATTTATCATCAACCAAATGCTCTGTTTTGCAACAATGACCATTAATGTTGCTTAAGTCATTTTTAGAAATAACTATACTTGACTTTGAAACGTACAATTACTTAGATCTCTTTTTTTATATAGAAGTGGAAGGAAATGTGCTTATCTTTGGATCTTCTTTCTTCTCCCCAGAAGTGGAAGGAAATGTGCTTATCTTTAGATCTTCTTTCTTCTCCCCATCAGGGGTTCATTCAACAGATAGCATAAATCCTCTATCAGCTTTCCTTAATGAACATTTCTCACACGACGCACTGAGGAGCACTCTGACGGAGTTTGATTTGAGCCCAGATTGCGAGAGATGAAGAAGGTATTGTAGTTCCAGCTGCATTGGGAAGGAAAATGGGTTCACCCCTTGCTCCACGCACCAGACCAAGAACCTGTGCCATTTGAAGGTGTAAGCTCTCCTGGAGGAAGCTTTACAGGAGGCCAGCAGGATCTCTTCCACTTCACCCTTTCAGCAGCCACGCCATCAGTAATAGGGACCCAGGTTGAGGTGCAGGAGAGAGCTCTCCTCCTGAGACAGGAGCTCTGGGGAGCTCTCCAGTGGGATCGGAGTCTCTACTGACAGTTGGAGGAGCAGCAGGAACCACAGCTGCCTGGGCCACTGAGGACCACCAGGATCAGTGAGGCTTTGTTGTGAAGAGCTTGAAAAGTGTTTTGGCAATCAGTGGAGAGGGTGGGAAGGCATACATGAGTCCTTCCGACCACAGAATGAGAAACGCATCTTCTGCCACCCGGGAGGGGTGGGCTGCCGGGGAGCAGAAGCAGGGTAACTGGTAGTTGTCTGGGCTGGCAAACAGTTCCACCCATGGGGTCCTCCAGAGCCTGAAGAGCTGGTTGACTACTTTGGGATCCAGCTGCAACTCGTGCGGCTGGAGGACCTGCTCAGTTTGTCTACCAGGGTGTTGTCCTGGCCAGGTAGATATACCGCCTATAGGAGTATGCCCTGTTGAACTGCATAGGAACAGAATGTCATTGCTTCATGGCAGAGGGTGCGAGACCCTGTGCCCCCCTGCTTGTTAACACAGAACATTGCTACTTGATTGTCTGTTTGGATCAGAACCGGCTAGTGCCTCAGACGGTGACAGAACACTCAGAGGGCTAGATATATCGTCCAAAGCTCCATGAGGTTGATCTGCTGGTTACTCTCGGCATGTGACCAGCTGCCCTGGGTGTGGAGTTCTTCATAGTGGGCTCTCCATCCTAGTAGGGAGGCATCCATAATGAGGATCCTTAGAGAGCTTGGGGTTTGGAAGGGCTTCCCTGCCTGGAAGTGATGGGAGTTTTGCCACCAAGTCAGAGATTCTGCCAACTGGTGGGTCACTGAGACTCTGTCCTGGAGACGGCCTGTGGCTTGTGTCCACTGGTCTCGAAGGCACCACTGAGCGGCCCTCATGTGCAGATGGGCGTCTGGGGTGACATGGACCATAGAGGCCATGTGCTCGAGTAAGTGCAGAAGCTGAGCTGACACTGAGGGATGATGTTGTATGTCTATGGCCAGTGCCCTGAGATGGTTAGCTTGGTCCAAGGGGAGGAAGGCCTTTGCCTGAAGAGAGTCTAGCCTTGCTCCAATGAACTCCAGACATTGTGTTAGGAGGAAGTGTGATTGGGGTAGTTTATCACAAACCCCAGATGTTGCAGACTCTGGATGGTGTGTGCGGTGGCCTGCTGCACTTCTGTGGCCATGCCTCCTTTTATTAGCCAGTCATCCAGATAGGGGAAAACAAATACCCCCTGGAGGCAGAGGAAGGCGGCCACTATTGCCAGGCATTTGGTGAAGATCCTGGAGGTGGAAGCGAGGCTGAAGGGTAGTACCCTGTACTGGTAGAGGCCGCCATGAAGCGCAGGTTCTGCCTGTGGTTGGGGTGGATGAGGATGTGGGTATAGGCATCCTTCATATCTAAGGATCATAGCCAGTCTTCCTGCTGGAGGTAAGGCAGCAATGTTCCAAGGGAGAACATCTTGAACTTCTCCCTCACCAGTTACCTGTTCAGGTTGTGCAGATCCAGGATGGGCCTTAGGTCCCCTGTTTTTCTTTGGTACAAGGAAATATCTGGAGTAGAAACCCTTGCCCCTGAGATGTTGGGATACTGGTTCTACCACCCTGTCCTCAAGAAGACCTGCAAGTTTCTTCAATAGGAGGTCCTGGTGAAGGGAAGACCTGGGGGGCTCTCCCAGGAAGAAAGGGGGAGGTGTCTGAAACAGATGGAAAAGATAGCTCTCCTTGACTACCTGGAGTGTCCAGGAATTGGTGGTGATGGTTGGTCACCTGTGGGCTGCTGACCTCCTTGGGGTGGAGAGACTATGCCCAAGGAGTCAAAAACTACCCCTTGGCTGGGCCACAGCCGACGTCTGGGGCTTGGGAGCCTTCTGCTTACGAGGGCCCTGGCCATGCCCCTTGGCCTGTTGACCCTGCTGGGGAGCTGGGGAGGCATGAAAATGTGGGTAGTTTTTGTAAGCAGCCCCTTTCCTCGGGTAAAAGGGTTTTTTACCCAAGCCCTTCTATTGGGGAGGGGCAGCGGTCTTAGAGATCCTGGTCACCATGAACTCAGCCTCCAACTCAGCAGCATTTTCGGTCATGGGTTTGCCAAAGAGGTTCTCTCCTTGGCATGGGACATCGGCCAATTTGTTCTGAACCCATTGCTTGAGGTCGGAATACTGTAGCGAAGCCTGGCATCAAGCACCAATGCCCGCCGCAGCTACTCGAGTCGCCAACTTGAAGCCATCATAGGTTGCCCGAGACATGAATTTGGATCATGCACAGACGTCCTTGGCTAGGTTCTTGAACCACTGCAGGGGTTCCTCAGAGAAAACAACGAGCTCCTTCGCCAGGTCTCTCAGGTACATGCCCATGTACAGCTGGTAGTCCTGGATCCAGCCAATGAGCATTGAGCCCTGGTAGCACTTTCTGCCAAAGTCATCCAAAAGGTGCGGGCCTTCCTACCCAGGGGAACCGAGGAGTGCATCTTTGGCTCTTCAGCCGAAGAATGGCTTATTCCACCATCATGAAGTTGTGTGGCAGCTGTGCCTTCTGGAATCCTGGGCTCCGGCATGCTCAGAACTGGAACTGATGCCAGTGTCTCCCACATATGGAGCATAAGCCATTCCAGGATTGGTGGAATGGGTACCGTGAGTGATTCCCTCAGAGTGGCCTCGTATTGGAGGATTTCTAGCTCCTCCATCTGAGGGTCCTCCTCTGACTCCGTCGGGAATGCTAGAGCCTTCAACATGTCCCTCACGAAGTCGAGGAATGCCATGTCCTTGAGGAACTGACACTGGGGCTCCGAAGGAGGGGAGTCTGAGGGGCTGTCTCAATGGCGACGGATGTATTGTGACTCCTCGTCCTTGGTCTCCCACTCCAAGTAATCAGTCGAAGACTCAAGGGAGGAGTGGCCCGTGGGATTTGGGCCCGAATCTTCGCCCACGTCCCTTAGAGGCTGTGCAGCTGGTGCAATGCACGCTAGCTGGGGAGGACTTCAGTCCCATAGAATGGGATCGAGAGCTTGGTCGAGGATTGACTTGAGGCCAAATGGTCTCCAGATCGACTCAGCCTCTGGGTATATCCTCGATGTCGATGGCCCGGTGATCTTGGCGGAGGAACTGGTGGTACTGGACAACAGCGCCTGCTGCCACAGAATGGCAGCCATGAAGGCAGACAGACTACACTCTAGGGCCTCCATTCTGGTTTCACGTCCAGAAGGCTTTGCAGAAATCGGCGTGGGGATGAAGGAACTCAGGCCTGGTGGCAGTTCCCCCAAGGGGGAGTCCTCAACAAGGATAAGTTCTGGTGTCCAAGGCCGATCTGCAGCCGATTTCTTCTGGGGGACCTTGGTAGGCCACTCCAATTCCAATCCCTTGGACGAGCGTCTAGAACTGAGGGATCTAGCTCGGAACTTACCCGACCTGTCGGAGTCATCCAGGGATGCCACCTTCAAGGTTTCCTTTTTCTTCTTATGTTCCCTTGAGGGAGACCCCCTTTCTGAGGAGCCACGGTGCCAATCGGGGTCCGCAAGGATTCTGTGGCTTCATTGGAGGCCTTGGCCTTTGGAGGTATTGGGGACTCCGGGAAAAATGTATTGTGCTGCTTATCATGCTTGGCCTTGGTGGACATCTTTTTACAAAGATGCCATGAGGTTGTTGTCTGGCCTTAGGCAGCATAGGCAGCAGTCATGTGTCTCAGTAAGGGACATGATTTTGGCACACCAATCACACTTCTTGAACCCACTGGTAGCCTTGGGAGAAAAAATTACCCCAGCGAGGTCAAAGACCCATGGTGCTGCCAGTAGGAACCCCATACTCGATGCTGGAGACAGCAAGCTCATGTGGTGAGAAGAGTACCAGTGCACAACCAGAGATAGTATGAAACTCAGGTCGAGAAATATCAACTTTTTCCAGTGGAAACCAGACAGACTTCTGAAGGGCTCCATGGAAAAAAGGAGACTGAGCAAGATGGCACCCTTGGGTGTAAAGGGCACCACACATGCATGGTGGCATCTCCCAAAGGCTTTCTTTAAAAGCTGGGGGGATGCTTCTGTGAGGGCTCCGTCAGCACCAACATCACCCATAGCTGAGGATTGACTTCTTGCTTGTTCCCAGAGAAACTCAAAATACACGGTGGAATAGATAGGATGTGAACCAGTTTAATACCATCCCAGCCAAACCTGTTTTGGTTAATCAATTAAGTAGCAGCAAGTGAAAAGGCTGCACTTAGATGTAGTTGTATAATGAGGGCATTCCTTGAACTATCTAACAGAATAAATTACCACAAAATATGTAGAAATGCATAGACAAAACTTAAACTGAAACACCAAGAATCCACACTCTGCATGCAATGCAATGCCAGAGAAATAGAAATAGTGATGCATTTTCCCATGTGTTGTACAAACTAGTAGATGTAAATTCCAAAAACTGACATATTCCAACCACTACACTGAAAATAATTCTTTCTGCGGTTGTCTGGCCATTTTATTTTTAGAATTGTACAATCTCAGGTTCTGGTTTCTGCTTTCCTCTATCTATCTTCCCTTAACTCTGTGTTCCCTAGGATCTCCTACCATTTGCCATTTCTTCTTCCCATCTTCCATTCTCTATCCATTCAGACCATTCCTCAACATTAATTTCTTTATATCTATCTAGTTTTCTACTCCCTCATTCTGGCCCTCTCATTCCCCATCTCTCTATCAGTCCTTCCCCAACCTCTCACTCGCTCTCATTTCTCCCCATCCTCATGCCCCATGTCCAGCATTCATTAATATGAATTTTCAATCTGGCTGTCTTAATTTTGTTCCTGTTGTTTTACCTAATTCTAAACCACTTTGATGGAGGGTTTTCTTTTCTGAAGGGCGGTATAATAAATGCCATAAATAAATAAAACAAATCTTCCCTTCTCTTCCCTCTGCTTCATCAAGAATATGTTCCATTCTTTTCCTCACTTCTGCCACAGTCTGCATCTTCCCTACTCATCTCTCCCACTGTCCAGCATCTCACCTTCCTTTCCCTACTCTCCGTGTCTAGCAACACTCCCTATCCCTTCTTCCCATGTCCATCATCTCTTCCTTTCCCTTCCCTTCTCCTGCTCCATGTCCAGTTTTTTGCCTTCTCTTCCATTGCTACCTCCTGTAATCCAGCATCTTTCCTTCTCTACCCCCCAAGGTATCCAGCACCTCCTCTTGCCTTCCATACCTACCAGGTGCCAAGAATCTCCCTCATCTTCCCTTCCCTTGCCTTGCTGGACCTGCTCCCTCCCCATAGCCACCACCACCTTACTTCTCCCTGGCTTCTCTGAAGCACTAAAAGCAGTGTACATGGTGCAAGACTTAAGTACATGTATGCACTCAAGGCTAGCTACACTTGCACCCTTTGATGCAAACTTCAAATCAGAGGGGTGTGGGGCATGGTAGGACTTTAGCATACACACGTTCAAAGTCCCTGCACTATGCTAACAACTTTTTAATGTCCTCTTCTGAAAGACCACCCCCCTCCTCCTTAATTATGTACTCTTAGGTAGATGCTTATTCCACTTAGTGGTAGGACCAGCCCTTCTCCTCTCTTGAAATTCTCTGCTCTCCTTTAATCTTCTCTCCTAGTGTCTCGTAGCTCTGTAACAGTTCTTCTTAGCATTTGGGGCAAAAGTTGAAATTAGCTAGATCCTCAATCTCTTCAAATATTTTGAAAACAGCTTTAAGGTTATGTGGCTCTGGTGCCCTCTGTCAGCGAGACTAAGTAAGATCAGTAATAATTTATCCAACTTTTGCAAGAGAAATGTAAAGTGGGCACATGGCCCGATTTTCAAAGTAATGCCTGAATATTATTGAAATGACTAAAATACCACCAAGGTAGATGCACACTTTAAGATTTTAAGTACACATCACCATATAAAATTACCCAATTTGAGCTTAACAAATGGGGCTCTATGTTTACTGGCATAATGTTTCAGCAGCTCAGTGGTGTTTGGTTCCATTTTTGGAAGGGAGAGAGGAGCAATGCCCCCCCCCCCCCACCACTACAAATCATTGGTGTTTCAGTGGAAGAGTGGGGTGCCTCCCTACCACTGATTCTGCTGTATCTTGCTGATTTTTATCTCTCTCCTGGTCAAGCATCTCCTTTCATGCAGTGGCAGTGACAGAAATAATAAGAGGAAGAGTACTGTGCACTGTCAACTGAGAATTCTTCCAGCCCCTGCACAGAAAAACACACTGCTGCATCCTATCCCCAATAGGAAGTATACATCATGGGGGGGGGGTGGGGGGGGGGAGTGGCACAGTGTTCCAAAAGGCATGGGTTGAAAGGATCCATGGTGAACAGTATGCATAACCTTTTCTCTTTATCATTGCTGTTGCCGCTGTACCACTGAGGGAGTTGTTCGATCTGTGGGGGGAGGGGGGGGGGAAAGACAGAGAGAGAGGTGGAGATGTTGGATCATGTAGGGAGAGGGGAGAAAGTGGGGCTATGCTGGACCATGTTGGGAAGGGAGGGAGAGAGAGGGGAGGTGCTGGGCCATGTGGGGGGAGGAGAGGAGAAGGAGAAATTTTCACTTACCATTAATTTCCTTTCCTGGAATCCTACTAGACCAGTCCAGACAAGTGGGTTTAGTCCCCCTACCAGCAGATGTTGGAGACAGAGACAAATAAAAAAATACCAGTAGCCCATTCCCTGGTAATATCTAGCTACCCCCAGTAGAGGGCGCTCCAGTATTGCAACAAGCCATAATGGAAAACATGTAACCATGAAGCAAAAAATTAAAAAACCTCCAAAATTAATATTTACGTACAAGAGGCGATAGCACTCCGCTGCAAAGTCTTGGCTGCTCCGCAATACACCTCTGAACCAGACAGTCAGAATAGGGAGGGTCCTGGACTGGTCTAGCAGGTTTCCATTAAAGGAAATTAACGGTACGTGAAAATTTCTCCTTCCAGTACTTCCTGCTAGACCAGTCCAGACAAGTGGGAAGTACCCAAGCTAACTGCCCTTTGGGTGGGAAGACACAGCCGCCGAGACAACCTTTGCTCCGAACTGTGCTTCTTCCCGAGCTTGAGTATCGAGTCGATAGTGACGCACAAAAGTGGACAGGGAGGACCATGTGGTCATCTGACAGATATCAAGAGGATGAACCTGAGAGCGCTCTGCCCAAGACGTGGCTTGCGCTTGCGTAAAGTGTGCTCAGAGACCGATAGGAACAGGTTTCCCCTTAAGTATGTACGCCGATTCAATTGCCAACCGCAACCACCAAGAGATTGTGCGCTTGGAAGCAACTTGACCCTTATGGGTCGAGCAAAAAGCACAAAAAGATGATCCAAGACATGGAAAGGATTGGTTACCAGAAGATACCTTTGAAGGATTCTGCCAAGATCCAGATAACGGAGTCCCTTATTTTCGCCTGCACACTGATCCTCCGAAAAACACGGTAGGAAAATCGGTTCATTGACATGAAAAGACATAAGTACCTTTGGAAGGAAAGAAGGAACAGTACACAAGAGGACCTTTTCATTTGAAAAGGAAAGATAAGGGTCTCTGTAGGACAGTGTTTGTAATTCGGATACTCTTCGTGCCGAAGTCATTGCTACTAGAAACACTGTTTTAAGCGTTAAATCTCTCACGGTGACATGCTTAAGCAGCTCAAAAGGAGCCTGCCTCAAAACCCCTAAGACAAGGGACAGATCCCATGCCGATACCAGAGGCCGAACAGGAGGACAAATCACCTTAACCGCCTTAAGGAAATGGGACACATCCGCATGGGACGCTACAGAGCGACCACCAACAGGCCCCTGAAAACAAGTCAACGCAGCTACTTGCACCCAGAGGGACCCCAGCACTAGCCCTTTATCCAGACCCTCCTGGAGGAAAGTAAGAATCTTCAGGATTCCCGTCTTCCAAGGAGAGATACTCCGCTGCGTGCATCAAGCCTCGGAGACGCGCCAAACTTGGGCATACGCTGACGAAGTCGACGGATGGCACGCCTTTAGAAGGGTTGCGACCACGCTACTCAAATAACCTTTACCGCCTAGACATCAGCATTCAAGAGCCAGGCCATAAGCGAGTAGCGAATCGGGTCATCCATCAGAATTGGGCCTTGATGTAGTAGACCCTGACGAGCACCCAGATGCAATGGTGGTACTCGAGTTAATCGAACGAGGTCCACATACCACGGCCTCCGAGGCCAGTCGGGAGCTACCAGGATCACACTTCCCCAGTGTGACAGAATTTTCCAGAGTACTCTGCCGATGAGAACTCAGGGAGGAAACACGTATAGTCGCTCCCTCTGCGGCCATGGTTAAGCCAGGGCATCCAATCTGGAGGACTGGAACTCCCTCCTGCGACTGAAAAAGACCAGTTCTTTGGAATTCACTGCCATCGCCATTAGATCCATTATCGGTTGCCACCATGTTCGGACAATTCTCTGAAAAGCCCAAGGGGCTAGCTCCCACTTTCTGAGATCGAGAGTGTGTCAGCTGAAGAAGTCGGCATGCAAGTTTTGTACCCCGGCGATGTGTTGCACCGAGAGAGCCTGCAGATGTGCTTCTGCCCAGGGAAGGAGAAGGGCCATTTCCCTGGATACTCCTAGGGACTTGGTGCCGCCCTGGCGGTTGATATATGTCACTGTTGTTGCGTTGTTGCATAGAACTCGTACTGCCCGTGCCTCAAGGAGAGGCAGAAAATGTCACAAAGCCAGGCGAACCACCCGCGCTTCCAGTTGATTTATGGACCATTGCACCTCCTGAGTCGACCACGTCCCCTGCGTCGATTGATGCTGACAGAGAGCACCCCACCCAGAGAGACTTGTATCCATTGTCACTAGAAACCAACGAGGAGTCTCCAGGAAAACACCTTTGAGTAGATGATGGGGCGCCAGTCACCACTGCAGGCTGCGTTGGGTCTCCGGGAGGAGCGGCAGATGTATGTCGTAGTTTTCCGACACAGGGGACCAGTGCAAAAGAAGAGCCCTTTGGAGTCCCCTCATGTGCGCTCTGGCCCACGGCACGATCTCGATAGTAGCTGCCATGAAACCCAGAATCTGTAGGTAATCCCAAACCTCTGGGCTGTCTGAAGAAGGAACAAACGCAGCAAGGCTGTGAACTTTCGAAGCCTTTCTTGTGTTAGAAAGATTTTTCCCTTCACTGTGTCGAAGCGTGCTCCTAGAAACTCGAGTTGCTGAGATGGTTAAAGATGACTTTTGGCAACATTTACCACCCAGCCGAGCTTCTCGAGGAAAGAAACCACTTGAGTCACTGCCCGACGTGCTTCCAGCAGGGAGTCTGCTCAAATCAACCAGTCATCCAGGTAAGGATGTACTCGGATTTCCTGTTTGCGCAAAGCTGCTGCAACTACTATCATGACCTTTGAAAAGGTGCACGGAGCCGAAGCCAGGCCGAAAGGCATTGCACAAAACTGGAAGTGCTGACCCAGTACCACAAAGCGGAGGAAATGCTGCTGGTCGTCCTTTATGGGAATGTGGAATTAAGCCTCTGCCAGTTCTAGAGTGGTGAGAAACTCTCCTGCATGCACCGTCTGGATCACTTATCGAAGAGTCCCAATCCGGAAACGTGGAACCCGCAGACACCAATTTACGCCTTTGAGTTCTAGAATTGGGTAGAAGGCACCATCCTTCTTGGGCACTACGAAATAAATGGAGTAATGCCCACAGGCTCTTTCTTCTCGAGGGACAGGCTGAATAGCCATCAAAAGAAGCAGGCGGCGGAAGGTGGAGCGAATCGCCGCTCTCTTCAGCGGTCCTCCACCTGGCGAGACGACAAATGCCTCAGGAATGGGTTGGGAACACTCAAGAACATAACCGTGAGAGACTATATCGAGGACCCACTGATCTGAAGTAATGAGAGACCACTGACGAGAAAACAGAGTCAAACGTCCACCTATCAGAGGGATCCCTTTGGGCGGACCGCCCTCCAGAAAGATTTCCTGATGTCTGGCCAGTCAGTGGGAAGATTTTGTGGGTCCGACAAACTTGGAAGACAATGAGTAGTTTTCAGATCCCTTACAGGCACCCCAAAAGGACTGTGACCTCTGGTCAAAACATCCAGAAGTCGAAGAGGAGGAAGGCTTACCAGGGCGATAGTGACGAGCGTCACGAAATCTGGAGGTGCGTCTCAACATAGGTGAATACTGCTGAGAGGAATGCCTACTAGCAAACTTAGGCTTATCTTCCGGGAGCCGCTGGGGTCAAATTTCTCCTAGGTCTTTGACCAATTTGTCCACATCCTCCCCAAAAAGAAGCTTCCCTCTGAAGGGAAGTTTGGAGAGGCGTGCTTTAGATGCCGAGTCTGCTGACCATTGCCGAAGCCAGAGCCATCTGAGAGATACTGTGCCCGCCACC
Organism: Ichthyophis bannanicus; assembly: GCA_033557465.1. NCBI lineage: Eukaryota > Metazoa > Chordata > Amphibia > Gymnophiona > Ichthyophiidae > Ichthyophis > Ichthyophis bannanicus. Next base: position 379,988,420 of record CM066037.1, on the reverse strand, counting down.
ACCGCTCTCCCCGAGAGGCGCAAGAGATCATAAAAGGTATCCGCCAAGAACACTGTGACTGATTCCAGATGGGCCAAAGCTGGATCTTCCGGCAGACGCTGAATCCATCTGAGAAGGGCTCGGGCCGCTAGACCCCCGCAAACAGAGGCCTGGAGAGATAAAGACGAAGCCGAAAAGGCCATCTTGAGAAGACTCTCAACTTTCCTTTCTTGTTGGTCACGAAGTGCTGCACCACCCTCCACGGGAATGGTAGTGTGCTTTGTTACTCCGGTCACAAGAGCATCCACCTTGGGGTATGTTAGCCATTTATCTAAGTCCGGAGATGCCCAGAGATAAAGCTGCCCTAGACGGCGGGCAGACCAGAGAGGGATATCCGGAGTGTCCAGCTCTGCTGGGAATGGAAAGGCTCTAGAGGGCTTGCGAATGCTTTGTAATATTGGGTCTGGCTGAGAAGTAGCAGCAGACTGCGGATCTTGCTGCTCCTGCTGAGCTGTCAAACGTAGGGCTTCAACCACCTGCACAATTAATGGCAGCAATTCCTCTTTGCGAAACAAGCAAATATCCTGCGCTTCTGCTTAGCCTTCCACAGAAAACTCTGAGGGTGACCATTCCCCATCCTCCCAGTCTGACAAGCCAGCGCTCTCCTCACCAGAGGACGGGCCGTCCCCTCGGGCTTTTGGCCAAGCGGTAGTAGCCCAGAAAATTTCCTTAGGAGACCAAGTATCTATCTTGGATATGTCCTCTGGCCTAGAGTGCTTGTAGGAGGCTGTGGCTGCAGACTGAGGAATCTGAGCCAGGGTATCCACCGTAGATCTGGAAGTATTAGTGTGCCAGAGATCCCAGGCTTGCCTAAAAAGTGCCAAAAACTGGGTATCCGAGGCATACAGTGGCTCTTGTTGACTGAAAGATTCTGGAGCAACAGGGGATAAGCGAGGAGGAGAGGCAGGTTCACCCACTGGAGGAAGCTGCCTGGGTCCCTCTAGCCCCTGAGGATGCACAGCAGGAATGCCTCTGTCCTGAGTCCCCTTGGCCAATGTCACAGAAGTCTCCTCAGGATGATCAAGGCACACACTACAAATGCCATCCTGCAAATCCTTATGTTTCTTAGTGCAGACCATGCACCGCTGAAGGGAAGGCATAATAGAGGCAAATAGCGATGGACTGCGGCCACAAAAGGTACAAAAAAACAAAAAATCTCTCAAAACCCACTTTAAAAAACCTCAGAGAGGCACAGGCTGGCAGGGGAGGCAGAAATTAATATATTAAGGTGCCCACAAAAGCCCTCCAAATAACGGAGCTACGCTGTAAAATTCCTGCCAAAACAAAATAGCCACCGCTAAAAATCCAGCCGAGAAAAAGAGCTCCCTGAAGTCTTAAAACATACAGAAAAATTACAAAACTAACTGATTCGAGGAGCTAGGGCTGTAAGGACCCTAAATAGGGTGCTTATTGTCAAAAAACTGGCCCCAGATCATCCCGATGAAAATCGGGAGGGGGGAGGGGGACTCTGAAGATTAACTCACTGTACCTGGAACAGAAGCAGTGCAGAGAAGCCAAGGCAGACAAGTCACAGCAGAGGAGAGATAAAGCTGTCAGGAAAAAAACTGCAGGTTCCCCCAAAGACCGGCTGCACAGCTCCTCATGAGCTGATGCAGGTTTTCTCCCCTACAGAGAGGGAAGCTCAACTGATCCTCCTGACTAGGAGCTCAACCTCAATCTGCCTGAACTCAATATGTATATAAATCTAAATATATATATATGTATGCAGCTGGGAAACCCAGAGGGGCACCTCTAGTGCACCCTGGGTGCATCCAGCAAGAAATAATAAAAGGTTTAAAAGAAAAGATCAGAGAGAAAAAAAAATACACTCCACATCTGCTGGAGACAGAGAAATACCGGAGCGCCCTCTACTGGGGGTAGCTAGATATTACCAGAGAACAGCCTATCAGGCTACTGGTATTTTTTTATTTGTCTCTGTCTCCAGCATCTGCTGGTAGGGGGACTAAACCCATTTGTCTGGACTGGTCTAGCAGGATGTACTGGAAAGATGGGATATGCTGGACCACAATGAGTAGAGGAGAGAGAGAGGGATGATGCTTCACCATGTGGTGGGGAGAGAAGAGAGGAAAGATGTTGGACATGGTTGATGGGGAAATAGAAAAACAGAGGGGGTATGCTGGACTAGGGGGAGAAAGAGACAAGGAGGCTGATGCTGGGAGATGGGGAAATGAGAGAAGGGGATATCATGTTATAAGAAGAGTCAAATGTTGAAGTTGGAAGAAGGGGATTGGAGACTGATGCAGGTGATGGGGATTGGAGAAGGGAGCCAATGCTGACAGATGCTAGCGGAGGATGTGGGAGAAGATTGGCCTGCTGAAAGAGGTACAGTGGGTTTGTCTGTGAACAAAGTATAGGAAGAGTTAGAGAAAAAAGGATTCCAGTGGGGAGGGAGATAAAATATTTTAATCTGCTAAGTGCAAAGGAGTCCTAATTTAGGATCCCAACCCATTTGGAGAAATTGCCCTAAAGGAGCGCTAACCCAGGATCTTTTTGCCAGCAGCGAAAATGATAAATATTTAAATTGGGAATGACAGACTCAAATAACTCAGGCAAAAGACACAACCACCATTATCACAGACCGTTTGTTGAACAGAATTCATTTGTTTGTATTCATGATTTGTATTCATGAACTGGACATTTTTGGTTACAGCAAAAGAACTGGAGCACCCAATGCAGAGTCAAAGCCTCTTTAATTTATGCGCCAAGGGCCTTGAAGGAATTTCCCCTCCACCCCCCAGAGAACCTGCTCCCTGGTAAGAATGTGTGCTAGCTGAGTGAAAGAGAGGGAGAGAGCCCAGGGTACTGGGTGGGAGATGCTAAGGAGGCCACCTTGGGGGGAGAGATGGAGGGTTTGTCATGGCTTGAACTGCTGTCCAGGGAAAGGGGGTGCTGATGTTGGGGTATTCTTTGGGTCGGGGTTGTGTATGCTGTGCCAGTGGCTCTGTGCTGGGGCAAGTAGCAGATGCTGTGTAACAATGCTTTTTCTGTTTTGTTTTGTTTTTTAAAGGGAATGGCAGCTATCATGCTACTGAGCTGTTGGTTGCATAGGTGCACTTAACATCACCTCTTGAGGTGGCAGTAAGTGCAATTGCACTATCAGCGGTCATAACCACCAGTGTGTGGCAACATCCAGTGAGTTTACTGTCGCTGGCCACCACACCCATTCTCCACTCCAATCCCCCCCACCCCCATCACCCCTTTGTCATGCTAAAAGCAGTTTGCAAGGGACTTTTAAAGTACTTGCTGATTTTAGCATGCAATAGCACATTTATTGCAGGGCTCCTGTAACAGCAAACGTTAAAATGCACACTAACCATCACCACACTTTAGTAAGCATGCCCCTATAAAATTTATACAAAACATTTATCCGTTCCATTGCATTCAATCATTTGATATACCACCTCTCGCTTACCATTATGCAGTGTACAATTGTTAAAATGAAAGATATAATTAAAACAAACAAAAATAATCAATCTAACTTACAACTGAATACTAATGTTTTCCAATGCATGCAAGAATGATTATAAATATAAAGGAAAAGTCAAGGGGAAGAGCAAGAAGGCAGAGTTGGGGGTGGAACTTGGGCACCTCCAACAAGGTGTTCCATATCCCTGCAGCAGGGCCACTCTTAAAGTCTTTAGCCCAGGCAACAGAAAAAGAAAATCTCTGTGATATATTGGTGCTGCTGGAAAAAGTGTGTCTGGGAGTTGGAAGGGGGAAATGAGAGAGAGAGGGAGGGAAGAAACAGAGTGCACCTGGGGAAGAAAACAAAGGAGAGGGAATGGAGAGTGTGTGCCAGGAGCAGTGAAGGGAGGAGAGCATTCTGGGAGGGGGAGGAAGAGTGAGCAAGAGTGTTCAGAGGGAGGGGACAAGGTTAGGAGGGAGAATGTGCTAGGAGGAAGAAGAGAAAGGAGGGAGATATAGAGTGAGTGAGTGCTGGGGAGATATACAGTGAGTGAGTGGTGGGAAGGGAGAAGGTAAGAGGTGAGAAAAAGGAGGGGGAAGGGAAGAGATGGGGAGGGGAAGATTAACGCCACTAGCACAACACACCTCGATACAATCACTGAAGCCAACAAGCATTGCTCCATCAACCTACCATACAGGGCCCCATCAACCTCCTCGGACGACCTCTCAACAATAACACAGGTACACTAAAAAATTTTTTTTTTTAACTGCCTCTAATGTTTCGATTGATTTTTACGTTTTTTGGTGCGCTGAATCCAAATCTGGTAACCAATTTGCTCCATCACGTACAGATTTTTTGCTACATTGGGTTAGCAGTTTGAGGTGAACGTTTCAGATTGAGTGCGATCGAGATAAAGGTTTCTTGGATGAATTCTTTATACTAATTGTTTAGTAGTTATTCAAATAAGAATAAAGAAAATTGTAACAAGGCAGCACATAAGAATAGAGTAATGTCAACAAAACACACTGTGATGGTAGCAAAATTGTCTGCACTTAAAACAGCCACATACATGTGCACAAACATTGAGCATATAAGAGCGAGGTTAGACACAAAGCAAAGCAAAGAAATGTGCAAAAAATGTTGTACAGGTATGTATGTAAGAATAGAAAACGCAAACCGCACCATTGCAATACATGAAGACAAACACCCGATGGTGTGAAAATAAAATTTTAATAAATGAGATCCGACACTGTGGTAATAACTAGCAAATTTTTATTTCAAAGTTTAGTAAAAACACGATATTTGTCAACACAGTTTAGATTTTAAAGTCATTCTTGGGTCAATCAATCTCCTGGTGGGCCCGTTTCTTCTTCCCCCGAATGCTTCTCTTGGTGCGCTGCTTGGCGTATTTTTCATCTGGGGTTTCCCGCAGCAGCAACCAGCAGAAATCAGCCATCATAGTGGTGTTCCATCTTCCTTGGTACCTTCTCTCTGCGTCCTTGATGTCACTGTACGCCTCCAAGTTTTCGGGAAAGTAGTTCACATGGGAGTGCAAGAAATGGACTTTCAGGCTCATGTTACAGCCTTGTTCTTTGAAGGCATTGAGCATCCTGGCAACAATATCCTTATAGTTCTCATCCCACCTGTTCCCCAAGAATTTGAGAACAACATCCTTGAAGGAATCCCAGGCTTCTTTTTCCTTCTCAGACATCGTTTCAGCGAATGCTCCATCTGAAATGAGTTTCCTTATATCAGGGCCAACAAACACTCCTTCCTTTAGCTTTGCTTCAGAAAGTCGGGGGAACTTTGAGCAAAGGTACTGAAAGCACTCACCATCTTTTGGAAGGGACTTGATGAATTGCTTAATGAGACCCAACTTAATGTGGAGAGGTGGTAATAGAATTTTATCACGAGGTACCAAGCTCTCATGAAGAACATTTTTCTCACCGGGTCTCAAATACTCCCGAATTGGCCAGTCTTTTTTCCCCCAGTGTAGGTCGCGGGCCCGGCTATCCCACAAGCAAAGGAAGCAGGGATATTTGGTGAAACCGGATTGCTGCCCTAATAGCATGGATAGAATTTTAAAGTCTCCACAAATCATCCACTTATGCTCATCATAACGAATCTTCTGAAGAATCAGGGCCAAATTCTCATATTTTTCTTGGAGAATAACAGAGTGAGCAATAGGAACTGAAGCGAATGTGTTGCCATTATGAAGAAGAACACCTTATATGCTGTCTTTTGACGAATCAATGAACAGCCGCCATTCAGCAGGATCATACTTGAGTTTAAACTTTTCCATCACTCCGTATATATCGTTGCAAAATACCAAATCTTCCTCTTTGCTGAAATACTTCAAAAATTGTGTCTCGCGGTTGCGGTACCAATAAAAAGTTGTTCCTGGTGACAATCGATTTTTCTGTTTAAGCCGAGAACCTAGCAGTTGGGCAGCATCTTTTGGGAGTCCTAAATCCCGGACTAAATCATTCAATTCAGCTTGAGAGAAAAGTTCAGGTTTCGGATCTGGTTCAGTTTCAAACTCGGAAGTACTGGACTCATCGGGAAAAGCCATCTGATGAGTCTCATCATGATCAGAACCGTCCACACAAATATGATCCAAAGATTTTGGTGGTTCAGGCACAGGTACTTCGTTGCTATGAGGCATAGGCCTAATTGCTGAGGGAAGGTTGGGGTAACTTATTACGTTCTTATTTTTTAAGTTGTATCCCTTCACAATGCAAGAGCAAAAATAGCAGTCACTGCTGTGGTCTCTTTGTTCACGCCACATCATAGGTATTCCGAAACGAAATGCTTGTTTTTTACCTTTCATCCATAAGCGTAGATCTTCCTCACATGTCTTGCACACTTTGTGAGGAGCCCACGGTTTGTCTTGATCGCCTAACTTCAAACCGAAATAGGCGAAATATACTTTTTTAATAAATGCAGAAATGTTCCTCTGCCGCTTTTTCACGGTATATTCCCCACAAATAAAACAAAAACTGTCCGGATAGTTGACGCAACCTCTGGCTCTGTGAGCCATCACAAATACACAGCACTGCAAACTACAACTGTAGTGAACCACTTCGGAATAAAGCTGGATTACGACTGAGCAAACAAAAGGTAATAATGAACTTACAAGAAACTGAAATTTGACAGGAATGTTCATGTCGCAACCACCGTGTTTGAGCGAGCGAACGAGGCGAGGCGAACAGGAAAGAACATGCGCCAGCGCGAGTACTGGATTTAGCCCCCCGCCTCCCAATTGTCCTGTTAATGTATAAAATGAATACAAAACACTCTAAAATATCATGAGGGAGTGTTTCTAGTTAGTTAACCATTACAACCTCTATTTTGGGCCAAGAAAATAAACTGCAGTCGGCTAAAAAGAAATTATGTGAACATTCCTTATATGGGTAAGAAATCTAATTTTGCAAGAAAACATGATGTGATGGAACATTTTGGCTATTTTTCCTGGATTCAGCACCCCAAAATCTATAGGAATCAGTTGCAAAACTGGAGGCAGTTGTTTGGTAGTGTACCTGTGTAATTGACCTCACTCTCAATGTTCGGAACCCATGCACACCAAATTGGGTACTAGGTGACTTCAATCTTCCAGCCCTGAAAGACACTCAAGCATCAGCCTTCTGCGAAGCTCTCGAGGAACTAGGTTACAAGCAACTAGTCAATGAACCTACTCACTCGAAAGGAAACATATTGGACCTGATATTCGCCCCACAGACAGCCTTTACCTCAACCCACGTCCCCATGCTGTCCACTACTGCAGTACCCTGATCGGACCACAAACTAATCAATCTCCAAATACCCGTGCTCAGCAACAGCCAAAAGAACGTGGGTAGTCTGAGCAGCACCAGCAGGGCACCACCGAGAAGGTTCCAACCTTTCGACAAGGAAGGTATCCTGAGTAAAACCGGCCCGCTCCTCGCCTCGACATCACCCAACCTCGATGACCTGATCTCCGACTGGAATAATAGCCTCAGCACCATTGCCCAATGTCCACCATCTAACAAGCCTCCAAGGAGATGAGCCACCGCAGCCTGGTACTCCACAGATCTGCGATCATCACTTACCCACCTAAGGAAGCTAGAAAGACGCTGGCGTCGATCACACTCCGCAGAAGACCAGAGGGCATACAACCTTCACTTGACAAAAGCACCATGAAGCAATAACAGGGAAAATGAGACAATTCCACACGGACACCCTTAAACGGTCACTAAACAAACCACACGACCTGTTTAGTCTCGTCACGAACCTAACAAAGGAACCAGCCCCTGACCAACCAAGTGGGATCCACCCTCAAGAATTTTCAGACTACCTGCAATCAAAACTATGCCAGACCAATAGGTCCGCAGCACCCACCACCGTACACAAGACCACCTATCTAACGGATTTAGGGAGTCCCATGGTGTGGAAACACTCCTCACCACCCTCTACAACAACATAATTGCTGGAATCGACAACATTCGCCAAGGGTTTGTCCTCATCTTCATGGACATAGCCGCTGCTTTCGATTCAGTAAGCCACGAACGTCTCCTGGGGCATCTCAAGGAGAAGGGTATTTGTGACACAGCACGCGAATGGTGCAAGTCATACCTATCTGATAGATGGCAGCACGTACGATCCGGAGACTCATCATCAGAACCTTTCCAGCAGAGGCAGGGCATTCCGCAAGGATCCTCCCTCTCCGCCCTGATATTCAATATATACATGCAGCCTATCTGCAAGCTCATCCGATCATTCAATGTAGACTGCTTGATATATGCCGATGATGTACTGCTCTACATGCCATTCGCAACAGAGCAGCTGGACCTCTCCCCACTGACAGACTGCTTTAATGCAGTATCCGACTGGCTCCAAACTTAGAACCTTCGAATGCAGCACAAGAAAATTGAGGTCCTTTTCATTATGAGGAACCAAAACTTCACCCCGCCACCCCATTTAAAGGTTAAGGAAACAGAGCTACAAACCAAAACCACAATCCGATACCTTGGCGTCACTTTAGACCAACGCCTGGACATGAAGGTACACATAAGCAACACAGTAAGAGCAGTCTACCACAAGATCCAAATACTTAGGCACATACGCTCCCTGCTAGAGCCGGACGACTTCAGGACAATTTATCAAGCGTTGATTATACCACACTTTTATTACGCTAATGCAATCCTACAAGGGCTCCCACAATCCACCCTGAACCCACTCCAGCTTGCGATGAATGCCGCGGCGAGAGTCCTACACGGGCTTTCAGGAGTGAACATGTGACGCCCATCCTGAAACAGCTCCACTGGCTCCCGATACATGGCAGACTCTCCTTCAAAACCCTACTGCTGACTTTCAAGGCCATCAATGGGCTCTCCTCTACTTCACTCATGGAGCTTATCCACACCATCTCCCCCAACAGATCTAGAAGATCTGCAGCAGTCAACACACTGGTAATCCCGAAGGCAATAACTCAATGCACCCAAGCAACAACAAACAGGGCTTTCAGGTTCTGTGCAACCAGATGCTGGAACGCCCTACCACCCACCATCCAGGCAATCCCTGACCTAACCCAGTTTAGGAAGGCATTGAAGCACCACCTCTTCCTCAAATACTACCCAGAGGACAGCACCCTAACAGCCTCCCCCCCCCCCCACCTAGTACAGCCACACCAACATACCTGGCAAGCCATCCATGACTACGATTACCTTCTATATGATGATTACCTTCTATATGACTCAATCGTGATGCCTATGTGTAAATAGTTACCCCACTGTTATCCAAGTTTTAGTGCCTGTTCTTTGTAAACACAGAGTGGCTTGCTGCACTATGTAAGTTTTCTGTTCCATGTAAACCGCACTGATGTCGAATAGCGCGGTATAAAAGAGACTGTAAATAAATAAATAAATAAATAAAAGGAAAGAAAAGGTGGAGGGAAAGATGGGAAAAGGGGAGGAGGGTGAGGAAAGAGGGAAAGGAGAGACATGAGAGGGGAGGAGAGATGAATGGAAAAGGGCAGAAGAGCAAATAAGAAAGGAAGGAAAAGGTGGTGTGAAGGAGAAAAAAACAAAAAGGGAGGATTAGAAGAAGAGAATGCAAATATTTGAAGGATGAGGACATTATAGTGAGATGGGGAAGGTGAGCATGTATGGAGAAAGAATGTGTGTGGGGAGGGGAGGGGCAAGTGGTGTATGTGTGAGAGAGCAGTAAGGGATGGAGAAGAGAATGGAAGAGTATACGTAGAATAAAGAAAAACAGAAGAAAAGGAGCATAGAAATAGCAAACAAAAGAAAGGCAACAAGATAAAAATTCTAGAGGAAATGCTGAAAGAGTAAAATGAGTAGCATTGAAAGAAATTTAAAATAAAGAGGGGAGAGGAAATGTGGGAAAAAGAAACATGAAAATAAATCTAAATGAAAGAATAAAAAAGGAAACAAAGAAACATAAAGGATGATGAAAAAAATAGGTTAACAAATAGATAGGTATGAAAATATTTTATAGTTGAACAGGTGGGAGGGTTGAGGTGTGGCAGCAGGCCCGGGAGGAAGAAATGGGTCAGAAAGTGATCATGTGTGTGTGTGTGTGTGTGTGTGGAAGAGAGAGTATCAGAGGGGGGAGGGAGGAGGGAAAAGGGAAGCTCATCAATTTCAATCTGAAGGGAGAGGGGGGAAGTCCTCCTCTCACTAGTATGTTTCCTTTGTCTTGCTTCGTCAATCAAAGCAGGTAAATTATGTTTATGCAACTGCTTCTGAGCATGTGTAAATTTGTGCAGGAGTTTTCAGAAAGTCCATTATAAAATGGCATATAGGCACATTTGGAAGGTAATTTTATCAACATTTTATGTGCGTAAAATGATGTTTTATGCAGATAAAAGTTCTCTTATAAAAATGGGTTATGCCTAAAAATGCACACAGGGTAAACTTCCATGTATTTGTAGAGTAGGTGTGTCCAGAAGAGGAGTTAGGGTGCAGTATGGGCATAGTCACAATTTATGTCTATATTTTATAACATATGCTCATCCACGCATAATTTTACATTAACATTTACATAGAACGTGGTGATATTTCTATTTTGGTTTCTTTAGATCTATCTTCTGCTTTCGATCTTGTCGATCACCCAACACTCCTTACACGCCTGGGGTGCGCGGCACAGTTTTCAACTGGTTCAGATCATTTCTCTCTTCTCGTTCCTTCTCTGTTTGTGTAGGCTCTTCCCACTCCCCTCCCCTGTGCAGTTCCCCAGGGCTCTGTTTTATCTCCACATCTCTCCACTCTTTCTTGCAGCCTGGTGTATCAGCATATTACTATGCTGATGACATAGTCTTACTTTTTCATACCTGTTCCCTTTCCCCAAATCTTTCCTCTCTTAACTCCTGTTTTTCCAATAACTTCTCTTGGCTGACTAATGACTACCTACACTCGAACCCATCCAAGTCAGCGGCCATGTGGCTCACCTTCAATACTAATGTGACCACACGAGTACTTAGGTCAAAATGAGATTTGGTGGTCACCTTCAATACTTACAAAGTAAATCACCATAAGGTCACAAATGGTAGATCATTCCAATCATACAATGTGACAGAGAACCTTATAGGTTCATGTAAAATTACTCACTTCCACACAAATTATATATCCAGAATTAACTTGATATGGAGTGCCAAAAAATATATGTCCTTATAAAATTTAATATTTTATTAACTCTATTTTCATTATCATTTATATGACATTTCATATGAAATCACATATCACATCACCTATAACATATCACATCACATATATCACCCCACATTACATATACACATAAATACCCCTTACATTTTTAGACACATTAATACTAACTCAAAAAACTAATCAACATCAATATCTAACTAAATTGCAACATTACATAAATTTACAGAACATAAACAAGCAATTGCAATTGCACAACCCCTATTCATGATAATACAAAACTCCTGCAATAATATATATATATATATGAAAAACGCCACAATTGAGCAATTGCACTAGCCCTATTGTACAGTGGTGGAAAGATATACAAATTACCCTGCAGTTATGGTGGAGTTTTGACATATTTGGAGAATCGGCAAGCTGAGGTGCACGTTTCCCCTTGCAGCTACAGTGGAGCTTTGACAAGTTTGGATTTACGTGCACGTGAAGGAGTGTGTGAGGTGCACACTTTGTTCCTGCAACTATAGCCTGTAGACTTTATAGATCTTTGTATTGGGACATGTATGTACAATGCAGCTTTGCATTGTATCTTTGAAAAATCTTGTGATTTCTATACATATTAGGAGTTTTTATGTTATCTTGTTATACCATTATGTGATTTATGCCTAATAAGGTTAGTGCAATTGCTCGATTATGCTGTTTTTCCTATATATTTATTTATTTAAACGGATTTCTATACCGCCTTATCCTACAATCAAGGCAGTTTGAACAGCAAACAATCGATAAAATACTGTGTCTAGTGTGCACATGCAGTGGGCAGTGTATGCGTGTGAGTGTGTCTGGACGTTGATTTTTGGTGTGCTATTTACAGCGTGCGCTATTTACAATGCTATGTATATCAGGTCCTTGCTTAATTACTATTATCATGATAGGCAGCCAGTGGAGCTCTTTTAGGGTGGGTGTGATGTATTCTTGTTTTGTGGTGCCGGCTATTATGCATGCTGCAGTGTTTTGTGCCAGTTGCAATGGTCTTAGTGTCTGTTTTGTTAAGCCCAGATAGATTGGGTTGCAGAAGTCTAGGATTGGGGTTATTAGTGCCTGACAAACTGCGCGGAAGTGTCCCTGAGCGAGGAGGGGCTTGAGGCGTCGTACTAGTCTCATCCTGTGGTATGCATTTTTGGTGGTTCTGCTAATGTGGGACTGAAGGTTAAGTTCTTTGTCCAGGGTCACTCAGAGGTATTTCACTTCTGGTTGTATGGGTATGGTTGTGGTGCCTATCTTGATGTTGTGAAGGGGGATGAAGTCGGAGCTTCGTGTTATGATTAGCACCTCGGTCTTGCTGTAGTTTATGGTCATGTTGTTGTCTTGAAACCAGGTGTTCATGTGTATGAGGCAGTCTGTTATCTTGGTGTAGTCTGGGTTGTCAAGGGTGATTGGTGTGTATATCATTATATCGTCCGCTTAGATTGTGTATTTTATCCCATGTTCTTTTATGATGCTGCATATTGGCTGGATGTAGAGGTTGAATAAAAGTGCTGATAGGGCGGATCCTTGGGGTACGCCTTGCATGACTTTTATGGGTCGGGATGTGTTGGGCCCAATCTTGACCTGTATCTGTCTGTCCGTTAGGTAAGAGTGGAACCACCTCAGTGTGTCTCTGTGTAGTCCGATGTTCTGTAGCGTTCCGTGGTCCTCTGTGTCAAATGCTGATGATATGTCAATGAAGATCATGAGTATTCCGTTCTTGCTGTTGTCTATGAGGTATAGTACGTTGTTAAATAGGTATAGCAGGAGTGTTTCAACTCCATGGTTGGGGCAGAAACCGTGTTGGTTGAGGTCCAGTTGTGCATAGTTGTCGATGTGGTCTTGTAGCTGATGTTGTACCGCTTTCTCAATAATCTTAGCAAGTAGGGGGATGCTTGAGATAGGTCTGTAGACTGCTGGGTTGTTTTTGTTGAGTGCTGATTTCTTTGGGATTGGTCTTATTGTGGCGAGTTTTAGCTGGTCTGGCATGATACCTTGGGTTAGTGAACTGTTCACCATGTTGTGTATGGTGTGGATGAAGTTTGACTTTATCATTTTGATCCATGTGACTGGGCATGGGTCTGTTGGGGCCATGCTTGTGTTGAGTGCGGTGATGATGTGTGAGAGCTGCTCTATGGATGGGTTGCTAAATTTGTCCCAAGTTTTTGTTGAGGGGTTGGGTGGTTTGGTGCTTGTGTCAGTTATCCATCGTGGGGCTGAATGGAATTTGTCTTGGATGTGGTCTGCGAATGTTTGTGGGTCTATTTGCACTTTGTTGTCGGATTTCTGCTCCTTGGTGAGTGTTTTCACAATTTCGAAGAGCTCTCTCGTTTTGTTGTTTGATTTGAGTATAATGTTTGTGTTGTATTCTCTCTTTGGTTGATGAGATCATTGTACTCTTTTTGTTTTGTTAAGTATAGTGCCTGATTATTGGGAGACTTGGTGTCTCTCCATCGCCGTTTTAACTTCCTGAGTTCTCTCTTTTCGTTCCGTATGATTTTTGAGTACCAGGGTGTGTGATGTGCCCTAGTGCGGCGATCTTTCTTGGGTCTGTGTTCGGTGGCTTTGGCAGCTGCATTGATGACGCTGTTCCATTTTCTGATTTGTTCATCTAGATCCTCTTCTTCCATATTCAGGTGGGGTAGAGTGTCCTGGAGAAATTGGTCCCTGTCAAAGCTTTTAAATCTTCTTTGTGCTGTTGGTTTGTCTAGGTTTTTGTCATGGTTTTGCCCTTGTGGCATGGCCTCTATATTGATTATGTGATGGTCTGACCATGGAACGGGGGTGACATCAGGTGTTGATATGTTACCACTGTCCATTAGAAAGTTGGGTGCGAATATGAGGTCTGGTGAAGATCCGTGTTTGTGTGTCGGGGTGTTGATCAGTTGGGTGTATTGTAAGGATCCCATAGCTCCTTTGTGTTGGAGGATCTTTGGTTGAAGTCTCCTAATAGTAGCAGGGGTTTGTTGCTAGTGTTGATGGCACAGACCTCTTCTAGAATGAATGCTAGTTCATCTGGTGGTGCATTCGGGGCTCTGTAGGTGAGGCATAGTGCCATCCTTTTGTTTTCCACAGTGATGGTGTTGCATTGGTTTGTGTTTGATGCGCTTCGTGACTTGAATCTTAGGCTGTTCCTTGCAAGGATCAGGACCCCTCCTCCTCTTCGTTGTGTATGTGGGCAGTTGAATGCTGCGTATGTGGGTGGTACTAATTGATTAAGTAGCACGTTATCAGTGGGGGTGAGCCATGTTTCAGTAATGCACAGTATGTCAGGTTGATGATCTTCTATGTGGTCTGCTATTGTGTTAATTTTGTTTCTTATGGATCTGGCATTGATGAGCTCGATTGTGATCGTAGTCGGGGTGCTTAGTTGTATCTGTGCTTTGTTTGGGTGTGTTTGTGTGTTGGATTTGTGTCTGTTTTGCCTCCTGTGCTTGGGTGTCTTGACGGTGTTCCAGTGTGTGTACTGGGGGTGTGTGAAGGGTTGTGCTGGCTGCCATGGAGTGCTTGTTGGTAGGTTGTGGTTGGTTGCCTGATGTGGTAGGAGTTGGGTGAGGAGGAGGCTGATGGGCAGAATCCATGTTGTGTACATTTCTATGCTGGTCAGAGTTTGGTATATGGGTGCACTTACTTTGCTCTGCTGGTGTTGGCTTTCGTATCTTCGTTGTCTGAGTTCGCTTGCTGCTGGTGGCCTTGTTGCAGCAGTAGGCTGTGGTTGCTTCTGTGGCTGCACCAGAGTGCCACGACAAAGGGCCCTCCGGTGAGGTCCCCAGGCATGGTCCTGTCGGGTGTGGGTGGGTTCAGCTGGGCTGCTGTTTTCAAAAGTGCTCCCACTGCCCTGATTGGGCAGGAGCTTCTGAGCGGGGGGGTTTCCTTTTGATGTTGTTGGAGCTGCTTCAGTTTGTTGCTGGAGGTGCTTTTTGGTGCTGTTGCTTGTTTCCACCTTTGTGCCACGCCAAAGGGCCCTCTGTGAAGCCCGCAGAGCGTGGGCGTGCTCGTTGGAGCTGGCTTTTTATGCCGGCTCAGCTGTTCCTCACACTGCCCCGATTGGGCAGGAGCCTCCAAGCGGGAGATTTGGCTGCCTCTCCCATTCGGGCGCTCCACCCCTAATCGGGGGAGCTGCTGGAAAGTGGCTGCTGCTGGATGCTAGTTCGTCTGGTGGCGCATTCAGGGCTGCTGGCTGGTTTCCCTATATATATTATTGCAGGAGTTTTGTACTATCATGAATAGAGGTTGTGCAATTGCAATTGCTTGTTTATGTTGTGTAAATGTATGTAATGTATCTAAGAATATGAGTGGGTATTTATGTGTATAAAGTATGTAATGTGGGATGATATGATATGTGATGTGATATGATGTGATCTGTGATATGTGATGTGATATGTGTTTTCATATGAAATGTCATATATATGATAATGAAAATAGAGACAATAAAATATAATATTTTATAAGGGCATATATTTTTTGGCACTCTGTATCAATTTAATCCTGGATATATAATTTGTGTGGAAGTGAGTAATTTTACATGAATCTAGAAGGTTCTTGGTTGCATTGTATGATTGGAGTCACTTTCAATACCCCCACCCCTGATCTCTCTCCTTCCCTTGCTGGAACACGCATACCACTCACCTCATCTCTGCGGTATCTTGGGGTCACCCTTGACTTGGCCGTTACCTTCCATCAGCACATTACTTCACTCATCCGCTGCTCATTCTCTACCCTTTACCAGCTTTGCGCGATCCGTCCTTTTCTCTCTCCTTCCTCACTGACCACGCTCATGGTGTCACGTCTTCTATCCTGACTTGACTACGACAATATTGTTCTGGTGGGTGTTCCCCAATACCAACTCTGCCGACTTCAACTTGTTCAGAATACTGCTTACATAGGGATCACATTACTCCTCTCCTCATCCGTCTCCATTGGCTTCCACTTGAATGTCGTTAGCAATATAAGATTCTCAATATAGTACAAAAAAACCATCCATACTGGTACTCCTCAATCTCTCACTGATCTTATTCACATACTTTCCTCTGTGCAATTCACAATGATCGTCTGGCTCTCCCATCCCCTGCTCATGTTTGTCTCGAGTAAACCCATCACTTTGCCTTCTTCTTTCTTGGTCCAGCCCTCTGGAACTCCCTCGCAGCTCCTCTTCGTGCTGAGCATTCATACACAAGGTTTAAGTCCATGCTGAAAACTAATTTATTCCACCATGCATTTGACCTACCCCTCACTACTTCCCCTATGTGCTCTCCCTAACCACCAGTCCTCTTATACACCTGTCCTTTGCTTTTCTGTGTGTTCTATCCTCTTATCTTTCCTATCATGTAATGGCATTCCTATTCTTTTCTAGTCGCAGTCATTTATTGTAAACTGCCCTGAAGGTTTTTTTTGCATGGGCAGTCAATCAAGCAATGGAATAAAGATAAAGATTTGCTCTTGGGTACGTGTAATGTCCATGTCTTCAATCTAGACACCATTTTTGCAGAATTTGTGCTATTATTTTATAAAGACACATAGGGGCCTATTTACCAAAGTGCACACTAACAGTTATTGCATGACCGCAATTACAGCTACTGTGTGGTCATGGAACGTCCTATGATAAAAATCATGCATTAAATACTTTCCAAGGCAGGGAGCAGGAAAGGAATAAAGAATGGGCAGATTATGGATATAAGATGGCATTTGCAGTTAGTGCATGTTACAATACCATGTGCTGTCACAGCTGCAAATGATGTGGATACAATTAATGCCTCTTCAAGAGGAAGCATTAAGTGCATGCATGCTATTGGCATGCATTTTGCATGGTCCATAATTCCTAAAAATCCCAATCAGGCCACTCAGTATCCCGAACCCATCTCCTGGTCAACACCCTGAACTCACCCCCAACCCCAAAGAGCATATAATAAACCTTCCCCTTTCGTGAAATCCACTCCTAAACCTAATCAGCATGTAGTAAAGCTCCCTATCTCTCATTGGCATTCTCACCCAGTCCATCCTCTGAAACCACCCTGGGTACTGACTCGGAGTGTCCTTGCTGTGTTAGTGATGGGGCAAGGGTGATCCCCAGATGCTCCTGCCCCATTGCCACTTGGGGTTCCAAATGGCAGCTCTGATCCCTAGTGATAGTCTCATGGTTCTACCACCAGGGTTAAGATGCCAAATGACCCTGATCCTTAGAAGTAGATTATTACTAGGGAGCAGAGCCAGCATTTTGAACCCAATTGGCAACAGGGCAGGAGCATCCAAGGATCGTTCCTGCCCTACTACTAATGTACCATGGACCCTCCCAGCAAGTTCTAGGGGAGGACTTGGGAGTGTTTTCATAAATAGACAACAAATAGGCACTTTCCTTACCTATTAACCTGTTATAAAATTATCCCATGTTGTCTTTATAAAGTAGGTGAAGCACATGTGCCTTTATGCATTTACTGTGTAGATGCCCTATGATAAATTACCCTCATATTATGCAATTTAGTCACTATACCATCATTATCAGCTGGTGCTCTCTTACCTGTTATTATCCACATAACGAATGAGCATTGGGTAGAAAGCATAGAGATCTCTACAGAGAACTGCAAACTCATCCAGAATTAGCAGCTCTGCTTCCTGTGCGTCTGTCCTGCTGTCTGCCTTTAGCTGTTCTTCCTCAAATACAGTCTTGATAGCTTTCTTCTTCAATTTCTCCAGTGTGGGAATAAAATGACTCTTAAGTAGATCAGGGCGTGCTTTACTTATAATAGGCTGTGCATAGACTAAAAATTCAAAGAGAAAAGAACTTTCCATAACCAAGTATAATTTTCATTTCAGTTAAGTTCATTTTAATGAATATATAAATTGCTTTTACTAAACAAAGTATAACAAAGTATAAGAACAATAAAATATAATTAAAAGCAAACATAAGTTGGATTGTGATAGAACACCCAGGGCCAATGTAATGTTACCCGACATTCTCGATAAACTTTCAGCCTATCACTCCCTCTCTATGTACTGTCATGCCCCCAGTGCCCAGGCACCAAGATTTTATAATTAAATTTAACAATCATGACCATCCCAAACATATCCTTCCCAAAAATATCCTTTAAAAATGTATAATTGGACATCATAAGCTCAATATTCAAAAGGATAGAAAACAAGGAGACGCAGCATAGAAATGTACATAAAGCTGCTAAGTAGCAAACTTATTTATTTAGATTTATTATCTTAGTTTAGTTTAGTTTATTTACAATGTGATCTTCCACCATATCGGAACAGCATGACGGTTTACAATGGTATGTCAAGGCACATTTACATTCAAGTACATTAGGTATTTCTTTGTTACTGGAGGGCTTTCAATATAAATTGGTATCTGAGAAAATGGAGGGGTAAGTGATCTCCCAGGGTCACAAAGAACATCAGTAGGATTTGACTCCTAGCTTTTTGGTTCTCAGCTCTCTGCTCTAATCACTAGGTGACTCCTCCATGTAAAAAAGCTCAGAACAATATTTTTTCATTCAACATATAATTGAGTTGTGGAATTCATTGCCAGAGGATGTGGTAAAAACAATTTGTGCAGAACAGTTTTGAAAAAGTTTAGATAAGTTTCATTAACTGTTACCAGATAGACTAGGGGAAAGACTATTGAATGGAACGATCCTCTAGGACACTGTATGCCCAATTCTGAGCCACGAATAGTTATTTGTGCCGGCAGCAGCCCCGACTAACTTCCCCGCCGGCTGAGTGGGGAAGTTAGTCGGGGGGGGGGGGGGGGGGAGAGGGGGCCCAGGGGCGGAGAGTGGGCAGGCAGTGGGCAGTTGCCAGCCCTGGACGTAAAGGGCAGATTCTAATGCTGGCCCTGCACATCCAGGGCTGGCAAAATGGCCAGGGAAGTTATTTCACCTCCAAGGTGGAATAACTTCCCTGGACGTTTTTTTCTGTGCATTCTGGGGGACGGAAGGGACTGGGGGGGCCAGAGTTTATTCCCCAGAGCCCAAGTATAATCCATCTAACCCGGATTTTCAATGCCAGGAAAAACCTTGCCTATCTTTAAGGCACAGAGGGATAAGCGGGTAGCATTGAAAATCGGTGCTACCCAGTTAGCCCTTTCCTCCGCCTCCATTTTGCTTTGTAACGCCCCTAACACACCCTGATGCTAACCACATAGCATCTGGACGTGTTAGGGACTTTTCTGGGATTTTTGAAGGGCACTACCCATGTGGGTTCCCTTCAGGAAACCTGGATATGGCATTTACACAGGTAACTAGGGAAGTTACCCGTGTAAATACTTTCGAAAATGTCGCTCATAGTGAATGACGTTCCAGACAAAAAAATTATTGCCAAAAATGGTCCCTCCCTGGACCATGTAAGGCTGGTCTGGATGAATCACTTCTGCCAGTACAGTGCTTTCGCTAGGAGAGAGCAGCGATACGGGATACTAGTTCCTTATGTCTTGCATGTATCCTCTCTTAGCAAGAGGGTCAACTCCACACTATGGCAGGAAATTAGCAATCTTCCCATCTCAAGGGCTTCACTCAGAACCTGCAGGAGACTGGGCCCTAGCAAGTAAAAAAAAAATGACAGAAAAATTCTGTCACCAGCCCATCAATGCCCAGGGACTCCTAGCTGAAAGCAGCTGAGATCACCCAGACTCAGGGGCTCATCTAGCCTCTTCTGTCACCTTCGCTGACTATAGGAAGACTGGATCCAGGAAGAAGAGAGTCAAGTAGAAGTCCAAAGCTCTTGTCCTGATCCTGGGGATGCCATCTGCATCTAGTAGACAAGCTATCTTCTTTTTGCACTCACTCCTCTTCTCTAGGTTAAAGAAGAGATGCAAGCCATGGACAAGATGAGATACCTTGTATATGAAGTTATACATATATTTAGTGGCATTTGCCATATAAGAACTGCCTCTGAAGACAGAAATATAACTTTACATGAATATTTTATCCATGTAAGCTATATTCACTATTGGTACAGCAACTCTCACATGGAAAACTTATACTGTATGAACAGTGACTATCACCGCTATTTCTATAAGTTCTTGTCCCTCCACCAAGTCCCATCCAAAATTAAAACAGCTAATTTTGCTGTATAACAATGTATACAGCACAGTGGAGGAGTGGAGAAAGACCACAGCCACACCAAGAAAATTTTCAACCAAAACATTTTATTTGAACCCAACATGGCCATATTTTGGCAAAACGTTCCCCTTTTCCTCCTTCTTCCCTCCCCTCCCCCCCTTTCCTATCCTTATTTTCTTTTTCTTTTCAACATTATTTCTTTTTATTTGTATTATTTTCATTTTTATCTTTATTTCAGCATTATTAACATTATGTTATATATGAGTTGTTTTCACCTTCACTGTTTGGACACTTCGACCCAATATTGCTAGCTACCCGTGGTTCTTAGACGTGTCTCCCCCCCCCCCCCCTTTTATCTACAGTATAGTATTATGTTCCAACATTGTTGCAATGTCCTGCATTTATAAACATTTAAAAACAATATTCAGCGGTCTCCAAACCAGCTCACTCCACATTTGTTGACTCCAAAGCAATGTCCAATGTCCAACCCCATTGGTTTCATTGCCAAAATGACAACTTCCTCAGGGAATTCTAATAATATTCTGGAAGGAATGAAAAAGATACTAAAAAAACAACAACATTCATATATGAAAAAATTCACCATTCTCACACTCAAAAATCCAAAATGCCCACCATGCTGTAGTATGGAATTCCTTCTTCACTCTTCACATCGTTCATTAAATGTTTATAAATGTTTATAAATGCTGAACATCACAACAGTTTTGGTATATGACTTCATCTTATTGTGAAATCTTTTGCTGAGTGTTGGAGACACTTTGGGGGTCATTCTGACCCGTGAAATGCAGGATTGGATGTCTGGGTTGGACGTCCAACCCATGCCCAGCTCCTGGACCTAATTCCAAGCCCTTGGCTCCCTGCATGTATAAGGCTGTTGTGCGGGAAGCACTGGACAAGAGTGGGAGGGGCGGTGCTGGGGCAGAGCAGGGGTGTGCCCAGGCACAGGGACATGCAGAGGCCATTCAGGTCAGGTCTCTGTACATCTCCCGGAAGTGACTTGGATGCCCTGCTTATTCTACCCTGAAGGTGGAATAAGCGCCGGACACCCCGTCAATTGTGGGCTGCAGCCCCCTTACCCCATCACGCCACTGCAGGGGTGATGCCACCATCAGATCCCGGCTAGGGCAACGGGGCTTTTTAATGGCTGGGCACTTGGTTGCTCCAGCTGGATATGCTGATGCCATAGCAACTGGATGCATTGAGAGGGCTGGCTGGGCAAAGCATGGGACATCTCCCTCACTGGAATCGGGGGCACGCTGTCTAAGTGCCCTGATTCCGCAACCACGGGAATGTATAGTTCACACGGTTGTGAAATAGGGTACAATTAGGCTCTGTACATATTTTGGGCATCCAGATGTCCCGGATGTGCCCATTTCAGAATTGACCTCCACGTGAACTGAGGGAGTTGTATCTCACTATATATATTTTGTGGGGGGTTTTCCTTCATGGACTCCAAGTGACTTGGTTTTTGTATTCGATTAAAAGAATTAGAAGATTGGGACGTTATATTTAAGTGATATTGGTGGAGAAATCTATTCTGATTCTGGATGTTGGACTTGAACCGCAGCTCTTTGTGATGAGCTTAACTCCATTGGATGATTGATCTATTTATGAATTCTACTACGGACAAGTGTGAGCGATGATGAGAGCAAGTGGGATTACTATTGTGAGAAGGCGGTGGCAAAAGCCAGAAGGATGCTGGGTTGCACACAGAGAGGAATTACCAGCCGAAAGGAAGAGGTAATAATGCCACTGTACAACAAGCCCTATGTTCAGTTTTGGAGACCATATCTCGTAAAGGATATAAAAAGGCTGGAAGTGGTTCAGAGGAAGGCGACCAAAATGATTTGGAGCCTGCATCAGAAGACTTATGAGAAGAGACTTAAAGACCTAAATATGTACACTCTGGAGGAGAGGAGGGACAGGGGAGATATGATTCAGATCTTTAAATACTTAAAGAGCATTAATGAACAAACAAACCTCTTCCAAAGATGGGAACCTGTAAAACTAGAGGGCATAATATGAAGCTGCAAGGAGGTAAACCGAAAGGCAATGTCAGGAAATACTTTTTCACTGAAAGGGTGGTGGATGCTTGGAATGGTGGTGGATGCTTGGAATGCCCTCCCGATGGAAGTGGTGGGGGCAAACACAGTGACAGAATTCAAAATGGCATGGGACAGATACAGTGGATCCCTTTATAGCAACAGGATAAAATCAAAATAAGCATGACTATCTCTTATATCTGAACAAAAAGAGATGACCTACACGGAGCGGTAGGTAAACCACTAAACAAAGGCATGGGGAGAAGTGACCTGCATGGAGCGGCAAGTGCACCTACTCTTGCCACCTTGCTGGGCAGACTAGACGGACCATACTGGTCTTTATCTGCCATCATATACTACGTCGTATGTTACTATGATCAAATTTCCTTGTAGACGAATGGATAAGTATTGCTCTGTTCTGGATAATTTGAATTTCTTTAATTGATATGCAGGAAGCCCGGAATAGATCATATTACAATAATCAAGCATCCAATAACCATACTGAGAAGTAGGGATGTCTGTGCTACTGAATTTAGAAGAGGGCACAGAGCTCGAAAACGAGGGAGAGCGGCAAAGATAGATTTGGTCAGTTGATTAAGTTGAGCAGAAAAGGAGAGCTCTGAATTGATGAGGATACCATGCCACCAAGAAGGGGGGCAAATTGGGGGGTGGTAGATGTCCCAGTTATCCAAGTGGCCTTTGTTTTTTGTGGGTTTAACCTTAATGCGTTCTCGTGAAGCCATGTCCCTGATTTTCGGGGATTGTCCTCAATTTTAGAACTGTGTCCGCAGCTCCCATCTGTTTAACATTCTCCTGTTACTGATTCCAGCAATGGGGACAGAGAGGGTGGAAAACAAACTTTTTTTTCAATTTAGTGATTTCAATCTATCAGTTTTTCAGAAGTTATATCCCTTATCTTTATATTTTGCACAGTACAGAGGAAGTGACATCATACAGCCTGATGGACAGCTGAGCTGCACGCTCCAATGGCATCACAGACAAAAGGATGAAAAATGGCGCATTCGCGGCAAGAAGAGCAGGGAAAAACAGGGGAGAATCACCTGGTAAACTCCGGATGCAGATGATGGCAATAACTCACTGAAAAACGTCAGACTTGCGTGAATTTGAATTCCAGAGCCAGCAGGCAGAATGTAAAGATGGAGGAGGACTACGTGGTGAGTGAGGAAGGAGAGACGGCAGCGTGAGTGAGCGAGCTGCTGGCAGGCCACGGCACAGTGGTGCAGATTACAAACTCAGAGTTCCACACCTGGTTCACAGAGCATAAGAATGAAATAGCAGGGATTAAAGAAGAGGTGGAGGAGGTGGTGAGTGAACTGTACTCCGAGATGTTGGAGGTGGGCCGTCAGATTTTGGATGTTGAGGCCAAGATGGAGGAAACTACAGAATCAGTTAAAACCTTGTAGAAATGATTGGGGGAGCTTGAGGGAGCCCGATAGGAAATGGAGCTAAAAATGGAAGATTTAGAAAATCAGGCTAATCTGCACATAAACGGCGTGCCAGAGACAGAGAAGTTTCAGAACTGCATGCAGGTGGCACAAGACATCTGCAAGGCAGTGTTGGCCACTGGAGGGGGAGGAGAGAAAATCCAGAGTGTTAAGCTAGACAGGGCACAAAGGACATTGGGACCAGCCCAAGGAACATAAGAACATAAGATATGCCATACTGGGTCAGACCAAGGTCCATCAAGCCCAGTATCCTGTTTCCAACAGTGGCCAATCTAGGTCATACGTACCTAGCAGTTTCCCCAAAAGACACAGGTTCCGCAATGCTTGTACTGGGTCAAGCATTGATATCCTGGGTCCCTTCTTAATAGACCATATTTCTTCTCTTGTTCAGCGTTCTTTCTTCTCTCTTAGGCAACTTCGTTCGGTTCGTCCTTTCCTCTCTCCTCCTGCCCTGGCTACTCTTCTTTGTTCTCTCGTGCTGTCCCGTCTTGATTACTGTAATGTCTCCCTTGCTGGTCTGCCCCTTTCCCAATTGTCTCGTCTTCAACGTGTCCAGAATTCTGCTATTCGTCTTCTAGCTCACGCTTCCCGTTTAGATCACGTTACCCCACTTCTTCTTCAACACCATTGGTTGCCCATCCCCTTTCGTATCCAGTATAAAATTCTTATTCTAACCCACAAGGCTGTTCGCACTGGCTCCCCTTCCTATCTTGCTGATCTGATCTATTTTCACCCCCCCACCGTCTGCTTCGTGCTATTCACACAAATCGTCTGTCCCTTCCCTCCCCCTCTCAGGCCCACCTTGTTTCCACTCGTTCTTCTGCTTTCTATTTCTTGGCCCCTAGCTTTTGGATTTATCTCCCCCCCCCCCCCCCCCGCTTCGTGCAGAAGAGTCGTATCTTTCTTTCAAGTCACAACTCAAGACCCATCTCTTCAGTCTAGCGTTCAATCTTCCTACCATGGTTTCCCCCTCCCCCTCCGCTATTCCCCCTCCTCCCGTCTCATGATGTTGCAATCTTCTAATGTTGTACTGTAATTGTTGCTCTTTCAGTGTTCTTCTTTTCTTCTCTGTCCTATCAATTTTATGGCGTTCCTCTCTTTTTCACGCACCTGTTTTTAATTTGTTTTACATTGTTTTATTGTAAACCGCTCAGGTGCCTCTGGTGTTGGGCGGTATATCAAATTTTAAATAAACATAAACATAATAATGGTTTATGGACCTTTCCTCCAGGAACTTGCCCAAAACGTTTTTAAACCCAACTACACTAACAGCCTTTACTACATCCTCCAGTAACAAATTCCAGAGTTTGATTACACGTTGAGTGAAAAAATATTTTCTTTTATTAGTCTTAAATAGTTTACCCTGTAGCTTCATTGCATGTCCCCTAGTCTTTCTATATTCTGATAACGTAAACAATCGATCTACGTTTACCCGTTCCACTCCATTCATTAATTTATAGATTTCTATCATATCTCCCCTCAGCCATCTCTTTTCCAGGTTAAAGAGCCCTAACCTTTTTAACCTTTCCTCATAGGAGTATCCTTCCATCTCCTTTACCATTTTGGTGGCTCTTCTCTGAACCTTTTCTAATAACGCTATATCCTTTTTAAGATACGGCAACTGGCTAAGGGCATAGTCATCTGTGTGCATGATTATGTTCTTAAGGATAAGATTGCAGCCAAAATAACAGCTGCTGGACATTTTGAGTGGCACAGACAGAAGATGGCTGTGTTTGTGGATCTGGCCATGGCCACCGTGGAGAGCATTCCAGGACTTTACAACACAGATGCACCGCTGGCTATGCTTATTTGTGGTAGCCTTTACCATGAATGGGATCACAAAGAGGGAAACCACCCAAAAAGAACTGATGGCTGCCTTAAAGGAGGCAGGGGTAGTGAATATCCTGGAAACAGAGGCCATATGGACTGGTAAGGCGGAGAGGAAGAATGTGTGGCAGCAGATGGACAAGCAGGAGAAGAGAGTGTGGAAAGACAAGGCCTGGAGGGCGACTCATACTTGAAGCAAGGAGAGGGACTGGACTGATTATTTGCAGAAGTGATGCTCCAGTAATGTTTGGGAGTGTGGTTAATGGGGAGTAGGTTGGTTGGTTGGAGAGACAGGGGTAGCGAGAGGAGGGAGGAAGGTGTTTGGGGGGGGGGGGTCTTAGGGGAGGGACTGGTGCTGGAAATCTGGGCAGGAGGTCTGGATGGGGAGGTGCTGGTGGTAAGGGAGTATGGGTGGAAGAGTAAGGGGGGGTAGCCTGTTTAAGGGGCTGGATGACTGATCTTCTAGTGGGGCAGTATAGCGGGAGATGCTATGGAGTGGAGGGGAGAGAGGGGGAGGGAGGGATGGAAGGGGTCATGGAAAGGAGAAGGGGGAGAGTACTGAGGGGAGTGGAGGTGGAGGGGCTTAATCAGGGGCAATGTGGGTGAGGGAAACTGGCCTGGGAGATAAAGGAGGAAAAGGTCAGGGACTGATATGTATGACTCTTAATGTAAAGGGGCTTAATTTATGGCAAAAAATGTGTGCCCTGGAAAGGGAAGGTCACCGAATGAAGGCTGACATCCTTCTAGTGCGTTTCCTTCTAGTGCAAGAAACGCATTTGAAAAGGTCACAAGAAAGCTGGTTAAAGAACAGGCGGTATGACCACGTGTGTATGGCGTCCAAAAGAGAAAATGACAAGAAGGGTGGTGTGGGTATACTTTTTGATAAGGATTTATAGATAGAGGAACAAGAGGTGGTTAGAGATGGCAAGGAGACGTTTGTACTGTGGACGGGGAAAGTGGAGGATACTGCATTGCTTCTGGGCAGTGTTTATGCCTGCAATACAAAGCAGGTGGATTTTTATGACAAGCTTGGGGAGAAGATGAGAAGTATGAGCTGTGACATTGTGCCGCTTGGAGGGGACTTTAACCTGACTATTAATACCAGGATGGACAATTTGGGAAGGGGGTGGGGGGAGGGAACTAGGGGGAAGCTGAAAAGGCTGATGGGTAAATTGGGGTGATGAATAGGTGGTGGCATAGAAATGGAGCCCGGAAGATTTATATCTTTTATTCCTATCCCCATAATACGTATAGCCTGATTGATATGATTTGGGTTGATGGCGCACTCATGCGGCAGGTGGAGAGAGCTGAAATTCACCCCCATCACATGGACGGATCATGTCCCAGTAGTGATTGTGGTTCACTTAAATAATAGGCAGAAGGGTTTACGCTTTTGGTGCCTCAATGAGGCTCTGCTGGATGATCTAGTGGGAGGGGAGTGGAATACATCAGGAAAGTTATTCAAGACTACTTTGAACTAAAACGTTTGGGGGAGGTGTGGATAGGTACCATACAGGTTGGTTTAAAGGCGGTCCTTAGGGGACATTTTGTTGCCATGGGGGCCTGGAGGAAATGGGAGAAAGACAAAAAGGAAGCTGGGTTACAGCGGGAGCTCCAAAGATTGGTTGAGGCCCATAAAAGACGAAGGGGTCCTTCAGAAGATAGAGGAGACTAGAATGGCCTTGGGAAGATTGCAGGCTGAGAAGTGGGCCTTTTACATGCAAAAGTTGAAGTATCAATACTTGGTGGAGGGGAATAAGCCCAGGCAGTATTTGGCTAATAAGCTTAGAGGAATGAGAGTTAAGCAGCAGATTCTGTGCATCCAGAATACCCAGGGCGGGTGGGAGACTATTGTGGGCAAGATACAAGAAGTATTTTGTGACTTCTACAAAACCCTCTACCAGACTGAACTTGGATGGAAGGTGGATAGGCGGCCAAAGAAAATTTAGAGCAGGCAGGCCTACCTAGGCTGAAGGAGGATGAAACGGGTTGGTTGGATAGGGATATAGAGGATACAGAGGTCCTAGAGGCATTTAAAAGTCTGACGGAGGGGAAGTCCTCAGGTTTGGATGGGCTTACTGCAAAATTTTATAAAAACTTTCAGGGGGAGGAGGTGCCCTTTCTGGTATGTTTTTTCAATGAGGTGCTGCGGGGGGGGGGGGGGGGGGAGGGGGGGGTGCGGTATCTACCGGACTCCATGGCTTTAGCTGGCATTACCATAATCACAAAGCCTGGGAAAGATGTCAGGGCCTGTGGCTGCTATAGACCAATATCATTCATTAATTTAGATGCTAAGATATTGGCCAGGGTATTGGCTGCTAGGTTGCAGCTTTACCTGTCCAAATTAATTGAGGAGGATCAATCTGGCTTTATACCTGGGAGACAAGCCAGCGTCAATATTAGGAAGTTGTTGAACCTGATGTGGGTTGCCCAAAGAGACTGGGTCCCATCTCTGATGATAGCATTTGATGCAGAAAAAACGTTTGACTGTTTGAATGGGGGTGGGGGATGGATAAGTGCTTTATATAAGAAGCCAAGAGCTTGGATTAGGTTTAATGGGTGCTACTCGGAGAAGGTTTGGCTAGAGAGGGGAACAAGACAGGGGTGTCCTTTATCCCTGCTACTGTTTGCTTTGGTAATTGAACCCTTGGCTGATTGTGTTCGGCGACAGCATAACGTACTGGGGATTAGGGGAGAAGGCCGGAAATACAAGATCTCACTGTTTGCTGATGATGTGATGTGTAATATTAGTCAGCCACTTACCTCCCTTCCGAACTTGCTGGAAGAGATTAGGCTATACAGTCGTACAAAATGAATATGGGGAAGACTGACATTTTGAAAGTGGAGATGGATTCGGGATTGGAAGAAGGTCTGCGATCTTCCTTTCCGTTTCAATGGGCGAAGAGTATTGTAAAATATTTGGGAGTGAAGGTGGGGAGAGATTGGCGAGAACTAGTGAAATTTAATTCTGAACTTCTGATGAAACAGTTGGTAGAAGATATACAGAGGTGGGATAAACCCTGTTTTTTGTGGTTGGGTCAGATTGTCATTGTAAAAATGAACGTGCTGCCCAGGATATTGTTTATGTTGTTGTCTCTACCCATTGAAGTGCCTAATTAAATATTGGGCCTGTTAGAACAACACATCTTTTTGTTCATTTGGCGATAGCACCCTCCATGGGTGAACAGGAGGGTGATATTTCATGGTTAGGAGAGGGAAGGGATTGGTGTTCCCAATTTTGTGGGGTACTACACCATGGCACAATTATCTTTATCCTTATTGTCATTTGATATACCGCTCTAGGCAACAAGGCATCAGAGTGATTTACAAAGATCTAAATTAAAAATAAGGAAAAGGAAAAGTACGCCAATCATATATAGGACAGGACAGAAAAGAAAGAGAATAGAAAAGAGAGCAATGGGTGGATGGGGAGGGGAGGAGAAGAACTTAGACTAAGAAGGGAGCGAGCTAAGGGGGAGACTGCTCAGGGGAAAGGGAGGGAGGGTCATAAGCCATCTGAAGCAGGTGTGTTTTGAGCTGAGATCTGAACCGGAGAAAGGAGGTCTCTGCACATACTAAGGCAGGTAGGGAATTCCATAAGGCAGGAGCAAGGAAAAAGAAAGTGGAATGACGCGTTTCTTCCAAATGTGCATGGGAAACTGAGGGGAGGGCCAAGCAGGTGTGGAGGGATCTGAGGAGACGGTGGGGGGAGTGAAAATGAAGTAGGTCAGCCAAATATTGCGGTATGCCTGTGTGGATTGCCTGGTGAGCGGATATGAGAATTTTGTAATCTATGGGAAGCTAGTGAAGTCGGATCAGGGTGGGAGTGATGTGTTCATGATGTGAGGCGTAAGTGATAATCCAGGCTGCTATATTTTGGAGAAGTTGCAATCGACAAAGTTGGTAGTTTGGAAGATCGGTAAGGGCACTGTTGCAATAATCTATTCTAGAAATTACTAGTGATAGAAGGAGGGTAGTAAGGGAGTGCTGGTCAAGAGACGAACGAAGAGCACGGATCCTGTGGATAGTGTGGAGGAAGAAGAAAGTCCATTGGACAAGGGAGGAAATGTGTCCGTGAAATGACAGAGAGGAATCTAGAATGACCCCAAGATAGTGGAGAGAGTGAACAAAGGATACTGGGGAGTGGGACAGAGAAGGGGCTATTGTGAGTCGAGGGATATTAAAGGTGAACCATATTGCAGAACATTTGGAAGGATTGAGAGAGAGACGATTGGAATGAAGCCAGTCAGAGACAGAGGACAAACAAGCATTTAAGAGGGTTATGTCCAGGGAGTGAGCATTTGTGTGAAAGAGAAGGAGGATATCGTCCGCACAAAAGTAGGCAGAGATACCAAATTGCTGGGTTAGTAGTGCAAGGGGGGCTAAGAAAATGTTGAAGAGGAGGGAGCCAGAACTGAGCCCTGGGGAACGCCACAGGTTAGGAGGGTGGGGACGAGGCAGAACTGCAAAGCACTGAGAAAAAACGCGAGGACAGGAAAGACTGAAACCAGTGAAGGATTGTGTCCCGGAGTCCACAGTCAGAGAGACGAGAAGTAGAAGAGGGTGATCTACCAAATCAAAAGCTGAGAAGAGATCCAAGAAAATTGCAAGAGAAAATTTGCCTTGTTCCCTGACTGCGAGAGGGAGGGGACAAAGGAAAAGGCTGAGAGTTAAGAGGAGGGGGACAAGGAACAGAGAGGATTGAGATAGCTGAGGGGAAGCAGGGGGTATACTGCGGGAAGAAAGGTTGCAGGAGGGGGTCAGGGGCCAGTTAATCTATCAGAGCAGAGGGAAGCAGAGTGCCAAGTAGTAACAGACTGGCTCGTCTTCTGGATGCCCCAGGATTTGCTTGTAGCACTTATTGTAGGCTTTTCAACCAGGGTGAAGTGTTTCCTATCATTTCTGCGTTATAGGGCCGTCTGTGGTCATGCTGACCCTCCGTGCTGGACCCCGTCTGAGGTCCCCACCTAAGGGCCAAGCCAAAGGGCCCTCTAGCAAGGCCCTCAGGCGCGGGCGCGCCTAAGCATGCATGTGCTTTAAACAATGAAGGTGAAGTTCCTTGGTTCTGATTGGCCTCGGAACCAGGGGAGTGCGAGGAAGCTAGGATTCCCTCTCTTAACTGCTCAAGTTGCAAGCTGCCCTGGGTTGGAGGCAGGAGGAGGGGGGACCGCAGTTGGGAAGGACTGAGCATGCAGAGGCCGGCAGCAACCATCTCTTAGATTTGCTTTGGAGAGGGGGTGGGGTGGGGTGGGATGTAGGGAGGATTGGCACACACCGTTCACAGAGCTTACATTGAAGGTGTGGAGGAAAGAAAGGGATAAGTTACTGGGGGAGGGGCAAGGACTGCAGCTGCAGCAGATTCAAAGAAGCAGGGCCTTTTTGCCAGGGCTGCTATCGGGGGTCTATCATCAGTGGGCGATTGTGGGTTGAAATGTTGGGGGCATCTTCTTGGGGAAGGTGGAGACCCAAGACTTTTGAGGAACTCGAAGAGGAATATGAGTTGGGGGAAAAGGACCGGTATGCATACATGCAGGTCCTGCATTTTTTTGAATCAACAGGGGTATAAAGAGGGGAGGCGGGTAGCTGCCACACCCTTTGAGGTTCTCTGCCATTCTGTTGTTGAATGTTTGGGCGAGAGGGGAGGGGATGTGGGACAATTTGTGAAATTCTTTTCTATTGAGGAATGAATGGAAATAGCATGTGATTAGACGAATTCAGCAAAATCTTGGGATGCCTTGATTATATTTATAGGATGAATGAATTGTCAGCTTTTAAGAGTCATAGATGTGACATATTTCAGAGGATTTGGAAGCCTGCTGAACAGTGGAAAAGCGGGAAAACACATTAGAAGGAAGGGGTTTGGGTGGGGAGGAGTGGGTGCAGTGGGGTATGCGAGCCAGGCGGGATTTAGAGGTTAAATGGCCTTAGGTACAAAGGGGGTTAGTACCGGTGGGGGTGATTGTTGCAGCTAGAGCTAATGCCCAGTGGTAGGACATGATGTACCCTCAGGGCCCAATTCTGTGCCACGAATAGCGGGGACAGATGTCCTGTTGGGATGTCCATCCCCGCTATTCATGCTTTCTCTGCTCGCGTCTAACTCCCCCGCTGGATGTGCAGGGAAGTTAGATGGGGGCGGCTTGGGAGTGGAGTCTGGGCAGTCGTCGGCCCTGGATGTACGTCCAGAGCCGGTGACATGTGCGGGGAAGTTATTCCACTTCTGAGGTGGAATAACCTCCCTGGACGTATTTTTATTTAAATGCCGGGGCACAGATGGGGCAGGGAGGGCAGGAGGACATGCCCTGTAGCTCGACCCTGGCCTTAGGAGGCCAGATTGGGGGTCGGGCTGCAGGAATAAGCATTGTTTTCTGGTGGCAGGCATCACGGTTTTTAAATGGAGCCATGGTGCCATAGCAACCGGACACTATGGCGCCACGGCTCCATTTAAAAGCCCTGACTGAGTTAGTCAGGCTAGTCAGGTACATGCAGGGAATCTAAGTCCAGAATGGAATGAGCCCTTCGGTGAATATAGTATTGTAAAGATGTTAATGTTAATGCTCAGTTGTTGGGGAATGAAGGTACTATCACTGAATGTGTGGAGGGAGGAGTAAGAATGGGCAGGGACTCATGAGGCTGTGGGTATTTGAACAGACTGCGGCTGAGAGCAATTGTTATAAGAATTTTAAAGGTTGATGTTGGGGGGTGGGAGGGAGGGGAGAAGTTGTTTGGAGAGGGAGTGCTGGGATGTTTGATCTTGAACGCAGTGTGTAACGTTACTCGTTTTGTTTTGTGAAAAAGCAATAAAAAAAATTTCAGTTACAAAAATATTTTGCACAGTACGGGGGAAATGGATCACTCAATTCTCATCCTTCTTGATCTTTCTGCTGCTTTTGACATTGTTGATCACCACCTTCTCCTCAATACCCTGTCCTTGCTTGGATGTAGGGGCTCTGTTCTGTCCTGTTTTTCTTCTTATCTCTCCCATCGAACTTTTAGTTTATGTTCTGGTGGTTCCTCCTCTACCACCATCCTCTGCCACACTAGGTGGTGCAGCATTGGCCACAGAGTCTGCAGTTGGACATTCTTCCTGACCTCTGGTGGGTAGGTCCTATACTTATCTTGGTAAAAGGGGAAAGGAAGTAGAAAATGTTGTTTGTATGCCTTGCAGTGTTGCTTGAAGTTGACAGTGATGGCTTCGGCAGCAATGGTGACTCTCTCAGTATATATTTCTATCTCAGCTTATTGGTCATAGATGTGGCCAGGAACATATATTCTTCTTCTTCCTTCTTCCCCTCCCCCTCATTCACCAAATCCATAGTTTTGTACTTAACTGCTCAGCATATGGTTCTCTCTAGGCTTAGGATGAGGGCACTGATAAAGCAGATGGGGGCTACAAGGTGCTGGGTATCTATGAAATAGACAAACGTGTAATGGAGAGTATACAAGAAAAGAAATTCCTTTTCTCCATCATTTTCTAAAATGACTCCATTTGTCCTTCAAAATTCACTTTGAAATTAGCACGGTATATTGTCACATGCTCTGGATGCCTACAGAAAAACATTCTTAAATCTTTTACCTACATCTATTCAAATTATGGGATGACATCAAGAAAGGATGGTGGATGCTTGGAATACCCTCCCGATGGAAGTGGTGGGGGTAAATACTATACTATTGTAGTGAGGAATGCCCTCAAGAAGAGATGGAAATAGGGGAAAATCCTGATGGAGTAAATAACACTGCACTGACAGACAGGATTTTCAAGTCAGAGATGAAAAAAAACACAGCTCTCTGCTGAGCTCAGGCCACATCTCAGCTCAGAGGAGGACACAGGCTTGTTCACTGATTGGCCACACCCAGGGGAAGGTCAGGGAGTGCAGGGAAGTGAACCCCTTTTAAATCCTCAAGCAATGCAGAGAGGTAGAGGAGACACAGGAGCGAGAGAGAGAGAGAGACGAGAGAGACGGGAAGCAGTTCTGGAAGGAGTGCAGGAAGAACTGCCAGAAGGATAAGCAAGCTAGAACCTTGGAGCAGAGCAGAACCTGGGAGCAGTGAACATTGGAGCAAGGAACAGCCTTGGAAGAAACGTTACTGCAAGGTAGAGCCTGGGACCAAGAAAGCTAGCAGAGAAAACACGTGGAGTAACGGTAGTTGGACCTACAGCAGTCAAGGCTATACCGGCAGCAGAGAAAGCCAAGGGGAAAGCTATCAGCCTAACAATTACCAGAAGGACAGTGGAAATAGCAATAAGAAAGCTGAGTTCCAGAGTCTGGGAGATAGCAGGAGAAAAGGTACCAGCACTTATCCAAAGGTCCCTGTCAAAGGTAAAGCTGATATTTCTTATTTCAACTCCTTGCTTGAGAAGCCTTTTACTTATGCTAACGTCCAAAAGACAAACCGAGCACAGTCAGCTAATAGCAAGTGGGGGAAGGGACTTACCCTTGCTGAGAGCTATCCCTCTGATAAAAGCAGGACAGCTGAACCCCCTGGGGTAGGAGCCATAAGCAAGCTTTTATCAGAAAAGGAAGATGGTTATCCTAATGAAAATGTGCATAAACAAGCTGAATTGCTTTTAAGACAACTTTGGGAGTTTCTGGAAAGGAAGTCAGGGAAAGATTTAAACCTGACAAAGATGCCACTAACTCTAGCTCTGAAGAAAGTATGCAGGTGGATGTTTGTTTGCCTATAATATAATATGATCCTTCTGCCATGGACTGTTCAACATGTCTAATAGAAGACAGCAGTGTTAAAGAGCATTGAAAACTGTATGAAGGAACACAGAGTAAGTTTGCCATACCTGCTGCCACATTGGATAACTTTACAAGTTGTTTAATAAGCTTAATCACCTATTGAAAGTAAGAAGCCGTACTGTAAAGAAAAGCAGCTGTTTCAGTTTATGTGTTTTTCCTCGAGTGACCACATGAAGCAGTGCCTAGTGGGAAGTCAGAGGAACTGTGAAACAGCCAAATAGTGCTGAGTTAATTTCTGTTGCATTTCCTGTGTTTCTGTTTCAACCTTTATGTTGGAGTTGCATCCTTTTTGCGTTTGTTGTACTGAACTTTGATGCGCTGGAGAAAAATCCCCACAAATAAATATTCTTGTAGCCTTTACTACTCGAGTCATAACTACAGCTCAGTCCTTAAGGGAGACAAGCAAACTACAGGTCCCAGAATTCCTGGTGACAACTGACACAGCTTTATTCCCAAAAAAGGACATTCCAAAGGCCACTTCTGCCTGTAAGCCCTCGGGCCCAGGTAGGAGCATTACACTATGTAGATCCTATACAAAGCACCAATTATACTGAGTGTGGCACCCTCCTAGTATGTGTACATAACTGTGTGTGATAGTTGTACAATCTTTTGTTGAACTAATGATTATGGGTGCAAAGTGTTGTTTACATGTTCAATGGTTGTTGGCTATATTTGAGATGTAAAGAAAATATTATATATCAAGATAATATATATAATATTTTTTCTGCCTTTTGCCTTCTGCCTTCCTCCTCACTCCGGAGCCCAGCAGCTCTCCCTGAAGGGGATTGAGCACATCGGAGCAACACGTGCATCACTGAAAAGTGGAACTGCCCGATCGGGGCATCCAGAGCCACATAAAAGGCAGCGTCATCGGGCGCATCATCCTCTTCTGCCTTCCTCCTCGCTCCGGAGCCCAGCAGCTCTCCCTGAAGGGGATCGAGCACGTTGGAGCAACACGTGCATCGCTGAAAAGTGGAACTGCCCGATCGGGGCATCCAGAGCCGCATAAAAGGCAGCGCCATCGGGCGCATCATCCTCTTCTGCTTTCCTCCTCACTCCGGATCCCAGCAGCTCTCCCTGAAGGGGATCGAGCACATCGGAGCAACACGTACATCGCTGAAAAGTGGAACTGCCCAATCGGGGGATCCAGAGCCGCATAAAAGGCAGCACCATTGGGCGCATCATCCTCTTCTGCCTTCCTCCTCACTCCGGAGCCCAGCAGCTCTCCCTGAAGGGGATCGAGCACATTGGAGCAACACGTGCATCGCTGAAAAGTGGAACTGCCCAATCGAGGTATCCAGAGCCGCATCAAAGGCAGCGCCATCGGGCACATCATCCTCTTCTGCCTTCCTCCTCACTCCGGAGCACAGCAGCTCTCCCTGAAGGGGATCGAGCACATCGGAGCAACACGTGCATCGCTGAAAAGTGGAACTGCCCAATCAGGGCATCCAGAGACGCATAAAAGGCAGCGCCATCAGGCGCATCATCTTCTTCTGCCTTCCTCCTCACTCCAGAGCCTAGCAGCTCTCCATGAAGGGGATCGAGTACATCGGAGCAACACGTGCATCGCTGAAAAGTGGAACTGCCCAATCGGGGCATCCAGAGACGCATAAAAGGCAGCGCCATCGGGCGCACCCGTGCCTGGCGGGCCCGTGCCTGAGGGCCCTTTGACACGGCCCTTAGGCTAAGGCCAAACCACGAAAAAACAGCACCAACAGAACCAGAGTTTATAGAAGCATATTCTTGAAGCATATTCTTGAAGCCCTTCAACAAGAAACAGAAAACTCAATGGTGTGTATTGCATCGATCCCATTAAAAAAGGACGCTACTAACATTCAATGTCAACCGAAGTAAGAACTGCATTGAAAAATCAAAAGCAAATCTACCTCAAGCACTGCAACACAGACTGTAAGTTAACTTGTACTCTAATATACAAAGTGATAAACTGTAAACAACTTACAATAACCACCAGCACAAGTTTAACTATCCTTTGCATCAGCTTGATGTAATTAAGATTGCTAGCCTGATTAATGGCAACAAATTAAGATTTTATATTAGTCTGATTTATGACACCAAAATAAAACAACTTGATATAATTAAGATTGATGATCAAGATATCTGTTACAACGCAACTGTAGCAAAATAATTGTTGCAAAGTAGCTCTTCCAAGGTAACTGATACAAAGTAGCTGTTCTGCTGATACAAAGTAGTGGATACAATGTAGTAACCTCATTATAACTGTTGCAAAATAGCTGCTTACAGTGACTGATCTGTTGTGCAAAGTAGAGTAGAATTTAATACCAAGTAAAATAGTCTGCTGTGTAATACAGTCTGAACTGCTGTGCAAAGTAGAGTAGAATTCAAAACCTAACATCAATCTGCTACAAGTTGAAACATCAGTATTTTTTGTACTTTTTTATCTTATCACACTATATTTTCAGAACTGAGTCTTAGCCTAACACACAATGGATCCTGTATACATTACCACGCAATTACTATATGCCCTATGTATTGCTATGTGTTTACTACTCTCCTCCAGCATATGTCTTCAATTGCCTTACCCACCCCTTGATCAAGTTGGAATGGCTCATATACACAATATTCCATACCACCATATACAAAAACATCTTAATAACTACAATAGATCCTCTTATACTTATCAGACCCTACCACATCGGTACCAAGATACACATACTAGAAGATTAATCCACATAAAAGTAAAACATGAAAATGAACTCAAAGAACTAACTACACACACTCAAAACTTAAAAATTATCCTTATCAATGTAAGATCTATTAGAAATAAAATCCCATTAATTACAGATCTCATCTCTGATGAGAAACCAGACTATCTCTGCCTAACTGAAACATGGCTAACCAATACTGACACAGTCTTATTAAATCAAATAAAAACAAAAGGATACTCTCTATTCAATTGCAACCGTAATAAAAAAAAGGAAGTGGAGTATTAATATTAGCAAAATCAAACTTGAACTGTTCCACTACCATTTGTGATACTAAAGAAAACATAGAGATCCTGAAAATAGAGAACAACAATTTAGCCATCTGCCTCTGCTACAGACCCCCTACACCAGATGCACAATACATAACAACCATTTTAGAAATGGCATGTAAAGTCTCAACAAACAAGCCCCACATCATTCTGGGAGATTTTAACTTAGCAACCTGTAATAACAATCAACCCTCAACCTTCCTAGAATCAATGAAAGATATAGGCTTTAATCAAATAGTCAGATAATCTACTCACATCAAAGGAAACACTCTTGATTTAGTTTTCCTTCCTGATCATATGACCAAAAAGCATCATTTTTCTCCTCCTACTATAACACAAATTCCATGGTCTGACCATTTTATGATTCAATTTGCTATCCCTATCTCCTCTACCTCCTCTCTTCAACAACCTAAAACACAACAAGGACATAGATTTCGCCCATTTTTATCAGAATACTTCCTTGATACAATTGTACCTCAGCTTGCTACAGACACCAACAACCTTGACATAGCCATTGCTAATTGGAACTCTGTAATAAAAACTGCATCAAAACCTTTATCTACCAAACCTAAAAGGCTCTATAAAAGAGTTTCAGAAAAATGGTACACACAGGAACTAGCATCAATTAAAAAAAAACCTCCGAAAAATAGAATATAAATGGCGTACAAGAAAAACACCAGAACTCCAGGATCTATACTTTACAACTTTTAATTCCTACAGATCAGCAACTAACAATGCCAAAAAACAATATCACACTACCGTCTTAACTAAAGCTTTAAACCGCCCAAGAGAACTGTTTGATATTGTAAAATCTTTAGCTAAAACACCTGCTGATAATTGTCAACAGGTCCCTATCAACATACATGACCTAGCTAACTATTTTGCTAGCAAACTTAAATTAACTCCAATACCAATACCTGATCCCCCAAAATTAATAAACAATAACAAGGCTTGGAACTCTTTCCAGCTTATTGATAAAAAGCAATTACTCAATATAATATCATCAATCAACACAACCACTTCCTTGCTTGATCCATACCCAGTTTCTTGGATTAAGACAACAAAACAAGAACTTGCCCCCTTTATCTTAAATATAGTAAACCAATCCCTTCAGCAAGGTGTACTGCCTAAAGAACTCAAATTCTCTGCTATCCGCCCGATATTAAAAAACAAAGCTCTTAATGGAAATGACCCATCCTCATATCGTCCGATTGCCAGTATTCCATTTATAACCAAAATCATCAAAAAAGCTGTTCAACTTCAACTCCAGGATTATATAGACACCTCCGCTCCCCTTGATGATCACCAATATGGGTTCCGTCCCTTCCACGGCGTTGATACCTTACTCATAGCCCTAACTGATACTCTCATTAAAGGCCTAGACAACACAAAACAAGCATTCATTCTGGTATTCCTTGATATATCCGCTGCATTTGACAGTGTAAACCACAACATACTCATATCAAGACTCAACCAGATAGGTTTACAGAAAACTACACTAGATTGGTTTAAATCATACATATCTGACCGGTCACAATATGTACAATTAAATCAAACTTCATCACCTCCATTTCCTCAAGAACAAGGAATACCCCAGGGCTCAGCTCTATCTGCCCTTCTATTTAACCTTTATCTACAGCCAATATGCACCATATTTCGAAAACATAAGATAAATTTCCACATATATGCGGACGACATTATGTTATTCTCTGCAATCAACTTACATGATCCCAACTACGATAAAATAACAAACTGCCTCATAGAAACTGATAAATGGCTTAGATCAAACAATCTTACCATCAATTTCAAAAAAACTGAAGTTCTCTTTACAACGAGAAACACAAATTTTTCACCACCAACAGACATCAAACTTCTAAATTTTACCCTACCAGTTAAAGAAGAAATTAAATATCTAGGAGTTACCCTTGACAAGACTCTTAGCTTTACAACTCACATTAGGAAAATAACAAAAACAATATATTACAAACTTCGTTCCATTCAACAGCTGAGCCCTTTCTTAGAATATGATGATTTTAGAACTATCACACAAGCCTTAATAACTCCACACTTCGACTTTTGTAACGGAATACTTCAAGGTATAACAAAGAAGAATCTAAAAATAATCCAAATGGCCCAAAATGTTACCGCAAGAATAATTATTAAAGCCAAGCTTTCTGACCACATGACCCCGATTCTTTACTCTCTTCATTGGCTACCCATCTCCAGCAGGATTCAATATAAAATACTGTTGACTACCTTCAAATTAATTAATAATATTGCCCCATCCTATCTATCCACTCTTATCCATAGCCCCCCTGAAAATAGAATACGACGAAGAAGGAATCTTAATACCATCTTAGTACCTGACATTATAAAGAAGACCAAACATACAACAAGCAACAGTGCCTTCTCCTTTGTAGCACCAATTCTATGGAATAACCTCCCAGATCAATTAAGAGAGATGAAAGATCTACAAAAATTCCGAAAGGATATAAAAAAGTATTTGTTCACTCAGTACTACTCCAACTCAGTTTACGACTTAACTATAGCCTCCCAACCTCCTTAAATTGGCATGAATATACTCACTCAACTCGATTCACTACAAATTATGATATATAAATAAAGATGAATCCTTAAATATGTTTATATGTAAAATCTATTAAAATCTTGTATATAGTTCTAAATATGTTATACAACTTGTATATAGTTTTTTCAGTTTCTTGTATCTGT
Organism: Ichthyophis bannanicus; assembly: GCA_033557465.1. Taxonomy (NCBI): domain Eukaryota; kingdom Metazoa; phylum Chordata; class Amphibia; order Gymnophiona; family Ichthyophiidae; genus Ichthyophis; species Ichthyophis bannanicus. Next base: position 379,948,370 of record CM066037.1, on the reverse strand, counting down.
TATAGTTGCACATTGTTCCATGTATTGTTCCATGTAACGTTAATTTTTGACTTGTTTTCTGTAAACCGCTCCTGATCTCTGGAAGGGGCGGTATAAAAAAAACACACAAATAAATAAAATAAGTGACCAACATAATTTTTCTAAAAATCGGCAATACAAATTGCCACTGCTTAAACCAGAACAAACTATCTAGCGTGAAAGGCAAAATTTCAATAATAGCTCCAAAAAACGTTAATCTTCAACATTATTTTTCTTTAAAAATAGAGGCCAATATTCAAAAGCACTTATCTGATTAGCAGCACCTCTTTTTTTTTTTTTACAACTTAAATTTTATTGAAAGATTTTTAAATAACAGGACAGCCCAAACTCCCCGGTATCCATCCTGGGTTTCTAATACACACATAACTAACAGCTACCCCTCCCCACCCCTCCCCACCTCCCTCCCTAATTAAAAAATTTTAAACAACAATACAGTCAAAACTCCAAGTTTCCATCCTGAGTTTTTGAATATGCACATTATTAACATCCCTCAACCCCCTCTTCCCATAGTTAGCATTACCTCTTAAATGGATAAGTGCCAACTAGTGAGATATTCAGTGGCACTACCCATATAGTACAGCTAAATATTTCTGCTGACTACCATGCACTATCCGGGTAGTGCCAGGGCAATCCATAGGCAGGGCACAGGTGGAGCGGGCACTTATCTGGATAACAGTGATAATTAGATTAAGGCCACTTGAAAGTCTGTCCTAAATTTGTCTGGTTAGTCTATCCGGAAAGTGGCTGACTATCACCACTATATGGACAGATGCCATGATGATCAGTTTATCCAGATATTCAGCACCGGCCACAAACTGGATACTGGTGCTAAATATCTGGAATAAATTTAAAAACCACAGACGATGACCATGGCATTTCACTATCAGGTTCACAGTCTTGACTAAAAGAAACTGTTCTAATTCAAAAATATATGATGATACTTATCTTTACACAAGGCAGTATGTATGGATTTACTCTTCAATGTTCTATGAAAATAAGGGTACTCAGTAATCTCTAAATGAAGCTTCCAATGGTACAGTCTTAAAAAAACCCAGCAAATTGACATGGACAACTTTCACACATAATATTTGCATTGAGGGGCAACCTCGATAAAAGAAAACAATTGTTTTCAGTAGCACTTCCTGATAACCACTGTAATCTTTCAAATATCATGCTCAGAGGCCCTTTTACTAAAGGGTGCTAAGGTGTTACACCTAAAGTGGCCACAGCACTGAAACTATAGCTTGTTATGTGCAACACCACTGCGTTAACTGTTGGGGGTGTGGAAAGCATGTCCCGGCAGTTACCATGGAGCCCTCTCCTTTATTGCATGTCACATTAGAGTGGGTGCATTTACATCCACCTAGTGAGGTGGCTTTAGGTGATCCTGTGCTATTGCAGTTAATGAGTGGAGTGAACCCACAGCTAACTGAATGGAGAACACCATGCCAATTCTCCATCCCTAACCTGCCCATTCATGACCCTAGCACGAGTTAGCATGGGAATCATCCTGCGCTATCCTGGTCCTGTGCTATCTGGCAACATGTGTCCCAATGCATATTCAGTATGGCCACAAAAGGTGTTGTCAGCTAATGCCCTTTAGTAAAAGATCCCCTCAATGTCTCTGCTTTTAACATTTAATTATTTTCATTCTCTTATACCGTGCTATTCTGCATCAGTGCGGTTTACATTGAACAAACTGAAATTACATTGAACAGGGCATTATAACTTGGAGATAACTATTTTTACAGGGAACATGGGCTATGGAGGGTTAAGTGGCTTGCCCAAGACCACAAGGAGCACCTGTGGGACTAGAAACCCCGGTCCTTCCGGCCCAAGGTTGCTGTCCTCTAGTGGGATTTGAACCCCCAACCTTCTGGCCTGAAGTACCTTGCCCCAACCACTAGGCCACTCCTCCACTCCCATGATTTGAAAAAGTCATGCTAGGGAGATAAAGTTTCTAGATCAAATAAATAACTGTTTCTTGGAGAAGCTGGTTCATGAACTGACAAGAGGGAAACCATTTTGGACCTAGTCCTTAGCGGAACACAAGATATGGTGCAAGAGATAAGGGTGTTGGGGCCACCTGGCAATAGTGATTATAGCATGATCGCATTTGATTTAATAAACGGAGGAAGGATGGTACTACCTTTTAACTTTCAAAAGAGAGACTATGATAAAATGAGGAAAATAGTTAAGAAAAACTAAAAGGAACAGTTGCAAAGGTTAACGATTTACATTAAGCATTGTGTTTAAAAATATTATCTTGGAAGCCTAGACCAGCTATATTCCACGCTTTGAGAAAAGTGGAAGGAAGTCCAAAAAACTGCCAGCATGGTTTAAAGGTGAGGTCAGAGAGGCTGTTGTTGCCAAAAAAGCATCTTTCAGGAAATGGAAAAAGGAGCCAAATGACGAAAAGTGGAAACAACATAAGCACTGGCAAGTTAGATGCAAGACACTGATAAGGCAGGCAAAGAGAGAACTTGAGAAGAAGCTTGCAGTGGAAGCAAAAGCGCATAATAAAGACTTTTTCAAGTACATTCATAGCAAATAACCTGTGAGAGAGTCAATTGGACTATTAGATGATAGAAGGGTAAAAGGGGCACTAAGAAGGGACAAGGCCATAGCGGAGAGACTGAATGAATTCTTTGCTTCGGTCTTTACTGATGAAAATGTAGGGATGTTACCCATGACTGAAATGGTATTTAAAGGTGATGCTGTGGAAGAATTGAAAGAAATTTCAATATACTGGGAAAATGTATAACAACTATCTGATAAACTGAAAAGTAGCAAATCACCTTGACTGGATGGCATACATCCAAGGGTGTTAAAAGAACTGAAATATGAGATTGCAGACCTACTATTAGCAATCTATGAATTATCATTAAAATCATCTGTTATACCAAAAAATTGGAGGATGGCCAATGTAACGCCAATTTTTAAAAAGGGTTCCAGGTGTGATCTGGGAAACTACAGACCAGTGAGCCTAATGTCAGTACCAGGAGAAATGGTAGAAACCATTATAAAGAACAAAATTACTGAACATGTAGATAGTCATGGCTTAATGGGAGACAGCCAACATGGCTTTAGCCAAGGAAGGTCTTGTCTTACTAATCTGATATGTTTTTTTGAAGTTGTGAATAAACAGGTAGATAAAGCTGAGTCTCTTGATATAGTGTATCTGGATTTTCAGAAAGCCTTTGACAAGGACCCTCATGAGAGGCTTTTGGTGAAATTAATAAGTTATGGTATAGGAGGCAGTGTACTATTGTGGATCCGGAACTGGTTAAAAGATAGAAAGCAGAGGGTAGGGCTAAATGACCAATTTTCCCAATGGAGAAAGGTGAATAGTGGAGTACCCCAGGGATCTGTGCTGGGTCCGCATCTTTTTAACATATTTGTAAATAACCTGGAAATGGGAATAACGAGTGAGGTAATCAAATTTGCAGATGACATTATTCAAAGTTGTTAAAACGAATGAGGATTGTGAAAAATTGCAAGAGGACCTTGATAAATTGGAAGACTGGGCATCCAAATGGTAGATGAAATTTAATGTGAACAAGTGCAAAGTTATGCACCTAGGAATAAACTACACGATGCAATGTTCCACATTAGGAACCACCACCCAGGAAAAAGATTTAGGCGTCATCATGGATAACATGTTGAAACCCTCCACCCAGTGTGCAGCGGCGGCCAAGAAAGCAAATAGAATGCTAGGTATCATAAGGAAAGGAATGGAGAATAAAATAAAGCATATTATAATGCCTCTGTATCTTCCATGCTGCGACCGCACCTTGAATATTGTGTGCAATTCTGGTCATCGTATCTTAAAAAGGATATAGCATTATTAGAAAAGGTACAGAGAAGAGCCACCAAAATGGTAAAGGGGATGCAAGGATACTCCTATAAAGAGAGGCCAAAAAGGTTAGGGCTCTTCAACCTGGAAAAGAGACGGCTGAGGGGAGATATGATAAAGGTCTATAAATTAATAAAAGGAATGGAACGGGTAAATGTAGATCGATTGTTTATGTCATCAAAATATAGAAAGACTAGGGGACATGTAATGAAGATACAGGGTAACCTATTTAAGAATAATAAGAGAAAATATTTTTTCACTCAATGTGTAATCAAACTCTGGAATTCGTTACTGGAGGATGTAGTAAAAAGCTGTTAGTGTAGCTGGGTTTAAAAAGGTTTGGACAAATTCCTGGAGGAAAGGTCCATAAACCATTATTAAAGGGGACCCGGGATATCCACTGCTTGCCCCAATACAAGCATTGTGGAACCTGTGTCTTTTGGGGAAACTGCTAGGTACTTGTGACCTAGAATGGCCACTGTTCGAAACAGGATACTAGGCTTGATGGACCTTGGTCTGACTCATTATGGCATATCTTATGTTCTTATGTTCGTGCGATCATCCATAACCAACTATCATCAACCAATCATTTCTGAAATGCAAGGTAACATCTGCCATGTAAAAATTAAACACAAAAGTCAAAAGGCTCATACAATCAAAGACATTCAATCTCATCATTCAGTCCATGGGTTGAACAGTGTCAAGGGGGGAAAAAAATCCATTTTGCTATAGCTGAGAGAATACAGATTCTCCGACACTCCCACACTGTGCGACACCCACCGGCTGGGCCAAGAGGCTGACAGCTGGTAGGCGGCCTTAGAGTCCCTTGGAATAAAGTTCTTTCACTCCTCAGGCAATAAATTTGTAGTTGAGTCGGTGGTAAGGCTTTGCAAGATTTTTATTTTCTTTTATGGGGATTTCCAAAAGCACGCTGGGGTTCAATTACAACCAAGGCAGAAGGATAACATCTCCAAACAGAAAAGATGAACTCAGGAAAACCAGGAGAAATAAATCAAATAAACTTTTCTTTTCTCAGCCTTACTGCTGCTCTGTGTCCTCACACTCTGCACTGCTCCATGTGGTCACACAATGAACTGCAGCAGAACTCTATCACAGCTGTTCTCACTTTGTAATGCAACGTTCCCTCACAGCTCCGTTGCTCTCAGTCAATGAACAAACAAACATTGAATGCTTCTTACAACTCTCGTGGTAAGCACTACCCTTACTATAGGGTTTTTACATTTCTTCCTTTCTTATCTCACAACTGTAGCCTTCCTTTGAGCCAGAGAACAATCCATAGGAATTGGGCAACAGACCTCATTAGGCACACATGTCTCTATTTGCATTTCTTCAAAATCATTTGTACCAACAGAGTCTCTCTCATATTGTGGAGTTTCTTTAAGTTTCCCCTCTCTTAGAAACTGCTGAAACTGGTCCCACAGCAAGTCAGCCCTCGTAGGTATTTTTGCATTGGAGATAGAATTCCTCTCATTAGAGTGTATCCCTTGCAAAGCCCCTAATTTAGAGCATTCAAAAGCTTCTCTGTTATCTGTACTGGGGATTCCAACACTGGCTAAGCTTTCAATCCACTGGTTAACGGTGGGAGGTGAAGGTTTCAGTTCCTGCCCTTTTAAACCAGCCCTTAGCCCTCTTGCCACATTATCAGGAAAGAAATTATCGGCTTTACCTTGAGGCTGTTTCTGTATGTCAGCACTGATACCTTTTCCACCTCTCCAGCTATCACCGTTGTCCCGGTTGCTGGCCTGACATGCACTTCTCCTCCAGTTACTTGTACTTCGGCTTTTAAATGCTGGCTCAATATCTCTTTCTTCCTGGTCTGAAACAGTAGACGGGCTTTGGCCTGAGACTGCCACTGCCTCTCGGTGAGCTGCTGATGCCTGAGTTTGAGCCTTCTCTCTGGCTCCTTCTCTCACCCAGACTTCTCTCTCTCTGTCTGGCTTCAGCCACTCTCCTCTGGCATTCTCTCCAGCAGGTCTCCCGCCGACTCTGACTCCCTGGAGTCTCCCTTCGTCTCTCCGTCTCTGTCCTTGAGCTTGGCACTGTGCTTGTCTCTTTCCTTGGCTCTCTCCTTGTTCCCCTCCTTGTCTGCTACAGTGGTTTTTAACCACTGCTTCCTGCTGGGCCTTCCCTGTGCTCCGCCCTCCTCTGACCAATCAGGAGGGTGGCTTGTCTCCACCCCTGGGCTAGGGCGTGTTCCACCCCTTGCAGGGGGCTGAGCTTTTCTCTGACGTAGGCTGTAATCCCCTTGCATCTGTGCACTGTCATTGACTTCCATGGGGCTTTCAGGATTTTCATCCATATCCATGTTTTCTACTATTTATTTATTTATTTATTTAACAGGTTTTTTATACCGCCTTTTCCTTAAATCAAAGCGGTTACAAAGACATACAAAGGCTAAACATAGGCAAGGGAAGTGAAAGAAGGGAAACATAACATGGTGAACAATTACAAAAAACACAATATTGAGAGATTACAATTAATATGAGTTAGTTAGGTGTCATAGCCATAGTGCTCAATGAAAAGAACAAATTTTAGTTGTTTTCGGAATTCCTTCAGTTCCTCAATTGATCGTAGGTCGGGGGGGGAGAGAGTTCCATATTAGAGGGGCCGATAAGGAAAGAGCTCTTTGTGAGGTGAATTTACAGACTTTAGAGTAGCTACTTGGGGTGCTGAGGGTGTCAGTTGTGGCTTTCCTTCTAGGTCTTTTGCTGGTGTTAGAGAATAAGAGGGCTTGGAGACTGATTGCTGAAGTCTTATGTCTGATTTTGAATATATTGATGACCAACTTGTATCTAATACGGAGGCTTATTGGGAGCCAGTGGAGTTCTTTAAGGATTGGGGTGATGTGGGCTTGAGTTGAAGAGCCGGCGATTATTCTGGCAGCTGTGTTCTGAGCCATCTGAAGTGGCTTTAGTGAGTGTTTCGGGATTCCGTTGTAAATAGGGTTGCAGAAGTCAAGAATTGGAGTTATTAGAGCCTGACAGACTGAGCGGAAATGTTCTTGAGAGAGAAGAGGCTTCAGGCGTCTAATTATTTTCATTCTATAGTAAGCGCTTCTAACAGTTTTTCTGATGTGAGATTGAAGGTTGAGTCGATTGTCAAGGGTTACTCCGAGGTATCTTACTTCGTCCTTTAAAGGTATTGTTGTATTTTTAAATTTAATAAAAGGCGGGGGGCTGAAGTCAGTGTTTCGAGTAATGATGAGAGCCTCTGTCTTGTTATGGTTCATGGCCAGGTTGTTGAGCGTCAGCCAGGCAGACATGTTGTCGAGGCAGTTCATAATCTTGTTATAATCGGGGCTGTTAAGGTTGACTGTCGTGTAAATCATTATGTCATCAGCATAAATAGTATAATCTATTTGATGGGCAATCATGATGTTGCAGATTGGCTGGATAAATATGTTAAAAAGAAGAGATGAAAGCGCAGAACCTTGGGGAACACCTTGTTTAATCTTAGTGGGTAGAGAGGTGGTGTTATTAATTTTTACCTTAAACTGTCTATCAGTTAGGTAAGATTTAAACCATCTTAGGACAGTGCCGTTAATGCCAATACTCTGGAGTCTAGTTAGTAGGATACTGTGGTCCACTGTGTCGAAGGCCGCTGATATGTCTATAAAAATCAATAATGTTCCTTGATTGTAATTGTCTAAGGAGTGGATGATGTCATTGAACAGATAGAGCAGTAAGGTTTCAACTCCATGGTTAGGGCGGAAGCCATGCTGATGAACGTCAAGCGGGGCATGTACGTCAATGTGGTCCTGGAGCTGTAGTTGGACTGCTTTTTCGATGATCTTAGCTAGGAGAGGTATGCTGGAGATTGGCCTGTATGCTGCTGGATTGCTCTTCTCTAAGTTAGTTTTCTTGGGGATAGGCCTTATTGTGGCTAATTTTAGTTGTTCTGGCATTATTCCTTGAGTTAGGGAGTTGGAAACAAGGTTGTGTAAGAAATTGAGGAAGTTTTGCTTGGTAGCTTTGATCCATGGAACTGGGCAAGGATCGGTAGGTGCGGTACTTGTGTTGAGAGAAGAGATGATGTCTGAAATTTGCTTGGTTGAAGGGGTGTGGAACCTGTCCCAACTTATGACGGGTATGGTGAGAATAATGGTTTCTGTGAGTTTTAGAGGCGGTGTAAGGCCTATTTTCTTCTGAAGAAAATTTGCATATATTTGAGGGTTGACTTGTATGTCTATGTCAGGGCTGGGTTCATTGGTAAGTTTTTTTACTATTTCGAATAGTTCTCTGGGTTTGTTGAAAGATCTCATGATTGTGTTAGTGTGATATTCTCGTTTTGCTTCGTTGATAAGATTGTTGTATTTAATTTGCTGTGTCGAATAAGAGTTCTGTGAGGTGGGCGATTTGGAACGTCTCCAATGGCGTTCTAGTTTTCTTAATTCTCTTTTAGCGCAGCGTATGCTATTGGAGTACCATGGCGCGTGATGTCGTTTATTATTCGGATTAAAGACTAGGTTAGTTTTTGCTGCTGTGTTGATGGTATTGTACCAATTGTTAACTTGCTTGTTGAGATCGAGTTCGTTTAAATTAAGGTAAGGTAGTGTTTCTTTTAGGAACTGTTCTTTTTTGAAAGCTTTGAATCTTCTTATCCTAAATAAAGAAGATTGTGTATTTTTAAGCTTATCTATTTTGTTTAAGAATTCACCATCACACACTGAAATATTGGCACATGGTCTAATATATAATAGAATAATTCATCAAATACATGTCCCTTCCAATTGCAAATCATGGGCACCTCCATGTTTTCTTATTAGAAATAATAGCACAATTGTGACAACTGTGTATAGATACTGAAAGAAACTATAGTAAACTAAACTATTGGGGGTAATTTTATAAAATAATTTTTGTGCATATTGTGACGCCATTGCCGGTCCTAGGCGGTTGCCTAGACCCGGGTAGCATTGTGTTGTGGAAAGAATAAGGACTCTGTAGTTGTGGTCCAAATGAAAAGCTGGGTTTTATTCCCCTTCCCTTTAGGATGTTACAGAATAAGGGACAACATAAAGAATGGTTGAATTCACCAGGTAAAAAGGATTTAAACCAAGGATAATAACAATGCTTTCTCTCAGCAATACAGTCCAGTATTTTCACTGTGCAAACTATATCTTCTTTTTGTTCTCTTTCAATAAAGACTCTCCCAGTCATCAGGCACATATTCATCACCTTCTGTGGTTACCGGAATATTTTCTGTGCCATAGTACTCCCCGTGCCTAGGGCTATAACCTGTTCCTGTATAAGAACATGGAGTCCTTATGAAGTTGCTCTCTGTGTCCTGCCTTGGGTAAACCTCAGTTGTTACCCTTGGGAGCTGCCTTTGAGAGTCCCTGGTATCAGGAGCTGTTCTGGGGATTTCTTCCCCTGGCTTGGCTAGATAAGAGTCCCCTTGTTGGCTGTGTGCCTGGCCTCTAGCCCTGGGATTTCTTTTCCTCCCCTTAGTATAAACAGAGTACTTATCTTCTATTCTGCCAAAGATGAGCTCCAATCCCTCTGCTTCCAACCAAGGCTTTCTCTCTGCCTTGTATCTTGTTCTGAGGGAAGTCTGTTTGTGATGCCTGGCTGATGGCAACTCACTTCCTATTCCCTTTGTGCTCCTGTGTACGGGACCTCTGCTTCCTGTTAACTGAGCAGTTTGCTTTGGTATGAGGACCTCTCTGGCCGGGGAGACCTTGCTGCAGCTTTGCTTAACTCCCTTGGATTGGTCAGTCTGCTTCTCTCCAGCTCTGGTTCTCTCATGTACAGTATCTGCTGGCAATTGCTTGGGATTTTCACTCTCAGCTTTTCTCCCAGCCTGCCTGGAACAGCAGTCAGAGTTCCTTTGATCTCTGCTCTCCACCTGGCATTCCAGCTCTGGCCTCACCCTTAATTCAGGCTCCAGCTTCCACTGCCAGTGTTCCTCCTGCTGCTTCCAATTCTCCTTCTCAGTTCCAAACTCCTGCTCAGGCTCTGACTTTTCCTCTTGCCCAAACTCCGGCTCAACCTCAAGCTGCTGAACCTCAACCTCAAGCTCAAGCTCCCACTCCCACTCAAGCTGCTTCTGTGAGATTTCCCACATGCTTTTATCTCCCAGCTCACTCGACGTGGAACGTGAGTCTGAGTCCAGGTGGACCTGATTGGCATTCTCAATTCTTACTACGTCACACAGACTTTGTGGAATGTTTGCTTTCCCCTTTCCTGCCTCACTGCTCTGTGAATGCAGCAACTGCCCCTGAGGCTGCAAGGTAAGCTTTTCTTCCATTTGATTCCCTAATATTTCAGGGTCTGTGTTTTGTAACTCCTGCCAGGTAAGCCCTTCCTCCACACTGTCCTTTAATGTCTCAGACTCAATGTTATCTGGCTTCTGACAAGTAAGCTTTTCCTGTGTATTGTTCCTTACTGTTTCAGGCTTAGTGCTATCTAGCTCCTGACAAATAAGCTCATTCTCTGCACTAGCCTTTAGTATTTCAGGTTTTGTGCTGTCTACCTCATGACAATATGTGTAAATATATGCACTTAAAATAACTTTTATAAGTTATACCAGGTATAAAGGTATGTGCAATGGCATGCACGTGCCTACTTTTATTGTAGGCATGGTTAGGAGGATAGTCTGGGCAGAGCACAGGCAAAGTCATGAAGTATACATGTAGATTTCAAAATACCTTACTTCATGCAGGAACTTGGGGAAATTCTTGTGGCTCCACTGTCTGACCTTTCCAATGCTTCTTTAGAGTTAGGAGTGGTCCCAGAGGACTGGAGAAAGGCACATGTGTAAAACAAAAGCGGAAGTGAGGATGAGGTTGAGAACTATAGGCAGGTTAATTTGACCTCTGTGGTGAGTAAATTAGTGGAAACACTGCTAAAACAGTGAGGTTTCTGGAGTCCATTGGAATTTTCAGATCTGAGGCAGCATGGGTTAACTTCAGGCAGGTTTTGTCAGACAAATCTGATTGATTTCTTTGACTTTGTGAACAGAGAGTTGGACTATGAGCTCAAAGCCTTGAGCTTGTTGTTACATGAGAAAGTCCTTAGCAAGAAACCAATGAAAAGAATGGACAGCTAGAAACCGATTTGGCACTACATTGGTTCAGATAAATAAATTATTTTTTAAGAAATGTCAATGCCCTGAAGCAGAATTGAGATTTTCATTCAAAACACGATGGTCGTAGCAGGTGTGTCGATGTTTCCTTTTTGAACGACAACTGTTTATTATTGCACCATAAAGTATGAGTAGTGAATGAACTGGTTTCCAACAATCTTTTTTAAAAGTACATAGTCACTTTAGTTATTTCATTGGCACTTGATCACTTAAAAAGATAAAAAGGACTTATACACTAAAAGCAGCTAGAATAGCTTTGAATGAAAGAGACTGACATATACATTGGGTATTTATTAGCCTTATTTTATTGCAGAATTCTGGAGAATCACTTGTGGAATTGATAGTTCTGCACAGATCCTATTTATTTAAGACAAGATTATTGGCATCCTTATAAACAATTCAAATTAGTTTGAATAGAAGAACCACATTCGCACTATAGTAAAATTAGATGCACCTGTGATCATTAGTATTCACATAACTTGAATCAACCAATGAAAGATGGCTCTAATGATTAAAATGGCCAAATTCACTCCCTGTTCCATTTTCACAATGCTGAAGATAAGAGGGCTGCCTGAAACCACCAGAAAAGCCATTATCACCAAACATCAAACTTCAAAAGGGTACAAGGCCATCATCAAAGACCTTGGGAATCCTGTATCAGCAGTTTGCAATGTTATTAAGACATTTTATGCTCATTGAACTGTAAAGAACCTCCCAGGATGTAGTGAGAAGAGGAAAATTAATTCAAAAAGTCTTCGAAGATTAGTGTGAACTGCTGGAAAAATACCACATACAATATCCAAAGAGCTTAAGGCTGATCTGGAGCAATCTGGAGTGGTGGCTTCAACCCACGCCATATGCCACACACTAAACAAGGAAGGACTTCATGGGCAAAGGCCAAGGAGAACATAAGAACATAAGATATGCCATACTGGGTCAGACCAAGGTCCATCGAGCCCAGTATCCTGTTTCCAACAGGGCCAATCTAGGTCATATGTACCTAGCAGTTTCCCAAAAGACACAGGTTCCACAATGCTTGTATTGGGTCAAGCAGTGATATCCTGGGTCCCTTTTTAATAATGGTTTATGGACCTTTCCTCCAGGAACTTGTCCAAACCTTTTTTAAACACGGCTACACTAACAGCTTTTACTACATCCTCTGGATCCAGTGCTCAAAGACAGACATAAAAAGGCACGCCTGATCTTTGCCCAAATACACCTTGAGAAACCACAATCCTTCTGGGAAAATGTTCTGTGGACAGATGAAACCAAAGTTGACCTCTTAGGCAATGCAGACCAGCAATACATTTACAGGCAAAGAAATTAAGCTTATAAGGAAAAAGCACCCTTTCTACAGTTAAAAATGGTGGAGGTTCCATAATGTTGTGGGGCTATTTTTCCGCCTCAGAAACTGGAGGCCTAGAACATATTAAAGGAATCATGAAGTCAGAGGACTACCAAGGAATTTTGGAGTGAAATGTGTTACCTAGTGTCAGAAAGCTAGGTCTGAGTCGAAGGTCATAGGTCCACCAGCAGGACAATGACCCAAAACACATTCAAATGTAGAAAAGAATGGTTAAAATAAACAGATGGACTATTTTAAACCATCCAGCAGTGAGTCCTGATCTCAATCCAAGCGAGAACCTTTGGAAAGAGCTGAAATCTGCCATTGGAAAATAAGTCCTGGAAACATTCATGAGCTGGAAGAAATCATAGTTGAAGAGTGGGAGATACTATCCACAGACAGATGTACAAAATTTATAGATGGCTACAAGAAATGTTTGGATGCTGTCATCACTACCAAAGGCTGTGCAACCAAATATTAGTGAAGGGTGTCATTAATCCTGTCCATGTCATATTTTGTGGTTTTCTACTACTACTACTGAGCATTTGTATAGCGCTTCAAGACTTACACAGCACTGTGCAGACAAATGGAAAAGACGGTCCCTGCCCATTAGAGCTTACAATCTAGTCAGACAGTAGCTGTAGACAATGGGATACATCTAGGGGGAATGGTAAAGAAACATAAAGGAGACCAGGTGAGTCAAGATCCGAAAGCAGCAGCAAAAAGGTGAGTTTTCAGCCTGGATTTTAAAAGGGCCAGAGAAGGTGCGTGACGTACAGACTCAGGTAGTTTGTTCCAGGCATAAGGGGCCATGGGAAGAGATGACTGCACCAAGAGACTGGATATATAGAGAGAAAAGGAGTGGATCCAAGACAGAACCTTGGGGTACACCAACTGAGAGCAGGATAGCAGCAGAGAAGGATCCACCAGAACAAACACGGAAAGAGCGATGGGAGAGATAAGAAGAGAACCAGAATAGTACAGAGCCCTTAAAACCAAGTGAGGACAATGTATCGAAGAGAAGACTGTGGAACATTAAGACTGTGGTCAATAGTGTCAAAAGCAGCATAAAGGTCAAGAAGGATGAAGATGGAGTAAAGGCCCTTGGATTTTACTAGGAACAAGTCGTTGGAGATGTTGGCAAGAGCTGTTTCAATAGAATGTAAAGGATGATAGCCAGATTATAAAGGATCCAGGAGAGCTAGAGAGGAGAGAAAGTCAAGACAACGATAGTGAACCACAAGTAGTTTAGAAAGGAAGGGGAGGAGGGAGATGGGTCGATAGTCAGGACAGGAACGATTTAGTGAGGGTTTCTTGAGGAGAGATGTAATCACAGCATACTTGAAGGTTGCAGGGATAATTGTAGTGAAGAACGTTAGGTTGAGAATATAAGAGATGGAAGGGACAGCAGCGGAGGAAATGGGGCTTAGGAGACGGGTGGGAATGGGAATAGGATTAGAGGAGCAGATTGTGAGTTCGGAGGAGGAAAGAAAGTATTTGACTTCCTACTCAGAGATCATGGAAAAGGCAGAAAGGGTAACAGAGGTGTGGGGGGGGGGGGGAGTTGGGAATGAGGAGGGGGAATAGGGGAAGTAGCTGTTCTCGTGGGGGATTGGAGTGTGATCTTGTGGATTTTGTCATGGAAATAGCTAGGCTTTGGGCAGAAAGGGAAGGAGGGGTCAGGAGTGGAGGCACCTTGAGGGGAGCGTTGAGAGTTGTAAAGAGATGGCGAGGGTCAGAGGCAAGAGGGTTAGTCAGATGGACATAATAGTCTTGTTTGGCAAGTGCTATGGCTGACAGGAAAGAGACAAGCATGAATTTGAAGTGTAGAAAGTCCGCAGGAGTACGAGATTTGAACCAAGCGCGCTCAGCTGAATGGGCACAGGAATGTAGATAGCGGGTAGTGGAAGGCCTGGGGTATAGTATGCCTCACAGGATGTGGCATGAGTGGAGAAAGAGCATCCAGAGCAGAGGAGAGTGCAGCATTATAGGAAGCTACCACCTCATTAACACTCAGATGACATAGTGGAGGAAAGAGGTGATGAGACAGTGGAGGAGAGAGCCAAAGGGTTAATAGCATGAAGATTTGTAAAGAGGTTGGAGGAGACAGGGTGAGGTTGAGGCGGCGGGTGATGAAGGTACAGAAGTTTGAGGGTAAGCAATTAGAGAGCAATACAAGACTGAGGCAGTGGTCTTGCTGGTGAGTGGGGGCAGTAGAACAAAGTTGGAGGATGAATGAGAAGGTAAGGGAAAAGAGCTTTAAAACATAAGGGTCGGGGCCTTATCAAAAGGAGCAAGATGGCAGATGGCGGGTTTGAGCTGTGAGCTGCGCTTTCATCGATGGGGAAAAGGAAGGCAAAACCGGTGCCTAAGCCCTCCAGAGTGCTGGCGGTGTATACCCCATTACCTTTAGGCAATTTGGATTCCTTTGTGGTGCATGGTGAGCGGCAGCCAGGGGGATTGCCGACGACAAACAGCTCCATTGGCAGTGGAGCGGAGCAAGAGTGCTTATCCAGCAGCTCAGAGCCAGACATCACGTCGCCAGAGCAGTGGCATCCGCCTAAGGCCGTAGCAATTGGGGATTCATTGGCAGGCTCAGTGACTGAGGCAGGAGCCTGAGAAGGTCTGTTTCTGGTTACTGGAGGGCTGCTTGCGGTGCGTGCAGGAGAACAGTGTGAGACCATGTTTGCTCTTCTGGACCAGCTCCCAGCTGCTTGGTCTTTACAATCATCTGCTGAAATAGCGGCTGTATCTATGGCCACTATAGGAAATCTACCTGCAGTTCTTCAGGCTCCAGGAGACACAGTAGGAGGGGTTGAGACTCCAGGTGCTTTCGTCCTTGCTTGCCCGGCAGTTTTCACTTTGGAGGCAATTTGGACAGCCACTACCAGCCTCAGGGAAAAGTTGTTCCCTCAGGGGCAGGCTTTGTCTGGGCAAGTGCAAGAACATAAGCAACAATTGCAGCGACATTCTGAAGTGCTTTCTTCCTTACAACTTTTAACAACTGAGACTCAAACCAAGACGGCTGTTATGGGGGATTCTGTTAATGCTTTCTGTAAAGATTCTCTTACTCTGCAAGCTAGGATTGAGACATTGGAGAACTATGCTAGATATTCTAATTTGCGTATTATTAATTTTCCACATTCTACTCTTATAAGTGCTAGAGAGCTCTTTAAACAATATTTACTTGAGGTATTTGGTGGCGCTCTTGGATTCACGTAGATCTCCTGTGAGTAGTGACCCTTCCACTGTATGACTTGAGTTATCTTCTGGAATATTCCCATCTTTTTCCTGCATTATTTGTGTTTGGTTTTTCTTTGTATTTTGCTCTCCCCTTTTTTGTGGACTGGGGTTGAGGTCAACTGTTTGCCAGTTTTGGCATTGCTTGTGAATTGTTTCCTTATTGTTTGTTTTATTTATTTCCTTGTTTGGCCTCATATTTCTTTGAGTATTTATGAATGCTTGATTTATTTTGTCAAATTGATAAATATAAAATTAAAAATAAAACAAAACATAGGAGTCAGAGGGATTATCAACATGAATGTTAAAATCCCCAAGAATGAGGCGGAAGAGGAATCCAGAAAGAAGGAAAGCCACGAGTGAAAGTCTATGAGAAAGATAGAGGTGGACTGGTCAGGAGGTCAATAAATAACAGCCAACTGGAGAGGTGGTGGAGTAAAATGATAGATGGAGTGGACTTCAAAGGTGAGAAAGGAGTGAGACAGGCAGCAGAAGGAATTGAAATTGGCAGGAAGGAGCGAGTAAAAGCCCAGCACAAGAAATTGCTGCACCTAAGTTGCACAGATAATCTTTTTTTTTTGTTGTTGTTGTATACTATTAAAATATTACGATGACATACATTTGGAATATTTACAATTATTTCTCAAGATATTGTATACAACATATGTAAAATGCAAGGGTGCTAATAATGTTGACCACAACTGTAGCACAGAGTAAATCCTGTGCTGTCTATTTAGCGTGCTCACAGTTATCATGGTCCATTAGTGCACGTTCAAATACATAGCTTAGTAAACATGCCCCTTAGTCATGTTGGTGATTTTTAGTATAACTTAATATATTTTTAGCTGTTGTTCTCTTAGTGCCAATTCAGCAAAGGCTGAATTCAGCAGGAGAAATATAGAATATAACATATGATTTGCTATACTGGGTCAGACCAAAGGTCCATCAAATGCAGTACCCTGTTTCCAGCAGTGGCTCATGCAGGTTACAAGTATCTGTCAGGATCCCAAAAGGTAGACAAATTCCATGCTACTACCCCTTATTGTATATTTTCTGTTTTGAAGCTTTATAAACCATCTTGTACATTTTGCTCACAAGACGAGTGCTTATTAGAAGTACCCTTTCACTGTAAGATACATTTTACTAACCTCTAAGACAGTATGTTGAGTAAATCCATGTTGGCGTTGTCCCATTAAACCATGACTATATGTTCAGTAATTTTATTCATTATAACAGAATCTACCATTTTGCCTGGAAAAGATGTCAGATTCACTAGTCCGTAGTTGCTAGGGTCATTCTCAAACCCTTTTTAAATATTGGCATTATGTTGGTCATTCTCCAATCTTCAGGTACTACAGCCATTTTTGATAGTTTACAAATTACTAATAGTAGGTCTGCAATTTAATTTTGGAGTTTTCAGCACCACGGGATGAATGCCATCCTGTCCAGGTGATTTACTACACTTTAGGTTGTCAAATTGCACTATTACATCTTCCATAGAGATTGAGATGTACTGCAAATGCTCAAATGTGTTTATTATCAGTAGCTTAACTACTGGCAGGGTCTCCCAAGATGGTCAGGTCTCAGCTGAGGTACCAGACCAAGACAAACCACCCATCTGGGCAGTAGCAGAATGGGACAGTGTTGGTGGCGGAGGATCACATTTCTATGACAACGGCAACAACACTAGAATTACCTGCATGAAAGAAAGGCCTGGCAATCTACTTCCGTATCATGCCACAAAAACCCAATGGATAGTCACAACAAAACAAATTGCACTATAATGCTGGAAGATGAGACCCTCACTTCAGAAGGCACTCAACTGGCTACTGGGGAGAAGCTGAAAACTTTTCAGAGTAAAGCCAGCATTTATGATGTTCTTGGATCAAAGCCCTTGGAATGTCTGACTGCTGATATAGCTGTGCATGAAATGAGAGTCAGAAGCTGCAAAGATGTCTTACATATTGGGACATGGAATGTATGAAACATGAACCAAGGGAAGTTGGAGGTAGTCAAGAATGAAATGGAATGTGTACAGCTCGATCTGTTGGGTGTCAGCGAACTGAAATGGACTGGCATTGGGCACTTTGCATCTGATGATCACATGGTCTACTATGCTGAAGACATTGAGTTGCATTTATAATTAAGAAGAAACTTTCAAGAACAGTAATGAAATACAAGCAATCCGTGAATGCTTAATTTCTATTCGTCTATGAGGAATGCCCATCAACACAACTATAATTCAAGTATATGCCCCCACAACAGCTGCAGAAGAGGATGAGGTTGATGAGTTCTATGAACAAGTACAAGTTGAAACTGACAAAACATGCAAACAGGATATTCTGATAGTCCTGGATGACTGGAACGTAAAAGTTGGCAATAAAGAAGAAGGCAAAATGGTTGGAAAATATGGACGGCAACAGAAATGAAGTTGCAGAAAGACTGATAGAATTCTGCAAGTCCAAAGATCTATTCATTTCAAACACCTTCTTCCAGCAACACAAGCAGCGACAGTATACATGGACTTCACCCAATGGATTGTGCAGAAATCAAATTGATGACATCTGTGGAAGACAACAATGGAATAGCTCTATAACATCAACAAAGAAAAAACCTGGAGTTGACTGTGGTACAGATCACCAATTACTAGTATGCAAACTCAAGCTAAAGTTGAAAAAGAGCAAGCCACTCATGAATATAGCAAAATATGAACTTGAGAATATACCACCGGAATTTAAAGACTGCCTGCAAAATCAATTTCCTGTTTTAGATACAAATGACAGGGCTCCAGAAGAGTTATGGGGATGACATCAAGAAGACTGTGTTGGAAGAAAGTGAGAAGTCTCTACAAAAGGTGAAAAAGCAAAAACAGCCAAAATGGATGACCGAAGAAACTCTGAAACTTGCCCAGAAACGCAGAGAAGCTAAAGCCAGAGGAGAAACTGAGGCAATCACAGACCTCAGAGATTTCCAAATTGCAGCAAGACAAAACAAGAAGTACTACAATGATGCATGCAAGGAAATAGAAACAGAAGCTATTAGAGGAAGAACAAGATCAGATGTCCTAAAGCTACTAAAGTTAAAGAAAAATTCTAGCCTCGAATTGGAATGTTACAAGATGCTCAAAGATCCATACTGAATGATGCTGAGAAGATCATGAAAAGGTGGAAAGAATATACAGAGTCTTTATACCATAAACATCAAGTGGACCAACAGCCATTTCAACCTGTACCTTATGATCAGGAAACATTGGTGATGAAACCCTTAAATCTAAATCCACCCTTCCCCCGACATGGCACCATTAAATCAGATTCTCCACATGTAGTTAGAGAAAATACCATGTGTACACTGTCCTCATATTGTAAATAGTTCAATGATTGTAACTAGTTTGCTATTATATATACTATATAACCAAGGTATTATTTTTCCATGTAACTATGTTAAATCTGTTAATTGTTATCTAAGATGATTTTTGTTCTATGTAACTGATGTTCTTCTGTTCACTGTGAACTGCTTTGAGCCGGTGAAAAGCAGTATATAAGCCTAGCTAAATAAATAAAATAAAAAAGAAGTCAAAGCGGCATTGAAAGCCTTATTAAAGAAGAAAGCACCGGGCATTGATGGCATTCCCACTGAAGTATTACAGCAATTGGATATAGCTGTTACCATATTTACAAGGCTCTCCCAGGAAATTTGGAAGACAATGCATGGCCAACTGACTGGAAAAGATCTGTATTTATACCAATACTAAAGAAAGGTGATCCAACTGACTGTGGAAATTATCGCACAATTGCTCTGATCCCACATGCCAGCAAGATTGTACTCAAGATTATTCAGCAGAGACTACAACCATACTTGGAACGAGAACTGCCTGAAGTACAAGCAGGGTTCAGGAAAGGGCGAGGAATGAGAGACATCATCACAGATGTGAACTGGATCCTTGAAAAGACACAAGAATACCAAAAGGATATCTATATGTGTTTTATTGACAACAGCAAGGCTTTTGACTGTGTAAACCATGAGAAACTCTGGGCCACATTAAGAAGCATGGGTATACAAGAACACCTGATTGTTCTCTTGCACACCCTTTACATTGATCAAGAAGCAACAGTTCAAATGGAACAAGGAGAAACAGAATGGTTTAAAATCAGCAAAGGTGTATGAAAAGGCTACATACTTTCCCCCTACCTGTTTAATTTATATGCAGAATAAATCATCAGAGAAGCAGGACTGTATGAAGACAACCAAGGTGTGAAGATTGGTGGAAGGCTCATCAACAACCTTCGTTGTGCTGATAATACCACATTACTGGCTGAAAGTGAAGACATTCTGAAATATTTGCTTCTCAAGATCAAGGAACATAGTCTTAAAATGGGCCTGCAACTTAATGTAAAGAAGATCCTGACAACTGGCAAAATCAATAAGTTCATCATTGATGGAGAAGAAATTGAAATAGTTGACAACCTTAACCTACTTGGATCAACTATCAATAAAGAAACAAGCAGCAGTCAGAAATCCAATGATGCATTGCTCTTGGCAGAATGGCTAAGAAGGACCTAGAGAAGATTCTCAAGAGCAGAGATTTCTCTCTCCATACAAAGATTTGACTTGTTCAAGCCATGATATTTTCAATAACGTCATATAGATGCAAAAGTTAGACAGTGAAAAAGATAGACATGAAGAAAATAGATGCCTTTGAATTATGGTGCTGGTGACGAATACTGTGTATACCATGGACTGCCCGAAAAACAAACCAGTACTAGAGATCAAACCTAAGCTTTCTTTAGAAGTTCAGATGACAAGACTTCGACTTTCATACTTTGGACACATCATGCGAAGAGAGAGATCATTAGAGAAAGACATCATGCTTGGCAAGGTTGAAAGTCAACGCAAAAGAGGAAGGCCAGCAATGAAATGGATCAATACAATAACAGCAGCAATGGGTACCACTCTGTCAGTGAGCCGCCTGACTGAAGACTAAACACAGTTTAGGACAACTAACCAGAAGGTTGCCATGAGTCGATTCTGACTTGACGGCACTTAGCAACAACATGAAGTAAATATCAACAATATATCCATTAGCTTGAGTTGTGCTGAAAATACACAGCACCCAGAATCCTAGGAGTTCAGGAGTCCTGCTAATAGAGCACAGAGCCATGGAACCCAAGAAACCAGGAGTTCTACTGGTAATATAAAGGTTTATGGAACACAGAAAACCCACTGTTAGTGCAGAAGACCTTGAAGCTTGGTAGACTTGTCTCAAAGCACACAGTATTATCATATCCAAGTATTATAAGGCCTGCACAATGCACTTTACACAGCACAATGGACCATATCACTGCACTATTAGTGCTGAACATTAGGTAGTGAGGTCTAAGCACTCACAAAGGGTATTATACTCTGCAATGTAAAATCCATGTTTTGATTAGTAAGTTGTAGACAATGGTCTGTACCTGCAATCCTCTTCATCCAGGAGGCTTCATCTATGCCAAGGTTGTTGTTTATGATTTTCAGAATGTTGCCCAAGATGATGCTTAGGTGATTGGATGTTACCTGAGTGCAGCAGGGCCGTGCATTCTCAGGCATATTCTCAACTCCTCTCTCCCACCAGTATGACAAATAATTACACAGCATAGGCAGGATAACCTCTATCACATGGGGCATCTCTGTATAGCGAGCTCCAGATTCGGCCAAACCATTAATGTCTTTCATAAGCCCCTCCAAGGTAGGCATCTCTGGGCACATTTCTTCCACTGTGTCTGGCATACCTAGGACTGAGTAAGAAATGGAGCATATCTCAGGACACAATTTGTATATCAAAGCCCAGAGCTAACAGTTAATGTAATTCACACTAATTTCCACATCAAGGAGGTAATTTTATAATGAGCTGTGTAAAACGCACCATCAATGCATGCAAGTCACCTATTTTCAATGACTTACACGGATAGGGCCACTTATGTGCATAGTTCAAGCAGGTGCTAATCGGTAAGCACACATGTCAAGACTGAGCACATGGATGGAGCTTGAGTGGAGTGTAGGTGGAGTCTACATTTGCACAAGTACAGCACTGCATATGCTTTGTAGTGCTATATTAATGATTAATAGTAGTAGTAGTAAGTTATAAAATATTATAATTTATACACATTTTTAAAATGAAGGCATGGGCATTTACACCAACTCTAGAGTTGGTGTATGTAGTCATACTTGGATTTAGTGCATGGATCTTACCGCTTATGCCCCAATTTTATAAAGTATATGCATGCAAAATATGTTTGTGACAATGCTTGTTAAACTTAGCAACCCTTATAAAATACCCTCTAAGGAGGTAATTCTTTATGAAGCTGTGTAACATGTCATTAGCATGCATAAATCATAGGATTTTTGACTTTTTTGCATATAAAATACACAGTTGTGATTCTATAAGTATGCAAGTACTTTCACTGTGGGCATGCACAGGGGCGGGGCTTGGGTAGAGTGTACACTTATGTGTGTATTTTACAGAATATGGGTATATACAGCCTGTGTAAGTGGCCGCAGCTCAAATTTGCACACATTAGTGGCTACTTCTGCTAGTATTCTATAAAATCAAATTCATGCAGATTTGACTTTATAGAACAGGTGAGAGTAGCAGCATGCATTAATTACATGGCAGCTTATAGAATGACCCTCAACTGTATAGCATGGAAAGGGACAGGGAATAGACAGGGTATGGGCATGGACTGTACCTTCCAGTTAACACACTGTATTTACAGAATGTTATCTGCTAACACAGCTGATTATATAGAGAGTAAATTTATAAACCATTTTCACGCATAAAACAGAACTTTACGTGCATAAACAGGTTCTTATAAAATTAGGTTACACCTAAAATTAAACCTGGAACAAGCTGACATGTACTTGTACACTAGGTATGCATAAGGCTGGAGTTTGAGAGGAGCATGGATAGATGCATGATTGACACACAGTTTATAAAACTATGAACTATGAAAACTATAAAACTTGTAAGAGATACGCTGACATTTACACCTGCCTTCAAGCAGGCATAATGTATGTGCCAACAATATAGGTATGATTTCAGCAGGATTATGGCTAGTATTTTATAAAGTCACATAGGCGCCTATATATCTTCATAAAATAGATATAAAATAGGCACCTTCTTGCTCACTTAACCTAGGCACCCTGTTATAAAATTACCCCTTTAATGCCATCTCAGTAGGTAACATTAAGGGCACCAAGATTATCTGCAATGTCTCTGCATTAATTGCATGGGAAGATGCTGGGCATGCCCCACAACAGCACAGAGGCACTACACATGCCACTTGCTAATTTTGCAATTATGTTGTCACCACAATCTTTTAGCATGCATTACATAAAAAACCCCAAAACTAAATTCATACAGAATATTGTTCTTGATCAGCTTCGGGATTTTCTACAATCTTGGTCTGTGCTGGGCCATTTTCAGTTTGGGTTTTGTGCAGGATTAGCACGGAGATCTTACTAGTTTTGGTTGATAGCTACTCCAGCTAACTACCTTGGAAAGGGAGCAGTGAGTAGTGACCCTCTTCCTTAATTTGTCCATGATCATCAACTCAGTGATTCATGATATTCTTCTAAGTCACCTTTTGACATTAGGTGTAGAGGGATATGCATCTGCGTGATTTCCATCTTTTCTGACCGAGTGCAATGTGCTACGGTGAGCGACTATCAATCTAAGTGGCTTAGAGTGCTGTTTACCCCAGGGATCAGCCTTTTCAGCAGTTCTTTTCATGATTCACTTGCACCCTCTTTGCGACCCATCACAGTCACTTCACATAGAGTATGATTGGTACGCTAATGACATTATTACTACGTCCAGTCAAAGGGGCTTTTGAAACTTCACTAGCCTATATGACTGATTGTGTAAGTAAGATTTCTCATTGGTTGTCTTTGTAAAGTTTGAAATTAAATCAAAATCTCTGGCATAGAAAAGCTTTCCACCTTGGCCCAGCTTATAGTTCCCTTCTGCTTAAGGGTGGTAGTGGATTCTAGCCTTTTTTTTCAGCCGCATGTAAAGAATTGGTCAAGAGGTCCTTCTTTAAGCTTCATTTAATAATAAGACTTAACTTTTATCCTGACCCTGCTGATTTTAGAAAAGTCATACAAGTACTGGTTGTGATCACACCTCTACTTTCTTGCAGGCACGCCACCTTTTACTAATTGAGTATCAGATCCTTGTTTTCAATGTTAGGTTGGGCACTTGTCTTTCAAGCTCAACACCCTGGATATTTTACTATCCTCTGTGGAGGAGTAGCCTAGTGGTTAGAACACTGGCTTGGTAACCAAGCAACCAGGGTTTGATTCCCACTAGCACTCCTTGTGGCCTTGGGCAAGTCACTTGACCCTCCACTGCCTCAGAAGAAAGACCTGGCAATCTACTTCCAGTGACACTGTCAAGAAAACCCAGGAGCTTCTGGGTTGCCAGGAGTCAGGACTGACTCAAAGGCATGCATTGCATGGATGTTAAAATCCCAGGGGGCTAGATTGTTAAGAGTCCCTTCATTCTCTCAACTTCAGGGAATCTGAATTTCAAACCACCTGCTTTTGTTATTTAGCCCATTTGAGTGGAATTAATTACCAGTGGATATTAGAATATTTGATCACTGGGAAAATGTCAAGGCCTTCTACTTTAGGCAAGTGATTTGTTAGGGGTATGGGTTCTTATCGATTAAACTTGAAGAGGATGTTGATTTAGATCAGTTTCAGGATTTTAATTTATTTTGTGTTTGATTGAATTGTGTTTGTTTCGTCTTTCTTTAAGATTAGATTTGTATTCATATTTCATGTGATATATATATTGCTTCTGATTTTAGATTTTAACACCAATAAAACACTGATTCAAAATAATTAAAATAGGTGTTTATTGGTACTGTTCAGCCCTCTCCTGGCTTGTCTTGTACCATCCACTTGGTTTTTGCATTTTTTCTGCATTAATAACTCCTAAATGACAAACACATTTGATTGCACCAGAAAAACTACCCAGCAATATATAATTGCAGTGCAAAAACACTAAAACACTTTTTTGGACCAACAAAAAACATAGTTACTCACTTGTAACAGGTGTTCTCCGGACACAGCAGGAATCAGTCCTCAGATATGGGTGACATCAGTGCCGACAGAGCCCGTGCAGAAGAATCTCCCCAGCTTTCAAAGAAAGTCTTTGGGAAATGCACCAACGCATGCGTGGTCCACTTTCCGCCCAAGGGTGACATCTTGCCTAGTCTAATGACATAGCTAAGATGGCCAAGGAAAAAATAAAATATGTTAAAGAAACAACTCCAAGGGGAGGAGGGAGAGTTGTGAGGACTGATTCCTGCTGTCCCCAGAGAACACCCGTTACCTGTGAGTAACTACACTTTCTCTGGGAACAAGCAGGAAGTCAGTCCTCACATATGGGACACCCCAGCTACAGGCTACTAAGAATCCGAAAAACAAAAATGCCATGGCGACCTGTAAGGGTGAGCCGTGATCAGCAGCAATTGAGCCCCTTCTGAGAAACTATCGCAAGACTCAAGTGTCCGGCAGAGAACCAGCTCTCCAGTAGCCTAAACACAGAAGGGTCAGAAGGCAGGAGTTGCCTAAACCCCTAAGAGATTGCGGAGTATGGCCTGGCCAAAGATGCTGTCCGGGCAGTAGTGAGCTGTGAAGGTATGGATCAAAGACCAGGTGGCAGCCCGGCAGATTTCCGTCATGAAGATGGAATGCAGATTTGCCATGGAAGTAATCATGGCCCTGACGCAGTGTGCTGCAACCTTCTGCTCCAGTGAAATCCCTACCTGCTCATAGGCAAGAGTAATGCAGTCCACCACCCAAGTGAACAGAATTTGCTTAGTCACCAGAAGCCCCAGATGGCTGGGGTCATAGGATATGAAAAACTGTGGTGCTTTGCGGTGGCCTTGAGTCCATTGAAGGTAAAAGGACAGACTCTCTTACAATCCAGAACAGACTCTCTTACAATCCAGATTGTGGAGAACAGTCTCTGCCCTACCAGCATAAGGCCTCGGAAAGATGGTGGGGAGCACCACCTTCTGGTTGAGGTGGAATGGGGACACCACCTTCAGCGGAAACTTGGGGTGTGTGTGGAGGACCACCTTGTTCTTGTAGAATGTCGTGTAGTGGGACCCTGCCTTCAGAGCCTGGAGCTTGCTGATCCTATGAGCTGATATGAATGCTACCAGGAAGGCAACCTTCCAGGATAGATACTGAAGGTGGCAGGTAGCCAGAGGCTCAAACGGAGGCTTAATGAACTGCGAGAGTATCACAATGAGATCCCACTCTGCCACTGGGGGGCACAGAGGTGGTTTGGATAACATCAGGCCCCACAGGAATTGGAACATCAGGGGCTGAGCCGAGAGGGGTTTTCCCTCAACAGAATGGTGATGCGCTGCAATGGCACTCAGGTGTACTCTGACCGAATTGGTCTTCAGTCCCACCTGTGATAGATGAAGCAAGTACTGGAGTCCTACTTGTATTGAGAAGGAAAACGGGGTCACCTGCCTTTCTGCACACCACACCGAGAATCGGCGCCACTTGAAGGCATATGTCCTTCTGGTGGAGGCCGTACGAGAGGCCAGAAGAACCTCTTCCACATCCTGGGGGAAGTTGAAAGGGGCTAATGCTGAGAGGGACCACAGACTGGGGTGTAGGAGAGAGCCCTGCTCCTATGAGAGTAGCTCTGTGGCTTGGCACAGGGGAATCGGTGACACCACCGATAGGGAGAGAAGTAGTGGGAACCAGGGCTGCCAGGGCCACTGAGGGGCTATCAGCATTAGCGATGCTCTTTTATGCTGGAACTTGAATAGTGTTTTGGCTACCAGCGGTGTCTGTGGGAAGGTGTACATGATGCCTTCTGTCCATGGGATGAGGAATGCATCCACTGCCACCTGGGACGGGTACAGCTGACGAGAGCAGAATCAAGGTAACTGAAGAGGTCCATAGACCCATAGATGCCCCAAAGACGGAACAGCCATGAGGTTATCACTGGATCCAGGCACTGCTCATGGGACTGGAGAACCCTGCTCAGTTTGTCCACTAGGGCACTGTCCTAGTCTGGGAGGTACAGCACCCTTAGGAGCATCCCTCTGCATGCAGCATAGGAGCAGTGGGCTACCATCTCCTGGCAGAGGGGTATGGCCCTGTTCCCCCCCTGTTTGTTCATGTAGAATATTGAGATCTGATTATTGGTCTAGATCAGCACTGAGTGGTGTTGGAGCTGGTGGAGGAAGGCTTGGAGGGCTGGGTGTATTGCCTGGAGCTCTAACAGGTTGATTTGTATCTGGGATTCTTTTTGGGACCAGAAGCCTTGCATCTGGAGGCTCCCGCAATATGCTCCCCAGCCCATTAGAGAGGCATCCATGGTGAGGACCTTCTGGGAGCTCAGTGCCTGGAAGGGCATCCCGGCCTGAAGGTGACGTGGAATCTGCCACCATCCTAGGGAGTCCACCAGCTGATGGTTCATTTTCACTTTGTCCCTGAGCCTGCCTGTAGCTTGCGTCCACTGGGAGTGAAGGCACCACTGGCCTGACTCATGTGCAGGTGGGAATATGGGGTCACATGGACCGTGGAGGCCATGTGTCCCAACGGACAGAGTAGGAGCTGGGCAGGTAGCCTCTGGCATCGGTGTGCCTCTGCGGCTAGCTCCCTGAGATGTTCTGACCTCTGCTGGGGGAGGAAGGCTTTTGCCTGGAGGGTATTTAGTTGTGCCCCTATGAACTCTAGGCGGAGTGAGGTGGGATTTGGGGTAGTTTATGATGAACCTCTGGTGCTGCAGGGTGTTGATGGCGCGCCCGGTGGCACATTGTACCTCTGCAGCCATGTCCCCCTTTATGAGCCAGTTGCCAATTTAAGGGAAGACGAAGGCCCCTTAGAGCATGAAGTGGGCTGCGACCACTGCGAGGTACTTTGTGAAGACCCTTGGTGATGAGGCCAGACCGAAGGGCAGCACCCTGTATTTATTTATTTATTTATTTAACTATTTCTTTTATACCGCCTCTTCCAGAGATCAAGGGCGGTTTACATATAACAGATTAACAGTCTTGTACACAATTTGTATACATTTTACATAGAACAGTAGAAATCAACTATTTACATTGAACAGTAAGTATAAACTTTGTAGGTATTGTAACAAAAAAACAACTTGAAGGTATTAAAGCAAAATCTTTGTAGGTATTAAAGCAAACATATCAAACTTTGTACAAAAGTATATTTACATTGTGTAGTGTGTGTGGTGTATGGGGTAGAGATTGGCGTAGGTGCTGGAATTTAGTTCCTTTTATTTTTGTCATCTTTGGGGCGTGTGTGGGGGGGACAGGCTTGTGGTTACATTGTTGGGGTTAAGGGAGTTTGTGCATGGGTGCCCACATTTGTGGTAGAGCTGGCTTTGGGGGAGTAGGGGATTTCGAAGTGTTCAGTGAACAGGTAGGTCTTTAATTCTTTTCTGTATTGGTAGTGCTGTCCTCCTACCACGAACCGGAGGTATTTTCTGTGGCTGGGATGAATTAGGATGTGATTGTAGACATCCTCTAGGTCTAAGGAGCCAATCTCTCTGCAGGAGGAATGTCAGTAGGGTCCCAAGGGAAAGCATCTTGAACTTCTCCCTGACCAGAAACCTGTTGAGCTCTCATAGGACCAGGATGGGCCTGAGGCCCCCAGTCCTCTTGGGGACGAGGAAATACCTGGAATAGAAGCCTGTGCCCCAGAGATGTTTTGGCACAGGCTTGACTGCTTTATCATCGATTAGGCCTGCTAGTTCAGTGAGGAGCAGGGTCTGATGAAGGAGAGGCCTGCTGGGCTCCCCTGGGAAGTTCAAGGGTGGCGCCTGTTGTAGATGGAGGAGGTAGCCCTCCTTGACAACCTGTAGCATCCAGGTATCGGTGGTGATGGCTGTTCACTTGTGGGAAAACCGGGCTAGGTGCCCCCCTGTGGGCAGCAGAGGACCCCTTGGGGGTAGGGAGGTCATGCCCATGCAGTTAAAAGCTCCCCCCAAGCTGGGAAAGAGCCAGTGTCTGGGACTTCGGGGCCTTTTGTTTTTTGGGACCATGCTCCTGGTCTTTTAGTTGCTGGCCCTACTGAGGGGCCGAAAAGGCCTGAAAGTGTGGAGTACCGCTAAAGCCTCCTTTATTCCTCAGGTAGAAGGGATTTTTCCCCTGGGTCTTCTTCTGGGGTTGCACCGAGGTCTTCTTTGAGAGCCTAGTTCTCATCACATACTCGGTCTCTATCTCCACTGCCTTATCCGTCATGGGCTTCCCAAATAGATTTTCTCATATGCAGGGGACATCTATCAATTTTTCCTGTACCCATTGTTCCAGTTCAGATGAATGCAGCCATGCCTGATGCCGTGCCCCCATGCCTGGTGGCCACCCTGGCCAATAACTTAAAACCATCGTAGGAACAAAATCTTCAAGTATTCTTTTACTGCCGAGGTCAGGGTCTTCAACCTCTATAAGGGTTCTCCATCCAGGCCTGACAAGAATCCACCAATCTCCTTCAACAGTTCCTTCAGGTACATGCCAATGTAGAGCTGGTAGGACTGGATCCAGCATGTTAGCATCGAGCCGGAAAGGCCTTCTAGCCAAGGGCATCGTTCGGGCCTCAGGCAGGAAACAGCATCAGGTCATTGGGGGGGACAGGTCCAAGGGCATATCACGGTGTCGCCTCGTGTCTGGGGACTCTTCATCCTTGGCTTCCCATTCGGACAAAGTCTGAGTACAAGTCCGATGCCGCATGATCACCTCAATCGAGGGCCACTCTCGGTGGTCCAAGACCTCCGGAGGATCGTCGGTGTGAGTAAGGGAGGACCATTGTCCCGAGGAATGGGACTGGGACCTCATCTGGGGCTGGGGACTCTCAGGGACAATAGCACTCGAAGACCAGCTCGACGTCCAGGGTAGCCCTCGATGTGAAGGGTCCTGTTGTTGGGGCGGATGAGCCGGACATGAATGCCCACTGCATGGCCACTAGGGCAGATATACTGCTCTCTAGGGCTGCCATTCTGATCTCCATACCAGTTGGCTCCGCAGTCTTCGATGCGGGCAGCAGGGCTTTCGGGCCCAGTGTCGGTACTGTTGACGATGAGGATGGCCTTGGAGGTTCAGGATCGGTTGTTGGGTGCTGACGACTCCTTACAGGGCAGTTTGGCAGGCTGCTCCAGCCCCGACTCCTCAGACTAACGCCAAGGCCTGCAGGTCCTGGGGTGGGATTTCTTCTTTTTCCTGGATCCTTTCTCTGAGGCGGCCTTCGAGGGTTTCTTCTTCTTGTGCTCCACCTCTGGGGATTTCTGCTCAGAAGAACTGTGGCCGTGGAACTCCAAGGAGGCTCTGGCTTTGCAGGGCACCAAGGTATCGGAAGGGGTCCTGGAGCGTGGTGTCACTGGAGATTCTGGCGTGGAGTCAGACTTCTGAAAACAGCTTTTATTGCTGCTGATGGTGGCTCTTCAAGGCTTTAGAGATCATGGTTCTGCAGAGCTCGCAGTAGGAGTCGTTGTGCACCGGGCCGAGACATCGGAGGTTGCAGTCGTGTGGGTTTGTGAGTGACATCATTTTGCCATACTGGTCACACTTTTTGAAGTCAATGGAGGCCATTGGAAAAGGGGGGTCCATGCTTCCCGGTAGGGGTCTGAGGCCTTTGGCTGAAAAAGGGTACGAATGTGTCGAGGAACACCTTGATAAAAAAATGAGAAAACAAATAGACGAACCCGAGGAGTGATGCCGAGGCGAGCTGACTAGGGGGCAGAAAGGAACCAATGCACAAACCAGACAAAACCCAATAATAGAAATCAGACTTTTTCTGATGGGCTCTGTGGAAAAAAGGAGACTGAGGCAAGATGGCACACTTAGGTGGAAAATGGATCACGCATGCATAGTGCGTCTACAAAAGGCTTTCTTTGAAAGCGTGGAGATGCTTCTGCGTGGGCTCCATTGGCGCTGACATTGCCCATATGTGAGGATTGACTTCCTGTTTATTCTCGGAGAACCACCTAAATAACTGGAAAATAAACACTAAAATTTACATCTAGGAATAAATGCCAACAGAGCATACATAAATCTGCTTTATATAAGCCTCTTAAATGCTTTTTCCTATTCTGCCTCCAGGAGAAAAAACAACTTGGAAACTAATAGTCAAAGGAACCAAAATGTTGGCCTAGCTGCTTAGAGGTCAGTTTTCAAAAGCAGTGTGGTTGCCATTGAGTCTTCAGCTGCTCTTTGCTGACCTCTGAAGCTAAGCCCTGTTTGACCTCCTTGGCTGTAAACTCACTGCATGGAAGAAAGGCCTGGCAGTCTACTTCCAGTCACACTTGACAAGAGAACCCAGGGGCTGGGTCACCAGGAGTCAGCATTGACTCAATGGCACACATTATATTTTTATTGTGGCTGCCAGCATGTGACCAACACAAGTTACTCTTGCTGGGTAACATCTAGATAGTATATGGAGATTGGAATTGAGATGTCGAGGCTGCAACATACACAATTCTGGCAGTATTTTAGAAAAGGCTATGCTAAACCTGAAACCTGTTCTAAAATAGTGCAGGAATGCAAATGCATTTGTCAATATGTGGAGCAAGAGAACCCATTTTGCACATCTAAATGTGGGAAAAATCAAAAGGGGAAACATGACAACTTCCACCTATAGATGTCGGCAATTACACGGAACTTGATATTTCATAACTAACATGTGTAAGTGCCCGCACTTGCAAGTATATGTCAGCCATTCTGTAAACTTACCTGTATAAATGCCACCAATAAAATACAGATGTTACTATCTTTACGTAATTTTAAAGGGAGAAATAAATGGGGATTAAAAAGGATAATCCCCTTAATCCTTTCTGTAAAGGGTTGGCCAAAACAAGCACTTTTTAAAAACCTTTACTAGGGAGCAGCAGTAATTCCCAACATGGACAATTGTAGTCATACACAGGTACTCCCTATATGAAATGGAAAATATATGTGTAGAGTTTTGACCTACACAGTCTACTTCCTAATCACACCCCCTTGAAATTTCTACATAGTAAGAACAACCCCATGCAATTTTTTTTTTAAGTGCCATCAAGCCAATGCTGACTCCTGGCAATCCAGTAGCCCTTGGGTTTTCTTGGCAACATATGACTGGAAGTAGATTTCCAGGCCTTTTCTTTGCAGGCAATGGAGGGTAAGTGACTTGCCTAAAGTCACAAGGAGTGCCAGTGGGAATCAAACCCATATTTCTGGGGTGCTAGCCTATTGCTCAATCCATTAGGTTACTCTTCCACAATTTCTAAAAATTGCCATTTACATGTGGATGTCATTTCCACATGTGAATACCTGATTTTATAGAGGAATTATAACAAAGGCTTCTACAATAGGCCCCATATTGTATAATTGTAGGCCCTATTGTCCAAATATTCAGAGGCACTTATCTGGTTAGCAGTATCGGCTATCTGGATAAGTGCCGCTGACTGAAACATTCAGCAGCCCTACACAGTCCTGCTGAACATCCTTACAGACTGCCTCACCACTATATGGATAATGCCAGGACAATCCATAGGCAGAACAGGCAATTATCCATTCAGTGGTGATATTCAG
Organism: Ichthyophis bannanicus; assembly: GCA_033557465.1. Lineage (NCBI taxonomy): Eukaryota > Metazoa > Chordata > Amphibia > Gymnophiona > Ichthyophiidae > Ichthyophis > Ichthyophis bannanicus. The sequence goes on along the minus strand of CM066037.1, from coordinate 379,916,194 downwards.
TGCTGCTATATGGATAACTATCTGGATAACTTAGACAGTGAGAAAGCTGTCCTATGGATATTCAATCAGGCTATTCATACAGTGGCACTGAATATCTCTTCTATAGGAATAGTGGTAGCACTGGTAGCACCACACATGTTTTTCTTTCTCTCTTTCTTTCTTTATTTGTGTGTTTTATATACCGCTATATCGGGTAATCGTAGCGGTTTACAATTAAAACAACCGATACATTAAACATTGTAACAATAAATGGTGCAATAACAGGCAATCAAGAATGTACATGATTCAAGAAAGTTTTAACTTATATACAGCATATTTACAGTTCTGTTGATTGATAATATCTATCAGTACAGGATGGGGTTGAGGGATGGGTGATTTAGTGACCAGTTTGATTGGTCGGATAGTCGAGTGGCGAGGAGGGGGGAAAATTATGTTGGGTCAGTGAGAGTTCTAGTTTCATTTTGACCAAAATGTTCTGTGAAGAGATGGGTTTTCAGTTGGGAGTGGAACGAGGCTAAGTCTGTAATGTTTCGGAGACTGGGTGGTAGGGAGTTCCAGAGCATTGGGGATATAAACTCAAATGCTCTGCTGCTGGTGCACTGTTCAGACTTACGGAAAGCTGATGAGGTAGAGAGAGTATTGGTCATTTGTTCTCTTCTTAGTCAATTGATGGGGGCCACTTTACTTAATTGGGAAAGAGTTTGGGGAGCTATTTTTCTGATGATTTTGAAAGTGTTCATTAATATCTTGAATTTGAAGCGGCTTTGTACAGGCAGTCAGTGTAAGTCATATAAGACTGGCGTTCTATGATCAATTCGGCATGCATTGTGGATGATTTGTGCCACAGTATGCTGAGCCATTATGAGTGGGTGTAGGGATATTTTGGGAAGACCATGAAGTAGACTATTGCAATAGTCTATATGTGGGGTAATCATTGCTTGCATTATGGATCTGAAGTCAGAGGACTGAAGTAGGGTTTTAGATGCTACAGAAGACGATCTTATTGAAAATTGTTTTTGTAGGGGGGGCGGAGCCTGATGTCCAGCGGGTAAGACGCTTCGCGCTGAAGCTCCCGAGAGGCCTACTTAGAATCCTGACTTAATACCTATACAAACTTACTATTTCGCTCCGGGCTGACCGGGGTACCTCGGGGGGGATGGCGGCCCATAAACCAGCGCGCTTGGACTTCGGGTCTCCTTCTTCTTCTCACGGAAAACGCTCCAAAACGGAGGTGTCCTCCCCACAGAAGATGGTTCCATTTCGTGAAAACCCCGAAATGAACCTGGAGATTTTAGAGGAAATACGCGGCGTGAAGGAATTGGTGCAGTCCAATGGAGAAGCGCTTCGAGCCATGCGAGAAGACTTTGGAGTGCTCCAGGACCGACTTGAAAGTCTCTCATTACGGCAGGACAATATGGCGGGGGTCCTCGACTCGCACGCGGTGCGCTTGGGCAAACTGGACAAGGCTGAGCGCCAGATACAGAATCTTCAAAAGGAGTTAGAAGATAGCAATAATCGAGCCCGCCGCAACAATGTGAGGCTCATTGGAATACCGGAGGGGGTGGAAGCAGCAGATATAAGAGAATTCCTGCTCAAAACTCTTCCCTCCTTGCTGAAGATCACTTTTCATAGAGAACTGGAAATCGATCGTGCACACCGTGTTCCTACCCACATGGCGCTCAACCGAACGACCCCCCGGCCTATTATCTTTCGCTTGCTACGATATCAACAAGTGGAACAAATTTTAAATGCTGCCCGGGCGAATCATCATTTGGAATTTGAAGGTCACAAAGTCTCCTTCTTCCCTGATTTGGCAAAGCCTACCGTTGACCGTCGGAAGAAACTCCTTGCTTTTCGCCCTCGACTTCAACAGCTACAGGCTCGCTTTGGCCTGTTGTATCCAGCGAAGCTCCGAGTGACTCTCCACAACCAAACCAGGACATTCGAAGATCCTGATCTACTATCAACATTTTTAGACTCCAAGGAAGCAGAGCAGATGCGCTAATCCAAAGACTTGGACTTTTTATTTGCCGGCTCTGTCCGCCATTTTGAAGGGCCCGATACGGCGGTCATAGTCAAGCACAGAGACTACCTGGACTTTCTTTCTTTCTCTATATAACTTTTTGTTTTTTGGTCTCCTATCCCTCCATGATGTGTGCCTCGGTCGGATTCGGAGCACGCACAGTCCTACAGGTTATGTGTTTTTTCAATTTCGGCCTTCTCTGGGGTTTCTCCCCGCAGACACATGGTCGCCAGTAATTTCTGGGGTTCTGCTTCTTCTCTACCGCACTGCGGTTTTTCTTTTTTAATGTGGGGTGCTTCATTGTATTATATTAGCTTATTTTCTTTTATGCCATGTGTACAGCCAGATACAGTCAATATGAGGGACATTGTGAAATTATGTGCGCTATCATGCTCAGAATTTTTAACTTTTCTAAATGGCCTTATGTAAAATCTTATCACTCAACGTAAAAGGCATTAATAGCCCAATCAAAAGAAAGAAAATCCTTAGCTATCTTAGCCATGAGCATGCTGATTTAGTGTTTCTTCAGGAAACGCATCTAAACTCTGCTGAAACACTGAAACTCAATGCTAAGCCTTACATGGTGGCTGCCTATTCTCCCGCCGTTTCCAAACGGTGCGGGGTAGCCATTCTGGTTAAGAAATCTTTGCAAGCTACTGTAATTGATACTAGCGCTGACAAGGAGGGTAGATGGGCCCGTGTACACCTTAAGGTTGGAGATAGTGAATTCACGTGTATTTGCATTTATGCCCCGAATGTGGACAACCCTGCTTACTATGCAAGTATTGCGCAGTTGGCACAGGCCTCTGCCAATGCTCCATTAATACTTGGTGGTGATTTTAATCAAGTGTTAGACCCTTTGATAGATAGACAGCCGCCTAGAACGAGTAGTCCACCCAAGAGTCTTGCTACCCTTACAGCTCTGATGCAAGATCTTGCGCTGGTAGATATATGGAGGCTGCTTCATCCCTCCGACTTAGAGTTTACTTTTTTTTCTGCCCCCCATCACTCCCAATCTAGAATAGATTTCTTTCTCATTTCCAAAGCACTGATTTCTCAAGTGGACACGGCTAGGACTCATCCTCTCCATATTTCAGATCATGCTGCCATATCTTTATCATTACATGTCACTGCGCGGGACGATTCTCCCCGAGCTTGGTTTTTTGATAGATCCCTACTAGGTCAAAAAGATTTTCAGGTTGATATAAAGGCCGCTATCCAAGATTATTTTCAGTTTAACTCACCCCATGACACAGCGAGCTGGGCTTGGTGGGAGGGTTTTAAAGCATCTATCCGCGCAACTATAACTAGCTATCAAATTCGGCAGGGGAAACAAAGAAAGCAGCACTTACTGATTCTAGAGCAGCAGATACAAGCTGGGGAGCGTCTCCTCACGTCCCGTACTGACCCATGTATTTTACTCCGTTTACAACGCTTGCGTTTTCAATACAATCAGCTTTTGTACACTGCTGCTGTTAAAAATATTGAATCACAACAAGGGCTATATTATCGGGAAAATAACCATGCTGGCAAATTATTAGCAAATGCCCTAAAAGGTCAAAAAGAAGCCAAGCGTGTTACCGCCCTCCGTAATCCGTCGGGGGGGGGCTTGGTCACTAAAGATACAGAAATCTTAGAACTCTTTCGCGATTTTTATACTCGGCTTTATCAATCTGAATGTGAGTTTGAGCCAGAAGTATTTGAACGCTTACTTTCAGGGGTACAAAGACCGACCCTATCTGACGAAGATAGAGTGGCCATGGACACACCATTTACTTTATCAGAAATTCATTCTGCTATCAAGAAATGTGCCTCAGGTTGAGCCGCAGGCCCAGACGGTCTCCCTGCTGAATTCTACAAAACCTTTCACGCTGACTTAGCTCCAGTTTTGAAACTTTATTTTTCTGCTCTGGCCGAGGAGGGTTCTCCTTCTGGGTCCTTTTCAATGGCAAACGTAGTAGTTTTTGAGAAAGAGGGGAGAGACCCGCAACTAACAGCTAATTATCGTCCAATTTCCCTCCTAAACGCGGACTATAAAATATTTGCCACCATTCTCTCCACCCGGCTCTCTGATAGGATGTCTACCTTAATACACCCAGATCAATGCGGTTTCATTCCTGGTAGATCAACTGCTGACAATGCTCGGACTCTATGTCATGTACTGACTGCCGCAGTTAATCTTGATCGCCCATTTGTTGGCCTCTCACTTGATGCTGAGAAGGCCTTTGATCGTTTAGAGTGGCCCTTCCTGTTTGCAGTCCTCCGCTGGTACGGATTCGGGGAAGGTTTTCTCCGTTGTCTCCGCACCATGTACGCACAGCCTACAGCCAGTATATGTGCCAATGCTTTAAAGTCTCAGCCTTTTCCCCTTCAACGCGGTACTCGCCAGGGATGCCCACTGTCTCCACTTCTTTTCGATCTTGCACTCGAACCCTTGGCTTTACTAATCCGGCAATCGGAGGAGATTCATGGAGTCCCCTTCTCCCATAGGGAAATCAAAATTTCAGCGTATGCTGATGACCTTATGCTTTTTGTCTCTATAGACTCAGTACCGGCTGTCCTAGAGCAAATTGGTAAATACTCACAACTGTCCGGTTATAAGATAAATTGGACCAAGTCGGTAGCCTTTCCATTAAATCCTTTGCTTCATCAGGCAGATATGCAACCCTTCCCCTTTTTATGGCAACCTCGCATGGTCAAATACCTTGGGGTTCACTATTGTTCTCCTTTGGAAGACACTATCTCCTTCAATGCCAAAGACTTAACCTCTAAAGTCCGGGCGCTTACTCACCGTTGGACTCCTTTAACACTTACCTGGTGGGGTCGCTTAGAAACCATAAAAATGATGATTGTTCCGAAAGTGAATTATATTTTAGAAATGTTGCCCTGTCTCTTACCTCGACGTACATATAAAGATATAGAGGGCCTTCTGACTAGATACTTATGGCAAAACAAGACACCTAGGATAGCGAAACATAAGCTGCAAGCAGATAAGGAAAATGGGGGTGTCAGATTCCCTGATTTCCTGAAGTACCATCAATCTTTTCTTCTCAAACAAGGCGCTCGTTGGCTGGAAGATCCAGTACCGAGTCGACCTGTGTGGCTAGACATAGAAGAGGACCTTTGCAAACCGATTCCTCTTACTTTTCTCCCTGGTATGACTCTCCCATCAGACTCCCACTATCCACCAATGCTTTTAGACACTTTAGGTGCCTTTAATACTCTTATGCAATCTTTAGACTCCCGACTCTGTCCGTTAGACAGGCTCCCGCTTTGGTACAATACTCGATTTCGAATACAAAATAAGCCGATGGCGTGGAGCCCCTGGTACACTAGGGGCATTTGGATTCCTAGCCAGTTGTTCCATGATGGTCGCTGGAAAACTTTTAGTGAATTGCAAATTGAATTTGGTCTCCCAGCGAAACACTACTTTCAGTTGGTGCAACTTCAGCATTGCCTTCGGAGTGCTAAGGTGCTCCCGCCATCGGCATCCCCTACACAAGGTTGGTCGGAGACTATCCGATCTATCGGTAGTTCACCGGGTGTAGCATCCAATTTTTACAAAACCTTATGTAATGCTATAACTAGAGATACCCCTATAGCGCAGAAAGCATGGGAGAGAGAATTGCATGTGACTTTGACCCCGGAGCAATGGAGCCTTGTCTGGAGTAGAGTGACACGGGTTTCCCGATCCGCCTCACTTACTCAGACACTCTTCTTTCTAGCCCACCGGTGTTTTTACACTCCTGACAGATTAGCCAAATGGAACACTACTCAGGGCAATAGTTGTTGGACATGCCATGCGGCCATTGGTTCACTACCTCATGTTATGTATGAATGTCCCGCACTACAGTATTACTGGCGTCGGGTCTGGGGTCGTATCCAGTCTATTTTGCACTTTCAAGAGCCCCTTTCTTGGAGGATAGTGGGACTTCGCTCAGCTGCGGGGATCCCCTCTCTTCCAAAAACGGCTTACTTCCTTTTGGACTTTATGCTTGGCATTGCTATTTCCCTAATTACGAAATACTGTGAAAATAGCTCCCATCTGAGCCCCAATGAATGGTGGAATCATGTCTGTCTCTACAGTAAATATGAACAAATACCTCGTATGTTTGCTTCCCCCATTCAGACTCCTCATCATCGGTCTAAATGGAAGATGCTCAATGACTATGTACATTCTGCTAAATGCTCTCATCTGACTGTCTAAATTTGTATATATCTCTGTCCCATGATCATTCTGTATCGTAGATACTCTTTTGATCGTTTTGATGTATAATCACTGTTGTTTGGAAGCGCTCACATGCTGACATAATCGGCTAGAGAAGAAGCATGGGGGTGGGGGGTAATTGGGTTTACTTTCCTTATTGTATACTTGTTTTGTCTCCTTTGGTGTGTTGTTTCTTTTGTTTGTTGCAAAATGAAAATAAAAGTTTAAAAAAAAAAAGAAAATTGTTTTTGTAAGATTTTTGATGTGTGACTGAAAAGAGAGGTGTTTGTCTAAAGTTACACCTAAATATTTCACTTCGTCTTTGATTGAGAGATTAACACCATCAATTGTTATGTGTCGTGGTGGTATGTAGGCTTGATTCCTAGTTATTATTAAGACATCTGTTTTCTTGTAGTTGATGTTTAAACCAGCATCTTTAAGCCAGGTGGCTATTTCCCTAAAGCAGAAAATTATGTTGGGTGTGATTATGTTGAAGGACATGCAAATCATTATATCATCGGCATAGATGGCATAATCAATCTTGTATTTTTTTATGATTTGGCAAACTGGCTGAATGTAGATATTGAATAAGAGGGCTGAAAGTGCGGATCCTTGTGAAAGGTTTGTGGTTTGGGAGTAAGAGTTGGAGCTGATGTGTCCCATGCAGACTTGTTGAGACTGGTCAGAGAGAAAGGAGATAAACCACTTGAGCGTTAGGTTGCTTAGACCTATTTGTCTTAGTCTTTGTATTAGAAGTGTATGTATGATCGAGTCAAATGCAGCGGCTATATCTAGGAATCATAGTATGTAGGCCTGGTTGATGTTACCAATTCCCTTGATGATTTTTATTGTATAGGCCTAGCATTAATGTCTCAACACTGTGGTATGGCCTGAATCCAAATTGGTTATCATCCAGTGGAGCATAGATGTCGTGTTCTTGCAATTGCAAATAAATGTTTTTTTCTATAATTTTAGCAAGGAAAGGTAAACTAGAGATGGGTCTATAGGAAGCTGGCTTTTATTTTGTCTAAGGCTTTGTTTTTCAGTATTGGACAAATGATAGCTCTTTTAAGTTCACGAGACATGTACCCTTGAGAAAGTGATTTGTTGGCAATATCTAGTATGAAGGGGGATAATTCAGAAATTGAATCCTTGATCCATTTAACTGGGCAAGGGTCAGTATTGGAGGTTGTAATGTTCATATTTGCAATTACCTTTTTAAGAGGTTCTGGATGTATTGGATGGAACGTTTCCCAGGGTTCAGTGGGTGTTAATGCGTTAATTGTGCATGGACTGATAGAGTGTGTTGGGGAATTTATTTTAGACATGTAAAAGTCTGCAAGAGTTTGGGGTGATATCTCTGGCATTACAGCAGAGGCGCTTGGATGCATTGTGAGGGATTTAACAATAGAGAACAGATATTTTGGCTTATTAATTGATTTCATAAGTAGCTTAGTGTGATAGTCCTTTTTAGCTAGGTTAATGTGGTGCCGATATCTGGAGAGCATGTACATGTATTTGTCTCTATTGTCTGAAGTTTTCATGGCCCTCCAGGATCGTTCTAGCTTTCTCAATTCTCTTTTCATTAATCTCAGCTCTTGGGAGAAATCCATTGTTTCGAAGGGTTTTTAGAGATGTTTGGGGAGTTCTGCAGCTTAGTAGCTATGTTATTAATTGAAGTGTTCCATTTGTTTACTAGAGTGTCCAGATCATTTGTATTTAATTCTAAGGACCCGAGGAGCTCATCCATGAAGGTTTTTTTGTCAAAATGTTTGAATTTAGAATATATTTTGGGGTGAGCGATCTGAGTTGGTTTGGGGTACTTTAATTTCAAGAGTGAATTCAATGAGATAGTGGTCTGACCAGGGAACTGGGGTTATCTTGGGAGGGATGCTAGAGAGTAATTAAATTTTGTGAGGTAAAAATATGAGGTCTAGGAGGTTTTCTTTTTTATGTGTAGGGTTTATTATGATTTGTATAAAGTTTAACTCTCCATTAAACAGAAACAGCTCCAACTTCTCACCTTATCACAGTATCATATATATTTATTTTTTATTTTATTTATTTTCATTTCTTATATACCGCACTATTTGCGATCAGCGCGGTTTACATAAAACAAGAAGGTAACCGACAATGAACAAAAGTCAGGTCATTACATTGAACAGGAACAAGTAACTTGGAAAACAGGGTAAACTATATACATATGCATAACCATGAATGGGTAACTATATACATGTCAGAGGGAGTTATTGGGTATTGGACATGCTTAGTGGCTGGGGTTCGGGCAGTAAGTGAGATGCTTGATAAAGAGGAAATGTTTTAAGGCCTTTCTGAACTGGTGTGGGGTACAAAGAACACTGTACTCCAGGGCTCCCACTGCTCAAACGATGAATCAGAGATCAAAGATCAACCCTGATGCCCGCCTGGATGTCCCTTAAGCATTTCGCCTTCGCTGCTTCAGGGGGAATAGAACTAAAAAATGAAAATAAAACAAAAACCTTCGCTATAATATACATACCGTGATACTAGCAAGTCCCTCCTATCTCCCATATTAAAAACCAAATTATCTAACCCAACCGATACTCTCAATAAAATATACTCTACATCACCAAATGGAGTTCTTTAAACGGTTGCTCACTCATCAGCACTTCCTCTAATTCAATTTCACAAGGGACGTCCAGGCAGGCATTGGGGTTGATCTTTGATCTCTGATTCATCGTTTGAGCAGTGGGAGCCCTGGAGTACAGTGTTCTTTATACCCCACACCTATATATGAGTTGATTTCATGTTTATAACAGTTTTTGTTGTATAAAAAATTACTTTTGTATATAAGGGTGTTAAGAGGGGTGCGATATGGAATATGAAATTGTATGGCATCCACGCTCTATAGTATAGGCAAGGTGGAGAGATAGTTAAGCAGACCGTTGATGTGCTAAGTCTGGCAGATGCTTGACTACGTTGTGGTAACAAGTTCTGTTCATGATTTTCTGAGGTTTGCTTTGTCTCCTCTTGGGTTTGCTGATTAAATGATACTGTGATAAGGTGAGAAGTTGGAGCTGTTTCTGTTTAATGAAGTATACATAAGCTCTGACAAAGATCAGAAGTAGTGTAGCAAAGTTTAACTCTTCCATTGCACTAGTGAAAGTGGATGCTCGTCTGTTTTACACTGAAGGGAGATTGAAATCTCCAAGTAGGGCAACCTGTTTCTTTGGGGATATGTTAACAATATCGTCAATAATGTTAGCTAGACCATCAGGGTCAGAGGTTGGTGGTCTGTATAATAGGTATAGTGCAGGGTTTCCACTGTTGATTATCCGCCGGTCAATGTCAAATATAGTACCAGAGTTGAGAAGTTGTGGTTCTAACGAGTCTTTTATTACACAGGTCTGCAACTAAAAAGCTGTTTGATTATTTTCATCTAATTTCCATGTATTTTGGTGTGCTGAAAACAAATAAAATATTGAAAAAACTCCTAGACGTCATGATTTGCCACAACATGCAAAATTGTCTTCAAATTTATCAAATTTTTTCAAATTACTATTAATTAATTCAAATTACTATTAATTAATTCACATAAGCGCATTTAAGATATAAAATGCCAAAAAAACCTTGAAGGGGTTGTCCGAGTTATGTAAAAAAAAATATAGCACTGTAAATCTGATGGTCAGCAATATATACATAAGCTAAGCAAGTTTTAAGTCCGTGCTTCTAATGGTAGAAGGGGTTAATCTTTCCTGAAGAATCCAGTGGGAGGGAGACACAGGGCAGACAGCAGCAGCTCCGGTCAGTGCAGGGGGGCGTGGCCAGCGCTGTGACGTCTCGTGTACAGACACAGAGCTGCTCTCTCCTGCATGCCACACTTGTGCACAAATCATCATCAGGTTCTTGGTTCTAGGCTGTTCACACTTTTTCATCGCAATTCGTGTTAGCTCAGCATTCTTCAACCGTTATGTTATGGCTCCGCGAAAATGTATTAATTCGCCAGTTTCTGTTTCATCTGTGGTGAATATACAGTGTTGAAGCAACAGCAGAATATTACAGACTTTGTGAAAAAAGTATACTTTGCATACTTTGGACTAAAAATTGGAGATCAAGATAAAGTCTAGGCGCCTCATAAAATGTGCAAACGGTGTGTTGGGGACCTCCGAAACTGGTTCAAGGGTAAGAAAAAATCTTTCCGTTATGGGATTCCTATGGTATGGTGAGAGCAAAAGAACCATAGTGACGACTGTTACTTTTGTTCATGCGATGTGAAAGGGTTTAATTCCAAATGGAAGCATTCCATTTCATATCCCAATCTTCACTCGGCAATTCGTCCCATCCCCCATGGCACAGATATACCAGTACCCAAGCCCCCTGCTACCTTGGAAGAGATACTTAGCTCCAATGTAGGTGAAGTCATACCTGAACCAGATGACGAATCAAGTTCTGAAGATGATACAAGACCAAAATTGTTTTCTCAGGAGGAGATGAATGATTTGGTAAGAGACTTGAATCTTCCCAAAGATGCCACTGAGTTACTCGGATCAAGGCTGAAAAGCAGGAATTTATTGTTGCCAGGAGTGTCATCTTCATGGTTCAGACATCGTGAAAAGGAGTTCGTTCCTTACTTCACCCAGGAAGACAAGTTGGTTTATTGCATCGATGTCGAAGGTCTGATGGGTCAATTTAAAATCCAATATGATTCAGAGCAATGGCGTCTTTGTATAGATTCTTCAAAAAGAAGTCTCAAAGCAGATTTACTCCACAACGGTTTTTACGCTTCCATACCTGTCGGTCATTTCGTACACTTGAAGGAAACCTACGAGAACTTGGACTTGGTTCTTCGTAAACTTAAATATGAAGACCATGGTTGGCAAGTATGTGGGGACTTGGTCTTGTGCATGCTGCTCGGGCAACAAGCTGGGTATACCAAATATCCTTGTTTTCTGTGTCTATGGGACAGTCGAGACTGACAAAATCACTGGACCAAGAAGAGTTGGCAGCCAAGGGTGCTAACAGTCGGTGAAAAAAATGTCCTCCGAGAAACTTTGGTACCTTCCCATAAGGTTCTTCTACCACCTCTCCACATAAAACTGGGATTAATGAAGCAATTCGTAAAATCACTTCCAAGAGACGGAGAATGTGTCAAATACTTGGTCACCAAGTTTCCAGGCCTGTTGGAGGCAAAAGTGAAGGAAGGTGTGTTCATCGGACCAGACATTAGAAGGCTTATAGTTGATCAAGAGTTTGTCAATACCATGACGGATCCTCAAAAAGAAGGGTAGATTGCATTTAAAGAAGTCGACCAGAAATTTTTAGGCAATAACAAAGATCCTCACTACAAAAAGATCGTCGGACGAATGCTGAAAGCATTTCAAGCTTTAGGTTGCCTGATGAGTTTGAAAGTGCATTTCCTCCAGTCCCACCTTGACTACTTTCCTGAAACTTTGGGAGCTGTGAGTGAGGAGCAAGGTGAACGATTCCACCAAGACATTAAAAAGATGGAAAGGAGATACCAGGGAAAATGGAGCATTACAATGATGGCAGACTACTGTTGGATGCTTCAGAGAGACATTCCAGATGCTACTCACAAGCATAAATGCACCAAGAGAAGCCTCACAAGGAAGAAGAATTGAGTTTAGTGTGTGTAGGTGAGCTCATTTCAGTTCAAAAAAGGATTTTCTTGAAAATATTGTAATAAAACTTTAATTTTATAAGTCTATTTCTATTTATTTTGAAGTATTGCCTTATTTAACATAGTTACCTAAATTGTCAGGAAACGTGATGTCCTATGACAAAATGGAGGTCATTTTTGGATTCAGCGCACCAAAAAACATAAAGATTACGTGGAATAACCAAAACAGCTCTCGAAAACAAAAAATGTTTGCAGACCTGTGTTATCATCAGAACGCCTCTCCCACGTTTAGTTGTTCTGGGGACTTTGGAATATTTTATAATTGGTGGGACATAGTTAGTTTAGTAGAACTCTGTCTAGTTCATGAAACTATATTTTAGTTACAAATATTATGTCAGGGTTGACTGAATTTATGTAGTCTACAATGATTGGTATCTTCTTTTCTATGGACCTTGCATTTATGTATACACATTTAAATGATGAGGTTTTGTCGGGGCAAGACTGTGTCATGTGGGATGTTAGTGGAATGGGATTGATGTAGATTAGTCTCCGTATGTGTGTTGTGATAAGGAAGCTTATCATAGCTCAGGAAGGAGCTATAGTAAAGGTGAAGTGACTCTGAACAAGCAATCTGTCAGTTCTGGTAGAAATAAGAAAACAGAATTTTTCCATAAAAGACTACCAGTCCCAGAATGCACCAGGTTTCCAACAGCCATTAGAGGAGCTGAAGTGGGGAAACGTGTGTTCAATCAGGAGGGCTATGAGGTAATCCCCAAGCACTCATCTCAAAGGGCAGGGCCTGATTCAGCATAGCTGCGCTGTGCTAGGGTGGAGCACTCATCTAAGCAGAATAAAGGTAGAGTTTATTCTACAGAGAATTATCCTCAGTTTCATCTGGGAGATCCTCAGAATCAGCTTGGATATCTTCATGATCTTGGACAGCTTCATCATCTGGAGGATCATCAGAAGCAGAAGCGGACGGACAGAGAGGGCAAGAAACCCTTTGGAAGAAAGAAGAGAAAAGCATTTGGGAGGTCTAAAGGAGTCCAGAGCAGTACGTATACTGGGAGACATTCAAAAGGCCAGCATACACCATTGGACTGGGGAAAACCAGAGGAGTGGTGCTGCAGAGCTAGGATTCTCCAGACGGTACCTGTGAGGGAGACGGCTGCACTTGGAAGGGACCCTAGGACCCATGCCAGAAGGTATGTGAAGAGAGACCCAGTGTCCAGGGATCTGGATTGGAAGGCTGGACATAAGAACTGGACTACATACTGGCCAGGCTATTTAGAGAGGAACTCTAACAGCAATGGAAGCTCAAGTATGAACACTGATCTATGCCCTAGCTATACCCTTGAAAGACAGCAAGGAAACAAGTATTCTCCTGAGAGTGCTCCATTGAGAAATTCCTCTGTGCCAATCCATGATATTGAACCCATGATTGTTGAAGAAGGGGGAGAGGTTATAGATCCAGGCTGTGAATACATGGATTGCTCTCTGTCTAAACTCCTTTGGTAATTTACTGTTACAAAGTACAACAACCATCACAAAGAAATACAAACTTGTTCTTTAATCTACTCAGAAAAGCTCCTGAGTAGGATTTGAGCCATGCAGTAGAAAGCAAGCCAGCTAAGGGGTTTCAGCTGGGTAACTGCTAGCAATTGAGCCTTACCTAATTGCTTGTGAGCTCTGAGGAAATCACTTCTGAGTCTATGTGTGAAGATATAAGAAGTTAACCTGAAAAGAACAGTTTTTCCCTTTTTTGTGGGTTTTGCTTGTTGTTTGATGCACTGCTAAGAAAATATTAGCTAGAGCCTACAGAAAAGACCAGTTTGTTACCAACCAGGTCTTTATTCTTTTGATTTGATTGCCTGACAAGTTCATCTGTTGTTTTCCTGATTTTGTTTTTCTAAGTTTAACACTGAAAGCAAGTATCCTGTTTTATGTGCTACCAAGCATATCTGTGTTGGGAGAAATAACCCCATAAATAAATATCTTATTGGCTTTATACTCAAGCACAACTAATTATTGTGAACGGCTGTGTCTGGTGTGAATGGACTACATTTCCCACAATACCTTGCAAATCATATTAATATATGCCTTTGCCAAGACTGTGAACATTCTCATCCAGGCACCCGTCTGACAAATGGCGTAGTTTTTCGGATTGCTTTTGCGCAAAAGGTATTTACTTGCTAAGGATTACAACTCAAGTCTGAAGGAAAAGACAGTTCAAGCTTAAAAGCTGAAAGAAAAGATTTTCCCTCAACTGCACTTTGGAGGAGAGGTGGCTGTTCCAAGTAGCTGTTCCAGGAAGAAAAGACCCTGTGCAGAGCTGGATTCATCACTGGCATAAGGTAACAAGTACCTGGGCATGTCTAGTGGTGGATGGGAGTAAGGCACAGGGGTAATTGAAAAAAAAAAGTAGAAAAAAACACCTGTTTGGAAGGTGGTGCACTGTGTTTTTTTTCTTTGTGTTTTCTTGCAGGGATCAAGATGGATCCGAGGGAGATGGCTAACTGGATGGCAGCCCAGTTTAGCAGGCAACAGGAGCTAGCACAGCAGGCTCAGGACACTGCTATGAAAGCCTTAATGGACCAGCAGAGGCCAGTGCTTGATCTGGTGCAAGCCCTAGTTAAACTGCAGAACCAAAGTGGACCAGATGCAGGACCAGCAGTAAATACTGGTATACCACATGTGGACAGTGTGGGACTCAATCAGGGAATTGGGGCATTTAGTTTTGGGAAGCTAACTCCAGATGATAATGTTGATGATTTTCTAGAGTCTTTTGAAAGAGTGGCCCAAGCATTAGCATGGCCAGAGACCCAGTGGGCAGTAAGGCTGGCAGCCTCATTAACTGGAGAGGCGCTTGCAGCTTATAGAGCAATGCCAGCAGCCCAGGCTTTGAATTATAAGGATGTAAAGGCTGCTATTAGAGATCGCCTAGGGTTGTCTATTTCAGAGTATAGGCGAATGTTTAGAGCTACTACATTAAGAGTGGGTGAAACACCCAGGGCTCTGAGTCAGAGAATCAGAGGATTAGCTGTAAAATGGTTGGAGCCTGAGCAAAAGACGGTAGAAATGTTATTAGACATTATTATGCTTGAACAATTTATGTCTGCTGTGCCTAAAGATTTGCACACTTTCCTTATACAGCAAAATTGCCAAAATCTTGGAGAGGCAACCATGCTAGCAGAGAGATTCTTGGAAGCCACGCAGGCTTGCCATAGAATGGGTGGCCCTCTGAAGATGGGTGCTGAGGCAAGCTGTGCTGTATCAGAAAAGAAAATAGTTAAAAATGTTTCTGAAAATAAATGTACTGTGCCAAACCAGATGACACAGTGGAGTAGAAAGAAATGTTTCAAGTGTGGAAAATGGGGACATTTAGAAAAGGGATGCCAGACACACACTAGCTTAATGGGTGTGGATTTAAAACAGCCCAAAGAAGGATTTCTTTTGATGGTTGATGTGCAAGGAATTACCACAAATGCTTTGTTAGACTCTGGGGCAGACCAGAGTATGCTATCAAAAAGGCTTTGGAAGAGGATAGAGGCCCAAGAAGGATTTGTGCCTAGAACCCCTGAAAGCCAAGTTCACATCAGATGCATTCATGGTGCTGCAACATCATATCCCACCTATAGGCTAAGGGTTAAGTGCCTGGGGGAACAAGAGGAAGTCCTGTTAGCAGTGGTGCCTAGGCTACCCTTTGATTTGGTTCTAGGAAAGGACTGGCCAAGATTTAAGCAGGGTCTAGTGGAAGGGCTAGGAAAGAAGGAGGGAGAAGGAATAATGGAAATAGCTCCCGGGCCTTTCTTTGGAAGTCCTCAGTCCCTAGCTAAAAAGATGGTTTAGCTTCCAGAAGGCCAAACTATAGGTAATAAGAGGGGCCTTGTATCCACCCGCTCGCAGGCTAAGGTAGAGAGCCAGCAAAAGGAGGAGGGGGAGCAGGCAGAGTTATTAGGAGACTTACCCTCTCATGATGATTTAATAACTCCATCATCTGGTAAAGTAAGAAAGTTGAATGCACAAAAGCAGCGTGAGAGACTTTGCAGAGCACAGGGTAGGGCTGAGATGGTAGCTGGTCAAAGTTTACCCTGGGTGCCAGCTGAGTTAGTGGCAAAGTTTCCTAACTTTCCACAAGAGCAGCGAGCTGATCAAGCTCTCACCCGAGCTTTTAAGTATGCTCATGAGGTCAGGGAGGAGTTGCCCAGATTCAGACTAGATAATGAAATATTATATAGAGAGAGTCAGGACCCCAGGAATGGGACCATACGTAAACAATTGGTGGTACCCACAACTTTCAAAGAGCTAGTACTTAGATTAGCACATGATCATCCAGTTGGAGGTCATAAAGGGATGCAAGGAACGCTGGATCAAATACTTATGCGTTTTTACTGGCCAGGTATTTTCAAAGAAACTGCCCAGTTTTGTGCTGCATGTCCAGCATGTCAGCGAGTTACAGCGGCTCACCCACCGGTGGTGCCTTTGATTCCCATGCCAATTATCACAGACCCAATTGGTCGCATTGCTATGGATATTGTAGGCCCATTAGTCAAAACGCCCCGAGGTTTCCAATACATCCTAGTTATGGTAGATCAGGCAACAAGGTTTCCCTGGGCCATACTATTGAGGAATGTTTCTGCAAAAACAATAGCTTTAGAGCTAGTAAAATTGTTTTGCGAAGTGGGATTCCCAAGAGAGGTGTTGACTGACCGAGAGTCCAATTTTGTATCCAAATATTTGGCCCAGGTCTGGGATGCCTTTGGCATTCATCACGTGAAAACCTCAGCCTACCATCCACAATCAAACGGTTTGGTGGAGAGATTCAACCAAACTCTCAAACAAATGTTGAGAAGGGGGTTAGCAGGAGAGGTAAAAGAATGGGATATGTTATTGCCCTTTGCCTTATATGCCTGCAGGGAAAGAATTCAGGTGTCCCTAGGTGTAACTCCATATGAATTGATGTATGGTAGGGCTCCACGGGGTTTGTTAGATATTTTGAGGGAACAATGGATTGATCCTGAACCAGGAAGTCAGGAGGTGCCACAGTTTTTACGTGTCTTGAGAGCACGTTTGAAAAGGACCTCGCAGGTTGCTGAGAGGAACCTGCAGGACAGTCAAGTGTGCCAGAAAGGGTGGTATGATAGGAAGGCCAAAAGCCGCCAATTAAGCATTGGTGAAAAGGTTTTGGTTCAAGTAGCAGGTACAGCCCCAAAATTTGAAGTACAGTGGAAAGGGCCATGGAAGGTTGTTAAACAAGTGAGCCCAGTGTCTTATATGGTAGAAAATGCAAGAGGGCGTAGGCAGACCTACCATATTAATGTACTTAAGTCTTGGAAGGAGAGGCCTGTAAATAATAATGACCCTGAAGCCAGTCAGGAAGTAAGTGAGCTTCAAAAAGATAACACTCTCGTAGGTATTATGGACTGTAGGAAAGAAGTTTCACCAGTTAAACCAGTCCGTAATAACTTAAGCAGGGGGGTATGTGATAAGGAAGCTTATCATAGCTCAGGAAGGAGCTATAGTAAAGGTAAAGTGACTCTGAACAAGCAACCTGTCAGTTCTGGTAGAAATAAGAAAACAGAATTTTTCCATAAAAGACTACCAGTCCCAGAATGCACCAGGTTTCCAACAGCCATTAGAGGAGCTGCAGTGGTGTAGCGTGAGTTGTCAGCACCCGGGGCAAGGCAAGTAATTTGCGCCCCCTAACCCGTGGATTTTAGCCGCCGGGGAGCTTCTTTGCGCGGGGGAGCCGACCGTGATCCTACCCCGGGAGGGAGCGATCGTCAGCACTGACCTCGCTGAGCCGGAGTCCAGGGAAACGAACAGCACAGCAGCAAGAGCCCGACAAGCATGGTTAAACGCCCAACAGCAGGGAAGAGGAGGAGATCCGGAACCAGAACTCGCGATGCCGCCCTGCAGCTCCGCCTTCTCGAGCGCACAGGGCGATACGACCCCAACCCCAGCTTTACATTGAGATCGAGGGGCGACGACGCGATAAACAGTCCCCCTCCCACCCCGCCCCGGCAGCTTGTGTGAAATAGCTACCTAGAGGGGGTCAATCGCATCGCCTGCGCTTTGTTGCTGAGGGTTTGCCAAGAACAATGCGACTCCCAGGACTGCGGGCTCGAGGGCTATAGCGCAAACCTCTTTGCAGTGCCACCACCAGATGGCGTACGCGCCAACATGTATCATAGGGACCTGCCTTTCCCCCTCATCGCAACAGAGAGCTGCGAGTGCGAGCGCCCCCCCCCCCCCATGTTGCGCCCGGTGCGGCCGGCCCCCCCTGCACCCCCCACGCTACGCCTCTGAGCTGAAGTGGGGAAACGTGTGTTCAATCAGGAGGGCTATGAGGTAATCCCCAAGCACTCATCTCAAAGGGCAGGGCCTGATTCAGCACAGCTGCGCTGTGCTAGGGTGGAGCACTCATCTAAGCAGAATAAAGGTAGAGTTTATTCTACAGAGAATTATCCTCAGTTTCATCTGGGAGATCCTCAGAATCAGCTTGGATATCTTCATGATCTTGGACAGCTTCATCATCTGGAGGATCATCAGAAGCAGAAGCGGACGGACAGAGAGGGCAAGAAACCCTTTGGAAGAAAGAAGAGAAAAGCATTTGGGAGGTCTAAAGGAGTCCAGAGCAGTACGTATACTAGGAGACATTCAAAAGGCCAGCATACACCATTGGACTGGGGAAAACCAGAGGAGTGGTGCTGCAGAGCTAGGAATCTCCAGACGGTACCTGTGAGGGAGATGGCTGCACTTGGAAGGGACCCTAGGACCCGTGCCAGAAGGTATGTGAAGAGAGACCCAGTGTCCAGGGATCTGGATTGGAAGGCTGGACATAAGAACTGGACTACATACTGGCCAGGCTATTTAGAGAGGAACTCTAACAGCAATGGAAGCTCAGGTATGAACACTGATCTATGCCCTAGCTATACCCTTGAAAGACAGCAAGGAAACAAGTATTCTCCTGAGAGTGCTCCATTGAGAAATTCCTCTGTGCCAGTCCATGATATTGAACCCATGATTGTTGAAGAAGGGGGAGAGGTAATAGATCCAGGCTGTGAATACATGGATTGCTCTCTGTCTAAACTCCTTTGGTAATTTACTGTTACAAAGTACAACAACCATCACAAAGAAATACAAACTTGTTCTTTAATCTACTCAGAAAAGCTCCTGAGTAGGATTTGAGCCACGCAGTAGAAAGCAAGCCAGATAAGGGGTTTCAGCTGGGTAACTGCTAGCAATTGAGCCTTACCTAATTGCTTGTGAGCTCTGAGGAAATCACTTCTGAGTCTATGTGTGAAGATATAAGAAGTTAACCTGAAAAAAACAGTTTTTCCCTTTTTTGTGGGTTTTGCTTGTTGTTTGATGCACTGCTAAGAAAATATTAGCTAGAGCCTACAGAAAAGACCAGTTTGTTACCAACCAGGTCTTTATTCTTTTGATTTGATTGCCTGACAAGTTCATCTGTTGTTTTCCTGATTTTGTTTTTCTAAGTTTAACACTGAAAGCAAGTATCCTGTTTTATGTGCTACCAAGCATATCTGTGTTGGGAGAAATAACCCCATAAATAAATATCTTATTGGCTTTACACTCAAGCCAACTAATTATTGTGAACGGCTGTGTCTGGTGTGAATGGACTACATTTCCCACAATACCTTGCAAATCATATTAATATATGCCTTTGCCAAGACTGTGAACATTCTCACCCAGGCACCCGTCTGACAGTGTGTCATGGGGTGCTTTGTGGTATGGTTTGTGTGTGTCAATATGAGAGCATATAATTGGAATAATACCAGTTTGTGTGAGAGTATTTGAATTACTTGATAGGCAGGTTAGGATAATTGTAACAATTATCAATGTTACTAGTAGTTGAGGACACATTTTTGTAAGTACTTGAGTTTTAGGTTTAAATAATGAGGTAGGGGAAGAGATTTGATCCAGCTGTGTGATTAAGAATGAAGTAAGCAAAAAAAAAAAAAAAAGGTCAGATACAGTGGAATTACTTTTTAGTTGGCAAGGTACAATGTATCAATGCAATTCAGTTGATAGGTAATAGCATAACAATGCAAATCAGTAGGCAAGATACTTTAAAACAATGCATAGCAGTTAATTAAAGATAGAGCAGACAGTGACATACATTGTATCGAGTGAAATTGGGTAGAGAGTGCCCCAGAGCCGACTGGTAACATACACAAAGTATGTTAACCTCAAAGTCACATATCTTGTATGGAGCAGTTGAGAATTCTTCCAGGTGCCTGATTTCCATGCCTAAGGGCCATGCCAAAGGGCCCTCTGGCGAGGCCCTCAGGTGCGGGCCCGCCCTCTGTGCACTGGCTTTATAACAGATCTGATTTGCAGCTGGTCTTGTAGTTTCATGGGTGGAGCTTTACAGACAAGCTGGAGGGAGTCCCCAGCCAGAGCAAAGAAGTGGGAGCAGGAAAGGCACAGATTAAAGAACAAGGTCTCACCTCCCCTGATGTTCGAGATCGCTAGAATGCACACAGATGGAACAGGAGGCAGCAGCAGGAGGAGGGGCGTGTGCCTTGCTTCTTTTCCCTCTGGGTTTTAGGAGAGATCACAGCCCCGGTATGATAGAAAGGGCTTTCCCTTCAGTGCACTGGCTTTTATAGCAGATCTGTTTTGCAACCGGTCTTGTAATTCAATGGGTGGAGTTTTACAGACAACGTGCAGCTGGAGGGAGAACCCGGGCAGAGCAAAGAAGCAGGAGCAGGAAAGGCACAGATTAAAGAACAAAGTTTCACCTCCCCCGATGTTGGAGATTGCTGGAACGCACACAGATGGAACAGGAGGCAACAGCAGGAAGAGGGGTGCGTGCCTTGCTTCTTTTCCCTCTGGGTTTTAGTAGAGATCACAGCCACAGAATGGGTGACAGGGTTTTCCCTTCGGTGCACTGGCCTGTATCCACACGTATTCAGCGTCAGCTATTAACCAGATAATGATGCCAAATATCCAGATTTTTTTTTAGCCATAGTGGCCTGTGTTTAAAAACACTAACTGCCATGAATGAATATTGACCCATATGTTTCTGTATGCCTCACTAAAATAAACTCCAGTGCTTGTGTACATTTAAAATTGACTGGTAAAAACATATCACCTCCCAGAGGTTTCTGCCTTCAAGGACAAAAATTATACCATGAATACTCCTTGCCAGCTTTGGGAATTACAAACCTGAGCATACAGACTGCTAACAACAAACTCCAAAGTGGATTACAATGAGTAAACTTTTAAAACTGCCAGTAAGTGCTGGACTGACTTTTTAGTCAGCCATAGGGGGGTTGGCTCTTGCATTAGAATGCAGCTCTCTGATTGGTTGAAACAACCTTAAATTTCTTTGAATTGAGGATTCAGTTGCTGGTGAGCTTCTGGATAAGAAGCATCAAGAGGCTGCTCCTAGCTTTAGTAGAAAAGAGTCTGGGAGTTAGGCTCAATTTTCCTCTATAGTTCCAAGTCTTGGACTCAGACTCAAAAATAAACACATGGATTCTTCCCCAGAAGACAACATCCAGAGAGCAACTGGCTACTGGTCCCTGTAAACAAGTCAAAGCTGCAACCTGAACCCTCAAGGAACTGAGGGACAGCCCCTTTTCAAAACCATCCTGGAGGAAGGTAAGCAAGGAGGGAAGATCTGTCATCCTGGAAGTTACACAGCTATCTCAGTATCAGTCCTCAAATAGACACCAGATGTGCACATAAGCAAGGCAGGTATAGCCACACTTTGCCTTTAGAAGCGTAAAAACCATGACCCAGAGCCAAGCTGTAAACAAGAAGGGAGTGATATTTTCCAACAGGATTGGACTCTGATGCAACAGGCCTTGGTGCAGTGAAAGGCACAGGGGTAGGTCAGCAGGAGCTGGACTAGATCTTCCAACCAAGGTCTCTGTGGCCAATCCAGCACCACCAGAATGATGAGCCCTGGATGGCACTCTGTTACAAAGCACACACCCTATGAGAGGCCATGGAGGGACACGTACAGCATGTAAAAGTCTTCCAAAGCCAAAGCAGAATGAGGGCATCTACCCCCTTTGGAGCTGATCTCCTTGCGGCGATGGAAGAATCTTCAAACCTTGGCATTGGTTTGGCTTGCCATCAGATCTATGCAGGGAAGACCTCACCTGTACAAATTCCTCTAGAACACTAAAGGGGCTAGTTCCCACTCCCCAAGATCCACATTGTCAATTCCTAAAAGGTGCTGTGCTGAGAGAGCCAGCAGGTTCCACTCGGCCCACAGAAACAAGAGAGACATCTCCATGGCAACTCTGGAACTCTCGGTATCCCTCTGTCATGGAATTGTCTCAAACGATACAGACTTCTTGACCCCTGAGCCACTCGCCTCTCACAATGAGCTCCCCAGCTGGACAGGCTAGCATCCATCAACAGAAGGAGCCATGGGGAATCATCAAGGGGCATGCACGTCCTGAAATTGGCCAGCTGACTCTACCACAGCAGGCTGGCCACTTCTGATGGTAGGAGGGGAATCCTGATCTCAAAGTCCTGTGGACAAGGCAATCATTAGGACTGTAATGACCTTTGGATTGATCACATATGAGCCCTCATCCAGCGAACTAGCTCTATCCTTGCTGCCACTGAACTCAGGAGCTGAAGAGGTCACTCATTCTGCTGCTCCTCATTATATTTCCTCTCTTATCTCTCCCTACACCTCTCCTTGGGACCTCCGCTCTTCTGGTAGATCCCTTCTATCTGTGCCCTTCTTTACCACTGCCAACTCTAGACTTTGATCCTTCTACCTTCTTGCTTCTTATGCCTGGAGCAAACTACCTGAGTCTCTGCATCAGACTTCATCTCTGTCCCTTTTTAAATCCAGGCTAAAAACTCATCTCTTCTAGATGACTTTTGGATCCTGATCCACTTAGACTCTTATGTGTTTTCTTACCATTCCCCTTGACATTTCCTTGTCCTAATCTGTTTGTGTTGACCATCCTAACTAGACTGTAAGCTCTGATGAGCAGGGACTGTCTTTTACATGTGTCTGGGAAACAGAAAGAACACCTCTCCTGCAGTAGTGAAGCACAAACAAAAGGGAGCAGGCAGAGCCACACCACCGTGTTTCGGCAGAAGCCTTCCTCAGGGGACTTTGACCACTGAATCAACACTGAATCAATTAGATAGTGCACTACTCCAGCATCCTAGTAGTGTGCTATCTAATTGATTCAGTGTTGATTCAGTGGTCACAGTCCCCTGAAGAAGACTTCCGCCGAAACACGTGTAGGGTTGACCCTTGTGACTACAAATAAAAGCTCTGTCCACCAGTGGTGTGGCTCTGCCTGCTCCCTTTTACATGTGTCTGTTCAACACTGCATATGCCTTGTAGCACTATACAAATGATCAATAGTAGTAGTAGTGAAAATAGTCCCAAACCTTGGGAACCTACTGTTGCCCCGAAGGCTGACAGCTGAGCTAACAACTTGGTCGTTCTTTCAGTGGTCAAGAAGACCCTGCCTGTGTGGATATGAAAAACAGCTCCAAGATACTCCAATGACTGAGAAGGATTGAGGTGACTCTTCTGTGATTAACCATCCAGTTGAGGATCTCCAGAAAATGAACCACTCTGGCTGTCACCCTGACTGTTGCCAACTATGACTTGGTCTGAATAAGCCAATTGTTAAAGGGTGCACACATATGTCCTCATGTCACAGAGCCATGGCTGTGACCACCATGATCTTGGAGAAGGTTCTCAGAACTATGGAGTGTGCCCAAAGAAGTGTGCCCCAAGAACAGCAAATCACAGGAAACGCTGTTGATCCTCCCATATGGGAATGTGAAAGTAAGTCTTTGCCAGATCCAGTAGCATGAGAAACTTCCTGCACTGAATTGCCTGGATAATGGACCTCAGCATTTCCATCCAGAAGTGTGCCATATTCAGGGAGGCATTACTGCCCTTCAAATCAAGAATCAGCCTAAAGCACCTGTCCTCTTTCGGCACAATGAAGTATTTGGAATACCAGTCTTTTGCCTCTTTGCACAGGAGATATAGGTACAACGGCCTGGTGATGCACCAGCCTTTCCAGGGTGGTCTATATGGTGGCCTTCTTGGTTTCAGAACCACATAGAGACCACAAATGTATTCAAAATAGGCTCTCTGAACTCTAAGATGTAACCATATTGAATAATGTCCAGCACCCAGTGAATGGTGGTAACATGGGCCCACGTCTGGTGAAAGAGGCGGAGCCGGCTGCCCACCAGAAACAACCCAGAATGGGCTCCCATCCTATCATTGTGCTGAATGGGAAGGGGCAATCTTTGAAGTGAAAGAGTCACAGGTCTTGTGGGCCCCTCGAAAGGACTGAGACCTGGCCAAGAGCTGGCTTAGGCAGAGTATGGCTTCCCTGGGCAATATTACCAAGAGTCCCAGAAGACCCAAAAGTGCTGGTATTGGGGGTGTGTAGAAGTTAGACAGAGGCAGAGAAAGATGAAGTCATCCACCACCAGGACCCCCTTAGATCTATCTTCTGGAAGGTGATGAAACTTGGACTCTCTGAAGTCTTTAATCAGCTTCTCTAGATCTTCTTCAAACAAGAGCTTCACTTTAAAGGAGAGCTTAGATAACTGGTATTTAGAAGTTGTGTCCACTGCCCAATATCATAACCAAAATCATGTTAAATGCAAAATCATGCATTATTTGCCCTTAAAACACATTTTTTGCACAAGTTACATCTTTTATGATAACTGCCTTGATGTATTTGAACAAAAGGAGGGATATCAGGTGCAAGGAGCTCACTGAAATATTGGCTCCAGCCCTTGTGTACATTTAAAATTGACTGATAGAGATGTACCCCATTTCAGAGGTTTCTGCCTTTAAGAAGGACACAAATCCCAGCATGGATGCAGGTTAAAAGCTTTGGGAATTAGAAACCTGAATATGTATACAGACCACCTCAGCAAACAGCAAACCTCAAAGTGAATCACAATGAGCAAACGTTTTAAATTTCCAGAAAATGCTGTACTTAGCAACAGGGGGTTTGGCTCTTTCATCAGACTGCAGCCCTCTGTGATTGGTTGAAACCCCCTGATGTTAGTTTGAACTGAGGAGTCGTTTGCTTAGCCAGAAACTGGTCAGCATCAAGAGACTGCTCCTAGTTTTCTGAGAAAAACCTGGGAGTTGGTCTTCAACTTTCATCCAGAGTTGCAAGTCTTGGACTCAGATTTTAAAAAAAAAGCAAGGATTTTTTCTGTCCCAGCTCTGGATCAGAGTTCAGAAGGAAAAGATTCTGCATTTCCTGACAACCCTGCAACTTCAAGGTTACCTTGAGAATAGTTTAAGCCTTGCAACTGCTAGAGACCAAACTGAACTGCCAGCCAAACAGTGAGATTTATTTATTTTATTTACATTCTCTTATATACTGCGCTATTCTGCATCAGTGTGGTTTACATTGAACAAACTGAAATTACATTGAACAGGGTATTTTAACTTGGAGATAACTATTTTACAGGGAACATGGGCTATGGAGGGTTAAGTGGCTTGCCCAAGACCACAAGGAGCACCTGTGGGACTAGAAACCCCAGTCCTTCCAGCCCAAGGTTGCTGTCCTCTAGTGGGATTTGAACCCCTGACCTTCTGGCCTGAAGTACCTTGCCCCAACCACTAGGCTACTCCTCCACTCCCTCCACTCCTCCACTCCCTCCAGATCTAACCACAGATAAACCAAAGAGGGCTGGATTTTTCCTAGCAGGAAAAGGCACCAAGGATTTGAAGGGACTAGGCTTATATCTAGATCAATACAGAATTTATAGCACTTGTTCAACATTCTAAAAAATCTTTGGGTTTCAATTCCCAATTTGATTACTTTAGCTGGGATAAACAAATTGCCTTAGTGTCTGTTGTCAGCCAGCAGTGTAAACTTCTAATTTATATATTCTACCAGTTTACCTTAATTGCTGATTTATTTTGGAAGATATTGTTTAATGATTCTATTTCTGTCTTTGGTTTGATTTGGTAAATATCTTTATTTTTTCTTTGTGAGCTGTTTCTTGTTTAAGAGTGAAATGAAAGTTTTGATTCAAGTATTTTTCTGTTTGCTTTTATTTTGAACATAGTACATTATACTTCAGGGCTCAATACCCACTATTTCATTTAGAGCTGAGCAATCTCAGTACATCTGATACAAGTCCTTTGAATCCTGTATTTTCCAGGACTCGGAGCACATACAGTATCTGAACATCAAAAGTCTCCAGCTTCCTGAAGGTGTATCAGGGTTTGTCTCCTCTAGGTTATAAGCAACTGCAGGGCAGGAAAGGCAGCCCTTGGTTACACAAGTTTTAATAAACATAAATGAGCACATTAGTGGCTCAGGTGGTAGATGGTTATTTATTTTATTTAGTTATTTATTTGCTTTTATATACTGCACTATTTCAAAATCCACACTGTTTACATAGAACATGAACCATAGAACTGTTTTACATAGAACAGTTATTAAACTGAAACAAGCGACTACATTGACAGGAACATCAACTTGGGTAGGGCAGGGGGAACTTGGGTAGAACAGGGGGAACTAAATTACAATTTGGTAAGTAGATCTTAATGGTTACATGGGGGAGGTTGAGCTGTGGGCTGACAGGCACTGTAGATGTCATATCTATGGTATGCGGTCGTAGAATAGCTGGAACAAGTGAGTCTTTATGGCTTTTCTAAAAATTGACTGGTCGGAGATGGCTCGGATTGAAGCAGGGAGGGTGTTCCAGAGAGTTGATGCATATCAAGAAAAGGCACGGTGGCTTGGGTTATTAATTCATATGCTCAGATATCTGAAGTGGGTTGTGTTTAATTCCAGTACTAGTAAATAAGGTGGGAGGTGGTTGCTAAAGTTAACAAAGTAAAAAGAATCCCAGCAATAAAAGATGATTTGGAACCCCTGTGTTTTGATGACTGAGCTGGCAGGTGGTTATGAATTACAGCACTGGCATCAAAATGTATGATTCCTCGCATAAATAGATGAGGTGGCAAATAGTTATGAATGCCTATGTTCTGGTTCCTTTCTCAACACTTACTGGTTCGTTCCCTCGGAGTCTTGGTGTTGAAAACAGACACAGAATTGTTGCGATTGAGTGAAGGTTCCAGGAAAGCAACAGGAATGGCTCCTGCCAATGCTGCCAGGCACTCTCCCAGGGCTGGCCGCTGCCTATAAGACCAGAAGTACATTATTTGAGCTTCAAAGCACAATTATATAAAAGTAACCTGCTCCGCTAGTATTACAGACATTACATAACCTACATTAACTTAACTATTGCAAGTTAAATGGCTGCTCTGTATCAGGAGGGGCATTATGGATGTTATAAAATTACATTCAGAAGAGAAAGACAGGAGCCTGTATTCCGAGTCCTACTAATTGTGCAAAAATTATAAACAAGGGATGGAAGTCTGTCTCTCTTGATTCTGGGGCAAATAACTCTGAATATTCAACAGAATGTTACCAAATTTGACAAGGAGGAAAAGGCCATGAAAGAAAATGCTGAGTTAGAAAATTGGCCAGTTTAGACCAGGAGTTCCAAAGAAATACCCCTTCCTTTCTCCTGCCCCCCTGTTGAACTTCCTGCAACTGCAACATCCAACATTTATTTATTATTACAAGGTGTTAGGAAATTAAGCCTTTCCAACAATTCTCTGCTTTAATGTCACCTCCTGGTGACAGACACACAGAGCTAACACACATACAATATACACACATAAACAAAACACATATAAGCCACATATACACAACACAGGCATACATACATACGGATACACAAAACATACATTCCTGCGCAAAACAGACACACAAACAGACACATGTAGAAGAATTGGAAATTTCAAAAGGTGTGTTTTGCATGTTTCCCCCACCATGCATCTGCCCTGCTGCCACTCCCTATTGCTCCTGGGCTGACTCTTAGTGCTTTAGATCTAGTGACTACACTCTATAGTTTTCTTAATGGATGCTACAGTATGTGCAGTGACAACTAGTAACTGAACTGTATAGCATTCATATTGATTTCCGTGTATGACACCTAGTAACTGAACTGCAACATAGTAACATAGTATATGACAGATAAAGACCAGTATGGTCCATCTACTCTGCCCAGTAAGGTGGCTAGAAAGGTTGTAACTGCAGCTCTGTGCAGGTCACTCTACCTCTATGCCTGTTTTCAGGATTGTACCTGCTGCTCTGTGCAGGTCAGCCCACCTTATTAAAAGATATTTAAGCTTGCTTTGACTTCATCCTCTTGCTATAAAGAGATCCACTGTGTCTGTCCCATGCCATTTTGAATTCTGTCACTGTGTTTTCCCCTACCACCTCCATTGGAGGGCATTCCAAGAACCAACCACCCTTTCAGTGAAAAAGTATTTCCCGATGTTGCTTTTAAATTTACCGTATTGCAGTTTCATTGTATGCCCTCTAGTTTTACAGCTTTCCTTTCTTTGAAAAAGGTTTGTTTGTTCATTGATACCCTTTAAGTATTTAAAAGTCTGTATCATATCTCCCTGTCCCTCCTCTCCTCTCCTCTCCTCTAAGGTATGCATATTTAGATCTTCAAGTCTCTTCTTATATGTCTTCTAATGCAGGCTCCAACTCATTTTGGTCACCTTCCTCTGAACCGTTTCAAAACTTTATGTGTAGCTTATTGCTAGCTGCTATGTGTAAACCTCCTTGTATTGGAGAAACATGGTAATACATGCTACCTTAGAAAGCGGCACCCTGTGGTTAAACTGTAAAATGCATTCTTTGAAATCTGACAGATGTAGAGGGTAAGTGGGGACATGTTTGGCAGGAGGGGCCACCGCAGTTAAAGAAGTGCTGCTTTAAATTATCCCTCGATATTAAGTGCTGGAGTCATATCTGGCCAGCGGCACTCAATATGCAGTTTTGTCAGATAGAGTTTTAGCTCTCCGGTCAGTGATGATATTCAGCAGTTGGCCAGACACTGTAGCTAAATTGGCTAAAGTTGAAGATGGGATCATGATGCTGTGAGGCTCGTTGGTGCTCCGGGATCTCTCTGGATTTATCTTTTGTTCTCTCCTTTCCTTATGTCACACAAACAGAAAGCACAGCCTTTCTCAGGTCTTGGCAAGTGCTCAGGTTGAGAGCATTGCGGATTACCTCCGACATTTTTTCTGGATCTCTCGAGGATTCCCCTGCTGCAACATCAGGAGGTGGAGATCTAGTGCCATCTGGGGGTGAGGTTTCTCTCAGCCCTCATGATCACTCAACCCCTAAGCTCCCACGGTGTAACTTGTCAGAGGCAGGGATTCTGTCTGCGTGCATCAGTCAGTAGTAGTTCTGCTGAAGGGTGGGGGTGGGGTGGCCCCCCCCCCCCGGCTTCTATGGGAACACCACTGCCATCTTCTGAGGATGTCAACTTGGTTGAATCGGCTGCAGCCTGCCTGAAGGAGAAAATGAGTAAGGAGGAGGGAAAACTAGATCCCTTGAATGCCATTAGTACTGCTGATTCAACATGGAAAATAGTACAGCCTGGAGCTAAGGGCTCCCTGACCCCAGAGGTTACTCTTTAATTCATCTGGGCAGTGCTAGTTAGAATGGAAGCTGCGGTTACTAACACTGTGCTGTAGACATTTCATCTCTAGCACAAGCTGTTGAGACCCTTGCTCAGAAGCAGGACTCTTTTGAAAAAGACATGAAAGAACGTTTGTTGGTTTAGAGAGTGAGTCTACAGAACTGAAAACTGTTCAAAACACTTTTGTACAAGACAAGTTCTTTGTTCATTGGAGACTGGAACAAATGGAAAATTTCATGAGACATTTAAATCCACGTTGTCTGAATTTTCCTAAAATAGTGGGTAGGTCCCGATTGGACAATTTTAAGAAATATCTAATGGAGATTCTACTGATTCCTGAAGCTGCCTT
Source organism: Ichthyophis bannanicus (assembly GCA_033557465.1). Lineage (NCBI taxonomy): Eukaryota > Metazoa > Chordata > Amphibia > Gymnophiona > Ichthyophiidae > Ichthyophis > Ichthyophis bannanicus. Next base: position 379,886,469 of record CM066037.1, on the reverse strand, counting down.
GCCTCCTGTTAATAAAGAACATTTTCTTCCATCAAAGAGATGGGTTTGCCTCCCAGGAAGCAGATAGGATTCTGGATCCCTCTGCGTTGTTGGAAATTTCGGATCAGGAAGTTCATGAGAGAGCAACCCTGTTAGTTTTGTTTTTTGAGCTACATTTGCTTTAGGCTACATTTTCAGAAAGCTCAATCTACGTTTCTTGGTTACAATGTATTGCTTTTTCCTGATGTGACTAGAGCCACACAAGATAGGCAAAATAATTTTCTTGCTCTGTGCCAAGAAAGAGACTTGGCCCTTGGTGCTTCTTTCCTATTGCGCCATGCTTCTCAATGTCTTGTTAAATATGGGGGGGGGGGGGGGGGGGGGGTTTGTTGAGATATTTATTCTTGCCCCTGAAAAATTAAGAGCTTTTCTTGATTTAAAGAGACTAGGAATCACTAATACCCCCCCAAGCTGGAGGAGCTGATGGAGATGGTCAAGAGTGAAAAAGAATAATGCTCAGGAATTTGAAGTACCATATTATGCCTTCACTTATTGATGCTACACTATATTCTATGTACAGTGCCTTGCAAAAGTATTCATTCCCTTGGTTTTTGTCCTGTTTTCCGCTGGCTTTTAGCCTTCTTTTATTGAATTTTAAATTGTACACCGCTTTGGTTTTTGAAGAAAGGCGGTTTTTATCAAATAATAAACATAAACATAAACATAAAAGCTCTCAGTAGCCGCAAAAGAAGGGTCAGAGGGTAGGAGTTGCTTAAACCCTGAACAAACTACAGAGTACAGCGTGGCCGAAGTCGCGGTCCTGGAGGAACTCCCTCTCCAGGCAGTAGTGTGAAGTGAAGGTATTCGCTGAAGACCAGGTCATAGCCTGGCAATATCCATCAGAGGCACTTAGCGCAGCGATGCCGATGCCGATGCTGCCTTGGCATGGATGCTCTGCGCGGTTACCCGACAATCCAGCAGGGCGCCCACCTTTGCCTGGGCGATGGCAATGCAGTCCGCCACCCCGATGGAGAGGGTGCGCTTGGTGACTGCCAGCCCCAGGTGGTTGACATCATAGGTGATGAAGAGCTGGTAGGACCTGCGATGACCTTGAATGCACTGCAGGTAGAAGTTGAGAGCCCTCTTGCAGTTGAATGTATGCAGGACCTCTGATGACCGGTCGGCATGAGGTCTCAGGAAGAAAGTTGGCAAGACCACCTCCTGATTGAGGTGGAAATCCAAGACAACCTTCAGTAGGAACTTGGGTGCAAAGGACCACCCTATTCCTCTAAATCTGGTGTAGGGGGCCTCGGCCATGAGGGCTTGAAGTTCGCTGACTCGCTGTGCCGATGTCTGTGCCAACAGGAAAATCACCTTCCAGGAGAGGTGCTGGAGCGAGCATGTTGTCATCGGCCTGAAAGGTGGCCGCGTCTGCTGCATGAGCACGATGTTCAGGTCCAATTCCCCCAGGGGTGAAGCCGGATGGGGGGTTTGGAAAGCAGGAGGCCCCACATGAAGTGGGAGACCAGAGGCTGACTTGAGAGGGGTTTGCATTCGACGGGCAAGTGGTTGGCCAAGATGGTGCCCAGGTGACCCCTGACCGAGTTGGACTTCAGTCTCACCTGTGAAAGTTGGAGAAGGTACTGGGGAACCCAAAGGGTGGAGCAGGAGAATGGGTCAATCTGGAGCTCGGAGCACCAGATCGAAAACCGCCACCACTTCAAGACGTAGGCCTGCCTCATTGAGACCTTCCTCAGTGCAAGAAGGACATCCTCGATCTCCACTGGGAAGTCCAGCAAGGCTAAAGAGACCTATGCAGCCTCCAAGCTGTCAGGGATAACGAGACCAAGTTCAGATGAAGAACCCGTCCTTCCTCTTGTGTACCTCAAGAACAATTAATCTCAGATCCTTAATAAATGCCTTCCTGATGAGGAGAACCAGCTGCGCCTGAAAGTGATTATGGGCACCTCCCCCCCTTAAATAGGTTTAAGAGCCTATAAAGCTAGGATTATCCCAGGAGTGGGTGGGAGATAGGGAAAGAAGACTTACAAGCTGGCTTGGTGGATCATCACACCCTCCTCTTCCGTCTTCGGGAAGCTGGTCTCTCGGGTGTGGTTCTCCGGTGGTTTCATTCATTTCTATCCTGTCGTTCTTTCTCTGTCGTCTCTGCATCTTCTTCCTCTGCCCCCACCCCCCTGTCCTGTGGTGTTCCCCAAGGGTCTGTTCTTGCCCCACTTCTTTTCAATATTTTCCTAGCCCCCCTTGCCCTTCTGGTCCAACAGTTTAGCATTTCTGCATATTATTATGCAGATGACATTATTCTTCTTCACCACACAGATTCTTTTTCCCCTGATATTTCCCCTCTCAACCTCTGTCTCACTGCTGTGATGTCTTGGTTCTCCTCTAACTTTCTACAAGTAAACCCGGCAAAATCTTTTGCAATCTGGTTCACCTTTGGCAGTCCTTCTCCCACCTGTGCCCCCTCTCTCTCCTCCCAGCCTATCCCCCAGGTCTCATCACTCCGATACTTAGGTGTTGTTCTTGACTCTGCCCTTACTTTCAAAGATCACATTTCTTCAATTGTTCAATGCTCTTTCTTTTCCCTTCGTCAACTTAGAGCAGTTCGCCCCTTCCTTTCTACCCCTGCTCTGACCACCCTTCTGCTCACCCTTGTGTTGTCCCGTCTCGATTATTGTAATGTCTCTTTTGCTGGTTTACCCAAGTCCCAACTGTCTCGTCTCCAACGCGTTCAAAATGCTGCAATCCGTCTGTTATCCCATGCATCACGTTTCGATCATGTCACACCCCTTCTTTATCAATATCACTGGTTACCCATTTCTTTCCGTATTCGGTATAAACTTCTAATCTTTGCACATCGAATAATCCATACCGGCACTCCCCTCTACCTGGCAAATCAGATACAATTCCGTGCCCCTCACTGCCTCCTCCGCTCTGTACACGTAAATCGCATGGTCCTTCCCTCCCCTGCACATGCTCGTCTAGAACAAACCCGCTCCTCTGCTTTCTATTTCTTGGTTCCAAGTCTTTGGAACTCACTCTCCCCCCCCCCCCTCCATGCAGAAAGCTCATACCAAACATTCAAATCCCAACTCAAAACCCATCTTTTCTGCCTTGCGTTTGATCCTCCTCCCTAGCCCATTTCTCCCCCCTTCTCGTTACCATGTCCTTTCACAGAATGTTTGTCTTCTCCTTCCCCTCCTCCCTTGTTTGTACACATGCATTATTATTTCCTGATTTTAGCTTACTTCTGTTCTTATCTCCTCTTTCCTTTCTCCTCTACATTTCTTTGATTTGATGGCGTTCCTTTTCTTTTTCTGCAGCCGAGTGCTTGTTTTAACTAACTTGCCTGATTTTATTTATTGTAAACCGCTCAGACGCCTATGGTATCGAGCGGTATAACAAGTTTTAATAAACCTAAACCTAAACCTAAACCTAAACCTGCCCTGACCTGTGATTCTAAGATAAAGTCTTACCAATTTCCTGGGTGATTCATACAGCCCTTGGTTTGATAGAAGGGGCCTTTCAAATTGCCCCTTTGATCTGTCACTTGCCATTAACACCTAATTAAGACAACTTCACAGATCTTTTGCTTCCTAACTGGAAGGTCTCTTTGTAAAGGTCACTAGAAACAAGTTTAGTTCTTTGTACTCAGGGACTATTTATTCTACTTGTATGCTAAGTTTTCTCTGATTTGATTTAAATAAAAAGGCTCTCTAGAAACAAAGTTATTTCAGTAACTAGTTAAACTATTTTTCTTTCTATGCTAAGCTATACTCTAATTTGATTTAAATGAAAAGATTTCTGGTGGTATTAAGATCTGACTGACTCAGCAAACACACTGAAATCTAAAATACACAGATTTATCAGCTTTAACCCAAAGATTACCTTTTTCCTCAAGATTTAGAATATATTCCATAAGATAAATACTTACAAATGCAGATCTATTTCCAGTTGTAGTAGTCCCTGAAGACTCAATATTTATTTTATTTATTTATTTATTTAAAGCTTTTCTATACCGCACTTTTTATCATCAGCGCGGTTTACAATCAACAAATATTAATACAGGGCAAGTGCAAATTCTGCCCTATGCTTACATTAAACAGGAAAGGTAACATGGAAATATAACTACAACTGGGGTAACTATGTATATTTAAACCGTAGACAGTGCGGATAGGTTAGCTATTTACAATAGCTAACCTATCCGCACCTGTCTACGGTTTAAATGTACATAAATCTAAATCTATAATATAAATATAAATATATAATGCGTGCCTTTGAGTCAGTGCTGACTCCTGGGTTTTCTTAGCAGTATAAACAGAGGTAAATTGTCAGGCTGTTTGTCTGAGGAGATGGAGGGTTAAGTGAGTTGCTCAAGGCCATAAGGAATGTAAGTAGGGAATCAAACTCTGGTTTCTTGGTTCCCAAGTCAGTGATCTAACCACTAGGTTACTCCTCTCTGTGTGGTTTAGAGACAAGGAGGCGAACCTAGATAAGGCCACCTAGATAAGGTCTTAGATAGTGCTGGGGAGGAGTCTGCTGTCTTGGTACATGTCGGTACCAATGACATAGGAAAATGTGGTAGGGAGGTTCTGGAGGCTAAATTTAGGCTTTTAGATAGGAAGTTGAAATCCAGAACTTCCAGGGTAGCATTCTCTGAAATGCTTCCTGTTCCACGCGCAGGACCCAAAGGGCAGGCAGAGCTCCGGAGTCTCAATGCGTGGATGAGACAATGGTGCAGAGATGAGGGTTTGGGATTTGTTAGGAACTGGGGAACATTCTGGGGAAAGGAGGGGCTCTTCCGAAGGGATGGGCTTCACCTTAACCGGGATGGAACCAGGCTGCTGGCATTAACCTTAAAAAAGGAGATAGAGCAGCTTTTAAACTAGACATTAGGGGAAAGCCGAAAGTCGCCCAAGAGCGGATGGTTCGGAAGAATGTATCTTTGAAGGATACTACCAAAAGCAGAGAGGTTCCACAAAAGAGTAAACTAGCCCAAATGCCCTCGAGTATGGAGCAGACAGAGCTTAAAGATCCCAAATTACCCATGTCTAACAATAGCCAAATTAATATGAATAAAATACATTCTCTAAAATGCTTGCATGCAAATGCTAGAAGTCTAAAAAATAAGATGAGAGAGTTAGAATATATAGCACTAAATGAAAGGTTAGATATGATTGGAATATCAGAGGCATGGTGGAAGGAGGACAACCAGTGGGACACTGTGATACCTGGGTACAAACTATATCGAAATGATAGAGCTGATCAAATTGGTGGAGGGGTTGCTCTCTATGTTAGAGAGGGCATTGAGTAAGAAAGGATTAAAGTTTTGCAGGAAACAAAATCTGCTGTAGAATCTCTATGGATTGAAATTCCATGTAAAAGGGGGAAGGCAATGGCAGTGGGGGTGTACTATCGAGCGCCTGGTCAGAATGACCAAATGGATGATGAAATGCTCAAAGAAATCAAGGAAGCTAACAAAAGTTACAGCGCAGTAATAATAATGGGTGATTTCAACTACCCCGGTATCCACTGGGTCAGTGTCACGTCAGGACATGCTAGGGAGATAAAGTTCCTAGATGAAATAAATGACTGCTTCTTGGAGCAGCTGGTTCATGAACCGACCAGAGGGGAAGCCATATTAGACCTAGTCCTTAGTGGAACACCAGATCTAGTGCAAGAGATAAGGTTGTTGGGGCCACTTGGCAATAGTGATCATAGCATGATCGCCTTTGATTTAATTAATGGAGGAGGGATAGTAAGGAAATCCACAGTACTACCTTTTAACTTTCGAAAGGGAGACTATGATAAAATGAGGAAAACAGTTAAGAAAAAACTAAAAGGAGCAGTTGCAAAGGTTAAAGACGTACATCAGGCTTGGCTGTTGTTGAAAAGTACTATCTTGGAAGCCCAGACCAGCTGTATTCCACGCTTTAAGAAAAGTGGAAGGAAGTCCAAAAAACTGCCAGCATGTTTAAAGGTGAGGTCAGAGAGGCTGTTGTTGCCAAAAAAGCATCTTTCAGGAAATGAAAAAAAGAGCCAAACGACGAAACCTGGAAACAGCACAAGCACTGGCAAGTCAAATGCAAGGAATTGATAAGGCAGGCAAAGGAAGAAATTGAGAAGATGCTTGCTGCGGAAGCAATAACATGAAGTAAAGACCTTTTCAAGTACATTCGTAGCAAAAAACCTGTGAGTCAGTTGGCCCATTAGATGATAAAGGGATTAAAGGAGCACTAAGAGGCGACAAGGCGATAGCAGAGAGACTGAATAAATTCTTTGCTTTAGTCTTTACTGAGGAAGATGTAGGGATGTTATCCATGACTGAAGTGGTATTTAAAGGTGCGGAAGAATTGAAGGAAATATCGATACATCGGGAAGATGTATTACAACTATTAGATAAACTGAAGAGTAGCAAATCACCTGGGCCGGATGGTATACATCCAAGGGTGTTTAAAGATCTGAAATATGAGATTGCAGACCTGCTATTAGTAATCTGTGAACTATCATTAAAATCATCTCTAATACCTGAAGATTGGAGGATCGCCAATGTAACACCAATTTTTAAAAAGGGTTCCAGGGGTGATCCGGGAAACTACAGACCGGTAAGCCTGACATCAGTACCGGGAAAAATGGTAGAAACCATCATAAAGAATAAAATTACTCAGCATGTAGATAGTCATGACCTAGTGGGGGACAGCCAACATGGCTTTAGACAAGGAAGATCTTGTCTTACTAATCTGTTATGTTTTTTTGAAGGAGTGAATAATCAGGTGGACAAAGGTGAGTCGGTTGATATTGTGTTTCTGGACTTTCAGAAAGCCTTTGACAAGGTCCCTCATCAGAGACTTTTGGCAAAACTAAAGAGTCATGGGATAGGAGGCAGTGTACTATTATGGATCAGGAACTGGTTAAAAGATAGAAAGCAGAGGGTAGGGCTAAATGGCCAATTTTCCCAATGGAGAAAGGTGAATAGTGGTGTACCCCAGGGATCTGTGCTGGGTCCGCTGCTTTTTGACATATTCATAAATGACCTGGAAAGTGGAATAACGAATGAGGTTATCAAATTTGCAGATGACACAAAACTATTTAAAGTTGTTAAAACCCCAGAGGATTGTGGAAAATTGCAAGAGGATCTTGAGAAATTGGAAGACTGGGCATCAAAATGGCAGATGAAATTTAATGTGGACAAGTGCAAGGTTATGCACCTAGGGAAGAACAACCCAAACTATGGTTACACGATGCAGGGTTCCACATTAGGAACCACCACCCAGGAAAAAGATTTAGGCGTCATTGTGGTTACCATGTTAAAACCCTCGGCCCAGTGTGCAGCAGCGGCCAAGAGAGCAAATAGAATGCTAGGTATGATAAGGAAAGGAATTGAAAATAAATCAAAAGATATTATAATGCCTCTATATCGGTCCATTTTGAGACCGCACCTTGAATATTGTGTGCAATTCTGGTCGCCGTATCTTAAAAAGGATATAGCGATTTTAGAAAAGGTTCAGAGAAGAGCCACCAAATTGGTAAAGGGGATGGAAGGATACTCCTATGAAGAAAGGCTAAAAAGGTTAGGGCTCTTTAACCTGGAAAAGAGACGGCTGAGGGGAGATATGATAGAAGTCTATAAATTAATGAACGGAGTGGAACGGGTAAACGTAGATCGATTGTTTACCTTATCAAAATATAGAAAGACTAGGGGACATGCAATGAAGCTACAGGGTAAACTATTTAAGACTAATAAAAGAAAATATTTTTTCACTCAACGTGTAATCAAACTCTGGAATTTGTTACCGGAGGATGTAGTAAAGGCTGTTAGTGTAGCTGGGTTTAAAAAAGGTTTGGACAAGTTCCTGGAGGAAAGGTCCATAAACCATTATTAAGAAGGGACCCAGGATATCAATGCTTGAACCAATACAAGCATTGTGGAACCTGTGTCCCTTGGGGAAACTGCTAGGTACATATGACCTAGATTGGCCACTGTTGGAAACAGAATACTGGGCTTGATGGACCTTGGTCTGACCCAGTATGGCATATCTTATGTTCTTATGTTAATCAAGTGATCAAAGCGAAATGGTGGGCGGGCTTTAATGTTCCAGCCCCGATGCAAGTACAGGGCAGTGTGTCTCATTTGATCGTGTCAGTCTAATTTCTGTTTGTATAGCATTTGGGATTGTATCTATTGCATTGGTTGTATATATTCCTTTTGTTATGTATGTTTAGGCCATACTGAGGCCAATAATTTTCTAATAAAGTACACTCGCTGCATATTGACTGGTAGTCTGCTGCATTTTGTGGGAGCAACAAGGCAGGAGCAAAGGATGGGGAGGGATAGGACAGGAGTGGGGGCAGGGCACAATAGGGGAAAAAGGGGAGGAGGAGTTTCTCCCTCAAGACTGGCTACCAATTACCTGGTTTAGAGAAAGTGAAAAGAATTTACTGAATTTATCATTTTTCTGTTTAAGGCATTCAGCTACCTTCCAGGATCTTCTCGGTGACCACCATTCCTTTAACCTCTGAGGAAATTCTTATTATAGCTTTGTAAATCTTATTGACACAGCCTTTATCCTTTAGTCAACTCTTTCCCAGAGGAGATAAAATTTTCAACTGTTATTTACATACCTTTCCACATAGATATTTTTTCCTGTCCCTAGGGAGTAGAGGCTGCACAGGATTCGATAGCATGCTACTTGCACATCATCCACTGAAAGAGACAGGGAAAATATTACGTAACATTCAGATAGACTGGCTGTGCAGATTTATCCTTTGCATGAACCCACTGTGCTAACTCTTCTATGCTAGTATCATCCAATAAGCAAAACAATCGGACTGTGACTTCAGCAGAAGGTGGCTCAAAGATGCTCCTGAGACAAGTGCTTCCTCTATCTTCCAGATCAGCAGTTTTCAAACTTTTTCATCTCACGGCACACTGACAAGATGTCAAAATTGTCAAGGCATGCCTTCAGTTTTTTAAAGATATATTTTGTCATTTCAAAAATGAGTATTAAGATTGTGTTTAAAGTTCAATAATGCACTTAACACAAATGTATCTCTCACCCAATCCAGGAAGATACATCCAGTGACAGGCAATATTTTTCAATGTTTTTACTCAGCAGTGACAAACTTTGTAGAATTAAATCAACAAGAATTTTGTCCAATCTGCAACTTTTTCTCAGTCCAAACATTTCAACTTTGTTCTCTCTTTTGATTTTGGCTCCCCATAGTGTTAGTTTTTCCTTAAAGGAAATAACTTTGTCAAGTAAGGATATTTTCATTTTTTCCATGTATACTCTTGTTAAGAGAGTGCTTGAGGCTTAGAAAATGTCAGCTAGGAATGCAATTTTATCGCACCAGGTCTCGTCACCAAGCAGGTCAGCCAGCTCAGACTCTTCTGATGTAAAAAAATATTAGAAGCTCTTCCCTCAGTTCATAAAACCCGGAAAGCACCCGCCCTGGAGATAGCCATCTCATTTCCATGTGCAGTAGCGCAAGCTTACATGGAATAACGCTCCCGATCCAAACAACAGCTGACTGAAGAATGACACTGGTTCAGCCCTCCCTCAAATTCCCCCAATGGCTCTTCTAATAAATCACCCTTCCCCAAAATCCCAGGGCACACCTGCAGACCATTCGAAGTACACCAATGTACTGCAGCACAGCAGTTGAAAATCGCTGCTCTAGATCTACAGTGCCACAGACTGAAGGAAAGCAGATGTCATAATGAATCCTTAGATTCTCCTTCTGCATGTTAATAGGAGATGATAGTATTAATGCTCACATTCAAAAAACACCTTGTAATTATATGATAAAAGGTGTAATAAACAATCAGTTTAGAACACCTGAAGCCAGGATGGCAATGAATTATAGGAATTAATGGTAATAAAAATGAGATCTCAGAAGGGCGGCTCATATTCCAGACAATACTATAATAAGGGGGGTATTTTAGAAGCATTCCCAATCCAAAAGGCAGCGTGAAATACATGTCTCAATGCCATTTCTGAAACTGCTTTTTGTAGACATGGAAGGGCTCACTACATCTACAGAGCCAGGGTGAGTAGTGAGGACAGAGAGTAGGAGTGGTGTGGACAGGAATTGTCATAAAGATGTGGATTTTCAGAAAGAGGATTCACATCTGGCAAAAAATATCTGGATATTCGCATTTACACCTTTCCATAGGCACGAATAAGTGCCTACTGATGGAGGCATATGCCCATGCCAATGTCGGCCCCTCTCCTCTCTCTGGTTTTTAGTTGTTGATATTTGCTTTTATCGTCTTTAGTATAGTGGTTTTATTTTAGAATGGCTACCCGTTTTTCAAGCACTAGTAATCTTAGCTCTTTTGCACACCTGTTTTTTGTACACCTGCCCTTTCTATAATGTTTATAAGAATGGAATGTTTTTATCTTTGGCAACCCATAATTTTAGTGTGATACTGATAAGGCAATGTTATTATTGAGATAGAACACATTGTTTTACATTAATTATAGTATCAACAATTCTTTCTCTTCTCTTTTTTCCGCTGATCACTCCTACTTTAGAAAAACACTGACCCCTCTTTATCTGTTTTCTTTTAGCATTGCAAGACTACATATTGGGTTATAATTAATAGAGGTATTTTTGCTCCATGTTATGATTCTTATATTTTGGTTACATGTCACACCCTTGTATTTCGTTCTTATTAATCATTTTATTATGAATTTATTTATTATTTTTTAATTTATTATTATTTTTATTTCTGTTATGAGAATAGTTTCATCCTTATTTATATATTTTGTTTGGTTTTTTATTTGTATGGTGTCTTTTCTTATTATTATGTAATGTTGGTTTTTTATTATTATTATACATATTTTAATTGTTATTAACTATTATTTTTTCTGTTTTTATGATTGTAGTATGCCAAGCATACCCCTGATGAAGGCATAATTGAAACAAGGCCTGTGTCGGGTCCCCTTGGCTTATATCCCCTGTTATATTTTAATAAAAGTTACTGTCTTTCTGTTTACCACGTTTTGGACTGGGTTCTTCCCACTATACTCCCAGCCACCCTGCTAAGCCTGGGGGGGGGGGGGGAGGAGGAGGGTTTGATTGGTGGGTGAGTGGGTCTTTGGGGAGGTTAATGGAGAGAAAATTGTACTTGAGCTTTTCTGAAGTCTTTGAGGGGAGGGCTTGTTGCTGCCCTGGGGGAGGGGGGGGGGTTGGGAGGTGGTAATTGAAGTTTCCTTGAGGGTAGGCTGCCAGGGCTGTTCCTAAGCTTAGGGATGTGGAATGAGGAGGGGGGCCAGACCAGTAGTATTGCAATGGTATGCCCCTGTGCCGGTGCAGCGATTATAGGATGTTGTCCCCACATACAGGTAGGGGTATTTCCATGTCTTTATTTTCCCCCATGCAGTCCTGCAGCTATTTTACAAAGGGCTCTATGTTTAACAGAACCTCTTGCAAAAAACTGGTCTAATTCTCCTGATATGGACGTTGGAATTCTCCTTTCCATGTCCTTTCTAATATTAGTCTTCACATTACTATGTTAGATGCCTGTCTTTGGCTCATTCACAGGTCTCACTATATCAAGTCACTTGTCAAAATTATTTCAATAGTGTTTTTGAAATTGAAAGTAAAAAAATGTTTCTGAAAACACGCTACTGTGCTACTTTAGCAGACTCACTACAATACGAGTAAAGGTGTGGGCAGGGTCCCGGGGCCTGTGGGTAACCGGGTGCTTGGCCCGGTGCGGGACTCTGCTGCACTGGATTGGTGCCTGGGGAAGATGGAGGGTGTGCGCGTCTCCGGACGCTGGTCGCGTCCTTTGAATTGATTGGCTCCACCGCGTGAGCACATGGGGGAGCCAATCAGAGTAGGTTGCATGTGCTCAGGCTGCAGCAGGAGCCGAGCACATGTTGGGAGTCTGCTCGGAGGCTCAGGAAGCTTGTCGGGGCTGCAGAGGCTTGCGGGGCGGTAGCGGTGGTGGCGGGAAGGTCCAGCAGGCAGGACGCACGAGCGGCGGTGTGCAGTGGCAGGCGGCGTGTGGAGACAGTCCCGGGAGCGGTGCAGTGGGGCGAGCAGGGCCTGCCAGCTTACTACAGCCTGAGGACTGCAGGGACGTTGCGGGCCGCGGCCGAGCACGTGGGCGCGAAGCCCGAGAAGCAGGTGAGTTGGGGCTGCAAGTGCTTACATCGGGATTGATAATACTAATAGGGGGGGGGGGAGAGAATCGGGTGAGAGGGGCTGAGGGGCTGAGGGCCGGGGTGTATAAAAAAAAGCATAATACGCAGCAACTGACTATGAAGAAGGATAAGGGGATGCCGGGAAGGAAAGGATGCCGGGGCGGCAGACTGGGGGCCAGCGGGGCGGAGGGGGACAGGATGGGGGTCTCAGAGGTTGGGGTGGTCGGAGGGCCAGCGGGGTACGGCAGAGTGCTCTGCCTCTTAACAGGGGGGGGGGGGGCCCAGCACGTGGGCGGGTCGGGCCTCCTCTGCTAGCAAGGAGATCACGGGGCAGCCGAGCTCGGGGACGGGGAACGGAGAGCCTGCTATAGGCTGGTGGGCTAGAGGTGGAAGCCTCAGTGCCTACATCAGGGGCTGGAGGACAGGAGGGTCCCCAGGGGGAGCTTGGTGCTAGTGCAGAAGTTGGTGGGGGGATAGATGTACACCAGAGTATCAGGGCCCCGGTCCATCCAGGGATGGTAGAGAGAGATGGTCCTTGGGGCGGTTATGGGCAAGGGGTAGCCAGGTGGGGGGCTGGAGGCGCTTGGGCCTCGGGTAGTGGGTCGGGGGGGTCAATGGAGTCTGGGGCAGCGGGGCATCAGTATGCCTGGGATCAGTGGATGTGGGGGGGGGCCAAGGCCCGTCACGGGCCGAGGGGGTGGGGGTGTGGCAACCGACGTGGTCTGTGGGTATTTCCCCCCCTGCTTTTCCTTTTATTTCTCCACAGGTGCCTTTTCTGGCGTCTCCGGGACCGGCACAGAGACCAGTGGAACAACCGATGGAGACCATGAATGCCACGACCACTATGCCACGTAGAGGCCTGGTGGCGGGAGCGGAGGCATGCGGTGTGAGTGAGGAGTGGCCGGGTGAGGATTCAGCGCAAGGGGTACAGCGACCGACAGCGATGACTTCGGGGCCCGTGGCTGCAGCGGGTGAGACCCAAATTGACAAGGGCGCAGAGGGTGAGCGGAGCGGTGTGTGAGTTGGACGGTCGGGAAAAGCGAGGCAGAAGAGGAAGCATATGTGCCAGCGGCAGCGAAGTTCGGAATCATCGTCCTAATCGTCTTCGGGTTTGTCGGGGCCATCATTGGGAGGCGGCGGCAGTGGCAAGTGGTGCATTGGGGGAGACTCCGAATTTGGCCATTTTGTCTGAGTTATGGGAAGGAGTTCCGAGGAAGCTGAGACGAAGAATTCGCAAGCGGAAATACAATGACATTTTCCACTTGCTGCAAGGGTGTAAGCTGTCCGGAGAGAGCAGGAAGAAGCATAAGGAGGATGAGAAAGCGGGCCAAATTAGGAAGGTGTCTCGGACGATTGTGAACTGGGTGCAGGCGTTTCTGAGGTTGGCTAGTGTTTGGGGGCGACATTATCCGGTCAGAATGGGATGTTGTTGGCATATGCAGATTCGATATTGGAAGCCTCGCAGACCCATGAAGGTTGGTCATGGCTTAATTATGATGAAAGGTTTAGGGATAAAATGGAGGAGAACAAGTCGTTAACCTGGGGCACGCAGGATATCAACTTATGGCTCACCCAGATGTCGGTTAGGGCAATAGCAGGAGGGGGCCTGGGGAAAGGAGGGGCAGCATCCACCGCGGGGGCAAGTCATTCCTTTTGGGGCGGGGGAGTCGTGGTGCCTGGTAGATCGGTGTCCGGCAGTGGGGGGGGGGGGGGATGTATGCTGGCATTTCAATAAGTCCACCTGTCTCTTCCCGGATTACAAGTTCCGGCACGTCTGCTCGGCATGTGGCAGAGGACATTCCGCAGCAAAATGCCTTAAGAGAGGTACGGTGTTGCCCCCTCCACAGGCCATTAAGTAGCGGAGGGGAGTTTGACGTGGCACCGATGCCAATACAGGTTGAGGTTTTAAAGGGGTGGCTTAGGCAATACCCGAAGCGAAGGGATAGGGAAGTTTTACAGTTTGGTTTTCAGTTTGGTTTGATCATACTGGTGCGGGGAGTGGTGGCAGTGGTGGCAGTGCATAATTCCCCATCGGAGAGGCGCTTTTTGGCTGTGGTGCAGGAGAAATTGACGGTTGAATTGAAGTTAGGAAGGGTGGTGGGGCCGTTTACTCAGCCCCCCTTCCGGAAGTTTGTGGTATCCCCTTTGGGAATTATTCCCAAGAAAGAACCGGGGAAGTTCCGGATGATTCACAATTTGTCGTTTCTGGTGGGAGCCTCGGTGAATGATCACATACCGCGCGAGTGTTATACAGTGCGCTACACATCGTTCGACAGGGCAGTGGAGTTGGTCAGACAAGCTGGGCTTGGCGCATTGATGGCGAAGGTGGATATCGAGTCGGCATTTTGTCTGTTGCCAGTGCATCCCACTTCCTTTCATTTGTTAGATTTTCGTTTTGCCGAAGGGTTTTATTCCAACAAATGCATGCCGATGGGTTGCACGGTGTCATGTGCCTACTTTGAAAAGTTCAGTACCTTCCTGCAGTGGGCAGTGACGTGCCGGGTGGGTAGGTCTGAGGTGGTGCATCATTTAGATGACTTCTTGTTTGTGGGTGCGCCGCACACGACAGCGTGTACAGAGCTGTTGGAGGGTTTCATGAGTGTAGCGGGTGAGTTGGGGGTGCCGATGGTGGACGGGAAGACAGAGGAACCATGTACAAGGATCACCTTCTTGGGAGTCGAGTTAGATTCCGACCAAATGGTTGCACGCTTGCTGATGCAGAAGGTAGTGAAGTTGCGGGTTCTGATTGCGAATGTGTTGGCTTCCTGAAAGTTAACATTGAAGGAAATGCAGGTGTTGACTGGCTCGCTCAACTTTGCGTGTAGAGTGATTCTGATGGGTCGAGTATTTATAGCTATTTGGCGGCAGCAACAGCAGGGGTGGTGAAGCCACACCACTGCATTCGAGTTTCCAGGGTTATGAGGGAGGACTTGCAGGTCTGGGACGTCTTTTTGAAGGATTTTAATAGGATCTCGGTCATAAGGGAAGCTGAGAGTTTGAGCAAGGAGTTACAGCTGCTTACGGATGTGGCTTGGGATGGGAATTTATTTCGGTGGAGCGTGGTGTGCCGATAAATGGCCAAAAGAGTGGCAAGAGGAGGGTCTGTTAAAGAATATAACGTTTTTGGAATTGTTTCCGATGCTAGTGGTGTTGGAGTTGTGGCCAGACAGGCTGCAGAATCGCAAGGTGGTGTGGTGGTGTGATAATGAAGCAGTCGTGAGTGTCATTAATTATTACACTCCGCGATGTCTGCAAGTGGCGTCGCTGATGAGATTGGTGGTGCTTGCCTTTTTGTGCCTGAATGTTGTGTTGAAGGCCATACATATTCCAGTTCATACTAATGTAATTGCTGATGCTCTTTCCCGTTTGCAGTGGGACCGGTTTTGGCAGTTGGCTCCGGAGGCAGATCGGGAAGGGTATGTTGTCCCTTGGAGCTTATGGAACGGTGGCCTGCTGAGATGACGGAGCTGCTGCAGAGTTCGGTGGCAGAGAGGACCTGGGATGCTTACCAGAGAGGTTGTGCGCGGGTGATTGCCTTTTTGAGGGCGCGGGGTTAGCAAGGGGGGGCGGCACCAGATCTATTGCTTGGGTAGTATATTATCAGTGCGAAGGGGCAAGGGGTGTCACAATCATCAGTGCGTGGCCATTTGGACAGTTTTGCCTTTTTCGCAAGAGCCGTCGGATGAGGTTCAATGGTGGGAGGGTTCATGGTCCAGAGGTTGTTGCGGGGGTGGGAGCATTCGCAGCCTACTCCGTGGGATTGGCGGTGGCCGATTACGCATGAGTTACTCCTGAGCCTATGTAGGGAGTTACCTAAGGTTGCGGAGTCGCGATACGAAACCATTCTTTTCCGTGCAGTGTTTAGTTTGGCTTTCTTTGGTGTTTTACGGGTGGGGAATTGGTGGCAAACTCTGTGAAAGTGGGAGTAGGGAGTAGCTTGCAATGCCAGCATGTGCATTGTGGTGGCGGGCAATTACGGGTACTCCTGGCGAAATCCAAAATGGATCAGAGTGGGAAGGGTCTTTGGGTAGTCTTGAAGGAGATAGGGGGGCTTACCTTCCCGGTAGCTGCAATGCGGGAGTACTTGTGGGTGCATCCAGTAGTACAGGGAGGGCTATTGGTGCATTGTGATGCACGGTTGCTGACACGGTTTCAGTTGTCAGCTGTGTTGCGTATGGTATTGCTATGAGTGGGTGAGGACCCTAGTCGATTTTCGGCACACTCTTTTTGCATTGGGGCGGCGACTAGTGCAGCAGAGTTGGGTCTGTCGGGGGAGCAAATACAAAGTATTGGCAGGTTACGGTCCAAGGCATTTAAAGGAAATGTCCATTTATGACGGGGGGGGGGAGAATGGGGGGGGTGATTCTAATTGTTAATTTCTTTTGCAGATGGGGGACTTGGTGTGAGGGATTGTTGGATTATGGAGCACTCCTTCGTGTTCTGGGCTGGTCAGCGAGCAGCGGTGCGGCCAGTTGGGCTGAAACTGGGCTTCGATCCAGAGGTGGTGTCAGTATCATGGCTGGGCGAACGGGGTCTGCGGTGGACGCAGCTGTTGCCCTTGCTTCGACATCAGCGGTGCCTATGGAAGCAGCCGGAGATTTTGCTGTTGCATCTTGGTGGCAATGAGTTGACGTCATGGACATGCAAGCAGCTGATTAATGCGGCAAAGAAAGATCTTTTTGCGGTGCTACGGTAGTTTGTGGGGGTGGTGTTGATCTGGTCTGACATTATACCCAGACCGGCATGTTGGGGACAGCGGCGGTGGTCTAGGGGCCTCACGAAAATTAATCGGCAGATTGGGCAGTGGGTGTGTGAGATGGGGGGGGGGGGGGTATCAGGTGCAGCATGAGTGGGTGGAGGTGGCTTGTGCCAGATTGTATAGGAGCGATGGGGTTCCCCTATCTCCGGTGGGGGTGGACTTACTGTTGAACGATTGGCAGGAAGCATTAGAGAAGGTATTAGGGGACAATGCCCCTAGGTCGCAGCTTGGTAATGGGGGGGGGGAGGGGCGGCTCAGACAGTCAACAGGTCTGAGCCAGTGGCGGGATCCCGGAGGTTTCCGGGGTCCGGAGCCGGAGGCTACTTGGGGCGGGGGCGGGGTGCCCATGACCCAGATAAACCCTGGCAGACTTGTGCTACTGACATGGCAGAGTCGGATAAGGGTGGTAGGAACTTGGCCGGTAGCTTGACCGCAGCAGGGGCGGAGGCGAGATCACCTTGCTAATTGTTCAGCTGGTGACGGATCACTCTGCTGGGGGTTTGGGTTGTTGTTGATTATTGTTCAGAGTGTTCTAATGTTGGATTAATAATAAAGCTGCGACCAGTTGCTTCCAAGAACAGTGTTGATGTCTTTTGTTTAACCCATGGGTTGGGGGGACGGTGGGAGGGGGGTGAGGAAGATATAGGGGTGGGGTGGGGTGGTGTGCGAATGAAGGAGGGGTGAGCAGCGGTTCCGGCTACCTGGTTACCAATAGTTATTGATCTTCATTGTAACTTAAAAGTATCTCCCTCCCGACTCAAGTTTTGTCAATATTCAACTGTGTCAGAGAAAACAAAAGATGCTCCAAACAGCAGTCATCTCACTGAATAATGATGAAACTCACGTCCAGAGAGAGGTACTTTTGAGCTTCAAATAAGATTATCTCCATTTGGTACTGAAAAGAGTCTGTTGAAGGAGTACAGCAGCATTTTTCAGATACATTTTTTTATTTGCAATTTCAAATAAACTGTTGGATGAAGGAATTGATGTATCGAGACCTATGAATAAGCTGAGGGCAGGCATTTAGCATAAGCATTTATTATAGTGCTGTTTGGCTTATGAGCCATCCTTCTGAGGTCTCATTTTTTATTATCATTAATTTCTGTAATTCACTGTCACTCTGTTTTGTGAATTGAGGTGTTAGTGCTCACACATTTCTTGTCTTTTTGATGAAAAAGAGAGGAAAGGTCTGAGCCATCAGTTGCATCCCTTCTCGACTTTTTGGCTGAGACTGAGAACCTTTACAATACAAGGGGTAGGAGGTGTTAATCTGATTCCACCAGTACATTAAAACGTTATGACCCTGGCCAAAGCAATAGAATTAAACTTCTTGTAAAGGAAAACATAAAGCTGGAGATGTGAACTTTACATTTGTGGGTCACCTCAAGAGGCAGACCAAAGAACATAAGATATGCCACACTGGGTCAGACCAAGGGTCCATTAAGCCCAGTATGCTGTTTACAGCAGTGGCCAATCCAGGTCACAAATACCTGGCAGGCTCCCCAAAGGTGCACAGATTCCATGCTGCTTGTCCAGTGAGTAAGCAGTGGATTTCCCCAGTTCTTTTTAATAATGATTAAATGACTTTCCCTCCAGGAACCTCCTTTAAATGCAGCTACACAAACAACATTTATTACATCCTCTGTTAATGAATTCCAGAGTTTGATTACGCATTGAGTGAAAAGATATTATCACCCATTAGTCTTAAATGTGCTACACTGTAACTTCATTGTTTATCCCCTAGTCTTTCTACTTTTTGAAGAAGTAAACAGCCAATTTACATTTACCCAGTCTACTCCATTCATTATTTTATAGACCTCTAGCATTTCTCCCCTCAGCCGACTGTTTTCCAAGTTGAAGAGCCCTAACCTTTTAAGCCTTTCCTCGTAGGGATATCCTTCCATCCTCTTTACCATTTTTGTCGCTCTTCTCTGTACCACTTCTAATTCTGCTATATCCTTTTTAAGATATGGCAACGAGAACTGCACACAATATTCAAGGTGTGGTTGCACCATGGAGCGATACAGAGGCATTATAATATTCTTGGTTTATTTTCCATTATTTTCCTTATGATTCCTAGGATTCTATTTGCTTTCTTGGCTGCTGCTGCATACTGAGCAGAGAGTTTCAATGTACAGCCACAATAACACCTAAATCCTTTTCCTGGGTGGTGGTTCCTAATGTGGAACCTTGAATCGTGTAACTTAGCACTTGTCCACATTAAATGTCATCTGACAGTTGGATGCCCAGTCTTCCAATTTATCAAGGTTCTCTTGCAATTTTTTACAATCCTCTTGCGTTTTAACAACTTTGAATATTTTTGTGCCATCTGCAAATTTGATCACATCATCATTATTCCCATTTCCAGGTCCATTTATAAATATATTAAAAAGCAGCAGGGCCAGCACAGACCCATGGGGTACTCCACAATTCACCTGGGCCATAACAGTGTAAAAATTAGTTAATCCTTTAATTCGGAACATATCAACAGGGCTGGTAATTCCTGACATGAAAACCTCTGTTCCTAAGAGGACCTTTATTTAACTTACAATTATTTATATGCCGCAAATCTAAAATGGTAAGCGGCAGCAACTAGAAGGGTTATTGTAACATGTTTAGCAAGACTGCGGCAGGGATAATATACTTGTATATCATAAAGCTCCTGTGGTAAAAATCATATCAGCACACACTGCACTGCTCTGTGTCACTAGCAGAGTACAATATTTTTCTGCAGGGATGGCAATAAATAAGTACATTCCTTTCAGCTTCCTGATGTTTAGTAGTGCTATTACAGACTTGGCTTTGGATACGACACCTATAGATTTTAGATCTAGCTCATTGCTTTTTCAGAAATATTTCAAGACAAGATACATTCAGGTGCAAGTCTGATCTCAGAGGGCTTCCCATCTAAGTTTGTACCTGAGGATGTAGGGTTAAGTGACTTGCCCAAGATCACAAGGTGCAATGGTGGGATTTGAACCTGGTTTCCCTGGTTCTCAAGCTGCTACTCATGCCCTGTTTATAGAACAAGACACACTTACACAGTAAGTCAGTGCCAAATTGGTGCTGGGCAATGTGTTCGAAGATTGAGGTCAGGATGGGAAGCAGTGCCACTGTGGTATAGTTGATGTTCTGGGAAACACCTTTCATTTGTGTTCGGGAATGAGTGAATTTGCCAAGTTTCAGGTTTTCCAAAGTTTTCTCCAAGTCCTCAGCAGCATTTTCAAAGAAAGATCTTACACCTGCTTTCACAAGCTCTGATCCAGACTTCATCACAGTCCTGCAAAAAGAGTAAATCAAGTCATATATCATAAACTTTTCCACATTCTGTGCCCCAACTGCAGTCCTATCCTCAGCAATAACAGTTCTTTTCAGCAATTTCCTTTGTATTCTTATAAAATTCAAGACCAATAGGTACTCTTCTTGGGGAGTATAACAAACTAGCAGCAAACAAGAAGTTGTCTGTATTCCTCCTCCAGCAAGTCTAAAAAGCTGATTATTGATAGAGCATCTAGGTAGGATTTGGCAGTTGTACAGTTTCTTGGATATTTTGCAGAGGTTTCTTGAATGTGGAACCTTTTGCAAAATGCATGTAGGGACTCTGGGCATTTCAAGTATCTAGTGGGAAAAGTCATTTTAGTAAGCATCACGTTAAAAGAGCAGCATCATTCAGGGTTTTGAAACCGCCACTTACATATACAGATGTCAATTTTCAACCTATGCATTTAAGTGTTAGCACTTACTGTGCTGGATTTTACAAAAGTGAAAGGGCGCGGGCAGGGTCCCGGCGCCCACGCGTAACCGGGTGCCCAGCCCGGCGTGGAACCCTGCACGTGGCCTTGGTGCTTCGGCTGCCACCATTGCAGGAGGAGCATCGAGCGTGTCGGAACAGGATCAAGGAGCACGGGGTCAGCTGATGTGTGCTCAGCCTGCTACAGAAGTTCCGCTTTCGGTGACCGGTGGAGTGGCAGGTGAGCAGACGGGTGAGTTATCTGCGGTTGTTGGCATGGACGATGGGGAGAGTGGAGGGCGGGCCCGATAAGGGGGGAAGGCATGGCAAAAGCGGCGACATGCTTGTCGGCGTAGGCATTCTTCCCGGTCGTCCTAGTCTTCGTCCTCTGAATCGTCGGTGTCCTGTGCCGGAGAAGCAGGGAATCCGGAGTCAGCGGTAGGAATGGATGCTGCTAGTGGGCAGGCTGGTATTGGTTCAGCTTCTTTTTCGGCTATATCGGAATTATGGGAGGGGGTGCCCAAGAAGTTGCGAAAAAGAATTGTGAAGAGGAAGTATATTGATATTTTTCGTTTGTTCGAAGGTCGGAAGCGTTCGGGCGACAGTAAGAAGAAGCGTAAGGAGGATGAGAAGGCCGGCCGTGTTCGTAAGATCTCTCACAATGTAATCAATTGGATCAGATCCTTCTTGCGTTTGGTGAGTGTGTGGGGTCAGCATTTTCTGGGGCAGTATGGTATGTTGCTTTCATATGCGGATTTGATCCTGGAAGCGTCACAAGCACACGAAGGATGGTCGTGGCTTAATTATGCTGAGAATTTCCAGGATAAGATGGAGGAGAACAAGCACTTGAGTTGGGGTACGCAGGACATAAACCTGTGGTTGACTCAGATGTCGGTAAAGGGGGGGCGGGGGGTGGGGGTGGGGGTGGGGGTAAGGCAGGGTTGATGGCTGTGTCAGTGGCAGGTCGTTCCTTTTGGGGTGGAGTCTCCATGGTGCAGCCGAAGTTGGCTCTTGGCGCAGGCAGTGATGTCTGTTGGTGGTTTAACAGGTCGATGTGCCCTTTTCCAGACTGTAAATTTCGGCATGCATGCTCGGTATGCGGGGGGCCCCATTCGGCGACGAAATGCGTCAAGAAAGCAGCAGGGGCTCCGGCTGGGTTGGAAAATAAGTGAGGGTTGGGAAAAATTGGCCCCTTCACTGATACGGGTGCCGGTGTTGTGTAGCTGGCTCCTTGGGTACCCGAAGAAAATGGATAGGTTTACTTTGCAGTTTGGTTTTCAGTATGGTTTTATTATTCTGGTTCAAAGGGTTGTTGGGGGGGTAGCGACGCATAATTCTCCAAGTGTTCGACGCTGGGCAGCGGTTGCGCGGGAAAAGATAGGTGGGGAGTTGCGGATGGGGAGAATTGCGGGTCCTTTCATGCACCCTCCTTGTCGTAATTTTGTGGTGTCACCATTAGGGATTATTCCTAAGAAGGGGCCCGGAAAGTTTCGGCTGATCCATAATTTGTCTTCGCCTTTGGGATCTTCAGTAAATGACTGTATCCCGCGGGATCAATGTACTGTTCGCTATGCGTCTTTTGACAGAGCGGGGCAGTTAGTCAAAGAGGCGGGTCCCGGGGCATTGATGGTGAAGGTGGATATTGAATCAGCCTTTCGTTTGTTGCCAGTCCATCCATCGGCGTTCAGGTTGTTGGATTTTCAGTTTGAGGGTGCATACTACTATGATAAGTGCATGCCTATGGGTTGCGCCATATCTTATGCATACTTCGAGAAATTTGGCACTTTCCTGCATTGGATGGTGGTGCAGAGAGTCGGAAGCTCGGAAGTGGTGCATTATTTGGATGATTTCTTTTTTGTTGGTAAGGCTTTGTTGATGGGTTGCAGTCGCTTGCTGAAGGGTTTTGTTGACCTGGCAAGGGACTTAGGGGTCCCTCTGGCTGAGGGCAAGACGGTGGGCCCCACGATGATTATTACGTTCTTGGGGGTGGAGGTCGATTCACAGCGTATGGAGGCACGGCTGCCATGGGAGAAGGTTGTGCAGCTGCGCGTGAATGTGGCTAATGTCCTGGCTTCCTCTAAGATAACGTTGAAAGAAATGCAGTCTCTTATGAGATCACTCAATTTTGCATGCAGGGTCATCCCGATGGGTCAGGTGTTCATTCGGCGTTTGGCAGCATCGACGTCCATGGTCAAGAAGCCTCATCATCACATTCGTGTCTCGAAAGGTATGCGCGATGACTTATGGGTATGGGACTTGTTCCTGCGGGATTTTAACAGGAAAGCTCTTTTGCGGGAGGCTGAGATTTCAAGTGAGGATTTGCAGCTGCACTCGGACGCGGCAGGGGGATCCGGGCTTGGAATTTACTTCAATGGTGCCTGGTGTGCGGACGCTTGGCCGAGGGCGTGGGTTGAAGAGGGGTTAGTTCATAATATTACTTTCTTGGAGCTTTTCCCTGTGTGGGTTGCCTTGGCTTTATGGCCGAATAGGTTGTGCAATCGCAGGGTGGTGTGGTGGTGCGATAATGCAGCTGTCGTGCATGTCATTAATCGTTATTCACCTCGCTGCAGTCTCGTAGCGGCGCTGATGCATCGGATTGTCTTGGCATGTTTGCGCTTGAATGTTGACTTGAAGGTGCGTCATATACCAGGGCATACTAATGCAATTGCTGATGCTCTTTCCCGTTTACAGTGGGAGCGGTTTCAGAGGTTGGCGTTGGAGGCGGACGAGACTGGGCTCAGAGTCCCTTGGAGCTTGTGGAACAGTGGCCTGATGAGATGAGGACGTTGCTACGGCAATCAGTTGCAGAACATACATGGGAAGCGTACCGGCACGGTTGTCTGAGGGTGATGGATTTTCTGCATGGGACTGGTTGGGGGGGTGGGGCAGTTCATGAACAACTGTTGGGGCGGTATGTTGGTTGGGCAAAGGCGCAGGGTGTTACGAGATTGGCGGTACGGAGTCATTTGGCTGGGTTCGGATTTTTTGCTAGAGCGGCGGGGTTAGAAGGGGTTGGCCGGGGGTCCTCGGCGCGACGTCTGCTGCAGGGGTGGGTGCGTTCTCAGCCTTTACCGCGGGATCAGCAGCAGCCTATTACGCATGAGTTGCTGGTGAGTTTGTGCCAGGAGCTGCCCGGTGTTGCTGTGTCGCCATATGAAGCGGTGCTTTTTCGGGCTGTTTTTTGCCTCGTGTTTTTTGGGGCTTTTCGGGTGGGCGAATTGGCCGTCGATTCCGGCAGAGCCGGCTTGGGCAATTGTTTGCGTTGGCAGCATGTTTGGATTGAGAGGGGACGGGTGCAGGTTCTGTTGGCAAAATCTAAGACGGACCAGTCTGGTAAGGGGTTATGGGTAGTTTTGAGAGAGTTTGGCGGGTGTACATGTCCGGTGGCTGCCCTCCGGGCGTATTCGGGGGTTCGTCCAAAAGGGGCGGAGGTGTTTTTTGTACATCAAGATGCTCGTGCGGTTACGCATTTCCAAGTCACGGCGGTTTTGTGTTTGGTGTTGCAGCGTCTCGGTGAGGATCCGCGGCTTTTTTCTGCGCACTCGTTTTGCATTGGGGCAGCAACCAGTGCGGCGGCAGCTGGTTTGATGGGAGAGCAGATTCAGGGTATCGGCAGATGGCGGTCGCGGGCATTTATGGGCTATGTCCGGTTATGAGGTGCCTGGGTTGGGGGGGAATGGGGGGGATACTTCTAAAGATGTGCTTCTTTTGCAGATAGTGGTCCTGGTCAGCGGGAATGCTGGATTTTGGGACACTCCTTTGTGTTTTGGGCCAGGCGGCGTGCAGCGGAAAGGCCTTTGGGGAGAAATTTGGGATTGGATTCCTCTGTGGTGGCGATTTCATGGCTTGGCGAGCGAGGTCTGCGATGGAATCAGTTGCTGCCTTTGCTTCGTCACCACGAGCGCATCCGCAAGCCTCCTGTCGTGTTGCTGGTGCATATCGGAGGCAACGACTTGACTGCGTGGTCTTGTAAGCAGCTGATCAGAGCGGCCAAGAGGGACTTTACTACAATTTTCCGTATGTTTGGGAAGATTGTATTAATATGGTCGGATATCATCCCTAGGCCGGCGTGTTGGGGGCAGCGTAGATGGTCCCAGGGTTTGACCAAGATTAATAGGCAGATTGGGAGATGGGTGTGTGAGCACGGGAGATATCAAGTGCAGCATGATTGGGTCGAAGTGGCCTGTGCCGGGTTATATAGGGAGGATGGTGTGCATCTCTCCCCTGTGGGCACGGATCTGCTGCTGAATGATTGGCAAGAAGCAGTGGAGAGGGTGGTGGGTAGTTAGATGCTGGTCGCAGCTTTCTAAAGGGGGGGGGGGGCTGCACAGGTAAGGTGAGGTACCTGTGCCAGTGGCGGGATCCCGGAGATTTCCGGGGTCTGGAGCCTTAGGCGACTTGGGGTGAGGGCGGGGTGCCCTCGACCCGGACAACCCCTGGAACACTTTTGCTAGTAATATGGCGAAGTCGGATAGGGGTGGGAGGAACTTTGCCGGTCGGGTGACCATGACTTGAGCGGAGGCCGCAGTTGCTTTGCTAATTCATGGCTGGTGACATGTGGCTCCGCTGGGGGGTGGGGGTGGATTTGGAGCTTCTTCATTATTACTGTTATGTTAAAGAGTTGTTTGAAATAAAGCTGCGACCAGTGCTTTTTCCAAAATTCGTGTCGGTGTATTCTTAAGGGGTTTGAGTAAAAGGAAGAGGGGATTAAAGGGGGACTGGGTGGGGGTGAGGGGTGAGCGCGGGTCCGGCTACCCGGTTACTGGATGTCCAGGACTAGTTAAGGAGCAGAGTAAAAAAATTTGCAGGATGGTTTAAAATACTGCAGAGTTAAGCACAATCGCCCTCTCAATCACTGGTATAGTCCCAGGTCCAAACAAGCAGTTAGCTTACACCAATAGCCTTGAATCAGGTATAAATGCAGACATCCAGATTTCTTAAAGTATGTATGTACTGTTCCAGAATTGGAGATACATGCATAATTTGCCAGTCCAACTAAATTTACCATGCCACCATATGCCCTCTTAAACTGCGAGTACTGCAGTTCTAGGTGTGTGTGCAATATCCTTTCTAAAATAACTGTTTACAAATTTAGAATGATCATTTCTGTTATGTGTATAGTCTATGGAGGTCATTTTAGAAGCCTTGTGTGGCATTTATAGAAGGCTTCTAAAATGACCTCCTTAGACTGTAAACATAACTTAAAAAGAGAGAAAATGATCGTTCTAATTCTGAAAAGGGAAAGCAATAACGGTTGTTACCCAGAACAATTCGCAGCTAGAAATATCAGTTTGGGCAAACAGTCCTGTTTCTTCTAGAAGTTAATAGAAAGGAAGCTGTCAATAAGAAAAATTTCTTGTTTTATTACACTCCTTAGCAGATAGAATGGTAACACAGCAGTATCTCACAGAGGGCATTACTCATTAAGGGGGTCATTCTGAACTCCGTTTAGCAGGTCTAGACATCTGATCCGGACGTCCGGACCCACTAAATGACTGGGCAGCCTGCCAGGGACAGAACATCCCATACGAACAGGTGATTTGTACAGGGAGCTCTGTTCATGGGAGAGAGGAGGTGGGACAGAGGCAGAGCGAGGGCGGGCAGTGGGCAGAGAGTGACCCTGAACATACAAGGCCGATTCTGAGGTTGGTTCTGTACGTCCGGGGTTAGTCATGGAGAAGGGGGAATTATCGCACCTCAGAGGTGGAATAAGTCCCCCTGAACGTCAGGGGACCGAGGGGCAGGGCGGAGACAACAGGTGCAATGGGCCTGGAAGGGCAGGATGTGCCCCAATTCAGACCCACTGCTCATTCATTTCCCTTCCCGTGTAAGCCTCCCAAGGCCCCTGCATGGAGCCCGGTGTTGTGGCATCCCATTGCCATGGCACTGGGACACCATGTAGGAGCCCCGCTTGCCCTCACGAGTTTTCAAGTTTCTTTTCCCTACCGCCCGACCCCCATAAGGGCCTGCCAAGCCCAGGGTCGGGCTGCGGGGAACCCCCACATGCTCCTCACCGGTTCTGTGGGGATCCGCTGGTGCTGATTCCCTTCCTCGGGGGGACTTATTCCACCTCTGAGGAGGAATAAGTCCCCCGTCCATTCCTGCTGCCCTGGAAGTACAGGGCCATGACCGGAATTGGCCCTGTACATCTGGGATCAGGGTCTAGCCTCTGTTCCTCCCACTCTCCTCCCTGTCATCGCCCCCTCCCACTCCCATCCAAAGCGCGCCACACAGTGGCCCTGTACGTGTAGGGAGCTTTGGACCAGGAATCGGGTCATGGCAAATAAAGTGGTTTGGACATCCACCCCAGATGTCCAACCCTGCTAATCGGGAGTCTGCATGCTGGCCATTATATCTCAAGTGTGATATTGTTAAGAAACTATTTAAAATAAGTTTTGGCCCTTGCAAATGCTGATAAAGTATTGGTTTCCTTCTTCCTAAACAGTATATTAGATCCACTATGCATGGTCTTTTCATCACTCCGATTTTTAGCACTTCACTTTGTAGTTTACACGATCTAAATCAGCTCTAAGATAACTATTCATAGATTCCTTTTTTAGTGATTGCCTCTATAAGAGTTAGCTTGATTTTCATATATGGAACATGTTAGGGTCACTCACATACGTTCTATGGCATACAGTTATCTTTTTCTTCATCATGTATAAACGGCTTTTTGAATTGTTTGAAGAAAACACACCTAGTATTTGTTTTAACTTAACCACAGGGCTAGTTTTTTATAATATGAAAAGTATACACATACATATATAACATCTTAACACAGATATTTCTAGCAGTTCTACAATATTAGTTTAATGTGTTCTTTCCATAATCATGTATGGACACAACTTCCATATACTTTTAAAGATATTGGTGGTATCCATCTTCTCCAATATGTCATTTACCCCCCTTTTTTAAAAATGCATCCTCCCCTTTCTCATTATGTTATCATTCCTTTTTAATATGTTACCTTTCCTTTTTAATTTAGTAGAATATCCAAACTTCAAAATATGCTGTACTGCATTAGAACATTCAGATCATTTAGTACAATGTATCTCTTTTTTGTCTGTACTTTGAATACTGATGAAAATTTATCTGCAACGTATTACATGCCATTGATATTACAACTCTGTTCTGTTATTTATTTATGCCCAAGACTATTCTACATATGAATTACACCACAGGGTGTTCTAGTGAGTTCTTACATATAAATATTAAATATAGAATTGAATAGATTTATCTTTCTGTCCCTCCATATATTTCCAACGGTTTTGTTCAAAATTCTGCACTCAGTCTACATGTGTCTTTGTCTTTATGCTGCCCTGCGTTTTGTTTAATTTTTATAGTTTCTCAGCACTTGTATTCATTTTTAAATGTATAATATGTGTTTTTTAACACCTGTATTTATGTTTTATTTTAAGTGTATAATATGCTTTTATTGCATCGATTTTATTTTATTTTATAAGCTGCATACCCCCTGAGGAAGGCATTGCCGAAACGCGTTGGGGTTCTTCAAATAAATGCTCCTGTGACCTTCATACGTCTCTTGCTCCTTGTGTTACCCATACATGTTCATATTTACATTCTGTTATACTATATTAGGGTGCACTGGAATTACCTAGCACTTTTCAGGGCCTGTAGAGGACTGGTATGTGGTTTAGATTGCAGCAGCAGTCATTTCTCATTGCTATTCATGTGTAGTGTGAAGAGCAGCTGAGGAGATGCACTTTTTCCCGAGGGGCATGGCATATGTGGGTACATCGTGGAGACGGGCAGGATCCGAAGCGTGTAACTTTTCAGAATACAGTGGGTGCGGGATGTGTTTCTCCATTATATCGCATGGCCTGTGCCTGCACTTGTGCGCAGGCCAGGGCCGGCTGTATAGCACTTTGCCTGTGCCGTGCCAACCACATGTATTTCCCCAATTCCAGACATGCGGGCATGTCTAGACCCGCGGTTTGGGATTGGGTACAAATGGATCCCGTTTTTAATTTAGATATGTCCATGGGCATGGACATCCAGGTTATGGAATCAAGCTCCACATTTTTACAGAATCTTCTAAACTAGAATCCTTCCTAGAAACATGAGGAGTATCTTAGGGTCCATTGTCAATCCATCTGTGGGATACTTTTCTTTTGATTTCCTTTTTTTATTTATTCTGATTGTTATGGGAGTGGTAGCTTTCATTATTTATAGAGTTACTTGGTGTTTCTAGTCCTCTTATCCTCCATAACATGGGCTATAAAACTTGGAAATTGTTTATTTTCTTGCTATGACACTATGCTTTACTTTTGTGGTTGTTTAATGTAAGTATTTTCTTCTAATTTATGCTTTTTTGAAATGTATGCTATATTTCAATAAAGAAGAAATGTATGTTATATTTAAATAAAAAAAGAGAAGAATTTCCAAGCACACCTTGATAACTGATCCATACATGTTATAGCTTACAAACGCCAGAAGGAGGCTGTTTGGCACAATGCAAGTATTACACCAAGCATTAGCAGTAAATTTCAGAGACTGAGCTCATACATACCATGGTTTAGAAGTGAGGTTCATGACTGTCATGGTAGATGCAAAACTAACCCATTTCGAGAAATTGCCCCAATACACATACATTATAGAATACTATGACATACATATGTACCTCGAACTTGTCCAAACCTTTTTTAAACCCAGCTACACTAACAGCTTTTACTACGTCCTCCAGAGTTTGATTACACGTTGAGTGAAACATATTTTCTCTTATTAGTCTTAAATGCATTACATTATAGCTTCATTGCGTGTCTCCTAGTCTTTCTACCTTTAGATGGCATAAACAACTGATCTACATTTACCCATTCCATTCCATTCATTAATTTATAGACCTCTATCATATCTCCCCTCAGCTGTCTCTTTTCCAAGTTGAAAAGCCCTAACGTTTTAAGCCTTTCCTCATACCATTTTGGTGGCTCGTCTTTGTACCTTTTCTAATTCTGCTATATCCTTTTTAAGATATGATGACCAGAAATGCATACAAAATTCAAGGTGCAGTCGTACAATGGAACAATACAGAGGCATTATAACATCCTTTGTTTTATTCTTCATTCCTTTCCTTATGATTCCTAGCATTCTATTTGCTTTCTTGACCGCTGCTGCACACTGGGTGGAGGTTTTCAACATATTATCCATGATGACACCTAAATCTTTTTCCTGGGTGATGGTTCCTAAGGTTGAACCTTTCATCATGTAACCGTAGTTTGGGTTGTTCTTTCCTAGTGCATAACTTTGCACTTCTCCACATTAAATTTCATCTGACATGTGGGTGTCTAGTATTCCAATTTATCAAGGTCCTCTTGCAATTTTTAACAATCCTCTTGTGTTTTAAGGAGTAATTTTGTGTCATCTGCAAATTTGACCACCTCACTCATTCCTATTTCCGAGTCATTTATAATTATGTTAAAAAGGAACGAGCAAGCCTTTTGACAGGAAATTTGGACTAAGATTCAAGATATTTTTCATTTTCAAACAGCACTTATCCCCAGTGGTTTATTGCAGGACAATGACCTTCTATTGAATATACTGATAACAGTTGCACTACAATGTATTTTAGATAATTGGAAAGACCCAACACTACTTAAGGAACTCTGTTTGCCTTATTTATCATTCTGAGGCTGTAGATGCAGAAAGGTTGGGCAAATGTAAGTTTTATTTGAGTATGGTCTCCTATGTGTAGATAACTGGAGACTCTGTAAGTGGAATGTGCTCTTTAGCATACAGCTTTTTGTTCTTAGTTTCAATGTTTTTTGACTTTTGGTAGTTAGGTTTTTTGGGGTTTTTTAGAGTCCTCCCTGTGTTGAGCCATACCTTTTCTTCTTTCTTGTGTTCCCCTCGGTTTTTGTGAATCTCTGTGACCTCTTCTTTATCCAACATTTTTTTCAGTTTTATGTGGATACTCTGGGTGTGATGCCAGTAAATGATGATACTTTTTATGCTTTCTTTTATTTGTATTTTATACTGAACAACGGGGCATTTTAAGGGGTTTGTTCCTTTTTTTGTTTTATAGGTATATGATAGCAGCTTAGGTTTCTGCTCTCAGAGGAATGGCATTGTTGCCTCCGGAAGGTGGGTTTATTTATACCCTATGGGGGTCATTCTGAGCCATGAATAGCGGGGATGGATGTCCATTCCCACTATTCGTGCCCTTTCCCATCCCCGTCCTTCTTCCTCGCTCGTTATACAGGGAAGTTAGTGGCGCGGAAGGAGCAGATCAGGGCAGTGTTAGAGCGGGCGGTGTGCGGTTGCTGGCCCTGGACGTTCAGGGCCAATTCCAATGTCGGCCCTGTACATCCGAGGCCAACGGCTTAGAGAGGGAACTTATCTCACCTCTGAGGTGGAATAAGTTCCCCGATCGGGCAGAGGATGGCGGCCCAGGGCATAGCATCAGCAGGAGGGAGAGGAGAGCATTCCCCACAGCCCGACCCTGGCTTTGGGAGGCTGGATCGGGGGTCGGACTGCGGAGAAAGCATTGTAGGAGCCAGCGGCCGAGGATCGCGGCTTTACAATGGAGCTGTGGTGCTATGGCAACTGAACGCCATGGCACCGCGGCTCCATTGTAAAGCCCAGACTGAGTTAGTTGGGCACGGCCTGTATGTGCAGGCTGGGCTGAATTGCGGTCCCAGTCTGCACATATAGGCCTTTTTTCACAATTCCGATCCCGTGGGGTTAGATGTGTCCCACGGGATCGGAATTGTGACTCTCTCTGTGCATTCGGATCCGGTCGGGCGAACAGAAGGCCTGTATATCCGGATTGGAATTGGGCCCTATGTTTTTAAGTTTTTGTATGTTTTTATGATTGTTATGTAGTTTGTTTTCATGATATTAATGTTTTGCTCTATATTTTTATCAATGTTGTATGTTGTACATCATTCCTTTGTGCATTCATTTGTAAATGTGTCCCTGATGCAGGTTTTTGAGCCAAAACATATTGGGCTCTTTTTAACTTTTATATTTGGGTAGTTTTATGCATATTTATGTTATTGCAAGTTTGTTTTATGATTTTATAGTTTTAATGTGTTTGTATTAAATTTTATTTATTTGATTTGGACCCTTTGTCTTTTATCACCACTTCTGTTTGTTGATGTCTTGTGATGTAACAGATAAAGACAAAGAACTACAAAAAAATATTTTTAAGAGAGATAATTCATATACCAAGACTGGCCTGTTTACTGTAGATTCCAATCTAACATACATAGTATCCATAAATTAACACAGTAGGCACAATAAAACATTCATCAAAATAGCAAAATAAAACAAAATCAACAATGAAAACACACAAACAAAGCAACTTTGCCTACTTAATAGCCCCCATTATCTTTTCACATGACCTACCAATTTATTTACCAGATAACATATCATCGTTCTTATAATCATCATCCTTCTACTTGCTTCTTACAACTATGACAAATTACTCTAATTAATCTATAGGGAAAAGGCAGATTTGAAATACGTTATAATTTAATTCCAATCTGGCTTCCATTGGGATACTGTTCCACCAAATGGATGCCATCACTTCTTAGAAGTGGTAATAATCAGTGTGACAGAACTTGGCTTTAATTGGTCTTCTAATGTTTATTATGGGGTCTATATTTGAAACACTTAGCAGGCTAGCCATGGGAGGCCAGCCGGCTAAGGGCACTCACTGAGACATTCAGTAGCACTATCCGAATAGTGTCACTGACTATCTCTACAGACTGTCCAGGCACAATTAGGTTAGTGCGGGGGCGATTCATGGGTGGGACAAGGGCAGTGTCAGTGCTAGCCAGATAAGTGATGACTTTAACCAGTTAGCTTTATATTCAGCTAGCACTAACCTGCTGAATTTAGGCCACTTGAAAAACAGGCTTAACACTAGAAGCCCCAAAGTGCATCAATTGACGCAAATGCATCTTCGAAGTTGTATACCAGCGCCACTGCTAGAACCATGTCAGTCATGTTCCATGACTTTGTTAGCAAGGTCAAGATCTTCAAATATGTGCATCGAAAATTAATGACAGATGCACCATCTAGCGGAAAAATGAATTTATACTTAGAAGCCCCAAAGTACGTCAATTGACGCACTCAATTGTCTTGGATGCATCAATTGACGTACTTTGGGGCTTCTAGGTATAAATTCATGTTCCTACTAGGTGGCACATCTCAATCACTGTTTACAGTTTTACTCCGACATTACAAACAATAAACACATGATAATGTCATGTACTGACGTCACATACTGCACGTATTTAACAGATAAGTAACTTCACATTAATTCACATCTGCATTTCATGCTAAACGCAGTCGTCATGATAATGCGTCAATTGATGCACTTTGGGGTTTCTAGGTAAAATTCCTTTTGGGGCTTCTAGTGTTAAGTTGCAAGTCAGAGAGGTACTGGCTGAATATTAATGTGAAAGTATGTGCCATTGGCCTGAAACATATACTTATAAAACAGTGACCAGCCAAAGTAAACAAGTAAAGGCCCATCCACATGTATATATGATTGAAAGGACATGATTTATGTATGTTGATGGCATGTATCTTTCCATGTCTCCTTATAAAATTACATCCTAGAAGCTTGTGCTTTGGATTACTGCAGAATCCAACATTAGGATCCTATTTTAGACTGCTGGAGATCCTTTCCTGGGAGCCTCTGCTTTGGATTGATGGGGCATCCCATGCTACAAAAAATATGCATTAATCAATTAGACCTGTATAGAAAAGGCAGCCTATTTGGCCCATTTGACTATGCTCCTTGGTACCATATAACACTGAATGAATATACAGGCTCATAAAAAGGTTGTATGTCCTGGTACCTTTATTAAGGGGCATGTTTACTAAAATGTTTGCTGGTAACATGCAGCTGGGTCTCAAAATCAGCACAGAGGCCCACACCAACTTCAGGAGGCATGTGGGTCTGTCCCCTTTCTGTTGACATGTTGCTAACGTGAGGCACTGCCAAGGCCGGCCCATCCCTTAGGCAAAACAGGCGGTCACCTAGGGCAGCAGGCCCTAATGCCCTGCTGCTTGGCCCGCCATGAAGTCCCCCCTCCTGGCATCCATCTTTTCATCTGGGTGAGGGGGCAGCACAGCATGCCTCCATTGTGTTGGGCTTTAAAGTGCCTGGGCTAGCGCGCTCATAGCCTACTGCTCCTGCCCCCCCCCCCTTTGACACAACGTCCTGTCACTCCTGCCCTCTCAAACAGGAAGTTGTGTCAAAGGGGGCAGGAGCGGCAGGCTGTGAGCGTGCTAGTATGGGTACTATAAAGCCTGATACAGCGGAGGCATTGCTGTGCCGCCCCCCTCCCCCAGGTGAGAAGATGAATGACGGGAGGGGAGCCAGCATGGCAACCCTGGGCACCACTGAACCCAGCATGCAGGTAAACTGAACATCACCCACTGAGGTGGCATTAAGTGCATCCACGTTAACAGCAACAGTCGCAGTTATTGAGTGCCCATAATGGCCATGATGTACTGTCAACGCCCACATTCCATCCCCAAACCACCATTTCAGTTCAATTGCACGCTAACCTGCTAGCATGGGATTTTTAGCACAGAACCCCATGCTATCTTTTAGAGTGGTGCGCTTACTGCATACTAAACCCCACACTAACAGCGTGGTTTAGTAAACATGCCCTTAAGCTTTGTTAGCATGAATAGCACTGGCTGATTCTATACCCACCTAAGAAAGGAAAGTAAAACACAAAAAACTCACCGTGTATCTATAGTTTGTGCTAAGATATGTAGACAACTAACCATTGTGGCAGAATCGCTTCCTGTGGTCAAGGATAAGGAACAGATAAGAATAATGTATTGTAAGTAAAAGACATTTTTTCCCTTGAATACAAAAACAATTACAAAACAGAATTATATAAAGAAATATCATAAATATACTGTGCACAGTGAAATACAATTCCAATTCTACATAATTTCTATGCATAAAATTGTATAGGTAAATTCAGACTGATTAATTTGTTCATTTCTTAACCCAGCTGATAAAGTGCATTACCACTTTACCCAACAAACATGAAAACATAAATCTAGTATCCTGTTTCCAGCAGTGGCCAATCTAGGTCATAAGTACCTAGCAGTTTCCCCAAAAGACACAGGTTCTTCAATGCTTGTATTGGGTCAAGCAGTTATATCCTGGGTCCTTTCTAATAATGGTTTATGGACCTATCCTCCAGGAACTTGTCCAAACCTTTTTTAAACCCAGCTACACTAACTGCTTTTACTAACCACATCCTCCGGTAACAAATTCCACAGTTTGATTATACATTGAGTGAAAAAATATTTTCTCTTATCAGTCTTAAATGCATTATTTTATAGCTTCATTGCATGTCCCCTAGTCTTTCTATATTTCTGATGGCATAAATCGATCTACGTTTACCCATTCCACTCCATTCATTAATTTATAGACCTCTATCATATCTCCCCTCAGCCATCTTTTTTCCAGGTTGAAGAGCCCTAACCGTTTTTGCCTCTCTTCATAGGAGCATCCTTCCATTTCCTTTACCATTTTGGTGGCTCTTTAAGAACTTTAAAGCATTACTATATACTGTAACAACAGGTTGTGGACACAACCCTCTTCTTTTCTGCACCAGCCCTCAGATAGATTCTGTGGCAAGAGTTAGAAAATTCTGTGGTAAAGTTCTTGAAATTCTGGTAATTCTGTAGATTTTCATGAATTTGAATAATTTGCTATATTAAATAATGTAAACATTTTGCATAGTAAAAATAAAATAGTTTTTCCAAAGTTGTTTTGTTTCTAAATTTATTTTGTTCTTTCAAGTGTTTTATGAATGGGGCATCTCAGCTGTCAATTTGAGACAGAAGAGGAAAAGGAGATCATAAGAAGAGTAGGATAAGAGCGAGGGGGAATTAGGGATTAGATGGGTAGAGGAGATGAAGGTAGTGAGGACTGGGGATGCAGAGAAAGAGGGAGGTGGGGAGGAAGTAGAAGGGGAAATGAGGGAAGGGATAAGTGATAAGAATTGAATAAGAGACTGGAAATGGGAAGAGGAAGAGAAAATCTAAAGAGAATCGAGGAGGGATCCACAGGGGGAATGGTAGGTGTCCTTCCCCTGGTTCAAGCTTTGGTAACTCACATCTCCATCCCTCTTTCCTCACCTCCTGGACTCACCCCATCTCTACCACCTCTTTTCACTCCTTCTCCCTCCCTCTCCACTTCAGTTCTCTTTTTCTCTCTTCCCGCTCCATTTCAGGTGTTATCTCTCATTTTCTCATCCCACCATCACAAATGCCAATATATATACACACACACCCCCATTCTTGCCCTAATCCATCGTTCAAACAACCACCAGCTCCCAGTTACTATTTCACACACACCTTCATCCTCTAACAACTCTTTCACACAATCCCCATCCTTGAACTCTTCGTTCACATAACCCCTTATCCTTCCATTCTGTCTTTCACACAAGTCCAGTACCTTTTTCATAAGAACAAAAGCGACGCCATACTGGTTCAGACCAAGGTCCATCAAGCCCAGTATCCTGTAGCTTCATTTTGCATCCTCTAGTCTTTCCACTTTTCGATGGTGTAAATAACCAATCTATGTTTACCCGATCCACTCCATTCATTAATTTATAGACCTCTATCATATCTCCCCTTAACCGTCTCTTTTCCAAGTTGAAGAGCCCTTACCTTTTAAGCCTCTCCTCATAGGGGTATCCTTCCATCCCCCTTTACTATTTTGTGGCTCTTCTCTGTACCTTTTCTAATTCTCCTATATCCTTTTTAAAAAGATATGGCAACCAGAAATGCAAACAATATTCAAGATGTGGTCATACCATGGAGCAATACAGAGGCATTATAATATAGTTTATTTTATTCTCCTTTCCTTTCCTTATGATTCCTAGCATTCTATTTGCTTTCTTGGCCACCCCTGCACACTGGGCGGAGGTTTTCAATGTATTATCCACGATGACGCCTACATCTTTTTCCTGGGTGGTGGTTTCTAAGGTGGTACCTTGCATCGTATAACCAGCCTTTGGGTTGTTCTTTCCTAGATGCATAAATAACTTTGCACTTGTCCACATTAAATTTCATCTGCCATTTGGATGCCCAGTCTCTCAATTTCAGAAGGTTCTCTTGCAATTTTTCACAATCCTCTTGGATTTTAACAACTTTGAATAATTTTGTGTCATCTGCACATTTGTTCATCTCATTCATTATTCCCATTTCCAGGTGATTTATTAATGTATTAAAAAGCAGCAGGCTCAGCACAGATCCCTGGGGTACTCCACTATTCACCTTTCTCCAGTGAGAAAATTGACCATTTAGCACTACTCTCTGCTTTCTATTTTTTATCCAGTTCATAATCCACACAGTACTACACTGTCTCCAATCCCATGACTTTTTAAATTTGCCAAGGTCTCATGAGGGACCTTGTCAAAGGCTTTCTGAAAATCCAGTTACACTATATCAACCAGCTCACCTTTGTCAACCTGTTTATTCACACCTTCAAAAAAATATAACAGATTAGAAAGACAAAACTTTCCTTGATTAAATCCATGTTGGCTTTCCACCATTAAACCATGACTATTTACATGTTCAGTAATTTTATTCTTTATAATGGTTTATACCACTTTGCCTGGTACTGACATCAGGCTCAATGGTCTGTAGTTTCCTGGATCACCCCTAGAATCTTTTTTAAAAATTGGCATTGCATTGGCCATTCTCCAATATTCCAATACTACAGATGATTTTAATGGTAGTTCACAAATTACTAATAGTAGGTTTGCAGTCTCATATTTCAGTTTTTTCAACACGCTTGGATGTATATCATCCAGTCCAGGTGATTTGCTACTCTTCAGTTTATAAAACAATTGTAATACATCTTCCCGATTTATCAATATTTCTATTAAGTCTTCCATACATCAGCTTTATATACCATTTCAGTCACAGGTAACTTCCCTACATCTTCTTCAGTAAACACCAAAGCAAAGAATTAATTCACTCTCTCCACTATGGCCTTGTCCTCACTTAGTGCCCCTTTACCCCTCTATCATCCAATGGTCCAACTGACTCACAGGTATTTTGTTACGAATGTACTTCAGAAAGTTTTTATTATGCATTTTTGCTTCCATGGCAAGCCTTTTTTCAAATTCTCTCTTTTCCTGCCTTATCAATACCTTGCATCTAACTTGCCAGTGCTTATGTTGAATCCCATTTTCATCATTTGACTCCTTTTTCCATTTTCTGAAAGATATTTTTTAGCAACCATAGCCTCTCTGACTTTGACTTTAAACCATGCTGGCAGTTTTTAGGCCTTCCCTCCCCTTTTCTAAATGCATGGAATATATCTGGTGTGAGCGTTTAGGATAGCACAATGCTCACGCTTGATATAAATCTTTAACCTTTGCAACTGCTCCTTTTAGTTTTTTCTTTACTATTTTCCTCATTTTATCATAGTCTTCCTCTAAAAGTTAAAAGGTAGTTCTGTAGATTTCATTACCGTCTTCCTTCTATTTATTAATCAAATATGATCATGCTATGGTCAAGATTGCCAAGTTGCACCAAAACCATTATCTCTTCCACTAGATTCCACTAAGGACTAGGTCCAAAATAGGTTCCCCTCTTTTGGTTCATGAACCAGGTGCTCCAAGATGCAGTCATTTATTTTATCTAGAAACTTTATCTCCCTATCATGTCCTGCTGTTAGTGAGCCAGTCGATACCGGGGTAATTGAAATCTGCCATTATAACTGTGCTGTAATTTTTGCTAGCTTCCCTGATTACTTTCAGCATTTCATTATCCATCTGTTTATTCTGGTCAGGCAGTCAGTAATACACCCCACTGCCATCGCCTTCCCCTTTTTACATGGAATTTCTATCCATAGAGATTCTACAGTGTATTTTGTTTCCTGCAAAACCTTAATCCTATGTGACTCAATACCCTCTCTAACCTAGAGCACAAGTCCTCCACCAATTTGATCACCCCTATCATTGTGATATAGTTTGTACCCAGGTATCACAGTGTCCCATTGGTTATCCTCCTTCCATCAGGTCTCTGAGATGCCAATCATACCTAACCTTTCATTTAATGCTATATATTCTAGCTCTCCCATCTTATTTTTTAGACTTCTAACATTTGCATACAGGCATTTTAGAGGTTGTGTTTTATTCATATTAATCTGGTTATCAGTTGATAGGCGTAATTTGGAATCTTTCAGCTCTGTATTTAAGGGCATCTGGGTTACTTTTATCTTGATCGGAACCTCTCTGTTGGGATGTCCTAACCTCTCTTTTGCTAGTATCCTTCAAGGATACATCCTTCCGAACCATGTGCTCTTGGGTGACTGTCGGCTTTCACCTATTATCTAGTTTGAAAGCTACTCTATCTCTTTTTTAAAGGTTTAATGCCAGCTGCCAGGTTCCATCCTAGTTAAGGTGGAGGCTGTCCTTTTGAAAAAGCCCCTCCCTTCCCCAGAATGTTGCCTAGTTCCTGATAAATCCAAACTCCTCTTCCTTGCACCATTGTCTCATCCTCGCATTGAAACTCTGGAGCTCTGTCTTGCCTTTTGGGTCCTGCGCATGGAATGGGAAGCATTTCGGAGAATGCTACCCTGGACATTCTGGATTTCAACTTCCTACCTAAAAGACTAAATTTGGCTTCGAGAATCTCCCTATCACACTTTCCTATGTCATTGGTATCAACATGTACCAAGACAGCAGACTCCTCCTTAGCACTATCTAGTCTAGGTGGTGATTGAGGTCCGCTATCTTTGCATCAGGCAGGCATGTTACCAGGTGATCCTTATGTCCACTAGCTACCCAAATATCTAAGAATGCACCTGCTTCCCAACTGCCACCTGATCGTCATTCAGCAACAAAGAGTAGCCAGGTAAGCTCCTCCTGTCTCTGCACCGAAGGCCAATCAGGCCCACTGCCCCAGACTTTAAAAAGAAGCACCAGAAGGTGCGAAGAATGCACCAGCCTCCCATCTGTCTCCTGATTGGCATCTGACAACAGAGAGCAGGCAGGTAAGCCCCCTTCTGCTCTCTGCACTGAAGGCCAATCAGGCCCACTGCACTGGACTTTGAAAAGAAGCACCAGAAGGCACACCCATGTCTGGCAGGCCTGTGCCTTAAGGCCTCGCCAGAGGGCCCTTTGGCATGGCCCTTAGGTGGGGACCATCAATAGCACAGAACACTGGGAAGCCATACAACTAGCCACAAAACACACCGAATAAGGAAACCTAGCAAGATACCTACAGAAGAACATGAGGCCACTACATCTAACCATTATCTGGTAAACCAGCAACCACATAACCAACCCTGATATTCCACATGCTCATACCTACATTATGATTCTGCTCACTCTGCTCGTCTTGCTAACTTCCACACAGGTGTGTGCCATGCACTGCAACGGCATTCCAGTCCTCTATAGACCAAAGCCTCTGCACCAAACGTCTTACCTTAAAGTACAATATGCAAAATCAGCATGCAGACTTTAAAGATCAATACCGCTCAACACCGGTATTCACCGATTTTAATCGCTCTTACTACCCACTCAAATGCTCCCTTATTAATGGCCGCTCAATCCGAAACAAGATCCAAACTGTAGCTGACTATATACAACTTACGGACACTGACATCATGTGCATCACAAAAGGTTGGTTCTCAAGCTCTGACAAGGTACTCCTCAACCAGTTGCTTTCACCTCATTACAAGCTTTTCAACCACCCTAGAACCGACAGAAGAGATGGAGGGGTGATAATACTGACAAACACCTGAACTTCACCATGGTTAACTTGCAATCCCTACAAATACTGGACTTCCTCACCATTTCCAATATTGAACACATTATGGGGGTTATTCTGTGCCACGAATAGCAGGGATGGACGGCTCAACGGGTCTTCACCCGGCTGCCGGCTGTGCGAGCAAGTTAGATGGGGGCGGAGTCTGGGCGGTCACCGGCCCTGGATGTGCAGGGCCAATTACTTCATTGTACTGCCGGTGCGCAGATGGGGTGGGGGGCCGGAGGACATTCCCTGCAGCCAGACCCTGGCCTTAGGAGGCCAGATCGGGGGTCGTGTTTTCAGGGAATTGGCTTTATTTTGCAGTGGCTGGCATTGCGGCTCTTCAATGGAGCCATGATGCCAAGGTGCCGTGGCTCCATAGAAGAGCCTTGACTGAGTTAGCCGGGGGACAGTCCTGCATGGGCAGACCGGACTGAATCATAGTCCTGGCCTGCACATGCAGGACTGTTTGCGATTCTGATCCCGTGGGGCTAGACGTGCCCCATGGGATCAGAATCGTGATCCCCTCTGTACGTCTGGTTCAGACTTGACATACAGAGGGGATCTACGTCCAGGATGGAATCGAGCCCTATATGTTTAACATACAGAAAACCTCCTCCAACATCAATGAATTCTCAGTTCTACTAGATGAGGTACGCACACACACATCATCCAACAAACACTTCTTCCTCGTGGGTGACTTTAACCTCCCATCCACATCAACAAAGCAAGCCAGCACATTCATGAACGCCATGGAAACACTTCAACAAAACCAGATAATTGACGCACCCACTCACTCCAAAAGCGCACTCCAACTTGACCCACAGATCATGGCCGACTACCTCTGCAACAGGCAGTGCCCGACAACTCCCCGGAACAACGATCCGACACATCAACAGGATAGCTCATCTCAAAACCACTTATGGCAGGCTATTACCAGAGAACTCACAAATATCATCAATACCACAACCTCCCCTCTGGATCCATGCCCAGTCACATAGATAAAATCCTTTCACTCTGAGTTCACCCCGACTATTCTGAAGATAGTTCACACTTACCTCTCTCAAGGATATCTACCCCCAGCCCTGAAACAGTCTTCAACCTTGCTTCCCTATATACTTCACATCTTCAACAACAGTCTCTCCTCTGGTGTTTTCCCTTCAGCCTGGAAACACACCCTTATTCATCCACTCCTTAAAAATCCATCCCTTGATCCATCCATCCCAGCAAACTGGCGTCCTGTATCCAACCTTCCTTTCTTGTCCAAAATCTTAGAAAAGCTCATGTTCTCCCAACTCTCTGCTCAACTTGATTCCACCCTTTCCCTTCACCCACGCCAATCCAGTTTTTGCACGGGCCACAGCAATGAGACTGTGCTCACCTCCCTCCTGAACGAAGTGCACCAATCCCATGACAGAGGTGATCTTTCCCTTGTGGTGGCTTTGTATCTATCCTCTGCTTTTGACATTGTAGACTGGGGATGGGCAAACTATGGCCCGCGGGCCGTATACGGCCCGGCGGACCTTTTAATCCGGCCCCCTCTGCCCAGCTGAACTCTCCCGGCGTGGCTGAAGCCCTCTGCTCCGGCTTGCAGATACGCGAAGGGAGAGTGTCTGTCTCCCTCGCGTCTCTGTTAAGGCCGCAGTGGCAGATGTTCCCATCAGCCCCTGCGGGCTTAACAGAGACGCGAGGGAGACAGACACTCTCCCTTCGCGTATCTGCAAGCCGGAGCAGAGGGCTTCAGCCGCGCCGGGAGAGTTCAGCCGGGCAGAGGGGGCCCCACGGGACACTCCATGCTGCCGCGGCGGCAGCGGCCAGCTTTTTTTAAAATTTTAATTTCCATGAGCCGATGGGGGGGGGGGGGTTTAGGACTGGCAGTGGGCTGTGAGCCGATGGGGGGGGGGTTAGGACTGGTAATGGGCTATGGGGGGGGTTAAGACTGGCAATGGGCTGGGGGCAGATGGGGCCGGGCTGGAAATGGGGTGATGGGGGTTAGGACTGGTAATGGGCTATGGGGGGGGTTAAGACTGGCAATGGGCTGTGGGCTGATGGGGGCTGTCTGGAAATGGGGTGATGGGGGGTTAGGACTGGTAATGGGCTATGGGGGGGGGTTAAGACTGGCAATGGGCTGTGGGCTGATGGGGGCTGTCTGGAAATGGGGTGATGGGGGGTTAGGACTGGTAATGGGCTATGGGGGGGTTAAGACTGGCAATGGGCTGTGGGCTGATGGGGGGGTTAGGACTGGTAATGGGCTATAGGGGGGGTTAAGACTAGTAATGGGCTGTGGGCTGATGGGGGGGTTAGGACTGGTAATGGGCTATGGGGGGGTTAAGACTGGCAATGGGCTGTGGGCTGATGGGGGCTGTCTGGAAATGGGATGATGGGGGGTTAGGACTGGTAATGGGCTATGGGGGGGGGGGGTTAAGACTGATAATGGGCTATGGGGGGGCTAGGACAGGAAATGGGCTGGTCACTTGGGAGGATCTGGA
Source organism: Ichthyophis bannanicus (assembly GCA_033557465.1). Classification (NCBI taxonomy): domain Eukaryota; kingdom Metazoa; phylum Chordata; class Amphibia; order Gymnophiona; family Ichthyophiidae; genus Ichthyophis; species Ichthyophis bannanicus. The sequence goes on along the minus strand of CM066037.1, from coordinate 379,843,563 downwards.
TATCCCACTTCCTGACGCTTCGGCACGCAATAACTGCAGATTCATGTGAGGTGATTCAGAATCTTAAATCTCGCTCATATCTTGCCCACCCCATCTTTTCGGATGAAGCGGGTGGGACAGCCCCCACTTTGGCTACCACGCTTCAGAAACCAAAAGACCCACCCACAGAAGGAAGTAGGGAGGCATGGTCTAGTGCAGGGATGGGCAAACTACGGCCACTAAAATTGAAGGTACTATTTTATGAAAGAAATACATTGCATAAAAGTTTTGTAAAATAACTCTTTTTATGCTTTTCTACCTTAAATTAATCTAAACATTTAATGTTACAAATTTAAATTTAATTTATATTAATTCACACATACACACCGTCCATCTACTCTTGGTCCGGCCCCCGAGTCCAATATATGAACCCATTGCGGCCGAGTCAAAACGTTTGCCCACCCCTGTTGTAGACCATCGTACCCTCCTAGCCCGTCTGGTTGACCTTGGGATTCACAGGCCTGTTCTTTCCTGGTTTTGCTCTTTTCTCTCCTCTCGCACCTGTTCAGTAAAGACTAGCTCAGTCATCTCCCCTCCCCTACCTCTTCTCTGTGGGGTTCCCCAGGGTTCGGTTCTTGCTCCCCTCCTCTTCAATATCTTTCTCGCCACCCTGGCACTCATTGTTCAACAGTCAGGTATTTCCGGTTACTTCTATGCTGATGACATCCTTCTTGTCCACCATACTAGTTCCCTCTCACCAGATCTCTCTGCACTTAACCTCTGTCTCGCCCGTGTTGCTTCCTGGATCAGCAGTAATTTCCTTCACATTAACCCTTCCAAATCAGCTGCACTTTGGCTTTCCTTTAATACACCTCCTCCTACTTGCTCCCCTCTCTTCCTTTCTACCCCTATTCCTCTGGTCTCCTCTCTCCGCTACCTTGGGGTTACTCTTGATTCCTCCCTCTCTTTTCACCACCATATCTCCTACGCCAGATTCGCGCTGTTCGCCCCTTCCTCCCCTCCTCTTCTCTCACCTCACTAGCCATTGCACTTGTTCTCTCAAGGCTGGACTATTGTAACACCGTCCTAGCAGGTCTCCCACAATATCAACTCCGGAGCCTCCAATTGATTCAAAACACAGCTGCACGACTGCTCACCCACTCCTCTACCTGAGATCACATCACATCACTCCTCTCCTCTCCCATTTGCACTGGCTTCCACTCAACTTCCATTTCCTCTATAAAATTCTCATTCCCACCCATAAAGCGCTACACACCGGTTCTCCCCAATATCTAGCTGACTCCATCCGCATGCAGCCTTCTCGTCTCCTCCGTTCAGCATACGGTAATTGCCTCTTCCTTCTCTCCCCCTCCTCAGCCCACCTAGAATCTACACGTCATTCTGCCTTCTTCTTCCTGGCCCCTGCACTCTGGAACTCCCTCCCCCTTGCCCTTCGTACCGAATTGTCTTTTCAACGCTTCAAGAGCTCACTCAAAACCCACCTTTTTCAGCAGGCTTTCGACATCCCCAATCCCTAAAGTTACCTCGCCCCACCAGTTCCTTCATCAGGCCTTTTCTCCACCCTCACCCACCTTGTCTAGCTATCCTTTTCTGGCTTTCCCTGTCCCTCTCTTTTCTATTTAAGCAATGGCGTTCCTTTCTTTTTCTACTTCCTAATTGATTTTATTTTATTGTACACCGCCTTGATGCATACGCTTGGATGGTATCTCAAGCGATGAATAAAGATAAAGATAAATATGCCCCATCCTGAAAAAATCCTCATTAGACCTAACTGACCCCAGTTCATTTCGATCGATCGCCAGCATCTCATTCCTGGCTAAAATTATTGAAAAAACTATACAGCACCAGCTTCAAGACCATGTTGACTCCCATGCTCCATTGGACCCTCAACAGCATGGCTTCCACCCATGGCATGGCACTGACATACTCTTCACTGCTCTCTTCGACAAGCTCATCGGTAGTTTTGACAAGCTCCACCATGGATTTGTAATGATCTTCCTGGACGTCAGTGCTGCTTTCGACTTGGTATCACACCACACTATGCTAGCCAGTCTCAGAAACATAGGCCTGATCAACAACATATTAAACTGCTTCACATTCTACCTCTCAGAAAGAACACTGCAAATAACAGTCAGATCCAGCAACTCCAAACCATTTAACCTAGAATAAGGCATACCACAGGGATCGGCCTTGTCAGGATTACTATTTAATATATACATACAGCCAATATGTAACCTGCTAAGAAAATGGAACATGCACTTTCACATATATGCAGACAACATCATGTTCTACATGCCATTCAACACGCTCACGCCATACTTTTCAATCATATCAGACATCTTCACAGCTGTCACAAACATCCTAGCCGAACTAAATCTTATGGTGAATAAAAAGAAAATGGAAGCTCTACTAATCTTCAGAGACCCAGGCTTCAATCCTCCTGAAAAAAATCATACTACATCACGCAGAATTTTTTTTTAAAATTTTATATTTATAAGATTTTACATATAAATCAAGAAAGTTTACATAAACCATTCTTACAGAAACAGAGCAAACATAAAGAAAAGTACTCAAGACAACCCCAGAATACTTCTTAAAAGTAAGAATCATAAGCATTACATATATGTCAGCTCTCCCTAGCCCACCATAAAGGGGGAGGATACCTAATCTCAGTCAATTAAACACAACACAAAAGAAACCGGCAAACAGTCATCATTCGGAATTACTACTATGTTAAGCCTAAGGAGGATCAATAGAAGACTCCAGACGTCTGGCATTTATGAAAGCTAACAATTGGGAGGGCTCATAAAATATATAAGAAACTGACTGGTATTTCACCAAACACTTACATAGGTGCTTAAGAAAAAAGAGCCCTCCCAATTGTAAAACCCCAGACCGGAGCAGAAGAAACTCTCTGCGCTGCTTCAGGGTATCTCTTGCTAGATCAGGATATATTTGCACAGCTAAACCATGAAATAAAAGTTTCCGCTTTTGAAAGAACAATTTTAGCAACCATTCCTTATCTGATAACAAAGTAAATGTTATTAATAATGTAGAGGGAACCTGAGAATCAAATCCAGAATTTTCTAATAAATCTGTAACATTCAAGATATCCTCCTGAGTTTGATTACCCCCTATCCCATCCCGGGCTAAAGCAAGTTTTGCCTTAGGTAGATAATAAATTTTTACCAGGGGAGGGACTAACTCAGAAGATACTCCTAAAATTTCCACTAAATATCTTTGAAACATATCTCTAGCTGTAATTGAAGGGACCCTTGGGAAATTAATAATTCTCAAGTTATTAGCTCGAGAAGCATTATCCAAATGCTCCAATTCTACTTGAAGTGACAAAAAGTTCTTTCTAGACATGCCCAAATGTTCCTCGAGACTCACAACCTTGTTGCATGTATCTTCCCACTCCATTTGCATCGCAGAAACGTTTCCCTCCAACTCACGCATTGCTCCAGTAGAAGTATGCACTTTAGTAGCCAAAGAAGACACTTGAGGCAAAAGTACTTCTCCCAGTGATACAATTGCATTCCAAATCGCCTCCAACGTAAAATTCTGAGGTCACTGTAGAGAAAATACCACTTCTGAAACAACTTCAATTATCTCTGGCTCCATAAATGCCGAAGACTGCTCTTCTCGCGTAGAAAGGATCTCCTTTCCAGCACACACCTCTCCAATCACCACCAAAGGTTTTATCGAGCAAGACTTCACAGGATCCACACTCTCTTGTTCCACTAGCACTTCCTGCCCTGGCCCTCTCGATAAGCTCCCTACCCCGATCAATGGAGGAGAAGCGAACTCCAGGAAGCCTTCCAGCAAAGGTTGGCCGCGGATCAATTTCGGCACAGGGTTCAATGCGGGGGACAGAGATGACGCTGAAGCAGACGCGGACACTCCAGCTCTGGCGAAACTGCTAGCCGGCTAACACCCCCCTCTCCTTCTGAAGCTCGAACCAGAAACGGATCCAAAGGACCCACCACCTGATTAGTAATCGGTGTAGAGGCACCTAAGGGCTGAGAGGGCAATGGCCCCGGCTTCCCCTTTTGCTTCTTCCCCATTCCACGGGCTCACACGAGACTGACTGCTACCGCGGCCATCTTGGGAACGCCCCCGACACCACACAGAAATTAACATAAAAAGGGAAGTAAAATACCTCAGCATAACCCTAGACAGCAACCTGAACCTGCTCTCGCACATCAAAAATGCAGCCAACACAGCAAAACTGAAACTTAGAATCCTTAAACCTCTACGCCCTCTTCTACAAGACAATGATTTCAGATCAGTTTTCCAGGCCATCATCACACCCCATCTTGACTAAGTCAACATTCTCTATCTGGGACTACCAAAACTGACATTATTCCCACTCCAGCTAGTGGAGAACATTGCTGCTAGAATCCTAGCAGGAGTATCTGCTCATCAACACATAACCCCAATCCTTAGGAACCTACACTGGCTCCCAATTACCCAAAGGATTAAGCACAAGACCATAACCACCATCTATAAAATCCTTCACAATCTATCAGCTTCCTGCCTTGAGGAACAAATCTCAAGAGCTTCTACAACAAGACCCAGAAGATCTAGGGTGGAGGAGGAGGAGTGGCCTAGTGGTTGGGGCAAGGTACTTCAGGCCGGAAGGTCAGGGGTTCAAATCCCACTAGAGGACAGCAACCTTGGGCCGGAAGGACTGGGGTTTCTAGTCCCATAGGTGCTCCTTGTGGTCTTGGGCAAGCCACTTAACCCTCCATAGCCCATGTTCCCTGTAAAATAGTTATCTCCAAGTTATAATGCCCTGTTCAATGTAATTTCAGTTTGTTCAATGTAAACCGCACTGATCCATCACTCCAAGAGGCAACAGGTTGATAAAACTCCTCTGGGATCTGAGCAGAATTGAACCATCGCAGGAGAGTACCCTTATGCACTAACCATCTCCTTCCAAGAGCCAAGCCATAAGGAAGAAGAGGGCCAGGGCTGCCAGGACAATTGGCTTTTGATGTAATAGGCCCTGAGAGAGAGGCAAACAAAAGTTGGTGCTTACAGGAGTCACATCAGATCTCCAAAACATGCATTCCTCGGCCAATCTGGTGCCACAAAACAATCCAACCTGGATGGCGCTCTACACGCCAAATCACAATCCCCAACAGTGGACAAAGAGGAAACACATACAGCAGGCCTTGACTTGGTGACTGAAGAAGTGGCACACTTTGACATTGGAGCGGGTTGCCATCAGATGCATCTTGAGGCGATTTCAGTGGCACAGAATCAACTGAAAACACCTCCTGACTCAACTCCCATTCTTCTGGATATGGAGAGTGCCAGCCGAGAACATCTGCTTCCACATTGTCCACCTCAGCAATGCACTGAACTGACAGAGCTAGGAGATTCTTCTCCACCCAGACAAAGAGAAAAGCTATTTCCAGGGATACCCCGGCACTCCACATGCAGCCTTGCCATTTGACATAAGCCACTGCCATGGCGCTGTCCAAAAATACTTGAACTGCCTGGCCCTTGACCAAGAGTCGTAAATGCAGAAGAGCCACCCTGATGGCCCTCATCTCAAGGCAGTTAATGGACTACACTGCTTCCCTGTGGTTCCAGCAGCCCTGAGCTGTTTGGCCTTATCAATGAATTCCCCAGCCTGAGAGACTGGTATCCATTGTCAAAAGGATCATGAGTAATTACCCAGCAGACTACCCTTCTTCAGATGATTGGTACACTGCCACCAATGCAGGCTGGCCTTCACTGTCAGTGGGATTGGGAGCTTGAGCTCAAATTCCTGAGAACTTGAGGACCTACCTGTTGCCATGGAGTCAGCAAGAACTATGGGAGCGGCCGCATAAGACCATGCACCTACAGCACCATCTCGATTGTTGCCACCATCAATCCAGGGAGCTGAAGATAATTCTCAGACTCTGGAAGCCTGTAGTGACCAGGACAGCGCCAGGCAATCCAGCAATCTTTTGACTTTTTTCTTTGTCAGGAAGATGCTGCCCACTAGGGTACTGAAACATGCTCTCAGAAACCCCATGGACTTGGAAGACATAACTGGCTCTTCCCCCAATTGACCACCCAACTGAGGTTTTCCAAAAGTCATCACTCGGGTTGCTATTTGAGATGCCTCTGACAGAGAGTGGGCTCATATGAGCCAGTCTTCCAGCATGGGTGAATACAAGTCCCCTGGCTGCCTTAGCTCTGCAGCCACCACCACCATGACCTCAAAGAATGTCCTTGGGGCAGTAGAGAATCTGGGAGGGCAGCGAACCTCAAGTGAGAGCCAAGCACAGCAAAACACAGATACCTCTGCTGATTCTCTATGAAAATACACTTTGCTTGAATCACTGATTGCAATGTCTCATTCCGGAAGTGCAGGCATGCAAATGCACGTTGACTCCTTGAGGTCTAGAAAGGGCCTGAATGATCCATCCTTTACTCTTGCCTTTTTTTTTCTTGGCCCCATGAAATAGACAGAGTATCTGCCCTTGCCCCAATCATCCAGAGAAATGCCAAAAACAGCAATTGGCCAAGGTGATTCGAACAGCAGTCCTTTTGTTCACGTACCCACAGAGGGAGATGATGAATGCATTCAGGATCAGCTCTTTCTATTCCAGAACATATCCATAATGAATGGTGTCTAGCATACAGCAATCCTAGGTGATCCGGGCCCATTCCTGAGAGAAGAGGCAATGCCTGCACCCAACTGGAAGAACCAGGGAATGGGCCCCCAAACCTTCATCATGCAGCCCAGGAGGGATCTCCTCTGGAGAATACCAAATCCCTGGGCTCATGTACTCCTCAAAAGGATTAAAAATGAGCTCAAATTCCAGGAGTAAAGTGGAAGAAGGCTTTCCAGACTGGTAGCAATGGTAGTCCCGAGACCCTTGAGAGTCTGAACAGTGCATCCGTGAGGAGCAGACAGAGGCTGACAGCAAAAGGGCTCCTGCCCACTTCACGAGCCCCTTGGAACTGTGTTTTGGAAGGCGGTAAGGTTTTGTCTTGCCCAGGTTCTTCACCATCTACTCCAAATCACCCCAGTTGGGCCAACCAGGCATTGGGAGATGTGTCCACTGCCCAGTATTGGAGCCATAATTCTGTGTTATCATCGGCAGGACACTATTCCTGGCCTCTAGATGTATCAAGTCGTATATGGCATCAGAAAGGAAGGCTGCAACTAACTCCAAAAGAGGGGTATTATTATCTGGCGGGAGAACTTAATCCACTTGAATAGGGATCGAAACATCAGGCTCGCATAGATTGCCAACTGAAGAATAGCAGCCACCACGGTAAACTGGTTCTTCAACACCAAATCCACTCTTCAGTCCAGAGTATCTTTTAAGGCCAATCCATCTTCCACAGGACTGGTAGCCCATTTGGTAACCGCCATGACCTGTGCATCCCCTCGAAAATATCAAACCACCACTCTTTGGCAGGGAGTTGGGAAAACTCCACTCTGACCAGATCATGATCTTGATCACCTCAGGGAACAGAAGGGATGTAGTGGATATTTTGCACCCCTTGCAGGAGTGAATGAACCTTCAACCCCTGTTCTGTTTCAAGAGCATCCGCCAAGTCCAAGGTGGATAAGACCTTGGTAATCAATGCCACCAGTTCCTCCTTCCAGAATAGGCAGATAACCCCAGCCTCTTCATAAGTATCTGAGGATGAGAGCACTTCATCATCCACAGCAGAGCCCGAGATGCAGACCAGATCTCAAACAGACTCCAGCTGCTCCACATCTCCAGGAGGTGACCTTCGCTAGGAATGCTTAGCCATAGACAACGAAAATAGGGTTTCCACTCTCAGTGTGCCCCTCACAAGACTGTGCTTCGGGGCACCCAGAAGCCACAGGGTCTGAATTTCTATATCAAAATGACTAGGTCTGTAGTCAAACGGAACAGAGTTCCAGGGGAGGACAATCCAGGTTCTGGAAGCTTTCCTCAGAAATGACTCCCCAAGAACAGAGGACATAGCTGCTGCCCAACCTCTAGAAGAAGGGATGCCAACAGCAAGATCATTGGAATCTCTGGCTGGCTGGTCATCTTTACCCACAGTGCCATCCGCTACCCTCTGCCCTGAGGCAGGTAAAGCCAGACCAACTGCATCCCCTTGCTGAGAGGGAGGAAATGAGCTCTCCAGGGATGATTCAGAAGCTGCCAAGCAAAGAAGAGCAGAGTCCAGAAGGTGCACCTCGCTTGCCACAGGTCACACAATGATTCCTGGAAGAAGACATAAAGAGTTAGAGCGTGCTGCTATTGCACTTGCTTTAAGGCCACAGTGGCCATAAGGTACACGTTAACAGTGCTTGTACAGCAAAGCAAAATGGGCACTTGGGTAGGAGCATGCGTTGGAGCTGCTCGGGCAGAATGCACGCTAGGAGCACGTGACCACCAGGCACACAAAAGCACTAGTAATAGTTGTAGAAAATGGCAGGAAATCCCCAAACTATGCCAACTGTCTACCCCAAATTGCACCCCAGATGGATGAAATCGGGAACCTCCAACAAGGACAATGATGTGGACAAGCCTTGGTACAAACCCCCTGAGAGCCCCAGGCAGAAAACCCATGCCAGGCTCAGCTCTTCTCCCCTGTAACTGTTTCTCTTGCTTTTCAGACACTGTGTTCTAAGGTAGCTGAGAGCCTTCTGTGATCTTCGGGAGAGAGAAGAGGGGGCAGAGAAGGAGGGAGGGGGTGTCCAGGTTGTGTGAGGCTTCAGAATTCTTCCAATTTTCTGGCTGCCCAATAGGCTCTTATCATGATAAGAGCACGGAGCTGAATCAATTTTCTCTCCTCCTATGGCTACCGAAAAGACGGCAGTCTAGTGGAGCCTCCCACGTCGTGCTGAAGTGAGAGAGTCACCCTCAAAGTTGTCATTCATGAGCATTTAAATCAATCTTTTCCTCTCAATTGTTCAGATTTTCCTCAGAGGAGAGAAAATCCATCCACCATCAGCTGGAGACAGAATCCTGAAGGACACTTTGGTGGCCATTTGCTCTCCTCCCCCCCCCCCCCCCCCATGTTCAGCTTCTTCCCGCTCTACCTTCCCTCCATTCTCAGCATCTCCATTCTCTCCCTCTGATTTCCCCTTGTGCTCAGTATCTCCACTCTGTCTCTCTCTCCCTGTGCCCAGCATTTCCTCTCCCTCAATCTTTCCACTGTGTCAAGCAACTTTCCCTCTAAGGTGCACAGAAGTGCTCTACTCATATTTTTACAATTGGGAGTGATACAGGAATATCATGGTTTCAGTCAGGAAAGAGCAGTATGCTGGGAATCCTAAAGAACGTGCTTGTCCTTTGTAAAAGAAACCACAATACTGCTGCACCACTCTCAACAGTGGGAACATTGATGGCTCACTAGCCTGCACCTTACAGGGAAACATTGGTGTTTAGCATATCCCCCCTACTTCCATTCCCATCACATCCTCCCAGGTCCAGAATCTCCCCCTTTTTTCCTACTCACTTCTCTCCCAGTCCAGCATCGCCTCCCTAGCTTCCCTTCCCTTCCATTTCACCATCCAGAATTTTCCCAGGCCTCTTAATGTCCGGTATCTCCCACTTGCTTCTCTTCCTACCCCTATCCAGCATTTCACCCTTACTTCCCTTCTTATCTCTGTCTGGGATCCAGCATCTTCCCCTCATTTCACTTTCCTTCCCCCCTCAGTGGGTGTAAGCTGTAGCATCTCTCCACGCTATCTCCCCCTTTGCTGGTTGCTCCCACATGCAACACTCTTCTCCCCTCTCTTTCAATGGCCACCATGCCATATGCAAAAGTAAAAGGGCAGCATGAGGTCTTTGAGTCCCTGCACTTTTAGACTTCCAGTTTTGGAGAGGGTAGGACTCACAGATTTTGAGCACAAAGAGTTTTAAAGACCCTGTGCTATCTTTCACTTTTACTGCTGCTTTTTTATTACAGACCCCCACCCTCTCTCCCAAGCAGTTCAAGCAAACAGAGTGTCAGTCACTGTCCCAGGGCCCCTTGCTCAAAAGGTGATCCAGAAGAATAGAAGTAGTCACCCACCCAAGTGATGCAGAGAAATCGAGGTTACTTACCTGTAACGGGAGTTCTCCGAGGACAGCAGGATAAGTCAGCCACATGTGGTGTCATCTACCGACGGCGCCGTGGACGGAAGTACTCTCTCTAGCCCAGAAGGGCTTTCCCTTCTGGGCGGGATCACCCTCCCCCTGGCCCTACCCAGGGACCGCCCCTAGCTCGGTCACTATGTCCCAAGCTGAGCCAGGAGGTGCTAGGGGCGTAGGTAGACCAGGAGATGGCCCCTGAGGGGAGGAGGGCGGAATTGTGTGGCTGACTTATCCTGCTGTCCTCGGAGAACTCCCGTTACAGGTAAGTAACCTCGATTTCTCCAAGGACAAGCAGGATGAAGTCAGCCACATGTGGTGCCTCCCAAGCTGAGAAGGCTGTGGTGCAAGGGGCCCTCTCCAAAAAAGGAAGGACGCGTGGTGCAGCATAGGGTTTTATTTGTCACCGATGAATGACATATCCCAACATAGCAACAAAAGAGCATCAACAAACTCAACGTGTGCAACAGAATACAATGTAATGTGCAACGTGGCCATTAACATGCGTAGTATATGTGCAATAACAGCATGTGCAAAGAACAACCAACATGTGCAAGATATGTGCAACAACAGTACGTGCAAAGAACAAACCAACGTGTGCCAGATATGTGCAACAACAGCAGGTGCCACAAAGGCGAGCAGTCAGAAAGTCTCCTTCTCCTCCGCCCTGGGCGGCAGCAATGCCGGTCAAGGCACTTGTCCTTGCGCGGTCGCAAGGACCGCTTGGCCGAGGGCCTGGTTATCCAGCAGGTTGAGGCAATAGTGTCTTTGGAATGTTTGTATGGATGACCAAGTGGCCGCTTTGCAGATGTCGGCTACTGGGACCGAATGCAGGTTGGCCATGGTGGCGGCCAGCGCCCTCAGCTGGTGGGCGTTGACTGTCGATGCATCTGCGACCCCAGCCTGGCCAAGGCAGAAGGCAACGCAGGAGGAGATCCAGAGGGACAGGGTTCGCTTGGTGACTGGGCGTCCCGGTTTGTTCGGGTCATAGGAGACGAAGAGTTGGGAGCTGCGTCTCTGGGCAGTCTAATGTGTGGAGCTGTTCCTCTTCTGGCGAGGAGTGGGGTTCCGGGCAGAAGGTAAGTAGCTCAATGGTCTGGTTGATATGGAAGGCTGAAGCTACCTTCGGCACAAACTTTGGGTGAGTTTGGAGGGAGGCGCGTTCGTTGGAAATTTGCGTATACAGTGGATGTGTCACCAGGGCCTGGAGCTCGCTGATGCGTCTGGCCGAGGTGATGGCAATGAGGAACAAGGTCTTCCAGGAGATGAACTTGGTGTCCGCCGACTGCATGGGTTCAAAGGGGGGTAGCGTGAGTTGGTTGAGGACAGCGTTGAGGTCCCAGTGGGGCACTGGGTCTCTGACTGGTGGGTGTAGGTTGGCTAAGCCTTTCAAAAAACGGGTCACCAAGGGGAGTTGCGCGATTGAGTTGCTCCCGAGGCGGTCGTGGAGAGCCGCGATGGCTGCTAGGTGAACCCGAATGGACTGGGGCTGCAGGCCTTGTTTCGCCAGTGAGGTCAAGTACTGAAGAACTCTGGGTGCTGGGGCTGAGATGGGGTTCAGTCCCTGCGAGGAGCACCAGGAGGTGAAGCGACGCCATTTGAGGCCATAAGACTTTCTCGTTGCGGGGCGTCGGGCGGCAAGGACTACCTCTTCCACTTCTTGAGGCAAGCCAAAAGGAGACAAGGCTACCCGTTCAGCCGCCAGGCTGTCAGAGCAAGGGCTTGCAGATTGGGGTGGAGGGTGTGTCCGTCTTCTTGGGAGAGGAGGTCAGGCACCAGAGGGAGCCGCCGTGGCGGGTATAGCGCTAGTCGCTTCAGTAGCGGAAACCAGCCTTGGCGTGGCCAGGCTGGGGCCACCAGGATCGCTCGCGCCTTGTCGGAGATGATGCGCTGTATCACCCTGGAGATTAGGGGAATGGGGGGGAAGGCATACACTAGTGACCACTCCCCCCATGACACATCGAAGGCATCCGCTGTAAGACTGAGAGCAGATGGGCGCTTGGAGCAGAAGGTTTTGCACTTTGTGTTCCGTTCCGACGCGAAGAGGTCGATCTACGGGCGGCCCCAGTCCTTGAAGAGGGAGTGGGCCATGCTTGTCTTGAGAGACCATTCGTGGGGGTTGAGCTGGCGGCAGAGCCTGTCCGCTAATTCGTTTTCCACTCCTGGCAGGTAAGAGGCCCGGAGAAAGCAGCGTTTGGAGATTGCAAACGCCCAGAGGAGGAGCGCCTCCCTGCAGAGGGAGCGGGATCCCGTACCCCCCTGCTTGTTCACGTAGAAGATGGCCACCTGGTTGTCCGTCCGTATCAGGACGATTTTTCCGTTGAGTAGGTTCTGGAAGGCCTCCAGGGCTTAGCGAATGGCTCGGAGCTCCAGAAGGTTTATGTGTTGGTGTTTTTCTTGAGCTGACCAGGCGCCCTGTGTCCGGAGATGCAGACAATGCACCCCCCAGCCCACCGGGGATGCGTCGGTGGTGATGGTCAAGTGGTGGGTCGGCTGAGACAGGGGACTGCCCTGTGAGAGGTTGCTTTCGTCGGTCCACCACCGGATGGAGGCGGAGACCGTGTTGGTCAGTGGAATGGCTGTGCTCAGTGGTTGGCTGTGTTGGGACCAGTGTGCCCGCAGGTGCCACTGGAGATGGCGCATGTGGAGCTTTGCCAGGGAGATTGTCTGAGTGGCGGCTGCCATGTGGCCTAGGAGACGGAGGAGCCTCCTGGCGGTGGAAGTCCTGTCTGCTTGTACCCGGAGCACCAGGTTCTTGATGGATTCCTTTCGTAGCTGTGGCAGGAAGGCCCTCGCCTTGGTGGTGTCTATAAGTGCTCCTCTGAACTCCAGCCGCTGAGAAGGGCGAAGGCGGGATTTCTGATAGTTTACTAGAAAACCCAGAGCTGATAGTAGGGCAATGGTTGTGCGAGTCACCCTCATGGCTTCCTTGAAGGAGGGGACTGAGATGAGCCAATCGTCCAAGTAGGGGAATAGGCAAATTCCTTGCTTGCGGAGGTGGGCTGCCACGACCGCCACGCATTTCGTGAATACTCTCTGAGCTGGGGACAAGCCGAATGGGAGGACTTTGTATTGAAAATGCCTCCCCATCGCCCGGAAGCGCAGGTACTGTCTGAAGTCCGGGTGTATCGGAACGTGCGTGTATGCCTCCCCATCGCCCGGAAGCGCAGGTACTGTCTGAAGTCCGGGTGTATCGGAACATGCGTGTACGCCTCCCGGAGATCCAGGGACGTCAGCCATTCGTTGCGCTGGATGAGCGGGAGAATGGATCCCAGGGAGTGCATTCTGAACTTCTCCTTGGCGATGAATCTGTTGAGCGCCCGTAGATCGAGGATGGGGCGCGTGCCTCCCGATTTTTTGGGGATCAGGAAGTACCTGGAGTAGAAGCCAAAGCGTTGTTCTGTTGCTGGAACAGGCTCGATAGCATTGGAAGATAGGAGGGCTTGGATCTCCCTCGCCAGGGGAGAAGAGGGGTCCTCCGATGCTTTGCAAGATGGAAGTCCATGTTGCATTGGAGGTGAGAGGAACTTTAAACGGTAACCCTCCTTGATGATACTTAGCACCCATTTGTCCGAGGTTATGGATTTCCAGGCTGGGAGGAACATGGCCAGGCGACCCCCCGTAGGAGGTTTGGCCGAGCGCTGGTCGTGAAAAGGGCTGACTGGTCTTTCCTGTGCCGGATTGGGAGGGCTTCTGCTGCTTCCTATCTCGTTGTCGAGGTTTCTGCCTGTATGAGTGCTGGGAGGATTGTGACTTGTAGCGAGGCTGCCACTTCTGGTAGGAACTATAGTGACGCTCGGGGACTGAGAAGGGCTGTCTTTGATGGTAGGGGTTCTTGCGACCGCGTTCCAGGCCTTCATCTGATAAGGTCTTTAGCGTTGAGCAGTGGTCCTTCAGTGCGTTGACGGCTTCCGTGACTTTATCCCCGAAGAGGGATTCTCCAGAGCAGGGGGCATCGGCGATGCGGTCGTGGGTATCGTCCCGTAAGCCTGAAGCCCTGAGCCAGGCTAGGTGGCGGGCGGAGATGGCAGATGCGGCTGTGTGGGCTGCCGTGTCAAAAGCATCGAAGGCCGCCCGCACCTGATGCTTTGTACATTCTTGCAGATCCGCGATGGCGGTTGTTTGCGTTTCCTGGCTGGTGGTGCTGGTGGCTGCTTTTAGTTTCTCCAGGAGAGCATCCTGGTAAAGGGCATGTTGTAGCTGGTGGGCCGAAATCCTGGCGCACAGCATGGCTCCTTGGAACACCTTTCTGCCCGTATCGTCAAGCAATTTTTGTTCTTTTCCGGGGGGGGGGCAGTTGGCGTGGGTACGCGTGGACTTTGAGCGCTTCAGGGCCGATTCCACCACGATGGAGTGATGGGGAAGCTGAGGTTTGTCGAAGCCAGGGGTGGCTTGAACCTGGTACTTTGCATCTAGCTTCCGAGACACTGGAGGTGCGGAGGAGGGGTTCTTCCAGAGATTCATGAGGTTCTCGCGTAGAAGCGGATAAACAGGGATGGAGGCCGTGGATCTAGGGGCTTCCAGAAACTTACGCGCTGCTTGTGTCTCCGGGCGTTGGTCTGGGACGTCGCCCGAGCTAGGCAAGTTGAGGGTGCTTGCAATTTTCTGGAGGAATTTAGAATAGGTGAGGTCCTCTAGAGGCGGGGGTTCCGTGCCCGGGTTTGAGACCTCTGGATCAACTGTGACTTCAGGGGACACTGAGATTGGGGTTTTCCCGTGGTCCAAAGATCTGTCCATCACCCCTTCCTCTCCCACAGTGTCAACCACGCCGACAGGGGGCGCAAGGGTCAAGCTGCGAGCAGCGGCCTCCGGCTCCGGAGCAACCGGGGCTGCCGGGGTTGAAGCTCGTGTCCATTGCTGGAGGAAGTTGGAGAGGAGGGAAACAAAATCCTTATTAGCCCCTTCAAGGAGCGCACCCACTAGCCCTTGAAGGGAGGCCTGGCCTTGAGGCCTCGCGGGGGATACCGGAGGAGAGGGCTCGAGGTCAAGAAGGGGCAGGGTCCCTGGAGAGGTGTACCTGCGGGAGCTGCTGGAGTCTGGAGAAGAGCTGTCTCTGCGCTGATGGTACCGGCTCCTGGCAGCGCGGTGGTGGCGCTTTCAGCTGTGCCGGTAGTTGCTGCTGCTGCTGCTGCTGCTGCCGTGCCGTCTTCTGTGCCGTCCGTGACGGCGCGATTCAGACTCCCCTGAAGATTGCCTGCGCCGGCTCCGTCGGCACGGGGAGGAGCTCCTCCTCCTCTTGTGATTACGTCGGCGCTGGTACTCTGCGCTGAGGGGGGAGGAGCTGGAGCCGGAAGTGTAGTGATCCATGATGGCCGCCGCCATGCCGGCCACACGGGCGGGAGCTCCAGAAGACTGCCGAGACTCCCGGGGTGCTGCAGAGAGGCAGGGAACAGGATGTGCTGGTTCCGAGGTGCAGCGGCTGGGGGCGGAGGCCCTGGAAGGCACGCCCGAGGCCGAGGGGAGCACGGAGGAAGCGGCGGTAGCCGGGACAGCCGAAGGGCTCGCAGACTCAACCAGAGCGCCGAGGAGGGCTGCAGATGGAGGAAACAACTCCCGGAGGAGATTCTTGCGGCTCTTCCTCACCCTCGGAGACATCTTTCTGCAGTGGGCACAGTCGTTGACCTGATGGGAAGTTCCCAGGCAGAGAATGCAGAAGGTATGAGCGTCCGTGGCATTCATTCTGCGGGAGCACCGGGGGCATTTCTTAAACCCGGGCTTAGGCATGTTTAGAGTCCAATCTGCCAAAGTAATAAATTAAAACAAAACAAAAAAAAATGATGAGAGAGTGTAGATCCGTCTTGCAGGCAAGGCGGAAGATGAAAAAGTGACCGAGCTAGGGGCGGTCCCTGGGTAGGGCCAGGGGGAGGGTGATCCCGCCCAGAAGGGAAAGCCCTTCTGGGCTAGAGAGAGTACTTCCGTCCACGGCGCCGTCGGTAGATGACACCACATGTGGCTGACTTCATCCTGCTTGTCCTTGGAGAAACAGAAGTAGTAGGCTGCTCCTTCCAAGAAGCAAAGTGAGAAGGTAGCCAGAGGGGAATTTGGGAACATTTGTTGCTACCCTCAAAAATCTACCACCTAAGGTGGGTATCTCAGTTTATTTAATGATAGACATTGCTGTATATAAAGCTGAGTTGCAATGTGTACCAATAAGGTAATCCCCTGGAAAACCTTATTGCCCAAATGATCCAAAAGTCATATATCTTTGCCAGGAGGAGCATTAGAATATTTTCTACATTTTTTTGATTTCTTCATGGCTTTTGTCACTATGATGGAGTGGGATAGCTGATTTTCAAAGATTGCCTAGCAAAAGTAGCTTCAAAAAGGAAGAAAATGGCACTGTTCTTCACTAAGCTTCACCAGAAGGGGGTGCAAGTCCTGTTGCGTTTTCCCGCAAATCTGTGGGGCAGGCACAATGGCTGGTTAAGATTTTTCAAGAAGCTGGGGGATGCTTGCATTTGTAGACCAACTGAACTGGCCAAAGTAATCTTCTGCAGCTCCATCTGAGGTAATGATCTTTGTCTTAGTGTGGCTGGAACTGTGGGTGCAACAGATTATATCTAAGGGGGCTTATAATACATGATTTTGTAGGTGCCTTAACTTTTTTTCTTTGGTTATTGCTTTTTGGCGCTCAGCATTATTTGGTTTTGGGGATTTCTTTTGCCTCTGTGGTGGATTTTAGGGGGTGAGACCCTGAATGGATGTTACCCCGGACTGGATATTAAGAGCAACGCAGAGACTGTGTCCTTGCAGTGGACACTTCATCTGGTAAGGCAAAGGGTTTAGGCTTGTTTGGACTCCGCCAGCTATTTATCATTTCTTTGTTTTGATTTGCCTGTTTTCTATTGTTGAATGATTTGGTGGGGCTTTTTTTTTGCGTGGACTCCATTATTGTGGATTGTTTCTTTGAATCAAGAGGCCCCAGGATAGTGATTGACACTCTTCGTTTGCATGACCTGCTTGGGAGAGAGGGCTGCAGGTATTTTCTTCGGATTTCTTTTGCAGTTGCTATGGCTGGGACCATGCTCTGATAATTAAGCTGTCAGAGCAGTCACCTGCTGCAGTGGGTGGGATTTTTCTTTGAGCAGGGATGATGGACTGGAGGGGCACGGTGGCTCAGTGTGTGTATGGATGGCTGGTCAGTTGTGAGGCTGTTTTATGTTGTATATGGCAATGGGTTAGCATGTTATGGTTTGTCAGAGAGGGTGGCTGGATTAAGTTGAGTATTAAGTTGAGTAGGTATGGTACACTGTGCTTGGTAAATTGAGTGTGGTCATGGGCGAGTGTCCTTAAGATGAGAATGAGATGCGGGGAAAGCACAGTTACTTACCTGTAACAGGTGATCTCTGGGAACAGCAGGAATTAGTCCTCACTTATGGGTACGTCGGAACCGACGGAGCCTGCGCGGGAAAGCTCCCCAGCTTCCCAGGAAGGAAGCTTTTGGGGCCTCCCACTGCACATGCGCGCTGCCTTCCCGCCTTCCTGACCAGCTCTCCTCAGTTCGAGTTTATAGCTGAGACAATAGAGAGAGGAAAGGAAGATAGATAGAAGATACAACTCCTAGGGGAGGTGGGTGGGTTGTGAGGACTAATTCCTGCTGTTCCCAGAGATCACCTGTTACAGGTAAGTAACTGTGCTATCTCCAGGAACAAGCAGGAATAAGTCCTCACTTATGGGGACTCCCTAGCTAAGATGCCTGGGAGATCCCCTTCCAAGGGTTCGCCATCTTCGTATGGATCTCAGGCATCCATCCTGGGAAGGTGGGCAGGAGTTGTTAATGTATGGAACAGGTGTTTGAGGACAGCCTGACCAAACAAGGCATCCCGGCGGGAGTCCTTGTCCAAGCAGTAATGGGCTGTGAAGGTATGAACCGAGGCCCATGTGGCGGCTCGACAGATCTGATCTATGGATACAGAGTGAAGATGAGCCATAGAAGTGGCCATGGCTCTCACATTGTGAGCTGTGACATGGCCTTCCAGAGAAATATTTTTACTCTGGTAAGCAAAGGAAATACACTGAGCAATCCAATTGGAAAGTGTACGTTTGGAGACTGGAAGTCCCAAATGAGAAGGATCAAAAACCACAAAAAGCTGGGAAGACTTTCGATGTGGCTGAGTCCTGTTGAGGTAAAAGGCAAGAGCTCTTTTACAATCTAAAGTATGAAGGTTCCTCTCTGCACTGGATGCATGAGGAGCTGGAAAAAAGACAGGTAGATATACCTCTTGATTAAGATGAAAAGGCGAGACCACTTTGGGCATAAAGTGGGGATTCGTCCTAAGGACCACCTTATCATGATGAAACCTGGTATAAGGTGGATGAGCCACTAAGGCCTGTAGTTCACTGATGCGGCGAGCCGAAGTGACTGCAATAAGGAAAAGGACCTTCCAGGAAAGAAATTTCAAGGAGGTAGAAACCAACGGTTCAAAAGGTGGCTTCATAAGCTGACCCAGAACTAGGTTCAAGTCCCATGCTACCGGAGGAGGTCGGATGGGAGGCTTAGTTAGAGTCAGGCCTCTCATGAACCTTGCAACAAGCGGATGAGAGGAGACAGGTTGTCCATTTATAGGTTTTAAGGATGCTGCAATAGCACTCAAATGGACTCTTACTGAATTTGTCTTAAGGCCTGCATTAGAAAGATGCAGGAGATAGTCTAGTAGAGAATTCAAAGGAAGTGCTAGAGGGTCAAGACCCTGTTGAGCACACCAAATGGAAAAGCGTTTCCATTTGAAAGCATAGGAACGCCTCGTGGAGGGTTTCCTAGAGGCATGAAGGATATCTTTCACTGGTTGAGAAAGATTGAAGTCATGAAGGCTTAGGCCTTCAGTAACCAAGCTCGTAGGTGTAGGGACTTGGGGTTTGGGTGCCACAAAGTCCCCTCTTCCTGAGACAGAAGGTCTGGCGCAGCTCCCAGGTCCAGAGAGGGTCCCTGGGAGAGATGCAGAAGTAGAGGGAACCACACTTGGCGTGGCCAGCGTGGAGCTATGAGGATCATCGATCCGTGATCTCTCTGGAGTTTGAACAGAGTCTTGGGAATCAAAGGAATGGGTGGAAAGGCATATAGGAATTCCTGACCCCAATGCAGGAGAAAGGCGTCGTTGGCCTGAGCCTCCTGACACGGATTCCTGGAACAGAACCGGGGAAGTTTGGCATTCCACGGACTTGCAAAGAGGTCTATGTCCGGGGTTCCCCATTCCTGAAAGATTCTGCGTATCTGGTCCATATGTAGGGACCATTCGTGTGGAAGCAGAACTCGACTGAGTCTGTCTGCCCGAGAGTTTTGAACCCCTGGAAGATAGACTGCCAGAAGATGAATTTGATGCTCTCTGGCGAAGGCCCATAATCTGAGAGCTTCGTTGCAAAGCAACAGAGAGCCTGTCCCTCCTTGTTTGTTTATGTAGAACATGGCTACCTGATTGTCTGTCTGGACTAGGACGGTCAGGTTGACTAGGAGGGTATGGAAGACTTTGAGGGCAAAGAAGATTGCTCGCAGTTCCAGGAGGTTGATGTGAAGGGTGGTCTCTTGGGGAGACCAAGTACCCTGAGTGGAGAGGTGTTGAAGATGGGCTCCCCACCCTGTTTGGGAGGCATCTGTTGTGAGGGTTGCTTGGGGCAACAAAGGTTGGAAGGGGGTCCCCAACAACAGATTCTTGGTGGACATCCACCATTGGAGGGACCAAAACAGACGCTTTGAGGTGAGTATTTGGTCGGAGAGCGCTCCTGATGCTTGAGTCCACTGGGTGGCCAAGGTCCATTGAGCTGCTCTCATATGAAGACGAGCGTAGGGCACCACGTGTACCGTGGAGGCCATGTGGCCCAGAAGTCGTAGCATTTCTCTGGCTGTCAAGTGACTGCTGGATTGAGCTTGGGAGGCCAAGCACATCAGACGTTGGCCCCGGACTTGAGGTAGGTAGGCCCTTGCAGTGGCGTTGTCCAACTGGGCCCCTATGAATTCCAGAGACTGAGTAGGGGTAGGTTGAGACTTGGGAAAGTTTACCACCAGTCCCAGATACTGCAGAATGTGCCTGGTGCGGTCCAGGGAAATCTGGGCCTGTGACTGAGATGGAGCTCGGATGAGCCAGTCGTCCAGATATGGGAATACAAAAATTCCCAGACCTCTTAGAAATGCAGCCACCACTGCCATGCATTTGGTGAACACTCTTGGAGCAGAGGCCAGACCGAAGGGAAGTACTCTGTACTGGAAATGTTTTTCCTGAAACAGAAATCTTAGATATTTTCTGTGGGATGGGTGGATGAGTATATGTGTGTACGCATCCTTGAGATCTAGAGAACAAAGCCAATCCTGACTCTGAAGGTATGGAAGGAGAATGCCTAGAGAAAGCATTTTGAATTTCTCCTTGTACAGAAATTTGTTCAATTCTCTCAGATCTAGGATAGGTCTGAATCCCCCTGTCTTCTTTGGTATGAGAAAATAAGGGGAGTAGAATCCTGTCCCTTGTTGAAGAAGAGGAACCTCTTCTATTGCCCCTTGGGCAAGGAGAGAAGAGATTTCCTGACCCAACAGGTCCAGGAGAGATGGGGGAGAATTGAAATGCCTCACCATGGTATGTGGAGGAAGGTTGGAAAAATGAAGTTTGTAGTCCTCTCTGATGATAGAGAGGGTCCAGTGCTGATGTAATTTGCCCCCATCTGGGAGCAAAGTGAGCTAACCTTCCGGGAATGGTGAGGGGCTCTGGTTGTTCTAGAGCCAGAAATGTTAAGTTCTCTAGGGGCAAGTCAAAACCCCTGAGGGGGTTGAGCCTGCTGAGGAGTGGTAGACGCTGCAGGCTTTGACCTTGCCTGTTTAGGTTGCTGACGTTTAGCAGCAAAGCGAGGCTGAGAAGATTGTTGGCCAGTATTTGTGGAAAATCTGGCCTTCTTGTAGTAAGGCCTCTTGAAAGACTTTTTCTTGGCAGGAGTAGAGGTAGACTTAGAAAGTCTATCCAATGTAGCATTTTCTGCGTCCATTTGAGTGGCTTTAATTTGCCAGTCTTTACCAAATAAGTTCTCACCTGTACAGGGCAGATTCCGTAAGCCATCCAGGACCCAGGGTTCTAGGTCAGAGGCCTGGAGCCAAGCAAGTCATCGGGCTGCAATGGCAATGCCCGAAGCTCTACCGGCACCTTCAAAGGAATCAAAGGCTGCTCTGTTGGAGAACTTAGAAACATCTAGAAGCTGTTTCACTCTAGAAATGAACTCCTCCTTTCTATCCTCCGGGATAAAGGGGGCAAAATGCCGTACCTTTAGGGCAAGTTCCCTGAGAAACATGCCCATATACAGACTGTAAGAATTAATCCTGGCTATAAGCATACTAGCCTGGAAAATTTTCCTGCCAAAAGAGTCTAGGGTCTTACATTCTCGCCCTGGAGGGGTAGAAGAGTGCCTTTTGGTGCTCTTAATCTTTTTCAGCGCAGACTTCACCAGAATGGAATGGTGAGGCAGCTGAGTCTTTTGAAACCCAGGAGAAGGAGGGACCCGGTACATGGTGTCCAACCTACGAGAGTAAGGAGACAACGTTAGAGGAGCCTCCCATAAGTCCATCAAGTGTTCTTGAAGGATTTCATGGATAGGCAGGGTGACTGCCTCTTTAGGAACCTTAGGGTATCCTAAAATATCCAATTTCTTTGACCTAGGTTCTTTTTCAGAGGATGTGGTAATAGAAAGTCCTTTAGCTAGCTCTATAATGAAGTCTTGAAAGGACAAATCCTCTGGTGGAGACATTCTCCTCTTTGGGGAAGAAGGGTCTTCATGAAGAACTAGAGACAGCTCATCAGAGTCCTCAGAGGAGTCAAAATCCTCAGAAGAATCAGAGTATTCTCTATTTGCTTCCAACGCACGATACGCATACCGATCGGTATCGACATCGGGCGTACCGGGTATGGGATCGGTATCGGGTGAAAACCCGGATCCGGCATGCGGAACCGATCTGCGTTTGGAAGTCGATGGTCTCGGTTCCGGTATGGGAGACGATACCGGAACCGGACCCGGTACCGCTGAACGCGGTACCGAGGGCGTCGCAGCTTTAATAAAAGCCAGCATGGCCTGCTGCATGGTCTGAACAGTATTGCTCATAGACGCCACTGCTGACTGGATGTCGGTACCGGTATGGGCCGGTACCCCAGAGCAGTCTAACAGGTGATCAGTCGAGGCCGTGCCATCGATGTCAACCTGTAACCCCATAGATGGTGCTTTGGAAGCCAGAGCTTCCCGCCGGGGTTGTTTGGCTGGGGCAGGATCCTCAGATTCAAAAGTGAGAGCCTCTCGATGCTTTGAAGGAGATTTGCTCTTTGAGGACCTGCCCGAAGAAGGTTTGGTTACCTGAGATCCATCCAGAGAGGAAGACCTGGATGACTGTGATGCTGGATTATCTGAAGCAAACAGCACATGGAATTTGTTGGCCCGGTTCTGCAAACCACGTTTAGACATCTGGGAGCAGGATGGGCAGTCCGGAATGGAGTGGTCAGGTCCCAAACATTTAAGACACCATTCATGAGTGTCTGTGACAGAAATAACAGCACTACACTTGGTACACTTCTTAAAACCAGGGGCTGGTTTCTCCATGAGGAGAATTTGTGTAGGCCTGAGGCCTAACCGAAGTCACCAAGTTGTGCAAAGATAAAGATTTTTTATTTTTTTTTTTAAAGAAAAGAAGAGACCGGCGGTACCGGTTTCGGTATGGGGAAGGCAGGTACGCGGTCTAAAGAAACAAACTAAAACAATAATTTCTTCAGCGGTGACAGGAACACGACCTGCTGGCTCCGCGGAAAAAGAGAAACTGAGGAGAGCTGGTCAGGAAGGCGGGAAGGCAGCGCGCATGTGCAGTGGGAGGCCCCAAAAGCTTCCTTCCTGGGAAGCTGGGGAGCTTTCCCGCGCAGGCTCCGTCGGTTCCGACGTACCCATAAGTGAGGACTTATTCCTGCTTGTTCCTGGAGATTACTGGATGAAGAGTAGATGCTTATGGACTGCAGAGATAGGAAGGGGGGGAAGGATTTGGTAGTGAAGGGAGGGGGTAGGGAGGATGGGAGGGTCCAGGAACAGTTGACCTGGGGATGGAAGGGTGTGGGGGGGGGGTAGAAGGGTAAAGAGATGGTGGAAGTTCTGGAGATAGTGGTAGGAGTTTGCAAATGGGGCTCTAATGCTATTAAATGGTCCAGGCTGCCTAGGCTGCGGGTCATCCCAGATATAAGTTTATATGAATACCTGAAACAAAGGCAGACATCTTTTGGCAGTCGAGTAGGTCAGATGGTGCAGGCACACTCAATGTGGCAGGGGTGCATTCTCCTATTAAATGCAGAAAACCTAGAGGGATATTCAACGATGGCTGGAACTTGTAAAGCAGCTAGCCATAGTTGCTGAATTTTGTACCCGGATATTCCTTGCCGGGGCCATATCTGGCCACCACCACTGAATATCCAGGTTGAATGGATAAAGCATTAGCTAACCGGCTAATGGCAATATTCAGCTGCCGGTCAGTTAGTTAAAGTGGCAAAAGTTAGATGAGCCTTTCAGGTGTCCAACTTTCGCCATTTTGGGATAACCGGCTTGAGGCTGAATATTGCTGCTAGCTGGTTATCCCCAGGTACTGCCTCCTCACCATCCCTGGAACACTTCAACACTAGCCAGCTAGTGTCAGGGCATTTAGGGATGACACCTGGGGATATTCAGAATATCCAGCTGAGCATCATTTAGGAGGCTTGCAGGTCTGCAAACTGCCTAAATGGTTTGAATATCCACTCCTTTAGATGTTTTTATTTTATTTATTTATTTTATTTAGTAGAATTTAGCTCATGTCTTTCCAGTAGAAATTCAAGGTGAGTTACAATCAGGTACAGTAGGTATTTCCCTGTCCCTGGAGGGTTTACAATCTACGTTTGTACCTGAGGAAATGAAGGGTTAAGTGACTTGTCCAAGGCCACAAGGAGTGCCAGTAGGATCTATGTAAATAAGCTAAAGTTGATGTGGCCTTCTGGTAGGAAACTCATTTGTGTGAGCAAGAGCACCAAAAGCTCCAGAGGAATTGGGTGGGCTAGCCTGGTTCTGCTTTCTACATTGGGTGGAAGCAGAGGCAGGGATGGCCATTCTGGTCCACCGTAATCTGAGGTAGATGTATTTAGGGGAGATAAGGATGGATATTACTTATTTATGGTAGAAAAGCTTTATGGAAAAAAAAATCTTATTAGTCTGTGTCTATGCTCCCAACGATTACTTAGGAACTTTCTTCAAAAGGTTCTGGCTGAAGTGATATGACTTCCTGAACATTGGTTTATTATGGGGGTAGATTTCAACATAATGGATTGTTGCCCCCTCAAAAAAGCTCCACTTAAGTGGGAGGGGGAGATGGAGATTAATTTACTGACCAGTCAATTAGATGCATTAGATGTCTGAAGGGTTTTGCATCCCTCAGAATAAGAGTTTACTTTTTATCATCTCTATAATTGCTATTCTCCATTAGACTGCTTTCTGAGAAGGCGTGGGTTATTTCTGAGTATGCAGGTGGTACAGATGGGAAGTATTGTGATCTTCATCCATTCCCTGCTGCAGAAGATTTTGTAATGGGGGGGGGGGGGTGGATCAGAGAAGTTATTTTAGTTGGAGGATGTATCCAGGGCTATATTAAAATGAGGCATTCAAACTCTTCATCCAGGAGAAATGGAAAACCTATCTTGAAGGTAACCGGGGACTAGACATCAGTCTATCTTTATTGTGAATAGTGGAGAAGGCTATAATGAAAGGCGATATTATTGCTTATATGATGGGGAAAAGGAGGAGGCACGATGATGAAATTTTGTGCTTGATGCAATTAGTTCAACAGGCTAAACAGCCACATGTCCAAGACATGACAGAAGAAAAAGAAATGTAGGTGAATAGAAGTAAAGAGAATTTGAAATACCTCCTTCACCAACATGCTGTAAAATTGATGTTATATTAACAATATCATCTATACCAGTGTGGTAACAAGACCAGCTGAATGATGGCTTAATTTGTGAAGGGTATGGGCAAACAAACTTACATAGCAAGTATTAAAGGAACTCAGGGGAAGAGCTATACTGACACAGCAGAAATAGCTAAAAGATTTATGGGTTACTATTGGTCTCTGTACAGTACACAAGTCGGGAACTAAATATGCTAGCCCAGGAAGAGTTTTGCAAAGACCGTGATTGGCCTACACTTACGGCTGACCAGGTAGATAAGCTTAGTGCTCTCTTAGCCAAAAATAGAAATTTATGCAACTATAAAAGGGTTAAAGTTAGAAAGGTGGCTGGGTTGGACGGGCTAGGTGAAGAATTTTATAAGGCTCTGGGGCTTTCAGTAGTTGTGCCACTAAATCATATATACGATCATGTTATTCGAGAGGGCTGGTGCTTGGAAGAAATCAGTCAGTTCTTGATTAAAGTTCTAGATACTAAATTGTTGGCATTGGTCCTGGAAAACAGGTTGGGGGGGCCTTTCTCCCCTATGAAGTGTTGGAGTATCACGTATGTTTTGTTCAAGGGTAAAGCAGAGTGAAGAACATTCAGAAGTTACTGGCTGCAGTGGCAGGGGGTTAAGGGGTGATCAGAAGGCATTTGGCAAGGTAATATGGGATTATACGTATGTTCTGGGTCCTGGATGTTGAGATATCATGGGGAACATGCTGACATGGATACAACTACTGCATTCAGGTTTAAGTGCTGGGGTTTTGATAAATAATTTAGTGATGGATAACTTTGTGTTGACCGGGGGAACATGTTTGGAGTGCCCCTCTCCCTCTTCTTGTTATAGGTTAGAACCTTTAGCAATGATTATTCGGAGGCTCCAGTGGTTCTGAGGGATTAGAATAGGTTGTCAGGAGCTAAAAATATGCATGTTTGCAGATGGAATCTTGCTAGTTTTGGGAGACTCTCAACAGAATGTAGGTGCTTGGTGACTTTACTTGAGCATTTTGGGATATTTGTGGGACTATTTATTATGATAAATCTGCTGCCATGCCCTTGAAATTCACGTGTGCAGCACAGTGGCAGGGCCTGTTTCCTTTTTGAAGGGAGATGGAAAAGGTAAAATACCTAGGGTGTGGACATCTTGGACACTATATCTCCCCATTATCCCCGTAGGGCGTGGGGTTCTGTTTAAGCTGGTGGTAATGTCAAAGATTTTATATGTTGCATTCTCTTCTATGGAGATATCAAGAAGTTCAAAGTCACAGTGCATAAGTTCTTGTGGTGGGCAAATGTCCCAGACTTAGCTGGAAGAAACTGGCTCTCCCCAAAGACAAAGGAGGATTGGGGATATCAGATCTTGAGCTTTACAATGAAGCATGCCAGTTAAGATATCTGTGGGAATGGATGGGGGGGGGGGGGGATGGTGGCTGGGATTGTGGCCTCCTTTCACCCCTCGATTTTGATCCATAGACTGCCAGGAAATTTAATGGGGAAAGAACAGGGCCACTGCCAGTAAGGCACCTTGCTGGGCAGACTAGATGGACCATAATGGTCTTTATCTGCCGTCATATACTATGTTACTATGTTACTATAACAATTCTTTCATTAGCAGAGGGGACAGGTTGACAAACGCTCTATCTTTATGCCAGTATAGGGAAATAGGGAATTTTTGCCAGAGCAGGAAGGGAGGGGGCTGACATTAGTAAAAGCATTGTTTCCTGAAGGCAAATCTGGGATGTATTCTTTTGACTAGCTTCAAGAAAAATATGCTCTGGGGCGCACTCATTTCTATGTTTATCTGCTTATCTTCAGGTAAAAGGACGCTATGCGATTGATACTGCTGTCAGAGTATGGGATGTAATACTGTGAATAAACTATCGAATGCTGGCATGCCCACTTACTGTAGCTTAAGATAAGAGCTTGAAGGAGGCTTTGTTGGAGTAAGATCTGGTTTACTTTATTGCCTCTTACTGTGAGCAGTTGAGACACTTATCTGATGCAGATGGTGGGACTGAACCATCGAAACGTAGATACCTGCTATGGACTACGTTGGGAAATGAATACGATTTTGAGCCCAACAACATGCAAGTTTATTATCTTCTTGTAAATTTGATAGGCTGTACTGAAAGAAACTTTTTAAGTGATTGCAGATATACAGTAGGTTGAAAACGTAAAAGGACTACTGCTAAGGGTGCATGAGAATCCACTGGTGCACTTTTATCATAGTGGGTCCAACAAAAATTTTCCTTTTTTGGTTGCTTGAATTTATATCCTGGGGTTTATTTCATTTTCTGTTTGACATTTGCCCTGGTATTTGGTGGAATATGACTTGAGCTATCTTCAGGTAAAGACATTAAGTGAATTCTTGGGTACGGGGGGATGCTCAATGGGAGACAGAGTGGGTCTTGTTGAAAGATATGCAATTGGCCCACATGCTCTGAAATTCCATAACTCATTGGTATGGGATGGGCCAATGCTATGGGGGGGGTGAAACAATACTGGGGAAGAGGCCTGGGAATAGCTGTAATGCCAAAAGATATTTGACTCGGATTCCAGTTGGCCATGAAGGAGCCAGACGAGTTGGCCACAAAAGAGCCAGAAGATACTGATCTGAGAGAAATGAAATGTAAAATTTTGTACCACTGCCAAATTGTTAGGGAAAAACGATTTAAGATAGGTTTGGCTGACTCTATCAAGTGTGTGAAATGTCAAAGCGAAATGGGGAATACTCGTACAAGACATTAATACTAATTTCCAACACTGACATTTTGAAGTGGTGTTATCTGCCACTGCAATCAGGCCACATTTTGGCAGCCACTGTCCAAAAACGTTTTGCACATTGGCTGCCAACCAACACCAACTCCACTCCCTACTCTGATCCCGCCATTAAGGCCCTGCACTGTGCAAAAATTAGATATCGCAGAAAAGTGTTTGTGAGATCTGATTTTCTCACGCATTAGCCGTTACTGCAGGGCAATAAATCTGTGTTAGTCCCACAGTAGCAGCTAACTCTCTTAATGTATTTATTTAAAGTTTTTTATATCGCTTTATCATTTCAGTCAAAGCAGTTTACATTATAACTTAAACTTGGTAATGTACATAAAACATAGACATACCCCTAAGTTATTCCCATTGGTCAGGTGCCGTCATCAAAAAATAGTAAATAATTAGGTTTGCTGCAATATAAATGTTTTAAGAGCACTGTAGGTCAATAGAAGAAAAACTTGCAAAATGCATGCTAAAAAGGATGTTCCTCTATAAAAGCATGTTCCTCTATAAAAGATAAGAGTATACAAATTAAACCTTGAGAATGGGTTTAGGTGTAGATGAGATGTATGAGTTTGGAGTAAGTTAGAGGTGGGGACTGTAGGTAGGGGAAAGTGAGGTTGTTTACAAGTGGGTAAGTGGAAGCAAGTTTGTGCATTCGGCGCATATACATGAGTGAATAGATGATGTGTGTGTATATGACTGAGTGGGTGGCTGGGGAGTGTATGTATGTGAGAACGTGACACTAAAGGTAATGAGTTACTGGGTATAATATGTGTGAACTCTTTCATCTTCTCTCACTCCTACCTTTCCTTTCCATCTCACTTCACCCTCCAACTCTCGCTTCCCCATTCTTTCTTCTTCCCGCCTTCCCAACAGGCTGATCTTCCCCACAATGCCACACGGATCATCTTCTGTGCCAGAGTAAGACTGAAACCTTATTGGAACTACCACCTTGCCCACACCATCATCTGGGTCTTGCTTCAGTTTTACAAAATCTGCCACTTGTCCCTGGAAGTGGTGCCACATATATGCATAAGTAGCAAAACTGCATCATATATGTGTACATAGTGCTACTTACATGTATTAATCCCACCCTGCCCTCAGTGATACCACTTATATTTTTGAACATGTTTATGTTTAAACCTTTTTATTTACCAATGAATACAAGACATTAATATTAATTTTCAGCATTGACATTTTGAACTACAATAATACCAATAACACCCAGCAGTTACCATAACTTCCCATCCCTTAACTTAGCTTCATAAAGGCCGTGTCTCACAATTATATCACAATGTTCAGAATTTCACTTCGACATCTTGGGGAAAGTGACATTACAAATAGATGCCAAATTCTCAAGAAATGTTTCTTTCTAGACCTACTTACAATCGACATAGTCCATTTTTCCATAAGCAAAAGAACTTGCATCTGTAGTCTCCAGCCATGTAGCAATGGGGGGCTCATCTTTAACTGACAGTCAAAATGCACCTTTAAACAGCCAAACATGCTGTTCAAACAAATATTATATCATCACCGCACTGCAAAGGAAGATCCATTCATATCCAAAAGACAAACGCCACATTCAGGAGCATGTTTACTAGGAGTTAATGCATAAAAAAAAGGTTAATATGCACTAGTGCTGCTGCACCTATAGAAACAAAAGGGCACAAAAGCAATTAGCATGTGTTAATGTTCTTTTACATGCATTAACCTATAGTAAACATGCCCCAAAATCTCACTTTGTTCCCCATCAGTCCAGATATTTGCTCAAAATCCAGCTCCAAAACGTTTTATACAGGGATAGGACCAAACACATAAGATAAGTGTCTTCAAAAGACAATCATTTAGGACAGGAACTAGAAGTAATATCTTTGGCCCAGTAGGCCCACCTAGGGTACATATAAAGCTGATGCAAAAACGTAAAATGTAATTCCCATAAGAACATAAGATATGCCATACTGGATTAGATCAAGGTCCATCAAGCCCAGTATTCAGTTTCCAACAGTGGCCAATCTAGGTCATCAGTACCTAGCAGTTTCCCCAAAAGTACCTAGCAGTTTCCCCACTGCACTCCTCACCAGGGCATGCATGCCATACACACTTGCACAGAACAAATCTGCATCAAACTCAATATTTACACTGCGCTGCCATTTTTGAACTGTGGCTAAGAAGTCCTTCACCATTTCTGCAAGCAAACGTTTATACAGCCAGAAAATCAAACCTATCTTAAAGGGTTTCCTAAGCATGCATGTGTAAATGATGCTTTATATTATACTGACCAGTGAAAAGGTACATGTGATGGCATGATGGCAAATACTTTGCCGGTAACAGTAGCCGGGGGCATACTCTGGGCAGAGTTTGCACATAAGCATGTAGATTATAAAATAGCTTGATCTACGTGTATAACACTCCAGTGCATTCTCTGCCACATATGCTAGTATTTTATAAAAACAAACAAGCACCTGCATAGGCACTTTTGTAGGCACCTATCCATGAAGCCCTAGTTTAAATTACCCTCCACATGTTCAAAATCTCCTGCTTGATAGACTCCTTCACTATGACAATTATATTTCCGCTGAATACCTCCTGACAATCCTTATTGTGGCAAGTCACACTCTACACATGCTATAGGTATAATTGCTTCCTCTTCCAGAAATGTGGTCTTTAAAGTTTATTTACCAGAACAACTGTTTACTTGGCCCTTTTAAAAGGTAACTCAACCTATAAAGGCTCTAGTTTTCTCTAAGGCCACAACAACTATTAAAAATTTAAAATTAAAATAAATATTCAAGGGAAGAAATACAGAAAGAATTTTGGGGAGTGGCTATATTTTTGGATGCATCTCTAAAAGTTGCTGCTAGGTTTAATCTAAACTGTTTTTCCTCAGGAGCAGCTACAGTAAATTTAGTATCAAATATAGTCGCTTAAAGCTGGAGAGGTCCAAATATACAAAGCTTCCATTCCGCACTAACCAATGTTAGCAAAGCAAACTGTTGAGAACTTACCAAAGAGGGAAATCCTATGTCTAACCAGAGCTGCCAGTTTGCAGAACAAGCTAATGGAGGAAAGAAAAGATAGTAAAAGAGCTAGGAAAGTTCAGAGAGTCCAGAAAAATACATCTAGAAAGAGATCTAGCAAAATAAATTTTAAAGTCGGTAGTGATGTGGACCCCCAGGGAACTGACAGAGATCTGGAAATTATAAGGAAGCAGAAGGAAGAGAAATGGCATGTGTCTACATTGACTAATTTTAGTCTTTCATCCTCACAACCAGCCAAAAGCTGAGCCCAGGTAAGTTACTGAAGACCCCCAGTGTTTAGCTGAGACAGAGGCCTCTCATTTAAGGCCCTTTTCACTAATGTTTAGCACATGGTAACAGGCATAAGCACATGCTATCTACCTCTGCATCCACAGGAATATGATGGGCCATGACATCAGTATGGACTAACACCATTAGGATGCACTAAGGAGCACATTTTAGAATCATCCCCACATGTAACTGGCAGCATTTACATGTGCAGATAGGCATACAAGCGTAAACACCATTTTAGAAAGGGGCTATTTTACACTTGGGAAGCTAACTACATCTACATGCCCAGGAGCCATGGATAGGGCGGGGAGAAGTAGTGGTTTAACCAAAACTACAATACAGATATGGATTCCCCATTTTACAAGGGGAATCTATGTCTCAAGAAAAAACTATAGACGTCAGCATTTACAGCTGCCCCAAAGCATAAATAAGTGCCTGCTTGAAGGGACAGCTGTCTTCCCCCCAATCATGCCCCCCCTGACATAGATCCCTCCTGCTGGCCATCCAAATTGCCAACAAAAGCTGATCCTCCCCCATAACATATTCGAACTCCCTGATCCCCCGTCTTATAAGAGTCCCTGGTGTCAAGTGAGAGCAGGAGTACTTTCCAGTTGTTCCTGCTCTTACAGCCTCGACTTTCAAAATGAAACCCATGACTCCCAGCAGTAATCTTGTGATACTACTACTAGAGGTCAGTACTGCAGGATTACCACTAGGGATCATGGGCACCATTTTGGAACCTAGGTCTGTAAAAATGGGAGCAACTGAGGATCACATATGCTCCACTAGACACCAGGGACCCCTTTAAGGCAGAGTAAAGGGATCAGGGGGTGGGGGAGGGTCTTTCAGAGATGGGCTTCAGAGGAGTTCATTGTTGCTGAAAGGGTTGGATGGGAGGGATCTTCATGCCAGTGTGTATAACTGTGGGAGACTGGATACTTTGGGGAGTGAGGGGAACAGATGCATTCAGAGGGATCAGGGGAGAAACTTGGATGCACTGGAAGGGGGGTGGATATCAGAAGGCCAGAAGCGTTATCAGGGATATCGATGTCAGGAGGGTGACTGGGAGAAAGGGGAAACTGGTGCTCCAGAATCAGAATAAACGTAGAGAGCAGGAGCAGTAATTTTAAAAATCTGCTCCCATGCATGAGGGCAGGTCTTACATGTCTTTTATTTCCCCACATGCAGCTTTGTTAAACACTTATCTTGCTGAACATGGGAAGCCATCAACATGCAGTACTGCATATATTTTCCAAGAGGCTCTTCATTTGGCAGAGCCCCTTGTAAAATATCATGGGAATTCTCCATATCTCATTCTGGACATCTGAATTCCCCTCTGCACATACTATTTAAAATGTGTCTTTAAGCATCAGTAAATGGGACCATTAGCATCCCTAGATATGACAAGTGAAAAACAATTGTAATAACTGGCTATAGCGGCACCAAGGTCTTTTCATAAATTATTGTGTTATTAGAGCTGGCTACCTCTCCTAGGCCAACACTTATGTCAGGAACCTCCCCCAAGTCCCATCTTAGTCCTCGTTACAGACATTCCAGAGGTTGTTTTCAGTTCTGTCATGTCATTATGTCAAAAGTCCAGCACCACAAGCTTTACTGGAATTTAAGGAAAGTGTCTTTTCTGTAGCTAATTAGGATTGATGTGTTATTTGTGTTAGTTTTAGATGACACTGTAAATAAAGTGAGGATGCTTACCTGTAAAAAGGGATCTCCGTGGACAGCAGGATAAATCAGCCACACATATGGGTGAGGTCACCCCTGAAGGCAGCATGTCATACTGCTCTCCCAGAGCCCAGCAGAGTTTGTAAAAACTCTTTCTGCATTTGCAGAAGACCTTCTCTGTGTGAGCATTGCCCCTCCCCCTTCAGTCTATCAAGAAAAAGAACTTCAACTGGAAGGGGAGATGGATGGGAATGTGTGACTGATTTATCCTGCTATGCACAGAGAACCTCTGTTACAGGTAAATAACCTCACTTTCTCCATGGACAAACAGGACATAATTATATATGGGTGATTTCCAAGCTAAGGGAATAGGTTGAAGCAAGAATTGTTGTGAGGGACACTTTGATCATGTTCATGAGGTGCGGATGGGGATCCCTGGATGACGGCCCTGAAAGAAGGAAGTAGTAATTTGAGAAGTGGTGTTCAGAACAACTCATAAGACTTGAAGACAGCTGACAGAGCAGTCAAATGTGAATGTGACAGAGTGTATTGCCCATTCACTGAAAGGTGTGCTTGCAGGAAGGTGACTCATCTTTCCAAGGTGCACACAGGCATCCTATAGCATGAATAGCCGTTGTTGAACCTAGAGGTAATGCTTGTTTAGTTCAACAAGCATTTGAAGCAAGTTCAGTACTTTTAAATGCATCTTTCCTTTTTTTTTTAGAACAATTAAAAAAACACTGGAGCTTGGGAAAAGGTGACTGGGACTGGAACTATGACTCATTTTCTTTATGGTTATTGGTCTATGTCTGCTTCTTTCTGATTTGTTTTCTTTGTTTTTTTGGTTGCTTTTTTTAACATTGACAGCTGTATTTTGCCAAGAAAAGGGTGGATTCAGAGAACTTCTGAAGTTGGGTCCCTGGAGGCATTAAAAGGGCAACCTATACATATCTGATGAGAGAGTGAGGTCTTTAGGACTGAGACGAATGATTGTGGTGTGATTATGTGAAATATTAGTTGTGATTATTTTGATGATGAGATGGTTGAGGCAGCATTAGAAAGTAGCCATTCCCAGTATGATGGTACTACTAATGCCTGAGGTTCAACAGGAGGTCCATGCAAAACAGGCTAGGCCTTTTGGGATGTTTTTGATTCTCTCCCCCCCCCTTTTTTTTAAAGGAAAGCATGTGAAGATTTTGGGGTCTACTGGTTTCCATGCAAAGGGTCATTAAAGTGGAAAAGAGGCAGCTGCTGCTGAGGAGCAGCTGGTACATAGGGCATCATAGTGAATATCAAATAAAGGTCCAATAGAGATCCTTCAGGGGTTGTGGAGACAATCCCATATGCATTTCTCCCTTACACTTTTTTTTTGTGGACAAGGCCACCCAACATTATGCCTAGGCTGCCTTGCTAAAGAGGTGGAAGGGAACATAGGAGCATTCACAGAATCCTCCCCCCCACACCTTTTTTTTTTGTACATAATTATTTGGGAGCCCAAAGAGGAAGAGAAAACAGGGTAAAGCCTGTACTATGAATAGTCCAGGATAGACACCTGCCATGGCACTGTGGCTGACTAGGATATCCTGAACTCTGCTTTGCCAAACATTCCAGAAGGCTTGTTGTGGGGAACATTGTCAGAAGAGCTGCAATCTGGGACTTTGTTTATTGTGGGTAAACAACAGATTTTGATACCAGCATGACCACTGGATATCACAGCTGATTGGATGGCAGAAGCCACTAGATACAGGTCCCCCCCCCAATACAGGTCCCCCCACCCCCCTACAAACCATGGCATGGCACCATGTAGCTGAAACAAGAATCCTCTTATTTATTTTTTTTGCACGGAAAAATCTCACAAATTTCCACACTACAACAGTCAGCACCCTGGAGGGAGCGTCATGAGGTTGGAGGAACTCCTGAGCCTTTTTATAAGCAATGGCATGTCCGAAGCCTCCTTCCAGAGGAGAAAGAGGGCACCCTGAACCTGCTGCCTGATCCACCTCCCACGCTCCATCCATTTATATTATTTTTACATTTTTTAAAATAGTTTAATTTCGAAAACACGTTCCACATGCCTGTTTGGAGCATCAGAGTGGTGGAAAGATCAAAGGATGGGCAGGCGAGGTCATATCCTCCATTCAATCTCATGTTGCCCCCATAGAAAAGTGGGGCTCACTGCTGCTGAGGCGGATGCAGAGGAAAAATGCAGATTGGGGACTCCAATGGGAGAAGCAATCTACGGTACATGCTGACCAGGACCACAGAACCACGGTAAAAATACCATCAAAAAGCAGCATCGCTGGCACAGGCCAAGAAGCCAGAATGGAGAACCCCTTCCTTTACTGAACGGGCTCCCATCACAGGTCAGGGGCAAGCACCTCTGTATTTTGCCACTGGTGCCCAGGAAACTCACCTGTAGCATGTGGAAAGGAAGAACTAGCCCCATGCATCCAGCAATGCTGAGGAATGGCCCCAGATGCACTACTATCACACGCCGGGGAACTACCCTGGCCTTTAGCTGAAGAAAAACAAACCTGGCAGTAAAGGGCTGATACTGAATTGCTATGTTGGACTTTATTTTGTATCGGAGGGTTATAGGGCAGTATTGTATATTTTAGTTTGTATTTATGATATGTTTTGTTAATTATTGCTTGTTAGTTTTTGTTATATTGTATTTTATCATTTTTTTTAGGTAAGGCAATTATTTAAATGTAAATAAATATTCTTAACATTTATGAAGTTGAAATTGGACCTTAAATGCATAAATCTAACTGGTTAAAAATATCCCCCTGCTTCCTGTGCACACAAACGTAGGATGTTCCAAAGATTTTAATATCTACTTGTACATAATAGCTTTCTATCCATGGACAGCAGATATTTATCTCAAAGAAAGAACTATATAGTCAATTTTCAGTGGAAGCAGTAACTATGGTAATTTAAACATCAGTCTCAGTGTTTACATATAGTCAGCAGTGCTGAATATGAGAGTTATTCTAGAAGGTTTATTTGTGATTTCCACATGTAAATACCGGCACTTCTACATACACTGTAAATAGTAATGCAATGTGTGCCTTCAAGTCAGTGCTGACTCCTGGCAACCCAGCAGCTCCTATGTTTTCTTGGCAGTGTGACCAGAAGTAGATTGCCAGGCTTTTCTTCCGAGGCAATGGAGGGCTAAGTGAATTGCCCAAGGCCACAAGGAGTGCTAATGGGAATCAAATGATGGTCTCTTGGTCACTACAGCAGTGCTCTAACCACTAGGCTACTCCTCCACTTCATGTAAATAGCTTCCATGTGCAAATAGCAGTTTTAAAAAAGGTTAAATTTACATGTGCATATCCTTACTATGTGTAAGGTACAAGGGTGTGTGTCAGGAGCATGGTTAAGGCATAACTAGGACTGGTCAAAAATCTACATCAATATTCCTATTTCATATGGGGAAAACGTGTTATGACAGAAAATATCCACGTTAGGATTTACAGATGCTCCCTGGAATGTTTAAGTTTTTAAAGTTCTCGTTTTGGTCAGCCTTTTACAGGGGGGATTACATGGGTTATCCTCCTTAATGTCCCTTGTTTATTTGTGCTTCCATATTAAAATTAGAAAAAAGAAGCATCTATAATTAACTGACGTCATTTACATGTGATGCTGGCAAAATGGCTCACATACACCTATAAGTTCCAAAATACTGGCATCCACGTTAAGTGCAGGTACTTACAGGTGTATGTAGCCATTTTCCCCAGTTGTGTTTTTCTACACGTAGGTTCGTAAAATGGCTCTTCCCGCTGTATGTAGATGCATATCCATGTGCACTCTTGCACTTCCTTCTAGGTATTTTAGATACGGCTCCATCTTTAGCACAGCCCTTCTAAAATACCTCCAGAATTCTAAACATCACTATCTCAATTCTGATTTCCACATCTTTTCTAAAATGTGTCTTCACATATGTAATGCAGTCGCCATCATCACTGCCGCTATATGTTTAATTTAGGCTTGCTATTTGGCAGGTTTAATTCAAATGTATAACTTATTCTGATAGCAGCTGAATAAGGTTGCTATCCACATAACTTCATAGTCTGCCCTTGCTCTATCTTCCTTGTGCCCTTAATTGCGAGTGGATAGTGTTGGCAATTTAAACAGAATTCTCACCCGATGCCATTCTTATAAGGGCTAAAAATCTCTGGATAGTGGAATTATGTGTTCACAGCCTTTGTGATGCTATCGGTAAAGTAAGAGACTGCGAAAAGGTACAGTATAAAGGTCTTTGTTTCTGCAAGTTTGCCTGACTACTTGGACAGCAGTCCAAGACAGGATGTGAGAAGCATCCTGTCACAACTCATAAATAAAAATCCATTTACAGTTTTCTTGATCCGGACATGCTAGATCATCACAATTTCAAGAGGATGAATGTGAAATTTAGGTGAGCACAAATTGTAAGCAGATTGTGCTTTATCACCATGCTAGAGGAAGAGGAGATCTCTGTGTCATCAAGCATATGATATGTACAGCACATGCAGGGTCAGCCTGTGTAAGGGTCCTGGCTATCCTTTCTTTATGTGTGGCTCTATGATTTCTGCAATAGTCCCTTCCTAGCTGGGACTGTCCTACTCAGCAATGGTGGGATCCATCTTAGTCTGGTCTGGTGATGAAAAGATAGAACATTCCAAAGCAGTAACAAATTACTTTTCACTCACTTCAGGGTTACTTATATGCCTCACTTCCTTTAATAGATCATCTTATTCATTCATCCCCTTCTGCTACAGCCCCCTGTGTCTGCAGATAAGTTTCCTTATAGTCCCTGTACCTTTTTGATTCCTCTGAACCAGAGAAGGCCTTACCTTGCCACCATTTCTTTTTCTTTATTTGATGCATATCCACTGCTGCTAAGAGTCTGGATGGGAGAGGACAGGAAGTAAAGGCGGTGATTCTTGAAGTACTGATCGACCATTGGCACAAGAATCTGCAATATGAAATTATGTTATGTTTGGCTATTGCTTTGTGCTGCGATATAATAAAATAGGGATGCATTGATAAAAGATGAGAGAGACTGATATGATAAAAGAGAGGAGGCTCCTAAATCATAAAGGGGCCTTCATGTGATGGAAACTCCAACTTGCTAAAGGTCCTGCAAGATGCACACTCACATACAGTTGTGGTCAACATTACTGGAATCCTTGCAGTTCAACCCCTTAGGGCCTGATTCTGTGCCACAAATAGCGGGGATGGACGTCACAACGGGTTGTCCATCCCCACTATTTGTGCCTTCCCCCACCGGCGTCTAACCTCCCCACCAGTTGTGCGGGGAACTTAGATGGGGCGAGGAAAGGGCGGCTCGGGGGCAGAGTCAGGGTGGCCGGGGGCAGAGTCAGTCGCCGGCCCTGGACGTACAGGGCCGATTCTAATGTCGGCCCTGTACATCCAGGGCCGGAGAAATATTGCGGGAAGTTATTCCTCCTCCAAGATGGAATAACTTCCCTGGACGTTTTTTTTTTGTGGCCGGGGCATGGATGGGGCAGGGGGGGGGGGCCAAAGGATATTCCCTGCGGCCCGACCCTCGATCTGATCATGCATCTAAAAACTGCCAAAGAATAGCTAATAACTATTAATAGCTCCCTCAGTTTAAAAGTCTGACAAAAATTGATATTCTGTGGCAGTTTTTAGATGCTTGCTCACTTAAAACCAATTATAAAGGTCTAGGTAGAAGCTGATCTTTTAATAGTTTCCTCAATTTAAAAGTCCAACAAAAATTAAAAATTGTTTGACTAGGAGTTCTTTTTGTTGGATATAGGAATTTGAACGTCACAGGACATGCTTATTTGCACCCTTATAAACAATTCAAATCCGTTTGAACAGAAGAACCACATTCCCACTACAATAAAATTAGATGCACCTGTGATCAATTGTCAGTACTCACATGACTTGAATTAATCAATGGATGATGGCTCTAATATTTAAAATGGCCACATTCACTCCCTGTTCCATTTTCACAGTTATGAAGATAAGAGAGCTGTCTGAGACCATCAGAAAGCCATTATCACCAAACATCAAACTACAAATAGGTATAAGGCCATCTCCAAAGACCTTGGGATTTCTGTGTCTCTAGTCTGCAATGTTATTAAGAAGTTTTCTGCTCATGAAACTGTCAAGAACCTCCAAGAAATTGGTGAAAAGAGGAAAATTAATCCAAGAAGTCTTGGAAGGTTAGTATGAATTGTTTGAAAAACAGCACATAAAACATCCAAAGAGCTTAAGGCCAACCTGCAGCCATCTGGAGTGATGGTTTCAACCCGCACCAAATGCTGCACACTAAACAAGGACGTCATGGGCAAAGGCCAAGGAGGACCTCACTGCTCAAAGACAGACATAAAAAGGCATGCTTAATCTTTCCCAAACCCACTTTAAGAAACCACAATCCTTCTAGGAAAATGTTCTATCGACAGATGACACCAAACTTGAGCTCTTTGGCAATGCAGACCAGCGATTCATTTACAGGCGAAGAAATGAAGCTTATAAGGAAAAAAGCACCCTTCCTACAGTTAAATATGATAGAGGTTCCATAATGTTGTGGGGCTGTTTTGCTGCCTCAGGAACTGGAGGCCTGGAATGTATTAAAGGAATCATGAAGTCAGAGGACTACCAAGGTATTTTGGAGCGTAATGTGCTACCTAGTGTCAAAAAGCTAGATCTGGGTCAAAGGTCATGGGTCTTTCAGCAGGACAATGACCCAAAACATACATCCAAAAGTACAAAAAAATGGTTAAAGTGGAGCTAGTTCTAACATATTCAAAGTCTTCCTAAAAAAAAACCAAAATATAAAAAACAAGAGTAAACGAGGGTGAAAGGAGTCAGTCTCCAGATAAAAATACTTTAATAACAACTACTAAATATAATAACAGTTCATAAAATATGAAATAGGAATCTGAAATCAAACTTTATTTAATATACATCTTGTGAGAATTTGAGACAAGAACAGAGTAGCATGTTCTTTGTGAAAGATCCATGAGAACAGAAACTGGACATAAAGCAACACAGAAAAAAGAAAATGATGGCAGATAAAGCATAGTTACTCACCTGTAACAGGTGATCTCCGGGAACAGCAGGAATTTAGTCCTCACATATGGGTATCGTCGGTACCGATGGAGCCTGCGCGGGAACGCTCCCCAGCGTACAATTAGAAAGCTTTTGGGAGCATCCCACAGTGCCTGCATGCTGCCTTCCCGCCTTTCCCAATCGCTTCTCTCCAGTTGAGTTTTAGAGCTGAGACAAAGAGAGAGAGAGCGAGGGAAAGGAAAAGAGAGAGATAGAGAGATACAACTCCTAGAGGAGGTGGGTGGGTTGTGAGGACAAAATTCCTGCTGTTCCCGGAAATCACCTGTTACAGGTGAGTAACTATGCTATCTCCAGGAACAAGCAGGAATGTAGTCATCACATATGGGGACTCCCTAGCTTTAGGTGCCAGGGAGAGACCCCAGAAGTTGTGTGTGTCCCTGAGAAGGGCTCCACTTCCCCCCATGGATCTCTGGCATCCTACCAGGGATGGTGGGTAGGAGTTGATGAGGTATGGAACTGGTGTTTGAGAACAGCCTGACCAAACAAGGCATCCCGGCGGGAGTCCTTGTCCAAGCAGTAATGGGCTGTGAAGGTATGAACTGAGGCCCAAGTGGCTGCTTGACAGATGTCGTCAATGGACACAGAGTTCAGATGAGCCATTGAGGCTGCCATGGCTCTCACATTGTGAGCTGTGACATGGCCCTCCAGAGAAAGGTTCTTACTCTGATAGGCGAAAGAAATACACTGAGCAATCCAGTTAGATAGTGTTCTCTTGGAGACTGGAAGTCCCAAATGAGAAGGATCAAAAGCAACAAAGAGTTGAGAGGACTTTCTATGTTGCTGTGTTCTTTGTAAGTAAAAAGCTAGAGCTCTTTTACAGTCCAAGGTATGAAGATTCCTCTCTGTATTTGATGCATGAGGTCCTGGAAAAAAGACAGGTAGGTAGACCTCTTGGTTGACATGAAAAGGCGAGACCACCTTAGGCATAAAGTATGGATGAGTTCTAAGGACTACTTTGTCATGATGGAACCTTGTATAAGGTGGATTAGCTACTAGTGCTTGCAATTCACTAATGCGGCGTGCTGATGTGATTTCAATGAGAAAGATAACCTTCCAAGAAAGGAATTTCAAGGAGGTGGTAGCTAAGAGTTCGAAAGGTGGCTTCATGAGCTGCCCAAGAACCAGGTTCAAGTCCCATGCTACCGGAGGTGGTCTTATGGGGGGCTTAGTTAGAAGGAGGCCTCTCATGAATCTTGCTATAAGAGGATGGGAGGAAATAGGTTGTCCATTTAGAGGTTTAAGAGAAGCTGCAATAGCACTCAAATGGAATCTTACTGAATTTGTCTTAAGGCCTGCATTAGACAAATGGAGGAGATACTCCAGTAAAGATTCCAGAGGTATCGCAAGGGGGCTAAGACCCTTTTCTGAACACCAAATAGTAAACCTTTTCCACTTAAAAGCATAAGAACGTCTAGTGGAAGGTTTTCTGGAAGCATAAAGAACATCTTTCACTTGCTGAGAAAGATGAAGATCTTGGAGACCTAGGCCTTCAGCAACCAAGCCCTGAGATGCAGGGACTGGGGATTGGGATGCCATAACATCCCGTTCTCCTGAGATAGGAGATATGGATCAGACCCTAACTCCAGGGAGGGAGCTTGAGAGAGATGTAGAAGCAGAGGGTACCACACTTGCCGTGGCCAATGTGGTGCTATGAGGATCATGTGGCCTCTGTCTCTCTGAAGCTTGAAGAGGGTTTTGGGAATTAGGGGAATGGGTGGAAAGGCATACAGGAAGTCTTGATCCCAGTAAAGGAGGAAAGCATCCCTGGCCTGAGCTCCCTGAGCCGGAATTCTGGAACAGAACCGGGGAAGTTTGGCATTCCACGGACTTGCAAAGAGGTCTATGTCCGGGGTTCCCCAAAGTTGAAATATCCTGGCCACCTGGTCTACATGCAGAGACCAGTCTTGTGGAAGGAGAACTCGACTGAGTCTGTCCGCCCAAGAGTTTTGAATGCCTGGAAGATATACTGCCAGCAGATGAATCTGATGCTCTCTGGCGAGGGCCCATAGTCGCAAAGCTTTGTTGCAAAGCGACAGAGAGCCCGTTCCCCCCTGCTTGTTCACATCGAACATGGCTACCTGATTGTCCGTGTGAATGAGGACTGTCTTGTAGCTGAGCAGGGAGTGGAACACTCACAGAGCCAGGAAAATTGCTCTGAGTTCCAAGAGATTGATATGTAGACAACTCTCTTGTGGAGACCAGGTGCCCTGGGTGGAGAAGTCTTGCAGATGAGCTCCCCAACCCTTTCGGGAAGCATCTGTTGTGAGAGTTGCTTGGGGTAAGGTTGTTGGAAGAGGCACCCCAGCAACAGATTTTGAGTGGACCTCCACCATTGGAGGGACAAAATGAGGCGACTTGTGTTTGCTATTTTGTCTGACAGGCACCCTGATGCCTGGGTCCATTGGGTGGATAAAGTCCACTGAGCTGCCCTCATGTGGAGG
The DNA here is from genome assembly GCA_033557465.1 of Ichthyophis bannanicus. Classification (NCBI taxonomy): domain Eukaryota; kingdom Metazoa; phylum Chordata; class Amphibia; order Gymnophiona; family Ichthyophiidae; genus Ichthyophis; species Ichthyophis bannanicus. Next base: position 379,801,264 of record CM066037.1, on the reverse strand, counting down.
CGAGCATATGGAACCACATGCACGGTGGATGCCATGTGGCCCAGCAATTGCAACATCTCTCGAGCAGTTAGATGAGGCTTTAGCATTGCTTGAGAAGCTAACTGCACTAAGCGAAGGCAACAGGCCTGGGGGAGATAGGCCCTTGCTCTTGTGGTATCCAGAAGAGCTCCTATGAACTCTAAAGATTGAGTGGGAGTCAGACTGGATTTTGGGATGTTTATTACCAGCCCTAAATACTGGAGGATATGCATTGTGCAGGATAGAGAAGTCTTGGCCTCTGACTGTGTTGGAGCTCGAATGAGCCAGTTGTCCAAGTAAGGGAAGACAAATATTCCAAGAGTATGGAGAAATGCTGCTACCACAGCCATGCATTTCGTGAACACCCTTGGAGCAGAGGCCAGACCAAAAGGAAGCACCCTGTATTGGTAGTGCTTTCCTTGAAAAAGGAACCGAAGGAACTTTCTGTGGGTTGGATGGATGAGTACATGGGTGTACGCATCCTTGAGATCTAGAGAACAAAGCCAATCCTGACTCTGAAGGTATGGAAGCAGAGCACCGAGAGAAATCATCTTGAATTTCTCCTTGACAAGGAATTTGTTCAATTCTCTGAGATCTAATATAGGTCTGTATCCCCCTGTTTTCTTTGGGATAAGAAAATAAGGGGAATAGAACCCTGTGCCCTGTTGATGAAGAGGCACTTCTTCTATCGCCCCTTGGGTAAGAATAATGGCAACCTCCTGACCTAAGAGGTTGATGAGAGGTGTCGGAGAATTGAACTGCTTCACTATTGTGTGAGGGGGCATGCTTGAAAAATGAAGTTTGTACCCCTCCTTTATGATGGAGAGTGTCCAATGCTCTGCTGTTATTTGCCCCCATCTGGGGGCAAAATGACATAACCTTCCTGGAATGGTGGACAGTTCTGGTCCTTCCAGCACCAGAAAGGCTAAGTTCTCTAGCTCAAAGTCAAAGGCCCTGAGGAGGCTGAGGCTGCTGGGCCAGTGGAGGCCTAGCAGCTTTTGCTTTCTTCTGTTTGGGTGGTTGCTGACGTTTGGTTGAAAACTGACCTGCAGAAGATGCCTGCTGAGTATAAGCAGGATAAAATCTTTTCTTTTTAGAAAAAGGTGTTTTCTTGAACAACTTCTTTCCAACAGGATCAGCAGTGGACTTGGATAGTCTATCCAAGGTGGAATTTTCAGCATCCATTTCATTGGCTTTTTCCTGCCAATCTTTACCAAACAGGTTCTCACCAGTACAAGGGATATTTCCCAATTTATCTTGTACCCAGAGCTCTAAATCAGATGCCTGGAGCCAAGCAATTCTACGTGCACCTATGGCAATAGCCGAGGTTCTGCTTATACACTCAAAGCAGTCAAAGGCTGCACGGTTGGAGAATTTAGAGACATCTTGGGGATGTTTGACCCAAGTGAGAAAGTCCTGTCTTTTATCCTCAGAAATGAAAGGACTTAAAGTCTGTAAATTATCTGTGACCTCCTTTAGGAACATTCCCATGTAGAGACTATAGGAACTGATTCTTGCAGCAAGCATGGAAGCTTGAAAGACTCTACGTCCAAAAGCATCCAGGGTTCTGCATTCACATCCTGGAGGATTAGAGGCATGTCTTTTTGCACTTCTAATCCTTCTCATAGCTGACTCCACCACAATAGAGTGGTGAGGAAGCTGAGTCTTATGGAACCCAGGGCAAGGAGGGACACGATACATAGTATCTAACCTACGAGAATGAGGAGAGGTGGTAAGAGGAGTTTCCCACATCCTCAACATGAGATCATATAGAATCTCATGAATGGGTAAGGTAGAATCTCATGAATGGGTAAGGAGTTTTGGGATATTGTAAAATTTCCAACTCCTTGGCCCTTGGCTCTGTTTCAGGGGCCACAGTGATGGACAGGCCCTGAGCCACCTCTCTGATAAAGTCTAGGAAAGACATGTCCTCTGGAGGAGACATCCTGCGTTTCCCGGTGTATCATTTCTTATGTTCTTATGTTCTTATGTTCTTAGGGGAGGAGGACTCCTCTGGAAGAAGTATCGCTGCATCGACAGAGCTTTCAGAATCCTCAGATTCTTCTGAGGACTCGAAGTATCGTCTGTCCGGATGCTCCTGCAGAGCCCGATACCCGTACCGACCAAGGTCGGTACCGGGAATAACCGGTACCGGAGAATTGGTACTGGAGGGCATCGTAGGACAGAGTACCGGCATAGCAGACACCAATGCCGATGTCGATGCTATCGGTACCGATGCCGGTGCTAGTGCCGGTACCGGTGGAGTTGTCTGTCGCGGTACCAAGGGCATCGATGCCACAAGGAAAGCCGCCAGACTGCGTTCCATGGTCAGAATTCTCTGGTCCATGGATGCCGCCAATGCCTGGAGGTCGGTACCGGTGGAAGCCACCGGTACCCCAGAGCATGGCACCAGGAGATCTGTCGAGGCCGAGGCATCTAGAACATCCTAGAACCCCGATAATGCTTTGGAAGCCGAAGCCTCCCGCCGGGGTAATTTTGCCGGTGCAGATTCCTCGAGGGCAATGCCAGAGGCATCTCGATGCTTAGAAGGAGATCTACCCTTCGAGGACCGGCTGGATTTATGTATAGTAACCTGAGATCCACGGGAGGAAGAAGCAGCCCTGGAAGACATCGATGAAACCGAAGCTGCATCAGAGGGAAACAGGGTACTGAGTTTGGCAGCTCGGTTCTGCCAACCTCTTTTAGACATCATGGCACAGGACACACAATCCGTGATGGAGTAGTCAGGACCTAAACATTTTAAACACCATTCATGGGTGTCAGTGATGGAAATGGTACCGCCACACTTGGTGCACTTTTTAAAACCTGAGGCAGGTTTTTCCATGTTAAGGAAGTTTTTGGGCCTAAGGCCCAAAAAGGCGGGTGCACCTGAAGAAAATAGAAAAAAAAAATATATTTTTTTTTAAATAGGAAAAGAAAGACTGGCGGTACTGGTAGAGCGTCGAAGAAGGCAGACGCGACCACAAAAAGAAATAAAGAAATTCTTCTGCGGTGACAGGAACACGACCTGCTGGCTCCGCGGAAAAAGAAGAACTGGAGAGAGGCAGTTGGGAAAGGCGGGAAGGCAGCACGCAGGCACTGTGGGATGCTCCCAAAAGCGTTCTAATTGGATGCTGGGGAGCGTTCCCGCACAGGATCCGTTGGTACCGATGATACCCATATGTGATGACATCATTCCTGCTTGTTCCTGGAGATAAACCATTCAGTCTATCCAATATGCCCATCCATAAGAACTAGAAAGTACTATAATCCCATCCTCAGAGATCCTTTATTTGTCCCATGCTTTTTTGAATTCTGATATAATTCTCATTTCCACCACCTCCACTGGGAGGCTGTTCAATGCATTTGCCACTCTTTCCTTAAAGAAATATTTCCTTAGATTACTCCTGAGTCCATCCCCTTTCACCTTCATTTTATGACCTTTCATTTCAGAGCTTCCTTTTAACAGGAAGAGAGACACCTCCTGGGCATTTATGCCCAGGAGGTATTTAAATGTCTCTATCATATCACCCCCTCTCTCGCCTTTTCTCCAAAGTATACATATTGAGATCTTTAAGCCTATCTCTATATGCCTTATGTTGAGGACCACTGACTATTTTAGTTGCTACCCTCTGGACCAACTCCAGAATTGATCCCAGTACACCAAATGAGGTCTCACTAGACATTTTACAAAGGCATTATTACTTCCTTTTTCCTGCTGGTCATTCCTCTTTGGTGGGCCAGGGCCTGTATGGCCCACTGCTTTCTGACACCTCTGCTATTAGATATCTGCAAGCATATGCGTGCACCTCTTCCCTTTAGGATTCTCCTCTGTTGATGAGAGTTCAGTGTTTTGCTAAACTTCTTAACTGTGCTTACTCATAGGGGTATCCTTTCATCCCCTTTACCACTTTGGTGGCTCTTCTCTGTACCTTTTCTAATAATGCCATATCCCTTTTAAGATACGGCAACCAGAATTGCACACAATATTCAAGGTGCAGTCGCACCATGGAACAATTCATCTTCCCGGTGTATCAATATTTCTTTCAATTCTTCTGCAGTATCACCTTTAAATACCACTTCAGTCATGGGTAACATCCCTACATTTTCCTCAGTAAAGACTGAAGCAAAGAATTAATTCAGTCTCTCCGCTATGGCCTTGTCCCCTCTTACTACCCCTTTTACCCCTCTATCATCTAATGGTCCAACTGACTTTCTCATAGGTTTTTTACTACAAATGTACTTGAAAAAGTCTTTATTATGCGTTTTTGCTTCCACAGCAAGCTTCTTCTCAAATTTTCTGTTTGCCTGCCTTATCAATGCCTTGCATTTAATTTGCTAGTGCTTGTGCTGTTTCCAGTTTTTGTCATTTGGCTCTTTTTTTCATTTCCTGAAAGATGCTTTTTAGGCAACAGCCTCTCTGACCTCACCTTTAAACCATGCTGGCAGTTTTTTGGACTTCCTTCCACTTTTCTTAAAGCGTGGAATATAGCTGGTCTGGGCTTCCAAGATAGTATTTTTAAACAAAACCCAAGCTTGATGTAAGTCTTTTACCTTTACAACTGCTCCTTTTAGTTTTTTCTTAACTATTTTTCTTATTTTATCATCTCCCTTTCGAAAGCTAAAAGGTAGTACTGTGGATTTCCTTTCCATCCCTCCTCCATTAATTAAATCAAACGCGATCATGCTATGATCACTATTGCCAAGTGGCCCCAACACCAGATCTCTTGCACCAGATCTGGTGTTCCACTAAGGACTGGGTCCAAAATGACTTCCCCTCTGGTCGGTTCATGAACCAGCTGCTCCATGAAGTAGTCATTTATTTCATCTAGGAACTTTATCTCCCTAGCATGTCCTGCCATGACACTGACCCAGTCGATACTGGGGTAATTGGAATCACCCATTATTATTACTGTGCTGTAACTTTTGTTAGCTTCCCTGATTTCTTTGAGCATTTCATTATCCATTTGTTTATTCTGGCTAAGTGGTCGATAGTACACTCCCACTGCCATCACCTTCCCCTTTTTATATGGAATTTCAATCCATAGAGATTCTACAGCCAATTTTGTTTCCTGCAAAACTTTAATCCTTTGCTACTCAATGCCCTCTCTAACATAGAGCGCAACTCCTCCACCAATTTGATCAGCTCTATCATTACGATATAGTTTGTACCCAGGTATCACAGTGTCCCACTGGTTGTCCTCCTTCTACCATGTCTCTGAGATTCCAATTATATCTAACATCTCATTTAGTGCTATATATTCTAACTCTCTTATCTTATTTTTTAGACTTCTAGCATTTGCATACAAGCATTTTAGAGACTTTATTTTATTCATATTAATCTGGCTATTGGTAGGAAGGCGTAATTTGGATACTTTAAGTTCTGTCCACTCCATATTCAAGGGCATTTGGGCTACTTTTGTCTTTATTGGATCCTTTCTGCTGATATGCCTTCACTTCATTCTCTTGGTAAGATCCTTCAAGGATACATTGTTCCGAACCATGCGCTCTTGGGCAACTGTCAGCTCTCCCCTATTATCTAGTTTAAAGCTGCTCTACCTCCTTTTTAAAGGTTAATGCCAGCAGCTTGGTTCCATCCTGGTTAAGGTGAAGCTCATCCCTTCGGAAGAGCCCCTCCTTTCCCCAAAATGTTCCCCAGTTCCTAACAAATCCCAAACCCTCATCCTTGCACCATCATCACATTGAGACTCCGGAGCTCTGCCTGCCTTTTGGGTCCTGTGTGTGAAACGGGAAGCATTTCGGAGAATGCTACCCTGGAAGTTCTGGATTTCAGTTACTTGCTATTTATTTTATTGTGTGAATTTTTAAGGGTTTATATTTATTTATTTGTATGTATTTTTAGTTTGCTCTGCGTTTTTGTAATCTGGGTTGCTGTTTTATCTGTTGCTTTCTGCTTATATTCTAGTTATTTGCTGAATCTGCTAGTTATCTCTGTGCCTCAATCTCTCCTCCTACAGTCTAAATAGAATATATTAACCCTTGCCATTAGTTCCAAACTTGGCACATTCCTTCTGATCTGCTGACTTTTTAAGTCCTTCCCTTCCCTCACCCACCTACTCCATGGTCTGAATTTTATATATAGCCTTTCTCGGGCTCATTAACAGTATTACTCCCAGGTGCACTCCAACCCACTGGGGCTTCCTTTCCTGTCTTACTATATCACAATATATCTATATACATCTATACTTCTTCTTCCCCGTCTAGCCCCATGACTCCACACTACTTTTTCCTCTTGAAGCTGAAGTCCAAATCACCAACTCCCTACTTTCTTCACCTCTCCAGCCATTTTGTCCTCTAGCCTATTATTAAGATCTCAAGCTTCAACATTTTCTTCCTCTCAGTCACCTATTTTCCACTCTGACACAGCAGTTCACTCTTGTAACTCTTCCTTTTCTCTTCCCCATACTCTCCTTCTCTGCTCTCATTTGGGAATATCAATTCCAACCCTGGTCCCCCTAGGCATCTCCCACATTCCCTGCAGAGATCCAACCACAAGCCCTCTGATCTTATTCATATCCTTCTCTTTCCTCCCTCTTCTGTTGTTTTCATGTGCCCTGTGGAATGTCCACTCTGCCTCCAACAACTTATCTACTTTTGTGACCTCTTTATCTCTACCACTCTGTACCTTCTTGCTTTAACTGAGACTTGGCTTCTCCCTGAAGACCCTGCTTCAGTTGCTGCCCTTTGTCACAGAGGCCACATTTTCTTCATACTCCCCACCCAGTTGGCCGCAGTGGTGGTACTGGGTTACTACTCTCTCCTTCCTGTAAGTTAGAACATAAGAACATAAGAACATAAGACATGCCATACTGGGTCAGACCGAGGTCCATCAAGCCCAGTATCCTGTTTCCAACAGTGGCCAATCTAGGTCATACGTACCTAGCAATATCCCCAAAAGACACAGGTTCCACAATGCTTGTACTGGGTCAAGCACTGATATCCTGGGTCCCTTTTTAATAGTGGTTTATGGACCTTTCCTCCAGGAACTTGTCCAAACCTTTTTTAAACCCAGCTATACTAACAGCCCTTACTACATCCTCCGGTAACAGATTCCAGAGTTTGATTACACGTTGAGTGAAAAAATATTTTCTCTTATTTGTCTTAAATAGTTTACCCTGTAGCTTCATTACATGTCCCCTAGTCTTTCTATACTCTGATAGCGTAAACAATTGATCCATGGTTATCCGTTCCACTCCATTCATTAATTTATAGACCTCTATCATATCTCCCCTCAGCCGTCTCTTCTCCAGGCTAAAGAGCCCTAACCTTCTTAGCCTCTCTTCATAGGAGTAGCCTTCCATCCCCTTCACCAATTTGGTGGCTCTTCTCTGTACTTTTTCTAATAACGCTATATCCTTTTTAAGATACGGTGACCAGAATTGCACACAATATTCAAGGTGCGGTCGTACCATGGAGCGATACAGAGGCATTATAACATCCTTTGTTTTATTCTCCATCCCTTTCCTTATGATACCTAGCATTCTATTTGCTTTCTTGGCTGCCGCTGCACACTGGGCGGAGGGTTTTAACATGTTATCCACGATGACTCCTAAATCTTTTTCCTGGGTGGTGGTTTCTAATGTGGAGCCTTGCATCGTGTAACTATAGTGTAGGTTGTTCTTTCCTAGGTGCATAACTTTGCACTTGTCCACATTAAATTTCATCTGCCATTTGGATGCCCAGTCTTCCAATTTATCCAGATCCTCCTGCAGTTTTCCACAATCCTCTTGGGTTTTAACAACTTTAAACAGTTTTGTGTCATCTGCAAATTTGATAACCTCACTAGTTATTCCCTTTTCCAGGTCATTTATGAATATGTCAAAAAGCAGCGGACCCAGTACAGATCCCTGGGGTACTCCACTATTCACCTTTTTCCATTGGGAATATTGGCCATTTAGCCCTACCCTCTGCTTTCTATCTTTTAACCAGTTCCCGATCCACAATAGTACACTGCCTCCTATCCCATGACTTTTTAGCTTTGCCAAAAGTCTCTGATGGGGGACTTTGTCAAAAGCTTTCTGAAAGTCCAGATACACTATATCAACCGACTCACCTTTGTCTACCTGTTTATGCACACCTTCAAAAAAACATATCAGATTAGTAAGACAAGATTTTCCTTGTCTAAAGCCATGTTGGCTGTCTCCCATTAGGCCATGACTATCTACATGCTGTGTAATTTTGTTCTTTCTGATGGTTTCTACCATTTTCCCTGGTACTGACGTCAGGCTCACCGGTCTGTAATTTCCCGGGTCACCCCTGGAACCCTTTTTAAAAATTGGTGTTACGTTGGCGACCCTCCAATCTTCAGGTATTACAGATGATTTTAATGAAAGTTCACAGATTACCAATAGCAGGTCTGCAATCTCATATTTCAGTTCTTTCAACACTCTGGGATGTATACCATCCGGTCCAGGTGATTTGCTACTATTCAGTTTATCAAATAGTTGTAATATATCTTCCTGGTGTAGCGATATTTCTCTCAATTCCTCTGCAGTATCACCTTTAAATACCACTTCAGTCTTGGGTAACATCCCTACATCTTCCTCAGTAAAGACTGAAGCAAAGAATTCATTCAGTCTCTCTGCTATAGCCTTGTTTCCTCTTACTGCCCCTTTTACCCCTCTATCTTCTAATGGTCCAATTGACTCTCTCACAGGCCTTTTGCTACGAATGTACTTGAAAAAGTCTTTATTTCGTGTTTTTGCTTCCGTAGCAAGTTTCTTCTCAAATTCCCGCTTTGCCTGCCTTATCAATGCTTTGCATTTAACTTGCCAGTGCTTGTGCTGTTTCCAGTTTTCATCATTTGGCTCTTTTTTCCATTTCCTGAAGGTTGCTTTTTTGGCAGCAACAGCCTCTCTGACCTCACCTTTAAACCATGCTGGCAGTTTTTTGGACTTTCTTCCACTTTTCCTAATGCGTGGAATACAGCTGGTCTGGGCTTCGAGGATAGTATTTTTAAATAACACCCAAGCTTGCTGTAAGTCTTTAACCTTTGGAACTGCTCCTTTTAGTTTTTTCCTAACTATATTCCTCATTCTATCATAGTCTCCCTTTTGAAAGTTAAAAGGTAGTACTGTGGATGCCTTTACTATCTGTCCTCCACTAATTAAATCAAACATGATCATACTATGATCACTATTGCCAAGTGGTCCCAACACCCTTATTTCTTGCACCAGATCTGGCGTTCCACTAAGGACTAGGTCCAGTATGGCTTCCCCTCTGGTCGGTTCATGAACCAGCTGCTCCAAGAAGCAGTCATTTATTCCATCTAGAAACTTTATCTCTTTAGCTTGTCCTGCTGTGACACTGACCCAGTCAATACCGGGGTAATTGAAATCACCCATTATTACTACTCTGTTGTGACTTTTGTTAGCTTCTTTGATTTCTTTGAGCATTTCATCATCCATTTGTTCATTCTGGCCAGGCGGTCGATAGTATACTCCAACTGCCATCACCTTCCCCATCATAAATGGAATTTCGATCCATAGAGATTCTACAGCAAATTTTGTTCCCTGGAAAACTTTAATCCTTTCTGACTCAATGCCCTCTAACATAGAGCGCAACCCCTCCACCAATTTGATCAGCTCTATCATTACGATATAGTGTGTATCCAGGTATCACAGTGTCCCACTGGTTATCCTCCTTCCACCATGTCTCTGAGAGTGCAATCATATCTAACCTCTCATTTAGTGCTATATATTCTAACTCTCCCATCTTATTGTTTAGACTTCTAGCATTGGCATACAGGCATTTTAGAGACTGTATTTTATTCATATTAATCTGGCTATTGGTAGGCAGGGGTAATTTGGAATCTTTATGCTCTGTCTGCTCCTTACTCAAGGGCATTTGGGCTACTATACTCCCTTTTGGAACCTCACTGCTTTTGGTAGTATCCTTCAAGGATACCTTTGTCCGAACCATGCACTCCTGGGTGACTGTCGGCTTTCACCTAATTTCTAGTTTAAAAGCTTCTCTATCTCTTTTTTAAAGGTTAATGGCAGCAGTCTGGTCCCATCCTGATTAAGGTGAAGCCCATCCCTTCGGAAGAGCCCCCCCTTTCCCCAGAATGTTCCCCAGTTCCTAACAAATCCAAAACCCTCATCCTTGCACCATTGTCTCATCCACGCATTTCCGGAGCTCTGCCTGTCTTTTGGGTCCTGCACGTGGAACAGGAAGCATTTCGGAGAACGCTATCCTGGAAGTTCTGGATTTCAACTTCCTACCTAAAAGCTTAAATTTAGCCTCCAGAACCTCCCTACCACATTTTCCTATGTCATTGGTACCAACATGTACCAAGACAGCAGACTCCTCCCCAGCACTATCTATGATCCTATCTAGGCAGTGCGTGAGGTCCGCTACCTTCGCACCAGGCAGGCATGTTACCAGGCGATCCTCACGTCCACCAGCCACCCAGCTATCTACATTCCTAATGATTGAATCACCAACTATAACAGCTGTCCTGACCCTCCCCTCATGGACACATGGCCCTGGAGAAACGTCCTTGGTGCGAGAGGGTTTTACATCACCTGGAGGACAGGTCCTAGTTACAGGATCACTTCCTGCCACACCAGGGTGATGCTCTCCTGTCACGTGACCTCTCTCCTCCATGGCAACAGGGATGCTGCCAGACTGAAGGTGGGACTTCAGGACTATATCCCTGTAGGTCTCGTCCATGTACTTCTCTGTCTTTCGTATGTCTTCCAGGTCTGCTACTCTAGCCTCTAGAGAATGGACTCGTTCCCTGAGAGCAAAGAGTTCTTTGCACTTAGTGCATACGTAAGACCTCTCACCAACTGGGAGAAAATCATACATGTGACACTCAATGCAAAAGACCGGAGAACCCCCATCTCGTTGCTGGACTTCTGTCTGCATCTTAGTTTAAAGCTTGTGTTTAGGTCTTTTAAATTCTGTATATAATAAGGATTGGTGTGGATGCTTATACCAATAAAAGTGTATCTAATACCCCTAATACACCTTGTGTACCTGAAGCTTAAGTAATTAATCTCAGGTCCTCTGTGTATGACTGATTTGGATAACGAGCTGCACCTGAGAGCAGCCCCTTTCCTCTAAGATGTGCAAGTACATATAAAACTACAATTACCCCAGGGGTGGGTGGGTGCTGGGGAGGGAGGGAGGGAGATAAGTCCTATTAAAGAGGGCAGTTACAAGGTACCCTGTCCTGAACCCTCAGCAGGGGGGAAGGGGGTACCACACAAAGCACAGTTAGTTGAGAGAGGCAAGGTAAGTTATAGATGAGAAGGCTGAACTAGCACACCACTAAGACAAACAATAAATAATTAAATAAACAGTTAGACAAACAATAAATAAGTAATAAACAGCTAGAACTCACAGCAAGGTGTCACAGGAGACAAATATCCACTTCTCTAGCAGAGCACTGTAAAAAGCACTGCTCTTCTCTGATCAGAGAAAAGCAGACTAAAACAGACTATGCACACGTGGAGGAAACAGGAAGAAGGCTACACAATACCTCAGCAGGGGGGGGGAGGGGGAGGATTCACTCAGGCAGGCTAGGACAGGAAAAAAAGTTTAACACACAGCAGGTTCTGGGGAAAGAGATTTAAGTTTCAATCCCATCTTCCACTCACTCCTTTTTTTCCTTTGAAGTCCACACCATCTGCTTATTTACTCCACTATCTTTCTGGGTAGTTGTTATTTATCGACCCCCTGACAAGCTTACCTCTTCCTTTCTCACTGACTTTGATTTCTGGTCTATCTTCTTTCTTGAACCATCTTCCATTTTCTTCATTCTACTGCCCCTATGCATCAGTATGGTCACTGCCATGTACCTTGTCTTTTTCTCCAGCTGCTCAACCTCAAGCTTCTCCACCTCAGTTCTTTACTTATCTTACCATCATCTGCTAATTTTCATTCTTGCTCCCAACTCACCTCATTCTCAACCAATCTCCACTAACCTATTTAGGAATAGTCAGGCTGTTGATCCTTCAGCTCTTTCCACTGATCTTTCATCAACTCTCTGAGACACTATATCACCTGAGTCTGTTGACTGAAGCAGTCTCTTCTTATAACATTATACTCTCTTCTGCCTTGGATGTTCTTGCTATTCCCATTGCATACCCTGTGAAGCGTACTGCATCTCAGCCTTGGTTGACTTCCAAAATCTGCTACCTAGTTCCTCTGCCTGCTCTGCTGAGCACCTTTGACTTAAATCCTAGGTCCATGCTGACTTCATATACTTCAGATTCATGTCAACCTACTTCCAGTCTGCTATAGCATTCGTCATGCAAGAGAACTATGTCTGGCTGATAAACTCTCTTGCCTCTGACCTTCGCCATTTCTTTGCATTGCTCAACTCTCTCCATGAAGTACCTCAACTTGCTATCCCTCCTTTGCTTTCTGCCCAGTCTTTGGCTGACTATTTCCATTACAAGGTTCACAAGATTAGTCTTGAGTTCTCCACTGGGCCACCTCAACTCCCCTCCTCCCTTTTCATTCTCAGATCTTTCCTTCAACTCCTGTCACCCTTTCTTCCTTTCCTGATGCTTCTCTTTCTCTTGTCCACTACTTATGTGTATCTTATCATACTCTAGTCCCCAGTTTCATTATGGGGGGCATTCTGTGCCGTGAATATCAGAATTGAATGTGCGGGCTAGACATCCAACCCAAGCTCAGCACCTAAACCCGATTCCACCGCCAGCGCTTCCCACACGTACACAGCATTTGTGCAGGGAGCACTGTATGTGGGTGAGAGAGGGCAGAGCCAGGATGGAGTGAGGGAGTAGCCAGATGCCAGGATGTACATAGGCTATGCTGGACAGGCCTCTGTACGCATCCCAAAACCAACATAGACGTCTGGCTTATTCTGATCTGATAGTGGAATAAGTGCCAGGCAGTGCACAGTTTGCGGGCTGCAGCCCCCTGTACCCCATGCTGACACCACGGGAAAGCACCCCCCACTGACAGTTGAATGGTGGTGTGCTGGGGACACTGTTGGACTTCGCATTCAGCGTTTTTGGCTGGACGTGTTGATGCCATGGCAATGGGATGCCAATGCATATTCACACCAGCCAAAGCATTGTGCAGTGGGGACGGGCAGCCTAGGAGATATCTGCCGCAGCAGAATACAGTACACACCAGGCTGTCTAGGTGCCTGATTCCACAATCACGGGTGTGTCCAAATCCCACGATTGCAGGATCGGAAACAATTTGGCCCCCTCCAAGGTTTTGGTGTGCAGATGGCTTAGGCGTGCAGTGCACCTTTTGGAATCAGCCTCCATGTGTCTTTGTCTTGATCAGATCGTAAGCTCTGATGAGAAGGGACTGTGTCTTACATCTATATGTACAGCACAGTGTACGTCTTGCAGCACTATACAAATGATTAGCAGTAATAGTAGCACTAGAATCACCAAGGAGGAAATTGCACATCTTCTCTCCTTCAAACTCACTACCTACTCCTCTGATCTCACTGCCACCCATCTAGTAAGCTCCATTTCCCCTGCTGTCATCCCTTACATCTATCATATCATATCCTCAACTTCTCACTTTCTATTGCAACTGTTCCTGCTGCCTTCAAACATGCTGTTGTGATACCGCTCCTCAGAATAACTTCACTGGATGCTACCAATTATTGGCCCATCTCCCTCCTCCCTTTTGCACCCAAACTACTCAAATGTGCGTTTCACTGCTGCTGTCTCAACTTTCTTTCCTCTCAAGCCATTCTGGATCCACTGCAATCTGACTTTCATCCTCTACATTCTACTGATCCCTCCCTTCTGCACTTTCAGTGTATGCTCTAGTCTAGTGGATCCTCGTCCATTGCTAGCCCCCTCTCAGTTGGTGTACTTTAGGGTTCTGTCTCGGAACATAGTAACAGTTATTAGTGTAGCTGGGTTTAAAATAGGTTTGGAAAAGTTCCTGAAGGAAAAGTCCATAAATCATTATTTAACTGGACTAGCGAAATCCACTGCTTACACCTGGAGTAAGCAACATGGAATCTTTCTACCTTTTTGGGAACCTGACAGGTACTTTTCATCTGGATTGGCCACTGTTGGATGTGTTCAATGGACCTTTGGTCTGACCTAGTATGGCATTTCTTATGTTCTTATGTTCTTCTCTGTCTACACTCATTCCCTTAGTACCCTGATCTCTGCCCATGGTTTTTAGTACCATCTTTATGCTGATGACACTTGGATTACCTCTCTACAACAGAAATCTCTCCAGGAATTCAGGTCCAAATCTCAGCCTGCTTGTCTGATATTACTGTCTGGATACCCCACTGCTATCTGAAACTGAACATGGCTAAGATATAGCTGGTTATCTTTCCCCCAAACCCGCTTCCCCCCTTCCTCCCTTCTCTATTTCTAGAAACACAGAAACATGACAGCAGAAAAAGACCATATGTCCTATCTAGTCTGCCTTTCCATATCAACTATTATAGTCTCTTTTTTTTCCTTTAGAGATCTTCTGTGTCTGCTCCATGCTTTCTTGAATTCAGATACTGGATCCCTCTTGCACCCCAATTTGGGGTCGCTAACACTAAGTCAAGGAGATCTTACAGGCCTCCCAAAAACCCTTCACCAGATGGGCTTATGCCTTTAAGTGGAGAGGGCTCTCCTTCTGGTGTGCGGAAAGGGAGGAGAATCCCTTCTCCTTCCATGTGCAACTAGTACTCCAGTACCTACTACCTGTCACACACCAGACTGAAATCTAACTCGGTGAGGGTACATCTGAGCGCCATAGTTGCTCACCACCACCCTATCGAGGGAACGACCCCTCTCAAGCCAGCCCCTTGTCTCCAGGTTCCTCCGGGGCCTCCTGTTATCCAACCCCCTTCTCCGCCCTCCAGCGGCAGAGTGGGACCTCAACATGGTTCTCTCCCAGCTCACCAAACCGCCGTTCAAGCCCCTGGCCACTTGCCACCTATGGTACCTATCTTGGAAAGTGGCCTTCCTGGTGGCCCTTATGTCCGCTCATAGAGTGAGCAAACTCCAGTCCCTGGTGGCAGATCCACCATATACAAAGTTCTACAAGAACAAGGTAGTGCTTCGCACGCATCCCAAATTCCTCCCGAAGGTGGTGTCTCCTTTCCACCTCAATCAAGAGGTGGTCCTCCCCATCTTCCTTCTGCGGCCTCATGTTGGCAGTGAGAAACTAGTACTTCATACAATGGATTACAAATCGGCCCTGTCCTTCTACTTACAGCGGATGTCTAGACTATTGCAACTTGCTCTTCACTGGTCTCCCATTGACTCATCTATTTCCTCTTTAATCTGTCAGAACATGGCTAATCTTCTATCTGTGTCATAATGCTCACATAACACCTCTTCTCAGTTCACTTTACTCTCTATCTGTTTCTGCATACAGCTCAAACTTCTGACCTACAAAAGCATTCATTATGCAGTTCCTCAGTACCTCCTCTCATCTCTCCCTAAACCCCTCCTCAGCAACTTTGCTCATCAAGCAGATCACGTTTATCTATTTCCTTCTTTTCTGCTGCCAACTCCGGCCTCCATTCTTTCCACTTTGCTGCACTGTATGCCTGGAATAGACTACCTGTATCAATGTGTCAGGCTCCATTTCTGGCCCAATTCAAATCAAGGTTACAAACTCATCTCTTGAAGGCTGATTTTGGATCCTGACACCCTTATTCTACTGTTTACACCCTAGTGTACTTCAATCATTTACCTTAAGAATTCCCTATTACCCTGTTTGCTGTTTGATTGTTTTAGCAGACTGTAAGCTCTGTGGAGCAGGGACTGTCTCTTATGTATATGTGTACAGCGCTGTGTATGCCTAGTAGTGCTATATAAATAAGTAGTAAAAGTAGCAGCAGTGAAAAATCAGTCTGGTTAACTTCTGAAATTAATTGAACAGATCTTTTGAATACCAATCCTAAGGGGTATGTTTATTAATCAGCGGTAGCGGCTTCCTTGCGATATCGGAGCCGCAGCCCCGCTCCGATATCGAATGGAAGCAGCTACCGCTGATTAGTAAGCATACTCCTAAATGTTCAGGTTTAATTTTCATATATGCACTGCATTTCTTTTTCACTACCTTTATCTGCTTCTTGGATTCTCTTTTAGGCATGTTCAATATCACTTCCTAGGATGTTGGCTCAGATGATCTACTGCTGCTTTGTTTGACAGGTGGCTTACTTTACTTGTATTTGATTCTTCTTGTTCTTGTAGTTCAGCTGATTCTATGCTAATTTCACATATTTGCTCAGGTTCTTCTTTCATTGTAGTGTGATTTTTTCCTGTATTTTTAATTTAATTCACAGATTTATATTCCACATTATCCAGCAGGAGGAACACAGTGGTTTATTAAAATGCTTTTTGGTTTTTGGTTTTAATTTTACATTCAGGTATTTTTCTTTGAGGGCTTACAACCTAATTTTGTACCTGCGGCAATAGAGAGTTAAGTGATTTGTGGAAAATCACAAGGAGCAGCAATGGAATTCAAACCAGGTTTCTCAGCCCATTGCTCTAATCATTAGGCTAATTTTACTTTTCTTAATTCTTGTGTAGTCATAGTGCTGGTACTTGGGTTTACTACAAAAATCCCCTATTAATTATTTTGTGCAAAACTGTGTATCCCTTGGTATATTTACTGGTTTTGATGAGAATCCCTTCCACAGTTCTTTTCTGCAGTTTGGTAGATTTCTTTTTTGCGATCTGAACATATGGAGGGCAACATTCATCTTACTGGCTACAGCATAAGATAAGTTGATATCTTTTTCGCTTAACTTTATGCCTGATATGCCTGAATATGCAGTTCTAAACTTAAATGGTCAAATTTACCTATTTAAATTAGGACAGTTCTCCTAGGACAAGCAGGATATGTGTCAGCCACACCTGGTGATGTCATCCGATGGCGCCATGCGGAAGTGCTCTCTAGAGCTCAGATTTCTCTGAGCATGTGAGGAGGTCCCACCTCCCCGGCCCGCCCCTAGCCAGATCAATTTTTTTTCTTCCGCCTTTGCCTCAAGATGGAATTGCTAGCTCTCTAGAAGAAAAAATGCCCAAACCGGGTTTTAAAAAGTGCTTCCAATGCAAACGAAAGATGAATGCTACAGACACTCACCAGTCCTGCCTCCGATGCCTCGGGGCAGGGCACAACATCCAAGATTGTTCCAGCTGCGCACGGATGTCCCCCAAAGCGAGAAAGTACAGGGGGCATACACTGAAAGAATTCTTATTCTCCTCAGAGCCCGCGCCTGCAGTAGTATCCACTCCGGCAGCTCCCAGGACCAACGGAGGGCAGCAGCACAGGATGTGCTCTGTAGAGCCTCCATCCCCGGCCACTCTGCACAAGACGCCAACGCACCGCCCGGACAACTGGCCTCGGACTCTCCTGCGACCCCTGCGGCTTTTCCGGTAGGCTCTCCAGCGATGGCAGACTTCCCCCGGGTTTCCCCCATGCCATGCGGTCCCTCCAGCTACAGCCAAGATGGCGCCATCCACGTGGTTCTGCCTGGCTCCGCCTCTGGACCCGCCCCCTCTGCCCGGATTGGCCGAGGCCTGTCTTCCTCCAGCCGCGCCGACGCCGCTTTGCCTCCTCAGGGCAGGGAATCCCCTCTCCGCTCCAGAGCGTCCCGAGCCGACAGCAGCCCCAGCGCAGAGGAAAACCACCGGCGCGAGAGAGGAAACTGGCAAGAAGACAATAAGGCAGCAGCAGGCAAGCACCGCAGCAGAGGAAAGGGGGATGGACATAAAAGAAAGCGCCGAAGCCAGCATAAAAGGAGAGACAGCTCCTATGACCGCGGGTGTTGCAGAAGCAGGCGGTCCAGCTCTAGCAGAAGGAGTTCCTATGGTAGCCCTTCCCATGGCCACATGAGGAGCAGGCACCGCTCACGGTCCAGCTCTTTCTCTTCCGGGAGGCACAGGAGCAGCCGCTCATCGGATAAAGGCACATCTGCGGCTATCCTGCAGCTGCTGGCATGCCTGGTGGACCAAACAGCGCCTCCAGCCCAGCTCCTTGAACGATCAGGCTCCAAAGAGGTGATACAAGCACCAATAGCACAGCCTAGCCCTGTGCGGTCCAGCACTCCACAAACATCCTCCTGGACGCCTCCCAGAACACGGTCTCCCTCACCAGAGCAAGTCTTGACCTCTGGGGAGAGCGACGAGGAGGGAGCGGACCCAGACTCCTCCATCTCCAAGACCACACCGGATGAACCAGAGGAACCACAGTGTCAGTTGCCACCAGAGGATCTTACCTACCACAAATTCCTGAGGAAGGTGGTAACTAAGCTTGGCCTTCTAACAGAGGATGCCGCTGGGGAAAAGGATCCAGAGGTCATGAAATACCTCAGTAGCCCTAGACCGGCTCTAGCCCTACCGCTCCACCGGAAACTGCAGGACAAACAGTCAATAATATGGCAGTCACCAGCCTCCGGCCATGCTTGTTCCAGGAAGTTAGACAACAAATACCTCCTCCACATGGCTCCGGGATTCAGTAAATCTCAGCTCCCACACCAATCTATTGTGGTGTCTTCTGCGCTAAAGAAGGTAAAATCCTCGTGCACACAGGCTAACCACCCACCAGGCCGAGACCCTAAGCTCCTCGACGACATGGGGAGGAAAGCCTACCAAGGAGCTATGCTCAGCGCCAAAGTAGCAGCGCACCAGTTCCAACACATCCTATTCCAGGATGCCCTCCTGGCTGAACTCAAGGGTCAACTTTCAGCACTACCCAAGGACATTCAACTGACAGCCTCAGCTACATTACAGGACCTGGCCGAATGCAGCAAACACTTGATGAGCACGGCCTTTGACGCCTTCGACACAGCCATCAGAACAGCTGGCACGGCCATATCAGCCCGCCGCTGGGCATGGCTGCGAGCGTCCGGCCTCAGGGAAGACACCCACGATAAAATCGCGGATGCGCCCTGTTCGGGCGAGTCACTCTTTGGCGACAAGGTGGCGGATACTGCTAATGGCCTTAAAGAGGATTGCACCACCTTGCAAACACTGGCGGCGGACGGACTCGAACGCTACTCCTCGTCACAAAAAGGGAGTTATTACCGCAAACCATTCTCCTCCTCCAGAAGATTTTACAACTCTAATCGGAGATGGCAAGCGCCTAAGTGCAAGCAACCCTACTACCCCGCCTCCTCCTTTCAGAGGCAACAGCCGAGGGAGCGCAAACAGAAAAAGCAAAACTCCCAGCAGTCCGGTAAGAACACCACCTCCTTCTGACAACTCGGCTCGGCCAGGGCCAATTCCTGGAGCCCCAGCAACTCTACCAGTGGGGGGCCGGCTATCCATGTTCTTGCAGGCATGGCAGGCGATCACCACGGACAAGTGGGTCCTCCAGATCATCCAATAAGGCTACTGCCTACATTTCTCCTCCCCACCGTGGCAACGCTTGTAGCCCATCAGCCAGATCCCGCCGCACCTAACAGCACCACTGTCGGACCTTCTGCAACACCTCCTCTCTGCTCGTGCGATAGAGCGGGTGTCCCCCGGGGAGATCAACACTGGCTTCTACTCATGGTACTTCCTTATCCCCAAGAAGTCCAGTGGTCTCTGTCCGATTCTGGATCTCTGCAAACTGAACAACTTCATCACGAAGGAGAAGTTCAGAATGTACTCTCTCAACTCCATCCTACCTCTCTTAAAAGCGGGAGACTGGATGGCGACTCTGGATCTGCAGGATGCATACTCCCACATTCCAGTCCACGAACTAGATAATAGGGGAAAGCCGACAGTCGCCCAAGAGCGCATGGTTCGGAAGAATGTATCCTTGAAGGATACTACAAAAAGCAGAGAGGTTCCAAAAAAGAGTAAAGTAGCCCAAATGCCCTCGAGTATGGAGCAGACAGAGCTTAAAGATCCCAAATTACCCATGTCTACCAATAGCCAAATTAATATGAATAAAATACAGTCTCTAAAATGCTTGTATGCAAATGCTAGAAGTCTAAAAAACAAGATGGGAGAGTTAGAATATATAGCACTAAAAGAGAGGTTAGATATGATTGGAATATCAGAGACATGGTGGAAGGAGGACAAACAGTGGGACACTGTGATACCTGGGTACAAACTACATCGTAATGATAGAGCTGATCAAATTGGTGGAGGGGTTGCGCTCTATGTTAGAGAGGGTATTGAGTCAGAAAGGATTCATGTTTTGCAAGAAACAAAATTTGCTGTAGAATCTCTATGGATTGAAATTCCATGTAAAAAGGGGAAGGCGATGGCAGTGGGGGTGT
This sequence comes from Ichthyophis bannanicus, assembly GCA_033557465.1. NCBI lineage: Eukaryota > Metazoa > Chordata > Amphibia > Gymnophiona > Ichthyophiidae > Ichthyophis > Ichthyophis bannanicus. The sequence continues at coordinate 379,781,034 of CM066037.1, read as the reverse complement.
ACTATCGTCCGCCTGGCCAGAATGAACAAATGGATGATGAAATGCTCAAAGAAATCAAGGAAGCTAGCAAAAGTTACAGTGCAGTAATAATAATGGGTGATTTCAATTACCCCGGCATCGACTGGGTCAGTGTCACAGCAGGACATGCTAGGGAGATAAAGTTCCTAGATGAAATAAATGACTGCTTCTTGGAGCAGCTGGTTCATGAACCGACCAGAGGGGAAGCCATATTAGACCTAGTCCTTAGTGGAACACCAGATCTAGTGCAAGAGATAAGGATGTTGGGGCCACTTGGCAATAGTGATCATAGCATGATCGCCTTTGATTTAATTAGTGGAGGAGGGATAGTAAGGAAATCCACAGTACTACCCTTTAACTTTCGAAAGGGAGACTATGATAAAATGAGGAAAACAGTTAAGAAAAAACTAAAAGGAGCAGTTGCAAAGGTTAAAGACGTACATCAAGCTTGGATGTTGTTGAAAAATACTATCTTGGAAGCCCAGACCAGCTGTATTCCACGCTTTAAGAAAAGTGGAAGGAAGTCCAAAAAACTGCCAGCATGGTTTAAAGGTGAGGTCAGAGAGGCTGTTGTTGCCAAAAAAGCATCTTTCAGGAAATGGAAAAAAAGAGCCAAATGACGAAACCTGGAAACAGCACAAGCACTGACAAGTCAAATGCAAGGCATTGATAAGGCAGGCAAAGAGAGAATTTGAGAAGAAGCTTGCTGTGGAAGCAAAAACACGAAATAAAGACCTTTTCAAGTACATTCGTAGCAAAAAACCTGTGAGAGAGTCAGTTGGTCCATTAGATGATAAAGGGGTTAAAGGAGCACTAAGAGGCGACAAGGCGATAGCGGAGAGACTGAATGAATTCTTCGCTTCAGTCTTTACTGAGGAAGATGTAGGGATGTTACCCATGACTGAAGTGGTATTTAAAGGTGCGGAAGAATTGAAGGAAATATCGATACAAGGGTGTTGAAAGAACTGAAATATGAGATTGCAGACCTGCTATTAGTAATCTGTGAACTATCATTAAAATCATCTCTAATACATGAAGATTGGAGGATCGCCAATGTAACACCAATTTTTAAAAAGGGTTCCAGGGGTGATCCGGGAAACTACAGACCGGTGAGCCTGACGTCAGTACCGGGAAAAATGGTAGAAACCATCATAAAGAATAAATTTACTCAGCATGTAGATAGTCACGACCTAATGGGAGACAGCCAACATGGCTTTAGACAAGGAAGATCTTGTCTTACTAATCTGTTATGTTTTTTTGAAGGAGTGAATAAACAGGTGGACAAAGGTGAGTCGGTTGATATTGTGTATCTGGACTTTCAGAAAGCCTTTGACAAGGTCCCTCATCAGAGACTTTTGGTAAAACTAAAGAGTCATGGGATAGGAGGCAGTGTACTATTGTGGATCAGGAACTGGTTAAAAGATAGAAAGCAGAGGGTAGGGCTAAATGGCCAATTTTCCCAATGGAGAAAGGTGAATAGTGGTGTACCCCAGGGATCTGTGCTGGGTCCGCTGCTTTTTGACATATTCATAAATGACCTGGAAAGTGGAATAACGAGTGAGGTTATCAAATTTGCAGATGACACAAAACTATTTAAAGTTGTTAAAACCCAAGAGGATTGTGAAAAATTGCAAGAGGATCTTGATAAATTGGAAGACTGGGCATCAAAATGGCAGATGAAATTTAATGTGGACAAGTGCAAGGTTATGCACCTAGGGAAGAACAACCCAAACTATGGTTACATGATGCAAGGTTCCACATTAGGAACCACCACCCAGGAAAAAGATTTAGGCGTCATTGTGGATACCATGTTAAAACCCTCGGCCCAGTGTGCAGCGGCAGCCAAGAGAGCAAATAGAATGCTAGGTATGAAAAGGAAAGGAATGGAAAATAAAACAAAAGATATTATAATGCCTCTATATCGTTCCATGGTGAGACCGCACCTTGAATATTGTGTGCAATTCTGGTCGCCGTATCTTAAAAAGGATATAGCGATTTTAGAAAAGGTTCAGAGAAGAGCCACCAAAATGGTAAAGGGGATGGAAGGATACTCCTATGAGGAAAGGCTAAAAAGGTTAGGGCTCTTTAACCTGGAAAAGAGACGGCTGAGGGGAGATATGATAGAAGTCTATAAATTAATGAACGGAGTGGAACGGGTAAACGTAGATCGATTGTTTACGTTATCAGAATATAAAAAGACTAGGGGACATGCAATGAAGCTACAGGGTAAACTATTTAAGACTAATAAAAGAAAATATTTTTTCACTCAACGTGTAATCAAACTCTGGAATTTGTTACCGGAGGATGTAGTAAAGGCTGTTAGTGTAGCTGGGTCTAAAAAAGGTTTGGACAAGTTCCTGGAGGAAAGGTTCATAAACCATTATTAAGAAGTGACCGAAGATATCAATGCTTGACCCAGTACAAGCATTGTGGAACTTGTGTCTCTTGGGGAAACTGCTAGGTACATATGACCTAGATTGGCCACTGTTGGAAACAGAATACTGGGCTTGATGGACCTTGGTCTGACCCAGTATGGCATATCTTATGTTCTTATGTTCTTATGAATCGCACAGGAAATTCCTGCGCTTCATAGCGCTGGGAGTCCACTACCAGTACCGTGTTCTTCCCTTCGGGCTCTCCCTGGCGCCCAGAGTTTTCACAAAGTGTGTAGCGGTTGCCGCATCACACCTACGCAAACAAGGCATCGCCATTTTTCCCTACCTGGACGACTGGCTGCTCTCGGCGCCCTCGGCCTCCGAGCTCAGGATTGCCGTGCGATCAACAACAGACCTGCTATGCCGGCTGGGCTTCCTCCTCAACAAAGTGAAGTCTCGCCTGGAACCAGCCCAGAACATAGAATTCATCGGGGCGATAATCGACACCTGTGCCTCGAAAGCTTTTCTTCCCAAGCAGTGGGTGAAGGTCATCACGTCCCTAGCCGAAAAGATGTCCACGTCCAAACAGACCACAGCGCGCTGCATCCTACGCCTCTTGGGTCACATGGCAGCGACAACCTCGGTTCTGCCTCTGGCGAGATTACATATGCGCATCCTTCAGTGGCACCTCCGGACCCACTGGAAGCAACTCTCCCAGCTGCTCAATACCCGTGTCCCCATCAAGGCCAAAGTCGTGAAAGATCTCCACTGGTGGACAGATCAGAGCAACCTCTCAGCGGGCAGGGATCTCCAACCGTTCGGCTACCAGCTTGTCCTCACCACAGATGCGTCCCCCACAGGATGGGGAGCCCACCTTCCGCACCTCAGCACTCAGGGAGCCTGGTCCAGAGCAGAGCGATCTTTACACATCAACCGTCTCGAGCTCCGGGCAGTCAGGTATGCAGTGCAGACCTTCAAGGCTCAGCTGGCTGGAAAGTCCATCCTTGTCCAGACAGACAACCAGGTGACCATGTTCTACATCAACAAACAAGGGGGCATGGGATCACGTCCCTTATGCAAAGAGGCCCTCGCGACATGGTACTTAGCCCTGGCCAACAACTGCATCCTACAAGCAACCTATCTCCCCGGGGATCAGAACGCCCTAGCGGACAGGCTGAGCAGGCAGCTCCAGCCCCACGAATGGACACTCCACACAGACGTAGCAGGCAGCATCTTCAGGCATTGGGGAACTCCCCAGATCGACCTCTTCGCAACAGAGTTCAACACAAAGTGCCTGTTATTCTGCTCCAAGCACCCGTCACGAAGGAGAATAGCCTCGGATGCTTTCACGGTGCCCTGGGGGAGGTGGGCGCTAGCGTACGCCTTTCCCCCAACTCCTCTTATTGCAGCAATGATACAGCGGATCATCATGGACAGGGTGCACGTAATACTGATCGCCCCCTACTGGCCACATCAAATGTGGTTCTCCCTTCTACTTCGACTAGCTCAGGAGCCGCCGATCCGGTTACCAGTGAGACCAGACCTGCTCACCCAGAATGACGGCAGCACCCTGCACCCAAACCTACAAACCCTAGCCTTGACAGCCTGGAGATTGAGAGGATGAATCTCGCCTCCCTCCTACTACCTTCGGAAGTGCAGCAGATAATCCTGACTGCCAGGAGACCTTCCACAAGAAAATCGTATAGCCTCAAATGGAAGCGTTTCAGCCTTTGGTGTACAAACCAAGGCCTCAACCCAGTCTCTTGCCCCGTACCTAAGGTCCTGCAGTACCTCTCCACTCTTTTCAGCCTCGGATTAAAACCGCAATCCATCAAGGTCCACCTCGCAGCGATTGCATCTCTACACGAACACCGGAGTGGTTCTGCCACGGGTTCCCTCGCAGCGCTGCCCATCGTGGCGCAGTTCATGAGAGGCCTCATGAACCTGCAACCCCCAGCCCAGAAGCCAGTGCCTTCATGGGACCTCAACGTTGTCCTGCAGCAGTTGATGCAAGAATCCTTCGAGCCACTTCACACGGTGGATAGGAAATTCATGTCCTGGAAAACACTCTTCCTCATCGCCATCACCTCAGCCAGGAGGATCAGCGAGCTGCAGGCACTTGTGGCTCATCCACCGTACAATAAGCTCCTCCATAACCGAGCATCTCTACGGACTCATCCAAAGTTCGTCCCCAAGGTCGTCTCTGCTTTTCATGTCAACCAGTCGGTCGAACTTCCCATGTTCTTCCCAGCTCCACATTCCTCTCTGGAGGAGCAACAACTTCACTTACTGGATTGTGTCAGAGCCTTACGCATCTACATCGACAGAACAGCCGCTGTTAGGCTGGGGACTCAGCTCGTCATGTCGTTTGATCCTAACAGGCCTGGATGGCCCGTCACCAAGCGCACGCTCTCCTGTTGGATATCGGACTGCGTTGCGTATTGCCTTCATAAGGCGGGATCCCTTCCAGCGAATAAGGCGGGGGCGCACCAGCTCTGTGCTCTAGCAACCTCACTCGCCGACCTGCAGGAGATTCCGGTGAGCAACATCTGCAAAGCCACCACCTGGTCCTCACAGCTCACCTTCCAGAAACACTACTGCCTTGACCTCCAGGCTGAGACCGACAGCTCATTTGGCAGAGCGGTCCTGTCTGCGGCCACAGCTACGGCGGTCATCGAGCTCTGCCGACCCAAGGACACTACCTCTCGTTGAGACTTGAGGTCGGGCCGCCCAGGCTCAGCTGTCTCGGACATCAACCATACTGACTCAATAGTTCCTAAGGTCTAGACCACATGGTGACGGGGACACAGTTCTGTTTTGCACAGTTGATGTTTACTATGTTTGATGTTTACATTGCTATGTTTGCACACTGCCTCATGGTACATTAATGTTTGCACTGCACACGTTGATGTTTACTATGCTCTGTTTGCACATTGCACTATGGCACCTTGCTGTGTTCGCATATCCTGTTTTACCATACTATGCTTGCACATATCTGCACTAGATATTGCTGTGTTGCACCTCACCAATAAATGCCTGTCGCTCCAGAGTGAGTACAAAGGTCTCTGTAGCATGAATGTTCTGTCGCATGCCTCCCTCATACTCCACAGCGCATCACAGCATAGCTTGGGAGGCACCAGGTGTGGCTGACACATATCCTGCTTGTCCTAGGAGAAAACGGAGTTACTTACTTGTAACAGGAGTTCTCCGTGGACAGCAGGATAGGTCAGCCACACGAACCCACCCACCTCCCCTGTATGAGGGTGGCCTGCACCGGCCCATGCCCTAGCCAGTACGGCATAGCTAATCATTAACTGATCTGGCTAGGGGCGGGCCGGGGAGGTGGGACCTCCTCACATGCTCAGAGAAATCTGAGCTCTAGAGAGCACTTCTGCATGGCGCCGTCGGATGATGTCACCAGGTGTGGCTGACCCATCCTGCTGTCCACGGAGAACTCCTGTTACAGGTAAGTAACTCAGTTTTATTTGTGCAATCCTAAAGATATTCAGATAGCCCTGAATATCAGCATTAGTTGCATAACCTTTGTCCCAAACCCCAGAATATAGTTCAGGATCTTTGTTTTTCTCAGTAATTGACCCATTACTGCAGGAGGCTGATAGTGGAGCCTATTTGATGCTGTTTCTGGACATTTCAGTCGTCTCTGAAACTGTAGTGTAATCAGTCTTTATAGACAGAGTTCTCAGACTTAGTCTAGGTAGAGTTGAACGTGCCTGATTTATTTCCTTTTTGTCTGGGTATTCTTAGCAGATACATGTAGGTAGTCACATCTGGCTCAGGGAGTACACAAGGATCTTTACTCTTCACCAAAAACCTGAACAAGGTATCTTGTTGTTGTTAAGTGCCGTCGAGTCGGAGTCGACTCATGGCAACCCTCTGGATAGCTATCCTAAATTGTGTTCGGTCTTCAGTCAGGCAGCTCATTGTTGACAGACTGGTACCCATAGCTGCTTTTATTGTATCGATCCATCTCATTGCTGGCCTTCCTCTTTTGCGTTGACCTTCTATCTTGCCAAGCATAATGTCTTTCTCTAATGATTTCTCTCTTCGCATGATGTGTCCAAAGTATGAAAGTCGAAGTCTTGTCATCTGAGCTTCTAAAGAAAGCTTAGGTTTGATCTCCTCTAGTACCGACTGGTTTGTTCTTCGGGCAGTCCATGGTATACACAGTATTCGCCACCAGCACCATAATTCAAAGGCATCAATTTTCTTCCTATCTGTCTTTTTCACTGTCCAGCTTTCACATCCATATGATGTTATTGAAAATACCATGGCTAGAACAAGTCGAATCTTTGTATGGAGAGAGACATCTCTGCTCTTGAGAATCTTATCTAGGTCTTTCATAGCCATTCTGCCAAGAGCAATGCATCATCTGATTTCTTGACTGCTTGTTGCTTCTTTATTGATAGTTGATCCAAGTAGGTTAAAGTTGTTCACAATTTCAATTTCTTCTCCTTCAACGATGAACCTGTTAATTATGCCAGTTGTCATAATCTTTGTCTTCTTTACATTAAGGTGCAGGCCCATTTTGAGACTATGTTCTTTGATTGTGAGAAGCAAATGTTTCAGATCATCTTCACTTTCAGCCAGTAATGTGGTATCATCAGCATAGCGAAGGTTGTTGATGAGTCTTCCACCAATCTTCACCTCTATTGTCTTCATACAATCCTGCTTCTCTGATTTGTTCTGCATATAAATTAAACAGGTAGGGGGAAAGTATGCAGCCTTGTCTTACACCTTTGCTTATTTTAAACCATTCTGTTTCTCCTTGTTCCGTTCGAACTGCTGCTTCTTGATCAATGTACAGATTGCGCAAGAGAACGATCAGGTGTTCTGGTATACCCATGCTTCTTAATGTGGTCCAGAGTTTCTCATGGTTTACACAGTCAAAAGCCTTGCTATAGTCGATAAAGCACAAATAGATATCCTTTTGGTATTCTTTAGTCTTTTCAAGGATCCATCTCACATCTGCAATGATGTCTCTCGTTCCTCGCCCTTTCCTGAACCCTGCTTGCACTTCAGGTAGTTCTTGTTCCAGGTATGGTTGTAGTCTCTTTGAATAATCTTCAGTAGAATCTTGCTGGCATGTGGGATCAGAGCGATTGTGCGATAATTTCCACAGTCAGTTGGATCACCTTTCTTTAGTATTGGTATAAACACAGATCTTTTCCAGTCAGTTGGCCATGATGTTGTCTTCCATATTTCTTGGCAGAGCCTTGTGAGTACGGTAACAGCTGCATCAGATTGCTGCAATACTTCTATGGGAATGCTATCAGTGCCTGGTGCTTTGTTCTTTGATAAGGCTTTCAATGCTGCTTCAACTTCTTCTTTCATCACCAATGGTTCCCGATCATAAGGTACAGGTTGAAACTGCTGTTGGTCCACTTGATCTTTATCATATAAAAACTCTGTATATTCCTTCCACCTTTTCTTCATCTTCTCAGCATCATTCAACATAGAACCTTGAGCATCTTGTAACATTCCAATTCGAGGCTGGAACTTTTTCTTTAACTCTCTTAGCTTTAGGAAAGCCGATCTTGTTCTCCCTCTAATAGTTTCTGCTTCTATTTCCTTGCAAGTGTCATTGTAGTACTTTTCCTTGTCCTGTCTTGCTGCACGTTGGAAATCTCTGTTGAGTTCTGCGATTGTCTTTCTTTCACCTCTCATCACTAAAAAGTATTCCTACACTCTAACAATCCATTATCAACGAGTTGAAATTTAATACAAGGGATTTTGCTTATTCTTTCTCTCGGGTCTCAGACTTCACAATGGCATTGTATTCTGGGTGTTGTAAAATCCCAGTGCTATGCCTGTTAGCATCAATGACCCAATTTTATGCAAAATTATTCCCTTTATCACATTTGTCTTCAAGCAACTATTGCTGGTATTGTGGCTTAATTTCTACTTAGCTTATATTGTTTAATTCTCAGTAAAAGTTGCTCGATTCGAATTCCTTATCTTGACGTCCCAACGCTGTAATTGAAGCGCCCCCGCGTTTCACTATTCAGGTTCTTCAAGGGACCAGAAATCCAACTATAATAAACAACAAGCACACATCGCTTATCTAAAATCCAACCCTAATTAAAACTTACTATTTCTGCCCTCTTGAAACTGTTTGTATAAGCTAACCACTCAATGAGGAAAATATAAATGAATTACCTGACATATCGATGCTGCCCACGTCTTACTATCAGACCAGTATTCACTTGGGAACCTCTAACGGTCTCAAAACGCCGCGCATGCGGACTAAAGTTTTTGTCTCTTTAAATAGATCTTTTAGACTCCACCTACCTCTCAAAAAGTTTTTCTTACTTTTCCTACGACATAGGAACTTCCTTTCATTATAAATTTGACCTTCTCATTTGATGATCACCTCTATTCAGATTTTACAAACACACTCCCCAATCTACCACAATGTTTAGCCCCTCTGGTTGGACCGACCCTAACTGGTAAATCCATTTTTGTTCTTTAAACAATAGGGTCTGTTCTCGTGTCCTTCCCTGTATTCCCTTATGTATCTGTTCTTTACACCAACATTTAAGATCTTTAAAAGAATGACCCCATGCTTCACAATGGGATACTAAAGGAGCTTCCATCTTTTTACATCGTAACCTGCTTTCATGCTCTTTCATTCGAATCCTAAACATGCGAATCGTTTTTCCTATATATAGTAAGCCACATGGGCACTGCACTGCATATACTATATAAGTCGATTCACAAGTAGTACTGCTTTTTAACCGGTATGTTACACCTTTATAAGTAAATTGATTTATCTCGTTGGAAATGTAACAGATGGCACAGTGGCCACATATCTTGTGGCCTAAATTTCCTGCTCTCAATTCTGACGGCCTTCCAACCGGTAATACCATCGGACTTAAATACTCTTTTAGATTTCTACTTCGTTGCCAGACACACCGGATACGGTAATGCTGCATGCTCGGCAATGTCCATAAAACCATACTGTTCTTTTTTATACTTTTTTGTATGGCCATGCTTATAGGGAAATATTTTGTCACAAAATGCACATACTCCATATCGTGTTTCTCCCTAACTGGACGTGGGCTTAAAAGCCACAATCGATTATAATATAGAGCCCGTTTATAAGCTCTAGTGATCAAGTGTCGCGGGTAGCCTCTCTGTAAAATATTTTTTCCCAGTTGACTTGATTGATGTTTAAAATCATCTCTGCTCGAGCAATTTCACCGATATCGTAAAAACTGGGAAAACGGGATATCAATTTCTTTCTCCTCTGGCTTTAGCTTCTCTGCGTTTCTGGGCAATTTTCAGTTTCTTCCGTCATCCATTTTGGCCGTTTTTGCTTTTTCACCTTTTGTAGAGACTTCTCGCTTTCTTCCAACACAACTTTCTTGATGTCATTCCATAACTCTTCCGGAGCTCTGTCATTTGTATCTAAAGCAGCAAATCGATTTTTCAGGCAGTCTTTAAATTCCAGTGGTATATTCTCAAGGTCATATTTTGCTGCATTCATGAGTGGTTTGCTCTTTTTCAACTTTAGCTTGAGTTTGCATACTAGTAGTTGATGATCTGTACCACAGTCAGCTCCAGGTTTTGTCTTTGTTGACATTACAGAGCTTTTCCATCGTTGACTTCCACAGATGCAGTCAATTTGATTTTTATACAATCCATTGGGTGAAGTCCATGTGTACAGTCGCCGCTTGTGTTGCTGGAAGAAGGTGTTTGAGATGAATAGATCATTGGTCTTGCAGAATTCTATCAGTCTTTCTCCAGCTTCATTTCTGTTGCCAAGTCCATATTTTCCAACTACTTTGCCTTCTTCTTTGTTGCCAACTTTTGTGTTCCAGTCACCCATGACTATCAGGATATCCTGTTTACATGTTCTGTCAATTTCAGCTTGTACTTGTTCATAGAACACTTCAATTTCATTCTCTTCTGCAGCTGTTGTTGGGGCATATACTTGAATTATAGTTGTGTTGATAGGCAATCCTCGTAAACGAATAGAGATTAAGCGTTCACTGACTGCATTGTATTTCATTACAGTTCTTGCAAGTTTCTTCTTTATTATAAATGCAACACCATTTCTTCTTTGTCTTTCATTTCCAGCATAGTAGACCATGTGATCATCTGATGCAAAGTGCCCCATGCCAGTCCATTTCAGTTCGCTGACACCCAACAGATCAAGTTGTACACGTTCCATTTCATTCTTGACCACCTCCAACTTCCCTTGGTTCATGCTTCGTACGTTCCATGTTCCAATGCGTAAGACATCTTTACAGCTTCTGACTCTCATTTCATGCGCAGTCTAAAATCAATATCCAATTGTCTCAAAAACTTGCATGATGCCATATTTTATTTAACCTATTTATGGCATCACTAGACAAGTTTTTGTGACATTCGGATATTGATTTTAGACTGTATGCAATCCATGTAATATATCTTGCACAAATTTGGTGAGGATAAATACACCTCTAGCATTTACTGGCCACAGTCCTTTGGGGTTTGTGGAGAGAAGGAGGATTTGTCTTCCTTGTGCCACTCCATCTGTTGCACAGAAATCAGGGACAAATCAGGAACAAAAGGCAGCTGGCAACATGGGACTCTAATTGAGGAGAATCCTTGAAAAATGGGTACATATGGTAAGACTGCTCAAGTGAAGAAGGCAAATGGTTCTTCAAACAGAAGTTTGAAGACTATTTTCTGCCTAGTCATCATCTCTAGGTTTAGGTCATTATATGCAATCAAGTGACTCTGTTTTGGAAGAAACAATACATGTGAAGGAATCTTCAGGTTTACTAAGGCCCTGATTCAGCAAGGCAACTTGCGGGGCTGCATGTCCCAGTGCAATGTGCAGCTCCACAAGCTGTCCTGCCTGTATTCCCCCACAGGCCAGAGCAGCAGTACGGGGAGAGCCGGAGGGAGGGGGCAGAGTGTGGGCAGAGCGGGGGCAGGCCGAGGCGGCAGGACGTACAGGGCCGATTCAGGTCACGGTCCTGTATGTCCTGTGACTGGGGGTGGGATGTGCCGTGACTGGGGGTGAGACGTGCTGCTTATTCCATCATGGAGGTGGAATAAGCAGCTTCAAAGACCGCGATCGGGTCTAGGAACCCCCTGATGACAGGGAGCAGCACAAGATGGGTCCCTGCTGCCCGATCCAGGCCCAGCCGGCCCCGCCGAGGGTCAGGTGGCGGGCTGATAGGAGTTTGGCAATTCTGCAGGGAGACCAGCATGCGGGGTGGACGTCCTTGAGTGCATGCAGGAGCATGCCGGGCCATCTCAGGGCCTGAACCAGCACCCGCGGGAACGTCTGGTTCCTGCGGTGAAGAATCGGGTCCTAACGGGCCCGTCCTGCTCAGGGCTGTCCAGATGGCCCAGACATGCCCCTAGTGGAACTGGGCTCTAAATATCCTATCTGTGAGGCACTGCAAATGTGAGGGAAACTCCAGGTATACTAGGGTTCTTTTCTGTGGAATACTAGATGTGAAGGAAGCTTGAGCTACACTGAGGGTCATCCCTGGGGGAAACTACATATGAGGGAAATTCCAAATACATTAGCAGAAAGCAGGACCTGCCCTTCTGTATTCACTTACTTTGACAAAAAATTTGATTTCTGGCTCATGTGGAGATTTTTCCGTTTTACCGCTGCTGACCAGGGCCTCTGTAAGAAAAATGAAGATAGTCTGTATCCTTATCAGATTGAGAAAAACATTGCCATCTAATTCATCCCTCTTCTAGGTATCTTAAAAGTTACTCTAGTACCTTTGGCTTGCATATCCTTATATCAGTTACTGTTAACAATGATTCATTTAGGGATAATGTTATAATTGTGAATGGGTAAAAGGTACATGCATGCTTTTCTCTAGGTGGACTGGATGTATTTTCAAAGCTAAAATCCTTACATTCCTCTACTTTGAAAATTATCCTGCTCACGGGAATACTTGTGCTCAGTCCGGGTAAACTTATGCATGAACAGACATATGCACCAAAATTTATCCACATGATGGGCACATAATTTTATGAAAGGCTAGTTCCATGAGTAACACACTATTTTACCTGCAGAAATGCTTCAAAAATACCCTTTATTGTGGCATTGTTTAAAATAAGGTCACTAACAGACTTTTAACCATAGTAACATAGTAACATAGTAAATGACAGTAGATAAAGACCAGTATTTTATTTATTTAAAATGATTTATATCCCGCTTTATCCTTAAATCAAAGCGGTTTTCACTGCAAACCAATCATGTTGGATAGTGTGGGGGTGTCGGCATGCAGTGGTTGTGAAGGTAGTGTTAGTAACTGTGTGGAAAGGTGAAACTTGATTAGGGGTGCAATATATACAGGTTGAGCTATCTACAGTGGGCTATATACAAGGAGTAGGGGGAGAGTGGGACTGGTGCAGGGCAGGGGAAGGTGTATTTATTTATTTATCTAACAATCTTTCTACACCATCTCTTCGTTCAATCAGGGAGGTCTACAGTAAACTTCAACTCATACAAAGAACTTGAAAATATCAACTTCTACAATGAACTTGCTAAGATCAACTGTAACAATCAAGGTGGTTTACAGTAAACTTCAACTTATACAAAGAACTTGAAAATATCAACTTATATAATGAACTTGCTAAGACCAACTGTAACTGTAACTGTAACATTATAAGTTCAAAGCCTGGGTAGTAGGGTGGTCCACTGCCATAGGGGAAAAAATAAAAGTAGGAATTTCTTTGCTCCCTAGCCTGAGTCTGGTTCCATTTATGTAGAAAAAAATGTGTGCAAAGTTTGAAGCCAATCAAATAATATTTAGGGGTGGCTCAAGATCCCTATCTATCAGGCCCCTGGATCCCCCCCAAGGTTCGTCAGACCACTGGGTATTATCCGCTCATAGACGGGGGTATCATGCTTGCTAAGCACTCAATGTGGTCCAGATGCTAGTAAGGACTTTGACGATGTGGGGAACATCTTACGGTGTTGCGAGACAACACCCAGAAGGAACTGGAGTTGCTCTTCTTTTGTGGTGTGTCGGCCGTTGAACTCCTCAATGAGTTTGACCCCTCGCTCAGCCACATCGTTGATCACTGGAAGATTTTTTACTTTCTTCAGACCGTCTTTTAATGATGCATTCTCTTCCCAGTCTTCTGGGTCTGCATTAAGAAAATCACTGTTGATGTCGAGGTGTTTCAGGAAACGGATTGACTTGTGAGTTGCAAAAGATTCAAGTGGTGGAATCATGGAACTTTTCAATTCGACCCGCTTTGGGGGATCTTCGTCTTCATCATCATCCTCATCGCTTTCATCTGATTCTGCCCGGGATCATGGCCGACACTATGGCCCGCTTTGTCGGTGCTGAAACAGCTTCATCGAACAGTGACAGTGCCACAAGCTCCTCTGACACATACCACAGATGCTGTTGCAGTTTGTCTCTGGCCGCTCTTCCAACACGGTCATTGTGGTAAGAGTGTAGTTTCTTCAGCATCTCCATATCTGTTCGAGGAGCAACTGCGGCATCAGGGGCAGAAAACCAGGCTTCTACATGAATCAGGATGGAGAAAATGCTCACATCACGAACACAGGACTCCTCCCGTTGGGTAAGATCTTTGAGTTGTCCTCGGAACATCCAAATCTTGAGACAGTACAAGACTTTTGCCATCCATCTGGCATGATGGAAAGCTCCGGGTTTCTTGAAATTGAAACTAGGAAGATTCCCTCCAAGGCAGACAATCGTTAACTCCAAGAATTCCAGGTAATCATCTCGGTGATTGCCCCGTGCCAACTTGGATTCCGCAAACTTCATGATGCAATCCCTGTCAGGTTGCAGCACCTCCAAGTCTTTTCCAGTTTGATAGTTGGACTTGTCAAGGGAGCCCCAATTCTTTTGGAACCGGCAAAAGAGTTGGACATCGGGACCCGATGAAGCTCCAGAGCATGTAGAGAATACTGCACCAAGAATTATTTTGTAAATGTGATGGCGGCATGCCAAATGAAGGACTGTGTGACGGAGTCTCTGTTCTAGAAGAATGCATGCTCCTGATTGACGTCCCATGTTCGATGCAGTTGTATCAAAGCAGAAGCCTGCAACCTTTTCATCCAAACACCATTCCTGTAACAGTTCATAAACTGCTACAGCTTGATTCTCGCCCGTTCCTGATGTCAGTTTTGGTACACCAAGAAGTTGTGTTTCTCCAGTGGAGACAGCCGTTATCAAAACTGGAAGGCGGTCAACGGATGTGGTTGAACAGAGGAGAGATGGCAATAACTTGCTATCCCAATGCACAATGCATGTTTTGCCTTCGGCTTTGAATGCGTTGTGCAGGTCCGTCCATTGTTGCTGATAGTGCTTTTCTCTATGGCGCTTGACGCTGGAGCGGCTGATATTGAGCTCCCCAGGATAATGTCCCAGACTTCTGGCGGTTTCAGCTACCACAAACAGAGCATTGCGATCCGTTGTCCCTGTCCGATCCAGGGCTGCTGTAAGCTCTGGGGTCCAGACATTGTTAGGTCGAAACTGCTTCGTTTGTGGAGTTGCTTTCTTCTGTCCGTTATCTGAATCCGCAGATGTCGACGAGTCTTCACCTGACTCTGCTGAGGAAGAAGATCCTTCCAGCTGAACTTGGCTTGTAGTTGCCTCGGCTTCGGCAACATGTTTTTGTCTGCGCCTTTTCAGTTCTTCTTCTCGCTGTTGCGATTTTGCTTCCGTGTTGGCCAGTTTCTTGTCCATCGCGCACATTGAGCCGCGGCGCCCTGGTTCTCGTTGCGCTATTAAGAATTCTTTGTCTTCTTGAATATGAATTAAAGACATTGCATTGGCATGCGCCACATCAAATAGGTTTTTCATTGCAACCTGGAATTCTTTTTCATTTGCCTCTTGTTTCCCTCCTCTCCCTTTGTTTTTCTTCAAAGGTTTCCACTGATTGAACAATTTCTTTACTTTTTCTTGAATTTTGTCATTTCTTTGAACAGGAAGCCTGGCCTTTTCCCAGTAAGCTTCTACTTCACTTGTTACAATAGATGCACTTTCACTAACGCCTTTGTTTAATGTCATATGGTGATGTAAAAATACACTTAACACTTGCTCCTTGCTGGGGAGCTTGGCCCCCAGAATTGTGGTGGACATTTCTTCAATGAGATAAAAACCACGTTTTTTCGCCATCTGAAAAGAATAAAGATACAAAGATAATAGTACAATGTCTTTGCCACCTCTCAGAGACGAGATTAGTTCAAATATGACGTAATCAAATGTAATCAGCATGGAACTGAGTGGATGATACAAGATGATGCAACATTTCGTCATCTGCTCCCAGGGGGAAATCTCAAGACTTGTTGAGCCACCCCTAAATATTATTTGATTGGCTTCAAACTTTGTACACAGTGTTTTCTACCTAAAGGGAACCAGAATCAGGCCAGGGAGCAAAGGAATTCAGGAATTCATTTTTAAGGACCACCCTACTGGGTAGTCTTTAAAACATTATCTAAAATATATACATTTAATGAGAGTAATAGAATGTTTCTGTGTTGTGGATGTCATGTATTGTGTAACTCATTTTGTTGGGTGGTTAGAGTGGATTGGTGGTCTTCATTGAATTGTTCAGTGAATAGGGTAGTTTTAAGTAGTTTCCGGAATTCTTTCATCTGTTGTTGTTGATTTTAGATTACACAGGTACACTAAAAATTTTTTTTTTAAACTGCCTCTAATGTTTCAATTGATTTTTACGTTTTTTGGTGCGCTGAATCCAAATCTGGTAACCAATTTGCTCCATCACGTACAGATTTTTTGCTACATTGGGTTAGCAGTTTGAGGTGAACGTTTCAGATTGAGTGCGATCGAGATAAAGGTTTCTTGGATGAATTCTTTATACTAATTGTTTAGTAGTTATTCAAATAAGAATAAAGAAAATTGTAACAAGGCAGCACATAAGAATAGAGTAATGTCAACAAAACACACTGTGATGGTAGCAAAATTGTCTGCACTTAAAACAGCCACATACATGTGCACAAACATTGAGCATATAAGAGCGAGGTTAGACACAAAGCAAAGCAAAGAAATGTGCAAAAATGTTGTACAGGTATGTATGTAAGAATAGAAAACGCAAACCGCACCATTGCAATACATGAAGACAAACACCCGATGGTGTGAAAATAAAATTCTAATAAATGAGATCCGACACTGTGGTAATAACTAGCAAATTTTTATTTCAAAGTTTAGTAAAAACACGATATTTGTCAACACAGTTTAGATTTTAAAGTCATTCTTGGGTCAATCAATCTCCTGGTGGGCCCGTTTCTTCTTCCCCCGAATGCTTCTCTTGGTGCGCTGCTTGGCGTATTTTTCATCTGGGGTTTCCCACAGCAGGAACCAGCAGAAATCAGCCATCATAGTGGTGTTCCATCTTCCTTGGTACCTTCTCTCTGCGTCCTTGATGTCCTGGTGAAACCTTTCACCTTGTTCTTCACTGTACGCCCCCAAGTTTTCGGGAAAGTAGTTCACATGGGAGTGCAAGAAATGGACTTTCAGGCTCATGTTACAGCCTTGTTCTTTGAAGGCATTGAGCATCCTGGCAACAATATCCTTATAGTTCTCATCCCGCCTGTTCCCCAAGAATTTGAGAACAACATCCTTGACGGAATCCCAGGCTTCTTTTTCCTTCTCAGACATCTTTCAGCGAATGCTCCATCTGAAATGAGTTTCCTTATATCAGGGCCAACAAACACTCCTTCCTTTAGCTTTGCTTCAGAAAGTCGGGGGAACTTTGAGCAAAGGTACCGAAAGCACTCACCATCTTTTGGAAGGGACTTGATGAATTGCTTAATGAGACCCAACTTAATGTGGAGAGGTGGTAATAGAATTTTATCACGTGGTACCAAGCTCTCATGAAGAACATTTTTCTCACCGGGTCTCAAGTACTCCCGAATTGGCCAGTCTTTTTTCCCCCAGTGTAGGTCGCGGGCCCGGCTATCCCACAAGCAAAGGAAGCAGGGATATTTGGTGAAACCGGATTGCTGCCCTAATAGCATGGATAGAATTTTAAAGTCTCCACAAATCATCCACTTATGCTCATCATAACGAATCTTCTGAAGAATCAGGGCCAAAGTCTCGTATTTTTCTTGGAGAATAACAGAGTGAGCAATAGGAATTGAAGCGAATGTGTTGCCATTATGAAGAAGAACACCTTTTATGCTGTCTTTTGATGAATCAATGAACAGCCGCCATTCAGCAGGATCATACTTGAGTTTAAACTTTTCCATCACTCCGTATATATCGTTGCAAAATACCAAATCTTCCTCTTTGCTGAAATACTTCAAAAATTGTGTCTCGCGGTTGCGGTACCAATAAAAAGTTGTTCCTGGTGACAATAGATTTTTCTGTTTAAGCCGAGAACCTAGCAGTTGGGCAGCATCTTTTGGGAGTCCTAAATCCCGGACTAAATCATTCAATTCAGCTTGAGAGAAAAGTTCAGGTTTCGGATCTGGTTCAGTTTCAAACTCGGAAGTACTGGACTCATCGGGAAAAGCCATCTGATGAGTCTCATCATGATCAGAACCGTCCACACAAATATGATCCAAAGATTTTGGTGGTTCAGGCACAGGTACTTCGTTGCTATGAGGCATAGGCCTAATTGCTGAGGGAAGGTTGGGGTAACTTATTACGTTCTTATTTTTTAAGTTGTATCCCTTCACAATGCAAGAGCAAAAATAGCAGTCACTGCTGTGGTCTCTTTGTTCACGCCACATCATAGGTATTCCGAAACGAAATGCTTGTTTTTTACCTTTCATCCATAAGCGTAGATCTTCCTCACATGTCTTGCACACTTTGTGAGGAGCCCACGGTTTGTCTTGATCGCCTAACTTCAAACCGAAATAGGCGAAATATACTTTTTTAATAAATGCAGAAATGTTCCTCTGCCGCTTTTTCACGGTATATTCCCCACAAATAAAACAAAAACTGTCCGGAGAGTTGATGCAACCTCTGGCTCTGTGAGCCATCACAAATACACAGCACTGCAAACTACAACTGTAGTGAACCACTTCGGAATAAAGCTGGATTACGACTGAGCAAACAAAAGGTAATAATGAACTTGCAAGAAACTGAAATTTGACAGGAACGTTCATGTCGCAACCACCGTGTTTGAGCGAGCCAACGAGGCGAGGCGAACAGGAAAGAACATGCGCCAGCGCGAGTACTGGATTTAGCCCCCCGCCTCCCAATTGTCCTGTTAATGTATAAAATGAATACAAAACACTCTAAAATATCATGAGGGAGTGTTTCTAGTTAGTTAACCATTACAACCTCTATTTTGGGCCAAGAAAATAAACTGCAGTCGGCTAAAAAGAAATTATGTGAACATTCCTTATATGGGTAAGAAATCTAATTTTGCAAGAAAACGTGACGTGATGGAACATTTTGGCTATTTTTCCTGGATTCAGCACCCCAAAATCTATAGAAATCAGTTGCAAAACTGGAGGCAGTTTTTTGGTAGTGTACCTGTGTTATCTGGGAGGACATTCCAGATAGCAGGGGCAGCAAGAGAGAAGGCTCTCATGGATGTGGATTTGTTTGTTCTTGTGAATAGCGTAGGTGTTGGTAGATTGTTTTTGGTGCTGTTTCTGTCTGGTCTTATGTTTGTTTTGGTTCCAATGAGTTCCTGTAGTATTCCTGCTGAGATGTTGTTTTTAATTTTGAAGATGGTGAGTGCTGATTTATATTTTGCCTGTGAGAAGATTTATAGCCAGTGCAGATCTTGTAGTATTGGAGTTATATGGTCTTATTTTGAGGCGCTAGTAATAATGCGGGCAGCAGTGTTCTAGACTATTTGTAGGGGACGGGTGGTTTGTTTAGGCACACCTTGGAATAGTATATTACAGTAGTCCAGCAGAGGAGTAATGATGGCCTGGCATACTATATGGAAATGTTCTTTATTGAGGAGGGGTTTTAGTCTCCGGAGTGTTGCAAGTTTGAAGAAGGCTGTTCTGGATATCTTGTTGATATGCAGTTGGAGGGTGAGTTGCTTCTCTAGAATCACTCCACGGTATCTGACTTCATCTTTTATTGCAATCGGTGTATTGGATATGTTGATAGCAGTAGGAGAAATGAATGTGGAGTCTCTCATGATGAAAACTGCTTCAGTTTTTTTTATGTTGATGTTTAAGTTGTTATTGGTTAGCCAGGTTGTTATTTCTTGAATGCAGGTTGATATAGTGGTATAGTCTGGGGAGTCCAGTTGAATAGGGGTATATGCCATGATGTCGTCAGCATATATGGCGTATTGTATCTTGTATTTGTTGAATATTTTGCATATGGGCTGAATATAGATGTTGAAGAGAAGAGCTGATAATGATGAGCCTTGGGGAACTCCTTGAATAGGTGAGGTTCCCAGATTTTACTCTCTGCTGTCTATCTTCAAGGTATGATTGGAATCATTTAATTGTGGTATCTTGTCCATCTAGTCTGCCCAGTAAGATGGCAAGAGTTGGTGCACCTGCCGCTCTGTGCAGGCCACCCCTCCCCATGTCTTTGTTTAGGGGTAAACTCACCGCTCCATGTAGGACACCTCTATTTGTTTATGTTTATTTTGATTTTAACCAGTTCTCAAAAGGAAGGTATGCATGTATTTTTCACTGGAGAACTTCCTAGGAAAAGGGCCTGTAGGCATTCGCATCCACTTTATCTGTGGATACCTTTTCTCTAAAAAACCAACACAGTTTTGAAAATGCAAAACTACATATGCTGTTGCTTCTCCAACTTGACCCTGCCCCTGAGCCTACCTACTTTTCCCTCAGGTAAAACTGCATTGGTTCTTGATCCCTATGTGTGCTTTTATCTGTGTACAGGGTAGGCTCCTGAATCATTGGGTGGGAGCTGGAGTCTGTGTTACATTGTACATATAACAGAGTCTGTGAATACATAGTCATTTTTGTCAGGGCCGGCCCGTCCATTGAGCAAGAATGTTTTTTGCACAGGGCCCCGCGTTTCAGGGGGCCCCGCGCAAAAAACATTCTGCTTTTTTTTTTTTTTTTAAATTACATTTTTAAAAAAAACCTGTCTCTGGCTGCTGCCGCTGCCGCGTCCGTCGCAGCAGCGGCAGAATGGAGTGTCCCGCGGGGCCCCCTCTCCTCGTTGAGCCCTCTGCAAGGGCTTTCAGATTCGCGAAGGGAGAGTGCTCCCTCGCGTCTCTGTAAAGCCCGCAGGGGCTAATGGGAAATTTCCCATCAGCCCCTCGCGTCTAAAGGGGCAGATGGGAAATTTCCCATTAGCCCCTGCGGGCTTTACAGAGACGCGAGGGAGCACTCTCCCTTCGCGAATCTGAAAGCCCTTGCAGAGGGCTCAACGAGGAGAGGGGGCCCCGCGGGACACTCCATTCTGCCGCTGCTGCGACGGACGCGGCAGCGGCAGCAGCTAGAGCCAGGTGTTTTTTTTTTTAAATTTGCCAGAAGGGAAGGGAAGAAGGGGGGGGGGGGTAAGACTGGTAATGGGCTGGGGGGCTGATGGAGGCTGTCTGGAAATGTGCTGGGGTGGGGGTTAGGACTGGAAATGTGCTGGGGGGGTTAGGACTGGAAATGTGCTGGGGGGGTTAGGACTGGAAATGTGCTGGGTGGGGGGGGGTTATGACTGGAAATGTGCTGGGGGGGGTAGGGGTGGTAATGTGGTGGGGGGGTGTTAGGAGTGGTATTGTGGTGGGTGTGGGGGGGGTTAGGACTGGAAATGGGCTAGGGGGGGGGTTAGGACTGCTAATGGGCTGGGGCTGATGGAGGCTGACTGGAAATGGGGTGAGGGGGGGGTTTAGGACTGGAAATGGGCTAGGGGGGGTTAGGACTGGAAATGTGCTGGGGGGGGTTAGGACTGGAAATGTGCTGGGTGGGGGGGGGGGGGTTAGGACTGGAAATGGGCTCGGGGGGGTTCGGACTGATTATGGGCTGGGGCTGATGGAGGCTGACTGGAAATGGGGTGAGGGGGTTAGGACTGGAAATGGGCTGGGGGGTTAGGACTGGAAATGGACTAGGGGGGGTAAAGAATGCTAATGGGATTGGGCTGATGGAGGCTGACTGGAAATGGGGTGAGGGGGTTAGGACTTTAAATTTGCTGGGGGGGGTTAGGACTGGAAATGGGCTAGGGGGGTTAAGACTGGTAATGGGCTGGGGTTGATGGAGGCTGACTGGAAATGGGGTGATGGGGGGTTAGGACTGGAAATGGGCTGGGGGGGGTGGTTAAGACTGGTAATGGGCTGTGGGCTGATGGGGGCTGTCTGGAAATAGGGTGATGGGGGGTTAGGATTGCTAATGGGCTATGGGGGGGTTAGGACTGCTAATGGGCTATGGGGGCGCTAGGACAGGAAATGGGCTGATGGGGAGGGGTTAGGACTTGAGGTGGGCTGATGGGGGGTTAGGACTGGCAATGGGCTATGGGGGGCTGACTGGAAATGGGCTGATGGGGTTAAGACTGGAAGTGGGCTGATGGGGGGGGTTAGGACTGGTAATGGGTTATAGGGGGGGCTTAAACTGAAAATGGGTTGATGGGGGGCTAGGACTGGTAATGGGTTGGGGGATTGCTATGACTGGAAATGGACTGAGTGGACGGGGAGGCTTGAACTGCAAATAGCTGATGGGGAGGGAGCTTGGAATGGAAATGGGCTGTGAGGGAAGGGAGCTAGGACTGAAAATGGGCTGATGGAGCAGCTAGGATAGGACTGGAAATGGGCTGTTGGGGGGGAGCTAAGATTGGAAATGGGCTGTGGTGGGGGCTTGAATTGAAATGGACTCATGGAGGGGCTAGAACTGGAAGTAGGCTCATGGGGGGGCTTGGACTGGAATTGGGCTGAGTGGAGGGGAGCTAGGATTTGACATGGGCTGATGGTGGGGCTAGGAAATGACTAGAAATGGGCTGATGGGGGGCTAGGATTGGAAATGAGCTGATGAAGGGACTCAGACTGAAAATGGATGGGGGAGCTAGGACTGGAAATGGGTTGATGGGGGGCTAGGACTGGAAATGGGCTGATGCAGGGACTAGAAGGGAATGGATGCTGGGTGAGACTGGAACTAGAAGGGAGCTGATGTTGGGGGAGGATTAGAATGGGATGGGGCTGGGAGAGTAAAATGGAGAGGGGAAAAATATTTTGTGTGGGAGGGATGAAAAATCTACAATTGGCCAGGTATTGGGAGAGTAAGTGGGGATTGAGGATGGAGGGGTAAAATGTGTGTGGATGAAATAAGAATGAGGAAAGAGCAAAAGGAGAAAGATTAGTATGTTAAAGCAGATGTAGAGAGAGAGGATGGAAAGAAAACTAGAAGAGAGAAGAAAGGACAAATGGACAGCAGACGATGGAGAGTTAGCAGAAAACATGAAGAAACCAGAAGAAAGTGGCTGGAGCAATTGCAACTGAAAAAAAATGCACAAAAGGTAGAAAGATATCTCTTTATTTTGAATTTATTAACTGGAATATGAAAGCTCTGGGAAATGTGCATCATTAACGTCTGCGCTTTGTTTGGTACAAGAGGAAATTGATTTATAGTTTTATTTCTACAGTGTTGTTGTACATTCCAAGTTTGGCTTTTGGGGTTCCCAGTTTAATTATTGCCTTCCTGTTTCTAAATTGTGATTCCTTGTTTGGTGATGGTCTATGTTCTGCATGTGTAACTGAGCTGAGGTATTCTGTTTATGTAATTCCTATTTGACATTGCCACTTGTTCTCTTTCCCCAGTATTCTCTGAAATGTACTGGTTTAATATTTGCAGTGTTTCCTTTTGATAGGTAGGGTCTGGTGCTTTGTGAGTCCTGGTAATGCTGTCAGGATACAGCGGGTTTGCTATGGGTTCTAAATGGGCAGCGTTTGTAGTAGTTCCTAATGTGCCTGGCGGTTGGCACTGGATTATAGTAATGTAGAAATCTTTTAGTCTTTCTTTATCCATACACTCATTAAGAGACATGTTTACTAAAAGTTAGTGAATGGTAACATTATGCAAATATTTATGCAAATAAGACCACTTATGCAAATGAGGCCCCGCACCGAGTCTCCGCACATGGCCCCGCACCCCCCTTGGGCCGCCCCTGATTTTTGTCAGAAAGCAACAATGCTGTCAATTCTGCATTCAATGATTCTAACTCAGTCTAGTTTCCCCAGCTCTTCTGTGTTTACCACTGTTACCTTTATACAGAGAAAAATAGAGAGCGACAGAAAGAGCGAGAGAAAGAGAGAGAGAGGGATAAGTTATTACAATGAACATCAGACGAAGGTCCATCAAGCCCAGTATCCTGTTTCTAACAGTGGCCAATCCAGGTCACTAGTATCTGGCAGGTCCCAAAGTCCACAGCTTCCACAATGCTCGTCCTGACGTAAATAGTCAAATAGTGTATCTTCCTAAAGGTACATTTATTTATTTACAATTCATTTGATATACCACAGTTCAACACTGCTAGAAAAGTCTGATAGGGACTATATTAGAGATGTGCACAAGGGAAACATTTTCAGTTTGTTTGATTTTAGTCCTTTTTCCCAATTTTTGGATGTTTTCTTGGTTCATTTCACACATTTTTGTTACTAAAATTCTTCAATGCATGTTAGAACTTTAATATACATAGATTGACTTTATGCAAGTTAATTCATAGGTCGGTTTATAGCCAGTGCTGAAAACTGACCTATGAATTAAGTTAAGTGCTGATGCTCAATTAAATCCATACATTCAGCACCATTATCTGCATTGGTAGTAATGCTGAAATTACATATTGACTGGTGACTGCACTAGCACTATTCATGTGGAGGCACATTCTGCTTTGTACATCTGCGGATGTCCAGGAGACATCCCCGCAGGAGCAGAATCGCAGCACAGTAGTTGGGCATCCAGAATGTGCCCCTATTCAGGTACACCGAACATCCAGCCACATACCCGGCTGACTCAAACAGGCTCCATGGCACCGCAGCTCCATTCAGGAACTGTGAATGCCAGCAGCTGCTGAAATCTTCCTTTCCCCGCAGTTGGACCCTCGATCTAGACTCCCATGGCCAGGGTCTGGCTGTGGGGAACTTCCTGCACTCCTGCCTCACTTGTCTCACCTGTCTTCACTGGCCACCACCAAAACGCTGCCTCCAGGAGAACGTATTCCACCTCTGATGTGGAAAAGATTCCCCGTCTACTCGGCCAAACTCAGAATAGGTCCTGTACAACCAGGGACATGACCCGCTCTCACTCCGCCCTCGTTCCACCCTCCCCCAGCTCACATCTAAGGCTTCCCTTATAACTCGGATGTACGTAACAGGGAGCCTTTCTCCAGAAGCCACATTTGGACGAATATCGGGGATGTACATCCAGGCTGGATGTACACCCCCATTATTCATATTTGAGAATAACCACTTAGTATTCTGAAGTCAATCAATTATCTGTTTAACAAGTGAATATCACCACTAGCCAGAAGTATCAGTTACTAACTCCATGGCTAAGTTGCATGTCTATGGCTGCTCACTGCTCATTAGTTGGCCTCCACAAACCCTCTTCTGTTGCTAGACTTTCAGTAGACATCCTCACCTTGTCCTTAATCTAACCCACAATTATACAGATAGTAATGGGCCATTTAACAATTTAGAAAGCCCAATAATACCTCTATAATTTTTGAAATTCTATGGCTGCTAGCAAATTAACTTTGAATATCAGCTTGTAGCGTGCTATCAAAGCAAATGCACCCTAAAGAATTGCATATCCCTAATGTCTACTCTCATTTGAATTGCTGATATACCACATCATGCTCAAATCTTACATCTTCTAGTAGTACTGCTTTCAGTGCCCAATGTACACTAAGCCATAGCACAATAGTGCAATGGTACAGTGATAGATAGCCCTTTCCTGAATTTTTTTTAAACTCTTTGACTGTTTCCGAACTAAGAGAGGCGAGGAGCTTCAGAAATTGCTTCTACCCTACCTGAAATATTTCACACAGGTGACTACAAAATAGTAGTTGTGACAACTTCTCTTTTAGTTCCATTTGCAGACAAGCTGGAACTAGCTGTTAGGAAATCTCCTTACATGGGACTGGCCCTGCTCTTTTCCATCTCCCACTCATTCTAGGCTGTCTGAGTTGAAAAGTCAATATGGAGACATTTTACTTACCGATAATTTCCTTTCCTGGAATCCTGCTAGACCAGTCTAGACTAGTGGGTTGTGTCCCCCTGTCAGCAGATGGTGAGACAGAGAAAAAATTCCTAAGCTTTGTGACATCACCCTTGATATAAAAACCCATCCCACAAGGGGAGCTTCAGTATAACCATATCAAGCACCAGGAGTTCAAACAGTCAAGGAAGCACAAAACTAGACCAAAAATGAGTTCATAAACAAATAACTCGTATAACAACAAGCTAAATTGAACAATGTGAAACAGGACCCACAGGCCAAGGAAATATGTACATGACGAGGAACAGCAATGTCACTGATACGTAAAGAGAGTCTTAGCTAAGCGACGGACTAAACAGTTTAGAGGGGTGGGTCCTGGACTGGACAAATAGGATTCCAGGAAAGGAAATTATCGGTAAGTAAAATTTCTCCTTCGAAATACATCCTTTTAGATCAGTCCAGACTAGTGGGGAGTACCATAGCTAAACCACTCCAGGACGGGAAGAAACAACTGCAGCCAAGACAGAGGCTCCGAAGCAAACTTCTTCTTGAGCTTGGACATCCAAGCAATAGTGACATGCAAAAGTAGAGGGGGAGGACCAGGTGGCCGCCCTGCAAATATCTAGCAGAGCTACCCAGGAGGTAGCCTGGGCCCATGTAGAATGTGCCCAAAGACTTATGGACACAGGTTTGTTCAATAAAATATATATATTTATTTATTTGTGAGTTTTATATACCGCTATTTCAGGTAATCAAAACGGTTTACATTTAAAAAAACAGTTACATTGAAATATCTTCAATTTTAACAGGTGCAACACAAAATCAAAGTAATTTAAATGATTGAAACATAACTTATTTACAGATAATGCTTATTGAGATATGGATAAGCTGAATAAGAGTGGGTGTTGAATGAGAAAAAATTGTATTAGTATTATATGAGGGGGGTTAGGATATAATGGAGGGTTTGTGTATATTATGCAGGCTCATGGATTAGGGAGGGTGATCAATTTGGTCGAAATAATCAATAAATAGATATGTTTTGAAGTGAGACCGGAATAGAGTCAGGTCAGTGATATTTCTGAGCTCATCAGGTAGTTGATTCCAGAGTGAAGGGGATACATATTCTAAAGCCTTATTGCTAGTGTTTTGTTTTGTTTTTGTAACGTCAGCTGGGGTTGTGAGCATATGGTTGGACTGATCTCGTCTTAGGCGGTCATTGGGTGCTACTTTGATAAGTTGGGAAAGAGTTGGTGGTGCTAATTTTCATATGACTTTGAAAATGGTCAGTATTAATTTGTATTTTATTTTGCTTTGCATGGGAAGCCAGTGTAGTTTGTGTAGAATAGGGGTGATATGGTCCATGCGATGAGAATTGTGGATTATTTGAGCAGCTATATGTTGCGCCATTACTAATGGACGTAGCGATATTTTAGGAAGGCAATGGAGGAGACTATTACAATAGTCAATGTGAGGAATTATCATAGCCTGCATTAAGATTCTAAAGTCAGAGTGCTGCAAGAGGGGCTTTAGGTGGTGTAGGACTCTGATTTTATTAAATATTGTTTTAGCTGTGTTTTTGATGTGTGTTTTGAATGAAAGGTGTTTGTCAAGTGTTATACCTGAGTATTTTACTTCATCCTTCACTTCAAGGTTAAATCCATCGATATTTATAGTTTGTGGTGGGGTGTAATTTTGGTTTCTGGATATTATCAAGACTTTTGTTTTATTGTAGTCAATGATTTTTGTAGTCCATGATTTTTATTGTAGTTAATGATTTTTGTAGTCCATGTTTTATTGTAGTTAATGTTATTGTAGTCCATGATTTTTTTAGCCAATGAGCTCTTTCTTTGAAACATGAGTTGATGATATCAAAGGTTTGTTTATGTTAAAAGGCATGTACAGCATTATGTCATCTGCGTAGATGGGTTAATAAATTGAGAATTTTTTTGTGGCAGATGGGTTGAAAATTTTATTTATTTTTATTTATTTAAATGGATTTCTATACCGCCTTTTCCTACAATCAAGGCGGTCTACACAGCAAACAATCAACATACAGTATCTTGTGTGCGCATGCATTGAACAGTGAATGCGTGTGTGTGTATAGGGTCATTGATTCTTTGTGATCTATTTACAATGTGCGCTATATAGAATACTATGTACATCAGGACTTTACTTCAATACTATGTATGTGTCGAACAGGGAGGGTGGTTGAGCTGTGGTACTGTCCGTTGCATAGTTAGGTGACGCCACTGTAGTGCTCTATGAAGAGGGTCGTCTTGAGCAGTTTCCTAAATTCCTTAATGTCTATTGTTGACCATAGCTCATCAGGGAGGGTGTTCCATATTGTTGGTGTTGCCTTTAATAGTGCTCATTTTTCAGTGTCCTTGCGTACCTTAGTGAGGTCTTTTGGTGTGTTGACGCGGTTGGTGGTGCCTCTCCTCCTTGGCTTTGTGCTGCTGTCTGGTTGTATGAGTGGTTGTAGGCTGAAGGCTGATAGCTGTTGTTTGATTTTGAATATGTTTATGACTGTCTTGTATCTGATGCGGGAGCTGATTGGTAGCCAGTGGAGGTCTTTTAGCGTGGGTGTGATGTGTTCTTGTCTTGTGGTGCCAGCTATTATGCGTGCTGCTGTGTTTTGTGCCAATTGCAGTGACCTGAGTGTCTGTTTTGTTAGGCCAAGATATATTGGGTTGCAGAAGTCTAGGATTTGGGTTATTAGTGCTTGACATACTGTGCGAAAGTGCTCCTGGGAGAAGAGGGGCTTGAGACGTTGGATTATTCTCATCTTGTGGTATGCGTTTTTGGTTGTTCTGCTGATGTGGGACTGAAGGTTCAGCTCTTTGTCTAGCGTTACTCCGAGGTATTTTACTTCTGGTTGTATGGATATGGTTGTGTTGTCTATCTTGATGTTGAGTGGAGGGATGAAGTCGGCGTTTCATGTGATGATCAGTGCCTCGGTCTTGTAGTTTATAGTCAGGTTGTTGCCTTGAAACCAGCTGTTCATGTGCATGAGACACTCTGTTATCTTGGTGTAGTCTGGGTTTTCGAGGGTGATCGGTGTGTATAACATTATGTCGTCAGCATAGATTGTGTATTTTATCTTGTGTTCTTTTATGATGCTGCGTATAGGCTGGATGTAGAGGTTAAATAATAGCGCCGATAGGGTGGATCCTTGAGGTACGCCTTGCATGACCTTTATGGGTTGGGATGTGTTGGGACTGATCTTGACCTGTATCTGTCTGTCCGATAAGTAGGAGTGGAACCACCTCAGGGTGGCTCCGTGGAGTCCGATGCTCTGTAGTCTTGCTAGTAGAGTTCTGTGGTCCACTGTGTCAAACGCTGATGAAATGTCAATGAAGATCATGAGTATTCCGTTCTTGCTGTTGTCTATGAGGTGTAATATGTCATTAAATAGGTATAGCAGGAGTGTTTCAACTCCATGGTTGGGGCGGAAACCATAGTGGTTGAGGTCCAGTTGTGCATGGTTGTCGATGTGGTCTTGTAGCTGATGCTGTACAGCTTTCTCAATGATCTTTGCCAGCAGAGGGATGCTTAAGATAGCTCTGTAAGCTGCTGGATTGTTCTTGTCGAGTGGTGATTTCTTCGGGATTGGTCTTATTGTGGCGAGTTTTAGCTGGTCCAGCATGATTCCTTGAGTTAGCGAACTGTGCACCATGTTGTGTATGGTGTGGATGAAGTTTGACTTTGTTGCCTTAATCCATGTCACTGGGCATGGGTCTGTTGGGGCTGTGCTTGTATTGAGAGCAGTGATGATGTGTGAGAGCTGCTCTGTGGATGGGGTGCTGAATTTGTCCCATATTTTTCTTGGGGAGATGGTTGATTTGCTGCTTGCATTTGTTTTCAGTTGTGATGCTGAATGGAATTTTCTTGGGTGTGGTCTGCGAATGCTTGTGGGTCTGTTTGTACTTAGCTCTCAGTTTTCTGTTCTTTGGTGAAGGTTTTCACAATTTCAAAGAGCTCTCTCAGTTTGTTATTGGATTTGAGTATGATGTTTGTGTGGTATTCTTTCTTCGTTTGGTTGATGAGTTTGTTGTAGATATTAAATAGTTGTGCTGAGAGTGCTAAGCCCTGAGGTAAACCAGTGGTTTGGGAATAGGAGTTAGAGTAGGAATGGTCAATGCAAACCTACTGTGTTCTTTTGAAAAGGTAAGATATAAACCAGTTTAGGGCATTATTAATTAAGCCAATTTGTTTTAGTCGTTGAATTAGATGTGAATGGATAACTGAGTCGAACGTAGCAGCAATATCTAGGAATTTGAGAATAAAGGCCTGATTGCTGCTGTTGATCCCCTTTATGATATTGTTGTAGATGGTTAATAGCAAGGTTTCAACACTATGGTAAGGCCTGAACCTGTATTGGTTATCGTCGAGAGGGGAGTGGAGGTCTATGTGGTCTTGGAGTTGCATATATACGTATAGGCTGACTCAATGGTCTGCTCGATTCAGCATGCAATGGTCACGTTGGAAGCGACCACTCCTTTTTTGTGGACAAGAAGCCAGGACAAAAAGGTAATTGAAGAGACAAAACGTATTAGTGAGTTTGAGGTAACAGTGTAATACCCTTCCAGCATCCAACAGGTGAAGGACTCGGTTGCCCCGAAGACTGCTCCTTAAAAAAGAAAGGAAGCACAACCAATTGAATGACATGAAAATCTGAAAAGGCCTTAGGCAGAAAAGAGAACACTGAATGGTAACCCCCTCTGGGGAAAACATCAGAAAAGGATCCCGGCAAGAAAGTGCCTGGAGCTCTGAAAGGTCCCATGCCAAAGTGACTGCTATAAGAAAAACAGTTTTGAGACTCAAATCTTTGAGAGATGCCCTATGGAGAGGCTCCAATGGGGCACGGGTGAGCACGCGAACCACTAAGGACACATCCCAAGAAGGGACAATTGGACGAATGGAGGGCCTCAGGGAGCGAATGCCCCACAGAAAACAGGAAATGTCTACATGAGAAGCAAGAGACTGCCCATGGAGAGGCCCCCTGAAAGTATGCCAAGGCCGCAATATGCAACTTTAAAGAATTAAGGGCGAGAACCTTATCAAATCCTTCCTGAAGGAAAGAAAGAATGTCTGGAATATCAACTCGCCAAGGGGAGAGGGATATCTTAGAACACCAAGAAGAAAACGGTGCCAGATCCGAGCATAGACACGTGAGGTAGAAGACCGTCGAGCCCGTAGTAGGATGGCCACTACTGGCGGTGAGTAACTTGTGATGCAAGTGACGCCACTTAATAGCCAAGCCATAAGAGAGTAAGGAGCGAGGTCATCCATGAGAACCAGCCCCTGAAACAAGAGACCTCTCTGGATACCGAGGGGTAGGCGCACTTCCTGCAGGAGGTAGAGGAGATCAGCATACTATGGACACCGAGGTCAATCAGGGGACACCAGCACTGCCTGTCTGGAGTGTAACTCTATCCGATGGAGTACACGGCCGATTAATGGCCAAGGAGGAAAGATTTAGAGAAGCTGGTTCGAGGGACAAGTGTGAACCAGAGCATCTAGGCCATGAGAGTTCGGTTCCTTTCATCGACTGAAAAATATTGACATCTTAGCATCAGAAGAGGTGGCCATTAGGTCTAGTCGGATGACCTCACTGACGCACAGTGTTCGCAAACGCCCATAGAGCTAGCTTCCACTCACCAAGGTGCAGGATATGATGACTTAGGAAATCCACTTGAACATTCTCCATTCCTGCAGTGTGCTGTGCAGAAAGAGCCAGGAGATTGGATTCTGCCCAGGGAATTAAAAGACTCATTTCCAGGGCCACTCTGGGACATTTGGTCCCACCCTGTCTGTTGAGATAAGTCACAATAGTGGAATTGTCAGAAAGTACTGAGACTGCTCGACCCTGGAAGTAGGATTGAAAGAAGAGTAGAGCCAGATGAACAGCCCAGGCTGTGAGGTGATTGATGGTCCAAGAGGCTTCTTGAATGGACCAAGATCCCTGTGCTACCTGTCCCTGGCATTCTGCTCTCCAACTTTCAAGGCTGGTGTCCATGGTGACCACCACCCAATGTGGAATTTCCAAGGGAATGCTCTTCAACAAGTAATGAGGACAAAGCCACCAGCGAAGACTGTGGCGAACAACTGAAGAAATGGGTGGATGAATATAATAGTCCTGGGTGGATGGGGACCAGTGTGACAGGAGAGAGTATTGAAGCAGATAAATGTGAGCATGGGTCCAGGGGACTACATCGAGAGCAGAAGCCATGGTACCAAGGAGTTATAGGTAATCTCAGGCAGTGGGAGCTGCCAGGCGCCAGAAGGCATAGACCTGAATGCAGAGCTTCTTGCATCTGTCGTAAGAGAGGAAGACATGACCCACTCTTGGGCTGAAGCAAATGCCAAGGAATTCCAGAAAGTGAACTGGGCACAGATTGCTTTTGGCATAACTGACCACCCAGCCAAGATGGTCCAGAAAGGAGAAGACCTGAGAGGCCACTGAAGTAGCCTCCACGAACTCTGATCAGTTGCTCTGATCAGTCAATTGTCTAGATAAGGATGAACCCGAATACCTTGGCGCCGCAGGGAAGCTGCCACTACTTCCATCACTGATGAGCTGTGGCAAGACCAAAAGGCAGAGCACGAAACTGATAATGTTGCCTGAGGACCACAAAAACATAAATACTGATGATGATCTTGGCGGATTGGAATGTGAAAATATGCTTCTGCCAGGTCCAGGGATGTGAGAAATTTACCTGTATGAATAACTTTAATGACTGTCCTGAGGGTTTCCATCCGGAACCGCAGCACCTGAAGACAGCGATTGACTCCCTTGAGCTCCAGGATAGGACTGAAGGAGCCGTCCTTGTTGGGAATGACAAAGTAAATAGAATAGTGACCAGAACCTTTCTGAGGGAGGAACTGGACATACCACATTGAGCTGAAGAAGGTGGTGGAGAGTCAGGCATACAGATGCTGCCTTGGCCGCAGAACCACATGGAGAGATGAAAAAGACATTCGACTGGACTCAGTGAAGCTGAGAGCATAACCCTGTGTTACTGCCTTGAGTACCCACTCGTATGATATTATCTGGGAAAAATATAATAAGCATCTGCCTATAGGAGGCACCCCAGAATGGACCCATAAACCATGAATGGGAAGATTTGGCGGAACCGAAAAACTTGCTGGATGAGGAGAAATTGTCCCTGTTTCAAGAGATACCCCAAAAGGACTAAGGCTGAGAACCAGCCCTATTTGAAGAAGGACCAGATTTGTCAGACTGGTAGCGACGAATGTCTCTGAAGCAGACTCTATAAGATTTTATTTTATTTTATTTAGACAGTTTTGTATACCGCCTTATCCTTCAATCAAAGCAGTCACAACACAATTGGGGGATACATTTAACACATGGGGATATGAGACACATACACTAATACTTACAGGGAACATGGGCAATTGAGGGTTAAGTGGCTTACCCAAGACCACAAGGAGCATCTGTGGGACTAGAAACCCCAGTTCTTCCGTCCCAAGGTTGCTGTCCTCTAGTGGGATTTGAACCCCCGACCTTCTGGCCTGAAGTACCTTGCCCCAACCACTAGGCTACTCCTCCCTTGAGGATTTGAATGATGACGAAAATTGGATTTGGGCTTATCCTCCGGCAAATGTTGAGACTTGACTTCCCCCAAATCCTTCACAAGTTTTTCCAAATCCTCACCAAAAAGAAGGCAGTCCTTGAAAGGAAGCTTGGTGAGACGAGACTTGGAAGCATTCCAATGACAGAGCCACATTCTACGCCGAGCCACTGTAGAAGCAGCCACAGACCAAGCAGATAAGCACAGCAGATCATAAAAGGCATCTGCAAGAAAAGCAGTGACCAACTCTAAATGAGACAAAGCTGGATCATCCGGAAGTGACTGAAGCCATTAGAGCACAGCGAATGCAGTGAGACCTCTGCAAACAGAGGTCTGCAATGCCAAGGTCGATGATGAGAAAATGGTGTCTAAGAAGTCCTCCACTTTCCGATCCATCTGATCACAGAGGGCAGTGCCACCTTCACAGGAATGGTTGTGTATTTAGTGACTGCAGTTTCCAAAATGACTACTTTAGGGAAACGCAACCACCTGTCAAGATTATCCGAAAACCAAACATAAATGGAGCGTAGAAACATATCAGGAGAATCCCACTCTAAGGAGGCCATCTGTTGTAGTTCCAGGGGAAAGGGAAAAGCCATAGAAGGTTTCCTGATGCCCACAATGATTTATTTATTTATTTATTACAATTTCTTATATACCGCACTATTCGACATCAGCGCAGTTTACATTAAGCAAAAAGACCAGAACAACAGGCTGTTCGGTTTTACAGAGAACAGGTGTACAAACTTGGATAACATGGGTGAACTATTTACATAAAATATCTACAAGTAGGCATTATGACAAAGCTCTAGAAGTGTCATGTAGTTATATTCTTTGGTGGGGTTATCTAGGCTTCATTGCTGACTGGGTAGTACTTGAGGAACAGGTGGTATTTGAGAGCCTTCCTGAACTGGGCTAAGTCAACGATAGCATGAATGTTCGATGGTAGAGCATTCCAGCATCTTGGGGCGCAAAATTTGAAATGATGTGCTCTGTCTGACGTTTAGTGGAATCTGAAGGCTATTGCACTTGAGAGTTCAAGAGGTGCAGAGCCTCCGTAATTTGAGCATCACCCTGAGATAACCCAGAGGGAGCTAAAGCAAGTGTGGTCTACAGGCCTCCAACTCAAACTGAAGAAATGAATAGCAAATTGATTGCTGATATTGCAAAGATAGCCATGAAGGGGGAAGTGATCATATTGGGTGACTTTAATCTACCCGATGTGGATTGGAATGTTCCTTCTGCAAATCTGGAAAGAAGTAAAAAAATTGTGGATGCCTTCCAAGATGCATTACTTAGACAAATGGTGATGGAACTGACCAGGGAAAGCTTGATGCTGGATTTAATACTCACCAACGGAGATAGCGTGTCGAATATCTGGGTGGGCAGCAGCGATCATAACAAGGTGTGGTTTGAGTTAAAAAGCCAAGGCATAGTCCAATCATAGCAAGCTCAAAGTCCTAGACTTCAAAAACACTGACTTCAGTAAAATAGCCAAGTACCTGAAGGAGGAGTTGAGAGGATAGAAGGGGATAAGGGAAGTGGAATTGCAGTAGGCTAAATTAAAGGAGGCAATAAAAGGGGTGACAGATACATATGTAAGGAAAGTAAATAAAAACAAGAGAAAAAGGAAACCTATTTGGTTCTCCAAAGAAGTGTCTGCACAAATAAAGGCAAAAAACACAGCTTTCACAAAATTCAGAGGTTTACAAAAAGAGGAACACAGAAAAGAATATACGATAAAACTAAAAGAGACAAAATGAGAAATAAGGATAGCAAAATCAAAGTCAGATGAAAAGATGGTTAAAAATCTGAAGTGTGGCGACAAAACATTTTCCAGGTATATTCGGGAGAGGAGGAAAATAAGAACTGGAATTGCAGGACTCAAAAGTACTGGGAACGGATTTGTGGAAAGTGACATTGAAAAAGCGAATATGCTAAACAAATACTTCTGTTCTGTTTTTGCTAAAGAAAATCCTGGAGAAAGACCACCTGTGATTGACAAATA
Organism: Ichthyophis bannanicus; assembly: GCA_033557465.1. Classification (NCBI taxonomy): domain Eukaryota; kingdom Metazoa; phylum Chordata; class Amphibia; order Gymnophiona; family Ichthyophiidae; genus Ichthyophis; species Ichthyophis bannanicus. The sequence goes on along the minus strand of CM066037.1, from coordinate 379,745,961 downwards.
TACAAATGGGAATGGAGTAGATACCTCACCATTCCCAGAAGATGATGTGTTAGAACAGCTTGCAAAATTGAAAGTGGACAAGGCCATGGGACCGGATGGGATACATGCCAGGATACTGAAAGAGCTCAGAAAGGTTCTTGCAGCGCCGTTTAAGGATGTTTTTAATAGATCCTTGGAGACAGGAGAAGTTTCACAGGACTGGAAAAGGGCTGATCTGATACATCTTTACAAAAGTGGTAGTAGGGAAGAACTGACAAATTATAGGCCAGTAAGTCATACCTTGTTGGTGAGAAAAGTAATGGAGGCGCTCCTGAAAGAGCGAATAGTGGACTTTCTCAAAATCAACAAGTTGCATGATCCAAGGACCAAAGGACGATCTTGCCAAACAAATCTGATTGAGTTCTTAGACTGGATGACCAGAGAACTAGATCAAGGGCATGTGATGATGTGATATACCTGGATTTCAGCAAAACATTTGATATTGTTCCTCATAGGAGGCTTATAAATAAACTCAACAGCTTGGGTATGGGTCCCACGGTGGTGAACTGGATCAGAAATTGGTTGACTGACAGACGACAGAAGGTGATGGTAAATGGAACTCACTCGGATGAAAGGAAGGTGATTAGCAATATGCCCCAGGGTTTGGTCCTGAGACCAGTACTGTTCAATGTATTTGTGAGTGATATTGCTGAAGGACTGAATGGAAACATCTGTCCTTTTGCAGAAGATATGAAAATTTGCAACAGAGTGGACTCCCCTGAGGAGTGGATAACATGAGGAACAATCTACAAAAGCTGGAAGAATGTTCTAATACTTAGCAGTTTGGATTTAATGTGAAAAAGTGCAATGTCATGTACTTGGGAAGAAGAAATCCAGGGGAACTGCACATGATAGGGGGAGAGAGGTTGGTATGCATGAACCAGGAGAAGGACCTTGGAGTAACTGTTTCTGAGGATCTCAAGGTGGCGAAAGCCAGAAGGATGCTGGGTAGCATACAAAGTGGAATTACCAGCAGAAAGGAAGAGGTACTAATGCCATTGTACAAGTCACTGGTGAGGCCTCACTTGGAATATTGTATTCAGCTTTGGAGTCCATATCTCGCAAAGGATATAAAAAGACTTGAGACTGTTCAGAGGGAGGCGATCAAAATAATTTGTAGCCTGCGTCAGAAGACTTATGAGAAGAAACTTGAAGACTTACGTAAATATGTACATTCTGGAGGAGAGGAGGGACAGGGGAGATATGATTCAAACCTTTAAAAACTTAAAGAGTATTAATGAACAAACAAACCTCTTCCAAAGATGTGGAAGCTGTAAAACTAGAGAGAATAACATGACGATGTAAGGGGGTAAACTGCAAATACAGGGACAGAATTCAAAATGGCATGGGACAGATACAGTGGATCCCTTTATAGAAACAGGATAAAATCAAAATAAACATGACTATCTCTTATATCTCAACAAATACGGGTTACCTACATGGAGCGGTGGGTACATCCCTAAACAAAGGCATGAGGAAGGGTGACCTGCATGGAGCAGCAGGTGCACCTACTCTTGCAGCCTTGCTGGGCAGACTAGATGGATGATACTGGTCTTTATCTGCTGATATAAACTAGGTTACTATGTAAAAGACCTGAAAGGGCTACCGGAATCAGGATCTACAGATGCAGAAGGACCCCCTGAATCAGAACCACAGGAGGAACACAAACTACCTATAAAAATCTTAGATTTCTTCCCACAGCCCAAGCAGCACTGTAAGGAAGAAGGCATTTTCACAACAGGATAAAATAAAAAGTCACAGGAAGAGTCGAGGAGCCAAAAATCAACAGACTCTGAAGAAAGAATCTAGTCGCGGCATAAAAATTATGGCAGGAAACAGCAAAACAGAGCTGGGAAGCAGCTGCTGAATGACCGCATGAAGAGAAACAGGAAAAAGGCAACTGCAGAAAATAAAACATACCGAATAAAGAGGGGAGGCACATGCGGTCAGAAGAACAAGATACCGCCAAAAAACAGATCATGACGCAGCTTTAAAAGAGAGCCGCAAAAGAACTAAAACACTCACTGCTCTCGGAGATAAAACAGATGAAGAAGGAAGGGTCCGGAGAAGAAAAAACTGCCCTACAGCTCCCTCAGCAACCGGGTCCTTGAATAAGGTGTTTTTTAAATTTTTTTAAACAAACTTTAAGGAGTTAGAAAAATAACAAAAGGTGACTGCCAACTTAGCTAATAGAAGTCTTGCCTGCAGAGCTGTCACAACGGAAGGCTGTAACTGCTCCACATGAACAGGATCATTTCCCTTCAGAGGTGCTCTACTGGTCCTCTTAACCAGGAGCAGCTCTGGAAAGTGAAGAAAGGAAAACTGTTGGCAAAGAAGGGACACCACAGTGTGCACAACTGCCAGAGATAGCTAGGAGAAGTCTACCATCTGCTGAGAAGCTCCCTTTGGGGGATGGGTTTTTATACCAAGAGTGATGTCACAAAGCTTTGTGAATTTTTCTCTATCTCACCATCTACTGGAATGGGGACACAACCCACTAGTCTGGACTGGTCTAACAGGATGTATTTGGAAGTATCTGTTTCCCCCTAGACTTGAAAATCCATAGATTTAAATGGCTAACAAAACTAAATTAAAATGAAATCAGACAAATATTTTGTTGCTTTCTTTATTTTATTCCATTTGAAAAATAATTAGAAAAATAACAACTTTCTTGATGACATTTTTTGATTCTAATTAATATCTCTAAAATTAAGGGTATAAATGGGTTTTTGAAAACTGATCCCTAGTATTCATGACACAAAATTCTAGTAGTTTTATTTGTCTTAGAGAACCGGATTCTTTATAAATACTCATATCAGTCTGCAAAGAATCCCATAAGAACATAAGAACATAAGATATGCCATACTGGGTCAGACCAAGGTCCATCAAGCCCAGTATTCTGTTTCCAACAGTGGCCAATCTAGGTCATACGTACCTAGCAGTTTCCCCAAGGGACACAGGTTCCACAATGCTTGTATTGGTTCAAGCATTGATATCCTGGGTCCCTTCTTAATAATGGTTTATGGACCTTTCCTCCAGGAACTTGTCCAAACCTTTTTTAAACCCAGCTACACTAACAGCCTTTACTACATCCTCCGGTAACAAATTCCAGAGTTTGATTACACGTTGAGTGAAAAATATTTTCTTTTATTAGTCTTAAAAAGTTTACCCTGTAGCTTCATTGCATGTCCCCTAGTCTTTTTATATTCTGATAAGGTAAACAATCGATCTACGTTTACCCGTTCCACTCCGTTCATTAATTTATAGACTTCTATCATATCTCCCCTCAGCCGTCTCTTTTCCAGGTTAAAGAGCCCCAACCTTTTTAGCCTTTCTTCATAGGAGTAGCCTTCCATCCCCTTTACCATTTTGGTGGCTCTTCTCTGAACCTTTTCTAAAATTGCTATATCCTTTTTAAGATATGGCGACCAGAATTGCACACAATATTCAAGGTGCGGTCTCACCATGGAACGATATAGAGGCATTATAATATCTTTTGTTTTATTTTCCATTCCTTTCCTTATCATACCTAGCATTCTATTTGCTCTCTTGGCCGCCGCTGCACACTGGGCCGAGGGTTTTAACATGGTATCCACAAGGACGCCTAAATCTTTTTCTTGGGTGGTGGTTCCTAATGTGGAACCTTGCATCGTGTAACCATAGTTTGGGTTGTTCTTCCCTAGGTGCATAACCTTGCACTTCTCCACATTAAATTTCATCTGCCATTTTGATGCCCAGTCTTCCAATTTATCAAGATCCTCTTGCAATTTTCCACAATCCTCCTGGGTTTTAACAACTTTAAATAGTTTTGTGTCATCAGCAAATTTGATAACCTCACTCGTTATTCCACTTTCCAGGTCATTTATGAATATGTCAAAAAGCAGCGGACTCAGCACAGATCCCTGGGGTACACCACTATTCACCTTTCTCCATTGGGAAAATTGGCCATTTAGCCCTACCCTCTGCTTTCTATCTTTTAACCAGTTCCTGATCCACAGTAGTACACTGCCTCCTATCCCATGACTCTTTAGTTTTGCCAAAAGTCTCTCATGAGGGACCTTGTCAAAGGCTTTCTGAAAGTCCAGATACACAATATCAACCGACTCACCTTTGTCCACCTGTTTATTCACTCCTTCAAAAAAACATAACAGATTAGTAAGACAAGATCTTCCTTGTCTAAAGCCATGTTGGCTGTCTCCCATTAGGTCATGACTATCTATATGCTGAGTAATTTTATTCTTTATGATGGTTTCTACCATTTTTCCCGGTACTGATGTCAGGCTCACCGGTCTGTAGTTTCCCGGATCACCCCTCGAACCCTTTTTAAAAATTGGTGTTACATTGGCGATCCTCCAATCCTCAGGTATTAGAGATGATTTTAATGATAGTTCACAGATTACTGATAGCAGGTCTGCAATCTCAAATTTCAGTTCTTTCAACACCCTTGGATGTATACCATCCGGCCCAGGTGATTTGCTACTCTTCAGTTTATCTAATAGTTGTAAGACATCTTCCCGATGTATCGATATTTCCTTCAATTCTTCCACACCTTTAAATACCACTTCAGTCATGGGTAACATCCCTACATCTTCCTCAGTAAAGACCGAAGCAAAGAATTCATTCAGTCTCTCCGCTATCGCCTTGTCGCCTCTTAGTGCTCCTTTAACCCCTTTATCATCTAATGGACCAACTGACTCTCTCACGGGTTTTTTGCTACGAATGTACTTGAAAAGGTCTTTATTGTGCGTTTTTGCTTCCGCAGCATGCTTCTTCTCAAATTCCCTCTTTGCCTGCCTTATCAATGCCTTGCATTTGACTTGCCAGTGCTTGTGCTGTTTCCAGGTTTCATCATTTGGCTCTTTTTTCCATTTCTTGAAAGATGCTTTTTTGGCAACAACAGCCTCTCTGCCATGTCACAGGATAATTAATACAATGAAGATGCACTGATGGATCCATTCAGTCAATCTTTAAAAAGAGGTTTCATGTGACTGGATACAGGGGGATTTCATGCTTCTTCATCACACAGGTAATATTCAGGAAGATGGAAATTACATAATAGAGTTTGGGGTGATCATTTCTGATAGTGAAACTTTGTGATAAGACAATAGCCAAAGCCAGGGGCACTAATGAGTGTGTGGGTGCGTGCAAGACACACTTGCATGCACCCACACACTCATAGAGGACCCACTGGACACTCCGGACTTGCAGCCGACAGACTCCTGCTCCACAGAGACTGCACCACCAAACAGACAAAGGGAGAGGGGAACAGCAGAAAGCGGCAGAAAGGTAAGCTCCTCCCTATTGTAACTTGCATCATCTCTCTGAGCCCTCTTCCCCTCCATTTAACTACCAGTTCATCCGAGGCACTAAATACACACTTGCACGCAGCCACACACTCATACAGGACCCACTGGACACTCCGGATTTGCAGCTCATGGACTCCCACTCCACAGAGACTGCACTGCCAAACAGACAAAGGGAGAGGGGAATAGCAGAAAGCGGCAGGAAGATAAGCTCCTTCCCGCTGTAGCTTGCATCATCTTTCTGTACCCCTTCCCCTCCATTTAACTACCAGCTCACCCGAGGCATGTCTGCGCCTGGTGGGCCTGTTCCTGAGGGCCTCGCCAGAGGGCCCTTTGGCGTGGCCCTTAGGTGTGGACCTCATATCAACCATGATCCTTGGGAGAGAAGCATACGTAGGACCACATATCTACCGCACACAGACTGGACTGCAGACCTCAAACCCATGAAGTATCCCAATGCCCGGACTGCCCAGCCCTCAAGGAAGAAGCTACATACCTCAAAGGATTCACCAGTACATGCCTGACACACAGAACACAACTTGCCAGCACCTGGACTCTCCACATGACAGTTCCAAGTAAGCAGGATCCAACCGAACACCCTTCTTTGAAAGACTGCCGAGCACAGGACTTCAAAATGTATTTCCCCCACTACATCTGTACATGCCTGCTACTCCTGAACCTATTTTCATGCCAAGCATGCTCTGCCCCCACTCTGACACCCACTATTCTGAGGACTCCACCACCCATACTGCTCTCCCAACAACTCTGGCAAACTGCATTCAGATGAACATACAAGAGGAACCCCACTCTTATACAGATCAAGAACAACACCTATATTCACAACTCACACACCTACCCCCCTCCAAACACCACTATCAATATAGAGCTCCTCAATGCCAGATCAGATAGAAATAAAACTAATACTATTCTCAACCACCTGCACCTCTATCAAACTGACATCCTCTGTATCACAGAGACCTGGCTAACTAGTGCCGACCAGATCATCCTAAACCAAATAACCCCCTCCCCACTTACTCAGTATTCAACTTCCCCACAGACTCATAAGAGGGATGGAGGGGTACTAATCCTGGTCAGAACCCACTTCAGATTCAAAACCACGATGACACAAAGCACAATGCACTGCAACACAATTGTCATAGAGAACAAGCATCTTGCCATCTGCCTCACTTACAGAGCCCCCAATGGCCTTGCAGATGAACTCTCCAGTACACTAGAAGCAGTATATGCCACAAACTCCCCCCTCAAGCCTCAAATTGTGATGGGAGACTTCAATCTCAATTCAATACCCAACAAGGAGGCAGATACCTTCCTTAGAGCCATGGACGCATTACAGTACACCCAACTCCTCACCATACCTACCCACCATCTAGGTGATATTCATTCCAAACCAAATCCTTCAAGGCAACAGCATAACAACACCCCAAATTACTCCAATACTTTGGTGTGACCACCACTCCATACGATTCAGTATGTCCTATCCTAGACCAGTCATATTGGAGAACACACAGCACCCAGGATGAAGATTCAGAGCATTCGATAAGGACCAATTCCTCCAGGAATCATCCCTACCCTAGACTACGACTCAACCGACCTAGGCTCTGTCATTAACCACTGGAATAACATCATCTCTACAGTAGCCAAGGCACCGGCCAAAAACCACAGCAGACCCACAGGACAAAGAAAATGAGCAGCACCATGGTACTCCGATGAAATAAGGGCAGCAAAGAGAATACTTCGGAAAATTGAATGGAACTGGAGAAGAAACAAAACACAAACCACCTAACAGCTATACCAGGAGAAGCAGAAGAATTACAACAGCCTAATCAACCAGCATAAACAAGAATTCCACACTAACCTCATCCTAAAATCAATCAACAAACCTAGAGACCTCTTCAATATAGCCCGCACCCTCACAAAGGAACCCAGACGTACAGAAGATGCTGCAATACACCCACAAACCTTTTCAGACTACCCAATCTCGATGCTCACAGCCTCCCATACTCATAACCAACAAGACATGGCCCCTGCCCCCAAACACCCCCCCCCCCAAACACTCATGGTACAATTTCCACAAACCCTCCATTGACCAAGTCACTCACACCATATCAGTCCTCAACACTAGCCCTGCACCCACAGACCTCTGCCCAGTACAATGCATACAAATCAACAAAGACAGAACTCAGCAGCTTCATACACAAGATCATACACCCCTCACTAACACAGGAATACATACCCCTACCACTTAGCCACCATAAGCCCTCTTCCCAAACTGCCCACTCCATCCTGCAAAGACCCAGCAACGTACCACCTGATCTCCAGCCTCCCATTCCTCACCAAGATATTGAGAAGACAGTATACCAGCAACTTCAGGACTACATAGACTCTCTTACCCCCCTTGACCCCCACCAACATGGGTTCCAACCCAGCCCAGTGTTGAGACTCTACTCATAATGCTCCTTGACAACCTCATTAAGGAAAATGACAACCTAAAAATGGGCTTCCTCCTTATATTTGTCGATATATCTGCAGCATTCGACAATGTCTCCCACTACACCCTCCTCCAAATACTCAGTGATATTGGACTACACAACACCACTCTCAAATGGTTCAATTCATACCTCAGCAATAGGTCAAGATCGGCGTAACCACCTCCTCCTTGTTCCCCTCACTCCAAGGGGTTCCGCGAGCTCGACATTATCTGCCTTGCTTTTCAGTCTCTACATCCAACCCATCTGTGATGTCATCAGGAAACACAACATCCAATATGCACTGTATGCTGACGACATGATGATTTACACCCCAATCAACCTAAAAAAAACCAGATTACTCAGCTATAACTGCCTGCCTACAAGACATGACTAAATGGCTCTCTCACAAAGCCTCAATATTAGCTAGAGAAAGACAGAAGCACTCTTCGTCACACAAAACAACTCCTTCGCGCCCCCTCCCCCCCCCCCCCCATAATTCATCTTCCTACTCAATGCAACTGTACCCATTAAGAACGAAGTAAAGTACCTGGGTGTAACTTTGGATCGGAATCTGAACTTCCAAACCCACATTAACAAGACTGCCAGAACTGCATACCACAAGATGGCCATCATAAGAAGACTCAAACCACTCCTTATTTAAGACCAATTTAGAACTGTCTGCCAAGCTGTAATCACACCCATACTGGATTACTGCAACACACTATTTCATGGACTACCCAAACAGACAATTCAACCTCTACAGATGGTAAAAATAACTGCTGGCCGCATCATCACCAGATCATCAAAACACCAACATCTCACTCCTCTCCTGAGCCAAGTGCATTGGTTTATGATCACCTCCAGGATCAAATTCAAAACAGCTCTTAACATACACAAGATCCAGCACAACTTATCCCCTGACATTCTCAAGAGTCTTATCAACACAAACATAAGCACAAGAACCAAATGACATAACAGAGTGGACACCATTCAGAACCCCTGGAACTCCCTCCCTTCCTCCCTCCGTCTGGAACCACAATTCTCTATCTTTAAGCAAAATCTCAAAACCCATCTGTTCTCCATAGCCTTTAATGTTCCCTCCCCATTTGTGTGAGTTCTTTTCCACTGTATCTATCTGCCTTTTGTTTCCTGTCCTGTGCTCCCCTACTTTCACTCTTCTGTCCTTTATAAAATATGTACATTTCTTTTTTCCTTTTCTGGCTTTGGCCATCGTTTTTATGTACTATGTATTGTTTATATGTATTTTGTGATTTATACATTTTATGACCTTTTTATCTGTTTCACCATTGGTCACAGTTTTTATGTACTATGTACTGTCTATACGTATTATGTGATTTATGTATTTTATGACTTTTTATGTATTTTATTATTGTACACCGCCTTGATTGCTTTGAAAGGCGGTTTTTATCAAATTATTAAACCTTAAACCTTAAACCTTAAACCTTAACCCTAGCATTTACTCTAAAACCATCTAATCCACATCTGCAAGAGCACTGTCACTAGCAACACCGGCCCTCTGGAACTCCCTTCTAGATGACCTGAGAGCCACCCCTGATGCCAAAGACTTCAGGAAGAGACTCAAATCCCACCTCTTCACAGAACACTATGGAGCCGTCACTCAATGCGCACCTCCCCCTCCCCCATGGACCCCCCCCCCAACAAAATCAACTGCCTCAGCTCATGGCACTGTCTTGTAAATATTGTATATATGCCTCTTTGTAAATAAGTTACTACCAAGAAGCTCCCGCATGTCCCCCCATCTCACACGACTATGTAATGTATAGCTGCCATGTATCATGTTTGTTTATCATGTAAACCGCTTTGATTATAAGATAAGGCGGTATACAAAACCTGTTAAATAAATAAATACATAATTTAGAAGATGTAACATGAAACCATTTTTCTATCTTTTGTTGTTATACAGGCATACGTGAGAAATGCTTTGATTTTTCTGCAACTGGTAGAATTGTAGCATTTAGATTGCTTCTCTTTGCTGATTTTTCTTTACCTTTTTCTTTCTTTTTTTTCTGGAATAGCTTTTGAGTTCAGAAAATCGATATACTTTGCAGTGTGATATGTATATGGGTATCTCTTCTCTATGGTGTTCTGTTCCTCTGCTCTTTATGCCTGATTGCAGATTAGGAAGACAGTTATTTGTAAGATTTGCTGCACCATCTATACCTACTGTTTCCTATATATATAACCAAGCTTTGTATATATGTTTTTCTATAGGCTGGCTTCTTATGTTTCTTTTATATTGTCATTGGAGATTGCATACAACTGGTATTCAAGTGATATTGCATTTATTTTTATTTTTTGTTTCAATTGTTAGTTCAATATGTGTGTATTTTCGAGTTAACATTGTATATGTACATTTTTGTTTAGATCCCTGATGCAGGCTGACAGCCAAAACTTGGCCAAGCCGGGTCTTGAACCTTGAAGGTTTCTATGAAATAAATGTTTCATCATTTTAAGTGGTGTGGCCTTCCCTTCGCTGTTTGTGGACTGGGGTGGTACGTAGCTCCCTCTTTCAAATTCAGAAAATTCGGGTCATCCGCTCTCTTCTTCCCTCTGCATCTCTTACCACATTGGTTCTTTCCTTGGTGATCAGTCGCCTTGATTAGTATAACTCCCTACTCGCCGGCATCCCTCAGTACCAACTTCGTAGATTGCAGTTAATTCAAAATACAGCTGCCCGTCTTCTCACCTTTTCCTCCCCTCACGATCATGTCACCCCCTGCCTGCTCTCCCTTCACTGGCTTCCCGTCAAAGCCCGCTATGTCTACAAGCTTCTTATCATCACTCACAAAGTTCTTTATACTAACACCCCCCAGTACCTCGCCGACCTTATTTTTCTTCAACCTACCCCCCGCCTGTTACGTTCCGCCCACGGCAATCGCCTTTTCCTCCCTTTCCCAACTGGCTCACCTCGAATCCACCCGTCATGTCGCTTTCTTCTTCGCTAGTCCCGCTTTATGGAACTCCCTCCCACATGTCATTCATACCGAGCTATCCTTCCCTCATTTCAAAGCTATGCTTAAAACTTATCTCTTTTGCCAGGCCTTTGACCTCCCTCTCCCTCCATTCACCACCACCCAGTCAAGCACACTTACCCACTCGCAACTCATTAAAGGGCTATAACACCTCTACACCCACCCGGGACGCTCTCATAGCCCCTTGAGTCGTCCTCCCTTGTTGTCTCCCTGCTCTGATGTTCCCCTATGTTGCCTGTTGCAACCTGTTGTGTAGCTTGTCCACTTGTTATGTTAGTTGTAATCTGCTTTGTTACTTGTCTTCGTCACCCTGTCTATTATTCGTTATGTTGGTCCATCTGCTACGTCTCGTCTCGCCCATCATGTTGTTTTTTGTAGCTCGCTTTTCACTACCTTTTGCTGTCCCTTTCTCTCTGTTCACTTTCCTATCCATCAAATGGCGTTCCTTTCTATCCTTCTTTTCCACAGCCAAGATAGTTTTCATTGTACACCGCCTTAATACTTTTGTAATAGGCGGTATATCAAATCTGCTAAATAAAGATAAAGATAAAGACTTCTTGGTTTCTGCGGAAAGTGTCTGTCCTTTCTATCTTGTGTTCCAATAGGTAAAAACTAACAAGGGGTCCCTTCCTAGCTTAGGAACCACCACCACATTTGCCTCTATAAAGGATCCAGTAACTGTACGTGTAACAGAAAATCCTTAATAAAAACTAGAGCAAATGACCAAGCTTATATACTGTAGAAGGGTTTGATAAAATTCCACAAGGCCATCAGGTCCTGAGTCCTTCCTAAGGGCAGGAATTCTAACTGCCTTGGTAATTTCTTCCAAGATGTTACCTTCCTCCATCTTGCTACTTGTCCAGAAAGCAGTTCCCTGTTGGCACTGTTTCAGATAAATATAATTGCACAAAGTAACTCTGAACTATGTCAGAATCCTTAATATGATTGATTGTTTCTTAATATACTGCCCTTCGATGAGTAAAACCGTCTGCTGTTAGCCTCACTTTAATTTGCATTTGATTCCTTTATCCTCACAAATACTGAGCTAATAAATAGCCCTTCAAAACGAACCACAGCTATCCCAGGAAACTGACTGAGGATAGAGTTATACCTATACTTTAATCGTTTTAAGGGCAATACTAATGTATTATTCTTCTTTCTAATATGTTGTAGCTCAAAGTCCGCGATTTGTTTGCCGAGTAAATCCAATTCCTTACATTTGGCTTATGTAGAACTACTGAATGACCAATAATAGCTCTCAAAACAGAGGCTTTAAATGGTATACAAAGGTGAGACAGTTAATATGCTGTATCTGGATTTTCAGAAAGCCTTTGACAAGGCCCCTCATGAGAGATTAAAAAGTCATGGGACTGGAGGCAGTCAACTATTCTGGATGAAGTACTGATTAAAAGATAGAGAGTAGCACAAATGGCCAATTTTCTCAATGGAAAAAGGAGAATAGTGAAGTACCCCAGGGATATGTGCTGGGTCCGTTGCTTTTTAACATATTCATAAAAGACTTGGAAATGGGAATAACGAGTGAGGTGATCAAATCTGAAGATGACACAAAATTTTTCAAAGTTGTTAAAACATAAGAGGATTGTGAAAAATTGCACGAGGTCCTTGATAAATTGGAAGACTGGACATCCAAATGGCAAATGAAATTGTTACATTATGCAAGGTACCACCTTAGAAAACACTACCCAAGAAAAAGATTTAGGCGTCATTCTGGATAAGTTGAAACCCTCCGCCCAGTGTGCAGCGGCAGCGGCCAATAAAGCAAATAGAATGCTAGGAAACATAAGGAAAGGAATGGAAAATAAAATCAAGGCTATTATAATGCCTCTGTATCGGTGTGGCTGCACTTTGAATATTGTGTGCAATTCTGGTCTCCATATCTTAAAAAGAATGTAGCAGAATTAGAAAAGGTACAGAGAAGATCAACAAAAATAGTAAAGGTGATGGAAGGATGAGGAGAAGCTTAAAAGGTTAGGGCTCTTCAAAATGGAAAGAGATGGCTGAGGGGGGATATGATAGATGTCTATAAATTTGTGAATGGAGTGGAATGGATAAACGTACATCAGTTGTTTATGCCAACAAAAAGTAGAAAGCCTAGAGGACAAGCAATGAAGCTACAATGTAACTCATTTAAGAGTAATAAGAGAAAATATTTTTTCACTCAATGCATCATCAAACTCTGGAATGTGTTACCAGAGGATGTAGTAGCTGTTAATGTAGCTGGGAAACGCCCATAAGAAGTAATTAGACCTTACCTGCTAATTGATGTTCCTGAAGGAACTCCAGTCCAGTCCCTCTCCTCTGGGTTGTGCTCGTCTTCCAGCAGCTTTGGAGATTGAGCTCATCAATGATTTGCTGACCCTCTGGTATAAATACCACTGGCATCACCCACCAGCATCCAGTATTTTATTGAAAAAGCAAACTCAACAGAGAGACAACAAAGAAAACGAACAACCATTGTAAATTCAAACAATAAAAAGAATCTCTAATTTCTCCCATCCCTCCACCCTTCGGAAGGGACTTCTACCCCCCCACCCCACCCCGCCGAAGAGGAGGAGGAGGAGACTTACCTGAGCCCACATCCGACCCAGCCTACTCCACTAATGGGACCTTCGGCTGGCCCCGAAGTGTTCCAGCCTTCAGCAGAGAGCCTCCGGACACTGTCTTCTCTTCTTATGAAACTCCCTTCCAGTCACTCCATCCTGAAAACTAAAAAGACCATACTGGGTGGGATCAGGGACTGGAATGGAGTTCCTTCAGGAACATCAATTAGCAGGTAAGGTCTAATTACCTTTTCCTTATTGTAACTCTAGTCCAGTCCCTCTCCTCTGGAATGTAACAGAGCAGTTCATGTCTGGGAGGAGTTCCTAAGACCGTACCGAATCACCGCTTCCCCAAATGCCGCATCCACAGTTGCTTGAACATCCAACCTGTAATGCTTCGTGAAGGTATGCAAAGATGACCACATAGCCACTCTACAAATATCCAGCGGCAATACCAAACCATACTCCACCCAAGACGCCACTTGGGCCTGCGTTGAATGTGTCCGAAACCCCTCTGGGACCCTTCTTCCCTTGAGGATGTAAGCTGACGAAATGGCTTCCTTGATCCACCTTGAAATAAAAGCCTTAGCCGCCACCTCCCCCTTACGCAGTCCCCCAAACAAAACAAATAAATGTTCGGACTTTCGAAAGACCGCCATGCAACTGAGGTAACGCTTCAGGAACCTGCGCAGATCCAGGCTGTGCAACCGCGCATCCACTGCACACGGTCCCTCCCTTGGAAAAGCAGGGAGAGAAACCGACTGATTGTCGTGAAAAGAAGACATCATCTTAGGCAGAAAGGAAGGTACCGTACGCAAAACAACTTTCTCCTTGAAGAAAACGAGGAATGGTGGATGACATGACAGGGCCTGAAGCTCCAAAATTCGCCTGGCTGAACAAATTGCCACAAGGAACACAGTCTTGAGAGTTAAGTCCTTCAAGAACGCCTTCCCTACTGGTTCATAAGGCTCCCCGGCCATAGAATTTAGTAACAAATTAAGGTCCCAGTGGGGAACCGTTGACTTTAGCCAAGGACGAAGCTGGCAGACCGCCCGCAGAAACCTACTAATGTTCACATTTTCTCCTAAGGGCTTCCCATGAACCTTTCCCCTGTAACAGGAAATGGCTGCCAACTGAACTCGCAGGGAACTGGCCGCCAGCCCTTTCTCTTGAAAAAACTCCAAGACCACTGGCACTGATGCCGAAAGGGGGGACCTCCCCTGACCTGCGCACCAGCCCTCAAATATCCTCCAGATTCTCATATAGGAAAGGCACGTCGAGCGTTTGCGCGCACTCAACAAGGTCGAGATCACAGCTCCTGAATATCCCCATTCTGGAGCCGTGCCCTCTCAAGAGCCAAGCCGTAAGCGAGAACCAATCCACCTGAGACATCCACAGAGGACCCTGGATCAGAAGATTGCCCCTGCAGGGCAGTCGCCACAGCCGATTGACCAGCAGCCTGACCAGGTCCGCATACCATGGCCTTTGAGGCCAATCCGGAGCAATGAGGATCACTAACCCTTGATGTGCTTCCACCCACTGCAGGACCCTTCCTATGAGCGCCCATGGCAGGAAAACGTAAAGAAGACCCTCGGAGGGCCACCTGTGGACCAGAGCATCAATACCCTCTGACATTCTTTCCTTTCTGCGGCTGAAGAACCAGCTTGCCTTGGCCGACTCCCAATGCGCTATCAGATCCATGACCGGGACTCCCCAACAGCCTACCACCAGATCGAACACTTCCTGGCAAAGTTCCCACTCACCTTGGTCTACCTTGTGCCTGCTCAGAAAATCCGCTGTCATGTTTTCTATCCCAGCCACATCCTGAGCCGAGATGGCTACCAGATGACCCTCAGCCCACCACAGCAAGCTCTCTGCTTCTTCCTCCAGCTGTGGACTGCTTGTGCCACCTTGACGATTGATGTAGACCACCGTGGTAACATTGTAGGACAACACTCGGACTGCTCTCCCTTGAACTAGATGCCTGAAAGCTTTGAGAGCCAAAGCTACCACTCTCAACTCCAACCTGTTTATTGACCACTTGGCCTCCCCTGCACTCCAGAGACACTGGGCAAAATTTCCCTCACAGTGAGCTCCCCATCCCATCAGACTGGCATCCGTCATCAACTGATACTACTC
This sequence comes from Ichthyophis bannanicus, assembly GCA_033557465.1. Classification (NCBI taxonomy): domain Eukaryota; kingdom Metazoa; phylum Chordata; class Amphibia; order Gymnophiona; family Ichthyophiidae; genus Ichthyophis; species Ichthyophis bannanicus. The sequence continues at coordinate 379,730,416 of CM066037.1, read as the reverse complement.
TGGGGGCTCGAGGGTTATTCCCCATTCCAAATTCCCCGGGGCAAGCCACCACCGCAAGGCTTTCTTGGTATCCGGAGGACAGGGGAGCGCTACCGTCAAGGATTGACGTTGATGGGACCATCGACGCAGCAGTGACCACTGAAGTGGTCTCATGTGAGCTCTGGCCCACGGCACTAGCTCAATCGTTGCTGCCATGGTCCCCAATACCTGCAAATAATGCCACGCCGAGGGAGCCAGCATGGCCAGAAACTGCTGTATCAGGCTCCTCAAACTCTCGCCCATTGTTCCGGCAAAAACACCTGGCCTCTGCTGGTGTTGAATCTTGCCCCCAAATACTCTAACTCCTGCACTGGTACCAACCTGCTCTTTGCCAGATTGATGACCCAGCCCAGTTCCCTTAGCAGACCTACCACTCTGGCCGTAGCTTCCAGCGACTCCGCCTCAGACTTTGCCCGAATCAACCAGTCGTCGAGGTAGGGATGGACCAGTATCCCCTTCTTGCGAAGAGCCGTGGCCACTACTACCATCACCTTGGTGAATGTCCTCGGGGCTGTTGCCAGACCAAAGGACATCGCTTGAAATTGGAAATGTCCCATTGGCACTGCAAACCTCAGGAACTGCTGGTGAGATTTGCATACTGGAATATGTAAATACGCCTCCGTCAGATCTAGAGACATCAAAAACTCCCCCTGCCGAACGGCTACAATCATGGACCTCAGAGTTTCCATGCGGAAATGCAGAACCCTGAGACAGCGATTGAGACGCTTTCGATTGAGGATCGGTTGAAAAGCGTCTTCCTTTTTGGGACTACAAGATAAATTGAGTATCGATTACAACCGTACTGGTCCAATGGAACCGTAACCACCAACTCTAGTGCGAGCAGCCACTCTAGAGTCTCCTTCATGGCTGCGGCCTTTACTGAGGATCTGCAAGGGGACTATACAAACGCCGGACGAACGGGTCTTGCAAACTCGAGAACATACCCTTTTTGAATCACTTCTAGCACCCATAGGTCCGACGTGACCCGGGCCCAGGTGGGGAAAAACTGCCTTAGCCGACCACCCACCGGCAGTACTCCCTCCTGGGCCCCCGCTGTTTCATTGTGACTTCCTAGGGCCCGAGGCCCTCACTTGGTTTGCAGCTTGTCGTGCTGTGAGGGCTTGTGTGCATCAGTGATGCTGAGAGCTAAACTATCGGTAGTTTAACTACTGGCAGGGTCTCCCAAGATGGACAGGTCCCAGCTGAGGTGCCAGACCAAGACAAACCACCCATCTGGGCAGCAGCAGAATGGGATAGTGTTGACAGCGAAGGATCACATTTCTGTGACAACGGCAACAACACCAAACTTAAACTGCGTGGAAGAAAGGCCCGGCAATCTACTTCTGTATCTTGCCATGAAAACCCAATGGATAGTTACAACAAAACAAATTGTGCTGTAGTGCTGGAAGATGAGACCCCCAGGTCGGAAGGCACTCAACTAGCTACTGGGGAAGAGCTGAAGACTTCTCAGAGTAAAGCCAGCATTTATGATGTGGTTGGATCAAAGCCCTCGGGACGTCTGACTGCTGATGTAGCTGCACATGAAATGAGAGTCAGAAGCTGTAAAGATGTCTTACGCATTGGAACATGGAACATACAAAGCATGAACCAAGGGAAGTTGGAGGTGGTCAAGAATGAAATGGAATGTGTACAACTTGATCTGTTGGGTGTCAGCGAACTGAAATGGACTAGCATCGGGCACTTTGCATTAGATGATCACATGGTCTACTATGCTGGAAATGAAAGACAAAGAAGAAATGGTGTTGCATTTATAATAAAGAAGAAACTTGCAAGAACTGTAATGAAATACAATGCAGTCAGCGAACGCTTAATCTCTATTCGTCTATGAGGAATGCCTATCAACACAACTATAATTCAAGTATATGCCCCAACAACAGCTGCAGAAGAGAATGAAATTGAAGAGTTCTATGAACAAGTACAAGCTGAAATTGACAGAACATGCAAACAGGATATCCTGATAGTCATGGGTGACTGGAACGCAAAAGTTGGCAACAAAGAAGAAGGCAAAGTAGTTGGGAAAATCTGGACTTGGCAACAGAAATGAAGCTGGAGAAAGACTGATAGAATTCTGCAAGACCAACGATCTATTCATCTCAAACACCTTCTTCCATCAACACAAGCGGCGACTGTACACATGACCTTCACCCAATGGATTGTATAAAAATCAAATTGACTACATCTGTGGAAGTCAACGATGGAAAAGTTCTATAACATCAAGAAAGACAAAACCTGGAGCTGACTGTGGTACAGATCATCAACTACTAGTATGCAAACTCAAGCTAAAGTTGAAAAAGAGCAAACCACTCATGAATGCAGCAAAATATGACCTTGAGAATATACCACTGGAATTTAAAGACTGTCTGCAAAATCGATTTGCTGCTTTAGATGTAAATGACAGAGCTCCAGAAGAGTTATGGAATGACATCAAGAAGGTTGTGTTGGAAGAAAGCGAGAAGTCTCTACAAAAGGTGAAAAAGCAAAAACGGCCAAAATGGATGACGGAAGAAACTCTGAAAATTGCCCAGAAACGCAGAGAAGCTAAAGCCAGAGGAGAAAGAAAGACAATAGCAGAACTCAACAGAGATTTCCAATGTGTAGCAAGACAGGACAAGGAAAAGTACTACAACGACACATGCAAGGAAATAGAAGCAGAAACTATTAGAGGAAGAACAAGATCGGCTTTCCTAAAGCTAGGAGAGTTAAAGAAAAAGTTCCAGCCTCGAATTGGAATGTTACAAGATGCTCATGGTTCTATGTTGAATGATGCTGAGAAGATCAAGAAAAGGTGGAAGGAATATACAGAGTTTTTATATGATAAAGATCAAGTGGACCAATAGCCGTTTCAACCTGTACCTTATGATCAGGAACCATTGGTGATGAAAGAAGAAGTTAAAGCAGCATTGAAAGCCTTATCAAAGAACAAATCCCTCTGCTGATTCCGCGCCGATGGGGGCGTCCAATTCTGCTTCGGCCTGTCCTCAGGGAGCCTGCCTCCCTTAGTCTCACCAAGCTCCTTCACTATTTTATCCAAATCCTCACCAAACAGCAACTTCCCCTTAAAGGGAAGCCTGCTGAGGCGGGACTTAGATGAAGCATCCGCCACCCAACTTCGGAGCCACAGATAGCGTCTAGCTGTTACCACTGATGCCATATTCTTTGCCAGACTCCTAATGAGATCATACTGACTATCCGCCAGGTTCGCAGCCCCTGACTCAATCATGGCTGCCTCCCCCTGGTCCCCCCCAGACTGCTCGCCAGCCCCTTGAAGCTGTTGCGACGACCGTAAGCATGCCCTGGCCACCCAGGCCCCTGAAACTGAAGCCTGGAGCGCCAGGGAACTGACATCAAATGACTGCTTCAGCAGTGCATCCAACCTCCTGTCCTGAGAGTCCTTAAGGGCTGCACCGCCCTCCACCAGAATAGTTGTCTTCTTTGTTACTGCCGCCACTGCCGCATCCACTCTAGGAGATTTCAGCAGCTCCTTTTCTGATTCCGGCAGTGGGTACAGTCTAGCCATGGCCCGTACTCCTCTTAGGCTGGATTCTGGCTGATTCTACTCCTCCTGAATCATCTGGCGAACCACCCAGTGAACCGGAATATCTTTCTGAGATTTCCTGACTGCCTGAATCAACGGCTCTTCCAGCACCTCCTCATATCGCCGGAGCATCCGCTGACATGTTGAGCACCTTCAAGGTCTCACCGATTAAGGCCAGGAGTTACTCCCGCCTGAAGACCCGAACAATCCGGGTTTGATCTTCTTCCAGGATCTCTCCCTCTTCCAGCTCTTCCTCTACTTCCCCCACTTGTTCCACTGAGGCGGCTTCATTCTCACAACCTCTGCAAATTCCGGCCTCTGAGACCATACTCCTCCTGGTGCCGCAGACCAGGCACTGTGGTCTGCCAGGCATGTTACCATTCCACACAAGAACCCCAAACCGCCCTAAAATTTAACTTAATGATAACCTTAAAGATAAATTTAAAAATAACCAACACACACTGCAAACTTCAAACTTTTTTTTTAAACCAGGCAGCCCTGTTTTACTTCTTTCCTGCCCCCTCCTCCTCTGTGGTGCACCAAGGGTGCGAAAAACATGGGCCACCTACCTCTCTGCAGCTGCTCACCATGTGCTGCAGTAAGCCGCGCTATGCCACGTGGCTGGCGACTGCGAGGTCTCCGCTACCTCGCGGTTTCACCGCCGCTGTCCCCACTCTCTTCTGCTTTCTCCCGCGGGCCTCAAGTCTTTCCCACCAAAGCACTAACCTCGCCGCGCTCAGCCACTGACAAGCTTCGGCATGGCGGGACTGGCAGACAGGGCTCCGCCTCTGTAATGGCCTGCAACACCTCGGCCTCTGAACCAGAAGGCAGGACGGAGAATCTTCTTCCCTCTATTCCAGCAGGCTGCGGTCTCAATTGGCAGGCAAGCCTCCTCCTCACAGGCCCCACTGAAAGAAGTACGGAGCAGGGAGGGAGGGAGAGGGGGAGGGGGCTAACACTAAACCCTTAAAGAGACACTCCACAAAAATAAAGAAAAGATATTAAGGGCAGATAAAGGTAAAATTAAAGAACGGAACCAAAGGAAAAAACCCTAACGTCCCTAGGCTGAGTCTTTCCAGTAAACCCTGCTCTGGCTTATTGCCTCCTTCCAACTGCTTTGGAGACTGAGCTTACTGGATGCTGGTGGGTGGTGCCAGTGGTATTTATACCAGAGGGTCAGCAAATCATTGATGAGCTCAGTCTCCAAAGCTGCTGCAAGGCGAGCACAACCCAGAGGAGAGGGACTGGACTGGAGTTACGATAAGGAAGCCATTATTAAAGAGGACCCGGGAAATCCACTGCTTACCCTAAGATAGGCACTGTGGAACCGGTGTGCCTTTTTGAGAACCTGCCAGGTATTTGTGACCTGGATTGGCCTGTTGGATACAGGATACTAGGCTTGATGGATCTTGGCCTGACCCAGTATGGCATTTCTTATGTTCTTAAAAACATCCCACCAGTTAGCTGTAATAGTCTCTTCTTGCTTATTGCACCTAAAATACTCCTCATATTCCCAATTGAGCAGATCATGGAACTTAGGGTCTGCCAATAAACTAATATTAAACCATCATGAAGACTATTGCCTCAAAGAGCCCTGAAATTCTAAATATAGATAAATGGCAGCATGATCAGATACCATAATTTGTTTGATCTCCATTTACTCCACCAACAGGAGTATTGGAAATAAGAATATAATTAATCTTTGAATAGTTCCATGGAACTCGGAATAAACTGTAAATTCTTTGCCCACTGGATGTTGCAACCACCAAGGGTCCACAAATCCAAGTTCTTTGCTCATAGCCCTCAAAGAGGGGACTTCACCAGTTGGCATCTATAATGGGAATGCCTATCCAAAATGGAGTCTATGACAATGTTAAAATACCCTGCAAGAATAATAGCCTGTTCTTACAATTCCATAACGCTAAATGCCAGCTCTTACAAAAAGGATAGATATTCCCCAAGAAGGGCATAGAGGTTACATAGCATAACATTTTCATCATTAACCTCTAAGACTAATCTAACCCAGCAGCCTTCACTATCAGAAATGTGGGAGTTAATGGTGCAGAGCAAGGATATCTTGAGGATGGCTACTTCATTCTTTTTACTCATCTCAGCTGAGAAAATTAACTTTGTAATATTTATCAGACAATGTAAAGATTCCCTGTAGCTCAAATGAGTCTCTTGAAAGAAAACCATTTCTGGATTTTTCTATCAGTTTGTTGAGCTCTTGGACATTCAAAGACATTAGCTTCAACTTAGTTGACACTCAAAATTTGATCAAGAACTAACAGAAACTCAATACTGTACAACAACATAAAATCAGTGGGCAGAACTTTGGTATCAGAAGAGCAGCTAAGACTCTTAATTGATATATTAGGCACTTACAAAAAACTGAACAGTCACTGAACTTCCACTCAATAACCCATCCCATCAGCACCCTAACAAGAGCACAGTGGCAACCAACAGCAAAACTCAGCAGGCCAAAGATCATCCACACAACCACACACACACACACATTTGCACACACTCCACTCAACATTCAAATATCAAACAACTTTAAAGGAGAGTGCCAAATCCCCTTAAACCAGAAGCCACAATTAAAATGATAAGGGACAAAAATGAAGAGAGAACACTCCACAAAAGTCCCGATGCAAAACAAGGAGATAAGCAGATTTTACAAGGGGACAAGTCTCAAAGAGCAGCCCAAAGCACAATGGTAAACGTAGATAGGTTGTTTACTCCTTCAAAAAGTAGAAAGACTAGGGGACTATTAAGACTAATAAGAGAAAATATTTTTTTCACTCAACGAGTAATCAAACTCTGGGATTCGTTACCAGAGAATGTAGTAAAAGCTATTAGCGTAGCTAGGTTTAAAAAAAGTTTGGACAAGTTCCTGGAGAAAAAGTCCATAAACCATTATTAAAGAGGATAGGGAAATCCACTACTTACTCCAGGAACCTGTGTACCTTTTAGGGGTACATGCCAGGTACTTGTGACCTGGAATGGCCACTGCTGGAAACAGGATACTGGGCTTGCTGGACCTTGGTCTGACTCAGTATGGCATTTCGTATGTTCATATCTCCCTTCTTCCACTGAAACAGTTCACTATCAAAACAGTTTCCTTACCACTGACATGCCTCCCCCTCCACCCACTGAGAAAGTTCCCCCTCTTCTCATCATTAAATTAAAGAGCAGGAAATTTGGTGATTCTATGTTTAATGATGACCAAAGCAGCTAAAGAGTGCTGTGCATCACTCTGCAGATGAATTGTTGTGTTTAGAAAGATTGAGAGGCAGGGTGAAGATTGTGGAGAGGGGTATAAGAGCACATGGGAGACTGGAATCAGGGGAGTTATAGGAGACAGTAAGAAACTGGGTCGGGGGGGTATGAGACAGAGATTAAATGAAGACTAGGGTATAGGGGAAATGGGGAGAGACTGATGGGGACCCAGGCAATGATGATATGTGAAGCAAAGAGACAGCTTCCTCTTTGTTTCACCTATAAAGGAGGCATGCTCACCGAACTAACAGGGAGACTGCTGGCTTTTGCCAGTGATGTGCAGTGGCATCTTAAGGGACTGACTTACTAAAATTTCTTTTCCCAGAGAGCCATGAAAAAGAACCTTAGTAAATCAGTTTCTAAAGGAGCTGCTGCAACCTCCTCCCTCCAACTGTTGAACTTCAGTGGGTCAATCTTGTGGGGGGGGGGGGGGCAAGGAGAAATAAGAGAGGTCTCATCCATTGCCTCCTAAATTTCTAGGCTGACGCATAGATTTAAAGAAAATCTGTTGAGGTGTGCTGCACTGTATACTCTTTTTCCCTCCTACTATATACTCCATGTTCTATTGCTATCCCTCTCCCCTTCCAAACCTCTCAAAAGCTCTCCCCTAACCATTTCCTCCTCCTAACAGAGTTGCCAAGTTACCCAGTTCCAGGAGTGAGATTTTAAGCCAGTCCTGGATTTCTGACAATCTCATCCTGATGCATTATGGGGCCTGCAGCATTGATTCCAATGGGTAAAATCAGGGACTACGAAGGAGGCCCTATGGAGAATTCAAGGCTAATCTTCTGGACTTTGGAAATAGTCATCCAAGGTATGGGAAGAAATTGAAGGAGGGATTGGGGGAGGAAGGACCATGAGGAGAGAGCTGAGCATAGCAAAGAGATGGCGAGGGTTGGAGGCAAGAGAGCTTCTTCTACTGGTAGGGAATGGCACCTGCACTAGCTCCTACTTAATATACTATTATCACAACTGCAGTATAATTTCTCTTTTTCTGGTGCTGGTGAGGATTGGGTCCTCTCCAGCATAATCATTTTGTTACTGCTGCTGCAAGCCTCTTCTTCTTATGCCAGTGGAAGTTGGGTCCCTACTGGCATACCAGTGATTTCAATGTTGTAGGTCCTTCTTTCTCTTGGAGTCCCATGACACTGCCTTCTTTCTCAGTAGTGTTCTGAATGATCTTTGGGCGGTGAGGCCTGGCCTCTTCACCACCCTGTGGCTCAAGAATTCCTTCTCTTCAAAACTGTATGCATTTTTTTTTTCATGCGCAAACAAATTGATGCATAAGAATAGGTGCTTTTTCCTGTTTTAAACCGATTTTATACAAGTAACATATATACCTATGTGCCTTTGTAAAATAGACTGCCAGATCCAACCCTAAGCACAAATGTTGATGCAAAAAAATTATATTTGCTTCAAAAAAGGTGCAAATTTGTGTATGCACTCTACGTGTGTACACATGTATTTTATAAATTGCAATGCTGCTTTCATTTTGCCTGAACTATGCCCATGAGAATGTTTAAGCACAGATCATGTAAAAGTAGGCATATACTGTTAACATACATATGCAGACATGCAATTTTATAAAAACACAATTAAGAGCATAAGAAATGCCATACTGTGTCAGACCAAGGTCCATCAAGCCCAGTATCTTGTTTCCAAAGTGGCCAATCCAAGTCACATGTACCAGGCAGGTTCCCAAAAAGGAATACAAGTTCTACAGTGGTTATCCTGCGGTAAGCAGTGGATTTCCTGGGTCATCTTTAATAATGGTTTATGGACCTTTCCTCTAGGAACTTGTCCAAACCTTTTTTAAACCCATCTACACTAACAGCTTTTACTACATCCTCTGGTAACGAATTCCAGAGTTTGATTATGCATTGAGTGAAAAAATATTTTCTTTTATTACTCTTAAATGGGTTACATTGTAGCTTCATTGCATGTCCCCTAGTTTTCTACTTTTTGATGGAGTCAACAACCTATCTACGTTTACTCGTTCTGCTCCATACAGACCTCTATCATATCTCCCCTCAGCCATCTCCTTTTCACGTTGAAGAGCAGTAACCTTTTAAGCATTCCCTCATAGGGTATCCTTCTATCCCTTTTACCATTTTGATGACTGTTCTCTGTACCTTTTCTAATTCTACTATATCCTTTTTAAGATGTGGTGACCAGAATTGTGCACAATATTCAAGGTGCAGTCGCATTATAATATCCTCAGCTTTGTTCTCCATTTGTTTTCTTATGATTCCTAGAATTCTATTTGCTTTCTTGGCCATGGCTGCACACTGGACATAGGGTTTCAACATTTTATCCACAATGACGCCTAAATCTTTTTCCTGGGTGGTGGTTTTAATGTGGAACCTTGCATCGTATAACCATAGTTTGGGTTGTGCTTTCCAAGGTGCATAACTTTACAATTGTCCACATTAAATTTCATCTGCCATTTGAACATCTAATCTTTCAATTTGTCAAGATCCTCCTGCAATTTTTCACAATCCTCTTGTGTTTTAATAACTTTGAATAATTTTGTGTCACCTGCAAATTTGATCACCTCACTCATTATTCCCATTTCTAGGTCATTTAGAAATATGTTAAAAAGCAGCAGGCCTAGCACAGATCCTCGGGGTACTCCATTGAGATAATTGGTCATTTAGCCCTACGCTCTGCTTTCTATTTTTTTAACCAGTTCCTGATCCAGAATAGTACACTGCCTTCTATCCCATGATTTTTTAATTTCACCAAGAATCTCAAAAAACGGACCTTATCACAGACTTTCTGATAATCCAGATACACTATATCGATTGGCTCACTTTTGTCTACCTGTTTATTCACACCTTCAAAAAAATATAACATATTAGTAAGGCAAGACTTTCCTTGGCTAAATCAATGTTGGCTTTCTCCCATTAAACCATGGCTATGTATACGGTCAGTAATGTTATTCTTTATAATGGTTTCTACCATTTTGCCCAGTACTGACGTCAGGCTCACCAGTCTGTAGTTTCCTGGATCACCCCTGGAACTCTTTTTAAAAATTGGCATTGGATTGGCCATTCTCCAGTCTTAGGGTACTATAGAAGATTTTAATGATAGTTCATAGATTACTAATAGTAGGTCCAGCATTCTCAGAAGTTCTACCTGTTCTTGTAAAAGGGGCAGAAAGGCTGCGTTGCATAATCAACTTTAATACATGGCTCCAAACCTAGTGCAAACAAGAAGGGTTTAGATATGTATGCTACTGGGGAAATAGATGGAACAACAAGAGGCTATACTGTGTTGATGGACTACATCTCTCTGTTGCAGGGAAAAGGATCCTAAATGAACAATTTAAGCATTATGTGGACAGGCATTTAAATTAGGGAAAGAAGATGATGGATGGAGAAGAACAAGTTCAGGATGTCACTTCCAGCAAAAACATAATAACATTGGAAGCAACCACACCATTAACCCACACATCAATGGCAAGTGGGAAGAGGCATGTAAAACAAAATCCATGCAAAATACAGGCAAGACAGTCAAAAATGCTAGAAAGCAATGAGTACAAATGCTCAAAGCCTAGCCAACAAAGTTCCTGACCTCGAACGCTAATGGTGGAAATGGACTTGGACATTGTGACCATTACAGAAACACGGTTTAAAGAGTCACATGAATGGGATATAGCCATAGCTGGCTATAATTTATATAGGAGAGACAGAGAAGGCAGAAAAGGATGAGTAGTAGGCTTAAACGTCAAAAGCAATATTAAAGCGGCTGAAATGCAAGGACGTGGGGAAAGGAAGAAGCACTGTGAATTGTGTGGGAAAGAAGAGATGGCACTATTATCCATGCTGTTGTAGTCTACAGTCCTCCAACTCAAACTGAAGAAATTTATAGAGACTTGATTATTGATATTACAAATGTAGCCATAAAGGGGGAAGTGATCATGTTAGGTGACTTTAATCTACCCGATATGGATTGAAGTATTCCTTCTGAAAATCTGGAAAAAAGTAAAAAATTGTGGATGCCTTCCAAGATGCATTGCTTAGACAAATGGTGATGGAAACGACCAGGGAAAGTTCCATGCTGGATTTAGTACTCACCAACGGAGATAGCATGTGGAATGTCTGGGTGGGTGCCCATGTGGGCAGCAGCGATCATCACACAGTATGGTTTGAGATAAAAGCCAAGGCAAGGTGGAATCATAGCAAGTTCAAAGTCCTAGACTTAAAAAACACTAACTTCAGTAAAATGGCCAAGTGACTTAAAGAGGAGTTGGCAGGGCAGGAGACGGTAAGGGAAGTGGAAGTGCAGTGGGCTAAACTAAAGGAGGCATTAAAAGAGACAACAAATAGATATGTAAGAAAATGTAATAAAAACAAGAGGAAAAGGAAACCTATTTGGTTCTCCAAAGAAGTGACTGAACAAATAAAGGCAAAAAACACAGCTTTCAAAAAATTCAGACATTCACAGAGGAATGCAGAAAAGAATACACAATAAAGCTAAAAGAGACAAAAAGAGAAATAAGGAAAGCAAAATCAAAGACAGAAGAAAAGATGGCTAAAGATTTAAAGCGTGAAGGCAAAACCTTTTTCAGGTATATTCGGGAGAAGAGGAAGATCAGAGGTGGAATTGTGAGACTCAAAAGTGCCAAGAACAGATTCATGGAAAGTGACATTGAAAAAGTGAAAATTCTAAATAAATACTTCTGTACTGTTTTACTAAAGAAAATCCTGCAGAAGGACCACCTGTGATTGGCAAATATATAAATGGCAATGGTGTAGATACCAACCCTATTCACAGAAGTTGATGTGTTTGAACAGCTTGCAAAACTGAAAGTGAACAATGCCATGGGACCAGAAGGGATACATCCCAGGAAACTGAAAGAGCTCAGAGAGTTTCTGGCAGGGCCTTTAAAGGATGTTTTTAATAGATCCTTGGAGAGAGGAGAGGTTCCACAGGACTGGAGAAGGGCTGATGTGGTACCTCTTCACAAAAGTGGTAATAGGGATGACGTGGCAAACTACTGGCCAGTAAGCCTTACCTCGGTGTTGGGAAATATAATGGAGGTGCTCCTGAAAGAGAGAATAGTGGACTTTCTCGAAACCAATAGGTTGCATGATCTGAGGCAACATGGTTTTACCAAAGGACTATCATGCCAAACAAATCTGATTGAGTTCTCTGACTGGGTGACTAGAGAACTAGATCAAGGGCATGCGATAGATGTGATCTACCTAGATTTCAGCAAAGCCTTTGATACTGTTCCTCATAGGAGGCTTATGAGTAAGCTAAACAGCCTGGGAATGGGTCCCAAAGTAGTGAATTGGATCAGAAATTGGTTGACTAACAGACGATAGAAGGCGATGGCAAACGGAACTCACTTGGATGAAAGGAAGGTGATTAGTGGCATGCCCTCGGACTGGTACTGTTCAATGTATTTGTGAGTGATATTGCTGAAGGACTGAATGGAAAAGTCTGTCTTTTTGCAGATGACACAAAAATTTTCAACAGAATGGACTCCCCCGAAGGAGTGGTTAACATGAGGAATGATCTACAAAAGCTGGAAGAATGGTCTAATGCTTGGCAATTAAGATTTAATGTGAAGAAGTGCAGTGTCATGCATTTGGGATACTGAAATCCAAGGGAATTGAATGCGATAGGGGCATGAGGTTGGAGTGCATGGACTAGAAGAACCTCAGAGTGATTGTTTCTGAGGATCTCAAGATGGCGAAACAGTGTGACAAGGCAGTGGCCAAAGCCAGAAGGATGCTGGGTTGCATACAGAGAGGGATTATGAGCAGAAAGGAGGAGGTACTAATGCCACTGTATAAGTCACTGGTGAGGCCTCACTTGAAATACTGTGTTCAGTTTTAGAGACCATATCTCGCAAAGGATATAAAAAGACTGGAAACGGTTCAGAGGAAGGCAACCAAAATGATTTGGTGCCTGCACCAGAAGACATATGAGAAGAGACTTGAAGACCTAAATATGTACACTCTTAAGGAGAAGAGGGACAAGGGAGATATGATACAGACCTTTAAATACTTAAAGGGTATTAATGAACATGCAAACCTTTTTCAAAGATGGGGAAGCTGTAAAACTAGAGGGATAACATGAAGCTGCAAGGGGGTAAACTGAAAGATAATGCCAGGAAATACTTTTTCACTGTAAGTGTGGTGGATGCTTGGACTTCCCTCCCGATGGAAGTGGTGGGGGCAAATACAGTGACAGAATTCAAAATGGCATAGGATAGACACAGTGGATCCTTTTATAGCAACAGGATAAAATCAAAATAACCTTATCTGTCTCTGCTATCTCATCAAATAGGGTTGACCTGCATGGAGCAGTGGGTATACCCCTAAACAAAGGCATGGGGAGTGGTGACCTGCACAGAGCGGCAAGGGCACCCAGGGCCGGCCCGTCCATTGAGCAAGAATGTTTTTTGCACAGGGCCCCGCGTTTCAGGGGGCCCCGCGCAAAGAACATTCTGCTTTTTTTTTTTTAAATTAAATTTTTAAAAAAAAACCTGTCTCTGGCTGCTGCCGCGTCCGTCGCAGCAGCGGCAGAATGGCGTGTCCCGCGGGGCCCCTTCTCCTCGTCGAGCCCTCTGCAAGGGCTTTCAGATTCGCGAAGGGAGAGTGCTCCCTCGCGTCTCTGTAAAGCCCGCAGGGGCTAATGGGAAATTTCCCATCTGCCCCTTTAGACGCGAGGGGCTGATGGGAAATTTCCCATTAGCCCCTGCGGGCTTTACAGAGACGCGAGGGAGCACTCTCCCTTCGCGAATCTGAAAGCCCTTGCAGAGGGCTCGACGAGGAGAGGGGGCCCCGCGGGACACGCCATTCTGCCGCTGCTGCGACGGACACGGCAGCGGCAGCAGCTAGAGCCAGGTTTTTGTTTTGTTTTTTTAATTTGCCGGAAGGGAAGGGAAGGGGCGGGGCTGATGGAGGCTGTCTGGAAATGGGGTGAGGGGGGGTTAGGACTGGAAATGTGCAAGGGGGGGGGTTAGGACTGGAAATGTGCAAGGGGGGGGTTAGGACTGGAAATGTGCAAGGGGGGGAGTTAGGACTGGAAATGTGCAAGGGGGGGGAGTTAGGACTGGAAAAGTGCAAGGGGGGGGGTTAAGACTGGAAATGTGCAAGGGGGGGGTTAGGACTGGAAATGGGCTGGAGGGGGGGTTAGGACTGGAAATGGGCTAGGGGGGGGTTAAGACTGCTAATGGGCTGGGGCTGATGGAGGCTGACTGGAAATGAGGTGAGGGGGGGTTAGGACTGGAAATGGGCGGGGGGGGGGGTTAGGACTGGAAATGGGCTAGGGGGGGTTAAGACTGCTAATGGGCTGGGGCTGATGGAGGCTGACTGGAAAAGTGCTGGGGGGGTTTAGGACTGGAAATGGGCTGGGGGGGTTAAGACTGGTAATGGGCTGGGGGCTGATGGAGGCTGTCTGGAAATGGGGTGATGGGGGGTTTAGTACATTAAATGGGATGGGGGGGTTAAGACTGGAAATGGGCTGTGGGTTGATGTAGGCTGACTGGAAATGGGGTGATGGGGGGTTAGGACTGGAAATGGGCTGGGGGGGGGTTAAGACTGGTAATGGGCTGTGGACTGATGGGGGCTGTCTGGAAATAGGGTGATGGGGGTTAGGATTGCTAATGGGCTATGGGGGGGGGTTAGGACTGCTAATGGGCTATGGGGGGGGGGGTTAGGACTGCTAATGGGCTATGGGGGCGCTAGGACAGGAAAAGGGCTGATGGGGAGGGGTTAGGACTTGAGGTGGGCTGATGTGGTTAGGACTAGTAATGGGCTGTGGGCTGATGGGGGGGGGGGGGGTTAGGACTGGCAATGGGCTATGGGGGGCTGACTGGAAATGGGCTGATGGGGTTAAGACTGGAAGTGGGCTGATGGGGGGTTAGGACTGGTAATGGGTTATAGGGGGGGCTTAAACTGAAAATGGGTTGATGGGGGGCTAGGACTGGTAATGGGTTGGGGGATTGCTATGACTGGAAATGGACTGAGTGGACGGGGAGGCTTGAACTGCAAATAGCTGATGGGGAGGGAGCTTGGAATGGAAATGGGCTGTGAGGGAAGGGAGCTAGAACTGAAAATGGGCTGATGGAGCAGCTAGGATAGGACTGGAAATGGGCTGTTGGGGGGAGCTAAGATTGGAAATGGGCTGTGGTGGGGGCTTGAATTGAAATGGACTCATGGAGGGGCTAGAACTGGAAGTAGGCTCATGGGGGGGCTTGGACTGGAATTGGGCTGAGTGGAGGGGAGCTAGGATTTGACATGGGCTGATGGTGGGGCTAGGAAATGACTAGAAATGGGCTGATGGGGGGCTAGGATTGGAAATGAGCTGATGAAGGGACTCAGACTGAAAATGGATGGGGGAGCTAGGACTGGAAATGGGTTGATGGGGGGCTAGGACTGGAAATGGGCTGATGCAGGGACTAGAAGGGAATGGATGCTGGGTGAGACTGGAACTAGAAGGGAGCTGATGTTGGGGGAGGATTAGAATGGGATGGGGCTGGGAGAGTAAAATGGAGAGGGGAAAAATATTTTGTGTGGGAGGGATGAAAAATCTACAATTGGCCGGGTATTGGGAGAGTAAGTGGGGATTGAGGATGGAGGGGTAAAATTTGTGTGGATGAAATAAGAATGAGGAAAGAGCAAAAGGATAAAGATTAGTATGTTAAAGCAGATGTAGAGAGAGAGGATGGAAAGAAAACTAGAAGAGAGAAGAAAGGACAAATGGACAGCAGACGATGGAGAGTTAGCAGAAAACATGAAGAAACCAGAAGAAAGTGGCTGGAGCAATTGCAACTGAAAAAAAATGCACAAAAGGTAGAAATATATCTCTTTATTTTGAATTTATTAACTGGAATATGAAAGCTCTGGGAAATGTGCATCATTAACGTCTGCGCTTTGTTTGGTACAAGAGGAAATTGATTTATAGTTTTATTTCTACAGTGTTGTTGTACATTCCAAGTTTGGCTTTTGGGGTTCCCAGTTTAATTATTGCCTTCCTGTTTCTAAATTGCGATTCCTTGTTTGGTGATGGTCTATGTTCTGCATGTGTAACTGAGCTGAGGTATTCTGTTTATGTAATTCCTATTTGACATTGCCACTTGTTCTCTTTCCCCAGTATTCTCTGAAATGTACTGGTTTAATATTTGCAGTGTTTCCTTTTGATAGGTAGGGTCTGGTGCTTTGTGAGTCCTGGTAATGCTGTCAGGATACAGCGGGTTTGCTATGGGTTCTAAATGGGCAGCGTTTGTAGTAGTTCCTAATGTGCCTGGCGGTTGGCACTGGATTATAGTAATGTAGAAATCTTTTAGTCTTTCTTTATCCATACACTCATTAAGAGACATGTTTACTAAAAGTTAGTGTATGGTAACATTATGCAAATATTTATGCAAATAAGGCCACTTATGCAAATGAGGCCCTGCACCGAGTCTCCGCACATGGCCCCGCACCCCCCTTGGGCCGCCCCTGAGGGCACCTACTGTTGCCACCTTGCTAGGCAGACTAGATGAACCATGATGGTCTTTATCTGCCTTCATATACTATGTTACTATGTCTACAATCTCATGTATAATCTCATATGCAGAAAAAGCTTTATCAATTTACCCCTTACATCTACATACAATGTATGCACTTATTTTATAAAATATGCAATTCTGCCTAAGCTCTATCCATCAATATCCTTAGGAACACCTATTCATAGATTGCGGTACATGGGCATTTTATGCATATATACCCATTCACAATGTTATTGTGATTTTCCACATATAAAACATGCTTTATGCTGAAAATGCTTTATTAAATTATTGCCTATATGGATAATTTGTGCATTCAAGTCTGAAAACAGAAATGGCATTTTCAGTGTTTGTACCTGAACACATTGTTCTGCTGAAAATCTACTTAACTGTCAATGGAGAACTTTCCATTTTAAGTTATACATTGATATCTTTGCTGCATATTGCACCTTTTATGTCCCATTTTCTCAGGTGAAAGTTCTCAGGGCAGGGATTTTATGTACCTGAATTACTAATAACAATGTAAGGTGCCCTACGTGTTATTTCGAAATTATTATTAGGTGTGGGAAGGGAACTTACCCAAATGAGCAATAAACTCCTGAGCAGAGTCAACATACTCTAAGACCTTCTTTAGGAACTTGAAAGCAAATCTCTTTTCCATGGAAGAGGCATCAATCTCCATTGCCTTCAGACCCCTGCAGTGATCAAGAAGGGTGAACATGAAATGGATGGAGCATAATGAACTGATGGGCTGAGATAGCATGTGCAGTGCGGGATGCTGCTACTGCCCCTCTCCTTAGGCAGAATTGCAACTGTAGGCACACACTGAAGCCAATCAAACAGCACAGAGGTCTCAGTAAAAACATTAATTTACTCATTTCAAATCAGGTAAAAAATATATTTCTTATGAGTAACATGAGGCATTTGGATAAATATTATGCACTGGATTTTTCAGTTACAGTTCATTTTATTAATTTTCAGCTCCCAATGTGATCTATGTAAAATACGTTGCTGGTTGCCATCCAGTTCTAGGCAAAAGTGTTCACATCTTAGTCCAGGTTAGGTGCCTACTAATCTGTGAATTCTGATCACTTTGGTACTGACATGAGATAAAGCCATAATATCTTTGAGGGCAATTTGAAAAGTAATTTCCATGGGTAAAACATGGGCTTTTATAAAATGTTCTGCCGTACTTTCTGGTAAAAGTGCACATGTCATGCATAGTTTTACCTGCTGAAGGTAGAGACATTCCTAGGGGTGGAGTCTGGCCATGGTTGGGAACTATGCACATACTTTGCAAATTTCAAAATCATAATTTAATTCAAAAATAAATATTTATACACATTAGTAAGTATAAATGTATGTGGCTACTTTCCTGGGATAATTTACAAAGTGAAAATACAAATGTACTTTACTTAGAAAAGCTAGAAAGTCTGTTTAATATGGGCGGTTAGAAAACTACCTGTGTGGGCAATTAGAAAATAAGTATTATTATTAGCAATAGAATCTTTTATATCTTATGTGCTGCTTTAGAGACACATAAACATTCCCTACTTTGAGTTTACAATCTAGTGAATACAGACAGACAAGACAAACAGATAAAAACAAATTAAGGCAGGGGTGTTGGGACCAGCAGTCGCTTAGAGCACCAATGGTCAGGGGTGCCCATGGCTACCGCAGTTGCCCTTCTCTGGGATGTGCAGTGATGGCAAAATACATTTAAAAAGGCACCACGGTGCTAGAGTTATCTTCTGTTCTGGTGCCACAGCTCTGACAGCTAGGACCATGATTTGAAGAACTAAACTAGGCGAATCTAGATAAGCTTAGCTGTAGAGAAAGCACTAATTGAGTAGAGCTGCAGGGAATGAGGGTTTTAACAGTCTATGTAAGAAAACAAGTTGAGCAAGGAGGAGATTTCAATAATACTATATGGCAATATTGCTCACCTATAACAGCTGCTTTCCATAGAGAGCAGGATTAATAAGACACACAAATGGGTGGCATGATCTGATGGCGCAGGAACAGAACTGTTCTCCCATAGCTCAGAATTTTAATGTAAAGTTCTGAGCCCATGTGGTCCTGCCAACAGATAGTGGTCTCCTTAGATCCTCAGTTTGTTTCAAAATTAAATAATGAAGCCAACTCTTTGGGAGGAAAAAGGGATTGTGTGCCTTATAAATCCTGTTGTCTATGGAAAACACCTGTTACAGGAGTGCAACACTGCTTTTTCCATAATCAAGCAGGATTGAGTCAGGCATACAAGTGGGTGACTTCCAAGCTGCACATTGCTTTGAATTGTCCCACAGTTACGAGCAGCACATAGTGACTGAATGTGAGAGTTGACAGCTCACATAGAATGGTCAGCATAGCTTGATGGAAGGCAGTGTCCTTTACTGAAGCTTGGTCCAAGCAATAGTGTGCTGCAAAAGTATGAAGCAAGGCCCATATTTCTGCTTTGCAGATAATTGATACTGATGCAGATCTGATGAGACTTCACTTTGGAGCTAAGAGGAATCACTTGTTTGTAGCATAATTTTATGCAGGATGTCAGCTAGCTTGTTAAAGTTCTTTTTTTATTTTAAATTTTATTTTTATTGGTCTTTAAAATTAAACAGAAGAAATAATCATATTGTATTAAATTAGACCACAATAGATGGACTATAACAAGAAAAAATGGCTCTCTACATAATATTACAAAGCCCATTATACTAGATCAAAAAGGAGAAAATAGATAAGAAAACAAAATTTACAAACTGTTCCCTTGTAGGAAGCCCTCCAACTGGCTAACCTCAACAAATACATATCTATTGTCTTGATAGTGAATAAGATATTTACATGGAAAACAAAGTGCGATGGAAGCGCCTAGAGCCAAGACCACCACAGTCGCCCGTGATGGAATCTCATCAATAGATGATTCTAAATAAGCAAATAAATCAAGGCTATTTGGTGGCAGAATCCAAGTCCTTAACGCCTTCCCCATGTTCCCTCACTATGTTATCTGTCCCCATAGGGATATAATAAAGCTTACAGATCTGTACAGCATCCTGATATGGATGCTGAAGAATCTTTTTAAGAGATTTAATAAGTAGAATTTGTGGTGAGAGAAAATGGTTTTTTGGAAAATTTAGAAACTGTAAGTTTTTAAATCTAGAAATATTGTCCAATGTTTCGATCTGTCAAGACAACTCGTAACAATAGAATCTAAGGTAACTGATGAAACAGAAGCACGTAGGTCAGCAAACTGAGTATCAACCCTCTGGGAAAAGTTTGCAAGATCAGTAAACTTCTGGTCATGCTCAGCAAGCTTGACTACCATTTCTTTAGAAAAGTCTGAAACTTGCTTCAATGAGGCTTGAAGAGAATGATCGATGCATGTAATAGCGTCCCAAATATCTCTTAATGAAATGTCAGATGGAGGGGCAGAATTATCATGAGAAAAAAATAAATTCCACAGGGTTAGGCAATGGACCAGTACATGTAACCCAAAATGTCTCAGAAACTCATGTAGTGGACTGCTGTAGGGATGAGAATGAAGGAATCCACCGTTCCTGCCCAGGAGTCACAGACTTCATCATTATTGTCTCAATCTGATCAGGTGGGGTTTGAATGCCCTCCACATTCAGAGGGGAATCAAGGGAAGGGGTACTCACATTTGAAGAGGAGTCCATCTCAACCAAAGGTGCAGGAACAGAAATAGATGATAATACATTAACATGAACAGCCATTGGTCCTGTTACCTTCACAGACTTTGCCGCCAAATTCAGTATCCCTCTCTTCTTCTGTTTTCCCATCACCAAAGCGACCCTCACTCAGCTCCTCTAGTGCTCCAAAGAGGCTTCAAAGGGTCAGTGCCTGCGCCTTTGGCCACGTCCTTTCAGGCATGCACCTACGACCACACGCCCATGGCCGCATATCACAGTGGGGTAGCTCTTTAAAACCCTTCTCTGCTATGCCAGTATGATGTACAGGACACGGGATGCAGGAGCCAATCAATGAAAAAAGACACAGGAACCAGGAAACAATCTTTAGTGCCCACCATTTGTTGAAGTTCTTTTTGCAAATGGCATGTCAAGTCTATTGGGATCAAAAGATACAAAAATCTGTGCCTTCTAAATGATTCAGTTCTTTCTAGGTAACATTGACGAGCTCTTATAGAATCTAGAATGTGGAGGGCCTTTATATGTGAATTTTTCTATGATTTTGGACAAAATATAGGAAGGATCACATCTTCATTTTAGGTAAAAATGTAGGGTGGCTTCAGAGAGCTACTTTGTGAGGGTCAAACTGAAGGTAGGGTTCATAAATCTCTAATGCTTGAAGCTCATGGACTCTTTTAGCTGTGGTAGCTGCTACTGGGAAGAGAGCTTTCCAGGTAAGGAACAAGAGCGGTGGACTCCAATGGCTCAAAGTGTGGCATCGTAAGTGACGTTAGCACCAGATTTATGTCTCATAGCATAGGAGGTAACTGCAGTGGGGGTTGATATGAAGACATCTCATAAAGTGTGAAATAATGTGGTAAGCTGAAATAGTACTGAAATGGACTTTAATGGAAGATATCTGGAGGCATGCATGATGCATATGTTAAGATACTGCAAGATGGTAGTAGGTGGACATGTAATAGAACTATGTCCATTAGTGAAACACCAGATTGAAAATCAATTACACTTGAAAGTGTAAGTTCATCTAGTAGAAAGATTCCTGAAAGCAAAGCAATAAGAATGTTTTGAACAGAATCCAATAAACCAAGACCAGAGACTAGATGCTGTTCAGTTTCCATGCTGTGAAAGCTAAAGACTTCAAATTTGTATGCAGAAGGTGTCCTTACTGTTGAGTTATTAATACTGGAAATTGACTGAGTTTCTGCAGAGGCAGGATTTCTAGCCTTTTTAGAAGCAGAAATTAGTTCTAGTGAGGCCAATATGGTGCCATGAGGATCACAGTGCTGGGGTTCTGTTGGAACTCGTGTCGAGTTTTCACTATGAGGGGACTTGCCAAGTATGTGTAGAAGAAGGACCAATTCCATGGAGTTGACAAGACATCTGGAGCCAGACACTTGAGGGATGGGAGGATAGAACAATAAGGAGGAAGTTTTTAATTGCTGCTCTCCGTGAAAAGGATGATCCGAGGAGTGCACCATTCCTGGAAGATGGATCTTAAGAGGAATGCATATAAGGACCATTCATGAGGCTGAAGAACTGTAATTAGTTTGTTGGCTAATTGGTCATGAATCACTTGGATGTAGGCAGCTTGCATCTGTATATAATTTTTCTATGGCAAAGTCCCAACTCCTTGCTGCCTTTCAACAAAGACAAAGAGAGCATGTCTCCATTTGTTTTTGACATAAAACATTGCTACCTGGTTGTCTGAATCAAAGCAGAAAAATTCTGGAGAAGATGAAGAAAAAGTCAGTGTATAGTAAATTGTTCTGAGCTCTAAGTGATTGATGTGGAGATGTCTTTTGCATTTCAGCCACCTATCCTGGGAATGATGAGCATTGATGTCAGCTTCCCTTCCTTTGTTTGACACATCTGTAGTTAAAACAAGATGGCAATGACATGGTGCAAAAGGAACTCTCACTGAAAGATTGGCTTTGCATGTTCACTAATCAATATTGACTGTAGTCGAAGAATCAGACACAGGATTGACATGAGAGACTGAGAATTCTGATTCCATTGGAATTTGAAGTCCCACTGGGGATGCCTCATTTTCATCTGGGCCAGAGGGGACACATGAATAGATGCAACCATGTGCCCTAATATTTGCAAGTAGGCTGTAACTACTTTGGGCGATGTTCAAATTGCTTGAAAATGTGAAATGAGGGTCTGCATTCTATCTTCTAGGGAAGAAAGCCCTTGCTTGAATGGTAATTAGAAAGGTGCCTATAAAAGAAATGGTATACACTGGGCACAGCATAGATTTTTTTTAAAGTTGATAAGAAAGTCCAGATACTAGAGAAGATAAACTGTTTTGTCTGTTAGGGCTAAGGGTTGTGCTTCTGAGGACAGCTGTCCAGGTAAGATGTGCAGCTGCCACTACAAGGCACTTTGTGAAGATTCTGGGGGCCGACAAAAGACCAACAAGAAGGCCTTCTTACTGAAAATGGCTGGTCTAAAGAGTGAATCTTAGATTATTTTTGTAAATTTAGTTGCATTGGAATGTGTGTATAAGCATCAAGATTTAGAGGACACAGCCAGTTCCCTTTCCTCAGAAATGCAGACTGAAGAGATGAGTGCTCATTTTGAATTTTTTTGTGAAGTATTTGGTTGAGTTTTCTGAAGCCCAGAATAGTTCCTGTTGTTGTTGGAGTTAGGAAATACCTGGAGTAGAAACCATTTTCTCTCCTGTGGTGGAGCAGGCTGTATGACATTGAATTTAAGAAGAAAAGAAATCTTCTCCAACATGTTGGTATGGGAGGAGGAGAGATGAGCTGGAAGTCAGCTGAGAAGCCTGAGTTGATAATCCATTTGGATAATACCAAGGACACAGGAATCCATCCCTCACTGGAAGGGCAGAATAAATATTCTTCAGGGCCTGCAGCTGTGAGCTGAGCTGATAGTCAAAATGAAGGCTGCTGCTTTGACTGGACAGGTGCAGCCTGCTTAGGCTGAGTTCTTTCCCTTTAAAGACGTTTCCTTATAGCAGGATGACGAAACTGATAAGGTAGTTTTGGCAGTAGAATGTTTTGCAATATTAGTTGAAAGGTGTGCTTTTGGCCAAGAAAAAGGTGGGACCACCAAAAGATGCTGAAGGGAGGAGCAGTGGTCTTTTATCATGTCCACTTGAACATTATCTGTGAACAAGGAATCTCCAATACATGAAGTATCTGCTAACTTGGAGTGAACGTCTTCACGTAAACCAAAAGCAGAAATCCTGGAGGAAGTTTTGAAGACTTCATACACGGTCCATTTAAGATGAATGCCAAACTCATTTGCTTTGGTTAATATGGCAGCTAACTGGCTTGTAATCGTGACAAAAGGCTCGGTGTAAAGATCTCCACACGCTTTGGCTTTCTTCATTACATTAAATTTCTACTCTATGTTACAAGCTGACCATACTCTTGTAGGATAACTTTTATTGTTTGTTGTTGAATCTGTAAACCATTTTGAATATCATCTGTTAAAAAGATGGTATATAAAAGCTTTTAAATAAATAAATACAGCTTCCATATCATCCTGCTAGACCAGTCCAGGCAAGTGGGTTGTGTTCCCTTACCAGCAGATTGGTGGAGACAAAGAACTAATAAAAAGCCCAGGTTTCAATGACTCACTCCTATGTCTCTATTTACCTCAGCCACTAGAGGTCTCTTCAGTATTATTTTGTCTCAGCAGATGGTAGATGGTTTTTCTCCTCTGAAAAAAATCTGAAGAATTTAGAGGAAAACTTTGATAAAAACGCTTATGACAGATTGAGGGTGACTCATTTGAGCGTGACATGGGAGGCTCCCCTAGACTGCAGTCTTTTCTGTTGCCATAGGAAGAGGGAAAATTGGTTCAGCTCCATGCTCTTACCCTGAATAAAAGCCTGTTGAGCAGTCAGAAAATTGGAAGGATCTGGAAGGATGGAAGAAATCAGCAGTTTCACACACCCTCATTGCCCCCTCTCTCCTCCTCTGTCCCTCCTGCTCTCTCCCGAAGATTGCAGAAGACTCTCAGAGGAATGTGCCTGCCAACCACCTTAAATACAGTACTGCCAAGGCTGTTTCAGGGGAGTAGAGCTGGGCCCAACATGGATCCTCTGCCTGGGGCTCTCAGGGATGAGTACAAAAGCTTGACCTTGTCATTGTCCTTGTTGAGGGCTCCCAATTTCGTCTGTGTGGGATGCAATTCGGAGTGGAATGCTGGTAACCATTGGTTCTGTATGGGGGGTTTTGGCCATTTTCTGCACATGCTAGTAGCGTTTTTACTATTGTGCCCTTGGCAGTGCGCGGTCCTTACACACATTCCGCCTGAGCAGCTCCAATGCGTGCCCCTACCCTAGCGCCTGTAACGCGCATTGTAATAAAAGGGCAGTTAACTATAGCCTTATGTCCACTGTTGTGATAGTTGCCTTAACTCTCTATGTCTTCTTCTAGGAAACCTTTGACCTGTGGCAAGTGAGGCGCCTCATCTCCAGCTACTGGACTCTGCCCTTCTTGCATGGCTGCTTCTGAGTCATCCCTGGAGGGCGTACTCCCCTCTTTCAGCCAGGGGATGCTGTTAGTATGACCTTGCCTGCCTCAAGGCAGAAGGTGGCGGATGGAGCTATGGGTAAGGATATTCAGCCAACCAGAAGCTCCGGCGACCATGCTGTGACCCTCTCCCTGTCCTCTGGAAGAATGATGATGGTGACTATGCCCCCTACTGCAGGGGGTCATTTCCACAAGGAGAGCTTCCGGAGCCTGGATTTTCCTTCTCGGGATTCTTTTTCTTTTATAGCAGGCCTGGTCATTCTGGCAAGGAAATTCAGATCTTGTGGCCTCTGGTTTCCCCTGAGCGCAGTTTCGTGAGGGGCAGACTGAGTGTTGTCCAGTTCAAGCAATGGTTTCTCCAGCCCGCTAGGCTCACATCCATCATTAGAATTACCCATTGCAGTGTCTCCAGGTCTACCCCCTGGACCAGCTTGGAGTTCTGGGCCCATCACTTGAGACTCATCCCAACCGAGGGTAGCAAGTGAAATTGAATCTCATAGTCCTGCAATATCAATGACTATCAGGACAGGAGCACCCTCTGTACTAGGGACATGTGGGCTCTTACCCAGGGAACAAGATTCAACGTAGCTGCCATGATCCTAGGAGTTGCATGTAATTCCAGGCCCTGGGTGTTCTTTGGCATTGAAATGCCTTGAGCTGCCATAAGAAATTTGTTTTCCTCTCCTTGGACAGGAAAACTCTGCCCAGATAGGACTCGAAATGCACCTCAAGGTACTTGAGAGACTGAGTTGGAACCAAATGACTCTTGGACTGGTTCACCACCCAGCTTAAGCTCTGAAAAAGATGCAGCACCCAGGAAGCTTTGACCCAACTGTCCGACACTAACCTGGCACAGATAAGCCAGTGTCCAAGTAGGGATGAACTCAAATCCCTTTGTGGCACAGTGCCACCATCACTACCACCAAGACCTTGATGTGACGAAAGGGAAGGGCCCAGAACTGGAAATGTTTGACCAGGATGACAAAGTGCAGAGACCTCTGGTAGTCATCATGAACAAGGATGTGAAGGTACACCTCAGCCAAGTCCAGGGACATCAAACTCTCTCCACCTGATCAGACACCTGCACAGAGAAATCATGAATGCATCAGAGATAGGCATTGTACATTACATAGTGTAGCCATATCACACAATGTTGAGCACCAAATAATATTAGGTGATTTCGGCCCATTCCTGGTAAAAAAGGCGGATGTGACCACCCACCCAGGACACCTTAGAATGGGCCATCTGACTGTCACTGGCAGGGACAGGACACAGCAGTTCCAGAGGAGCAGGAGTCCTTAGGCCTCCTTGCCCTATGAAAGTGCTGAGACTTAACCCGATATTTGCTCCCCTGAAATGACTGCTTACTGGGATGGGATTGCCTCAAATCTCTTGGCTGCAATCAGGACTATCCTCCAGCAACCACTGCAGCTTGGTCTCTCCCAAACTCTTAATGAGCTTTTCCAAGTCCTCCCTAAACAACAAACACCCTTTAAAGGGCAACTTCACCAGGCTCTGCCACAGCCAAAGCCACCACAGAGTTGCAGTAGCTGCCATCATAAACCTTGTCAACAAATAAATCAGAAAATATATGGACTAGGCCAGAAAGACCGTCACTGACTCCTTCTGAGTGGTCTCAGACTAGTCTGAGGACTGTTGGACCCAAAGCAAAAGGGTCCTAGCTGCAAATCCCTCCCCAGCCCAAGCACTAAATTGAAAAGATGATCCCCAAGAATTCCCCAACCTTACAATCTTCTTGATCCCAGAGGGCACCACCCTTCACCAGGATAGTGGAAAGGTTTGTGACCACTATCATCAAGGCATTCATCTTAGAAAAATGGAGCCATTCATCCATTTTGGTCTGCAGGAAGGCATACAACCTGCTATTGACAATCCCACCACAGCAGTCCATCCGGAGATTCCCATTCCACCTGCACCATGTGTTTAACAGGCTGAGGGAGAGCAAAGTCCCTGGAAGGGCATCTCATTTCTACTACTACTATACTACTGAGCATCTTCTAAAATGGGATCCTCTTCCACCTTCTCCGCTGATGCCTCCATAAAGTGTAGAGCTGTGAAAACCTGAGCAATCAAGGAAGATAACTCTTCCCAGCAGATGAGGCAAGTGTTCAAGGAGTCATCCTCCTTACTATGAAAGAGTGCCCCCTCCTACAGACTCACGTCACTGAGAGATGATTTGACTTCCAGCTCGGCTTTGTCTACCTCAGGGGAGGGGGATCCAGCATGCACAACCAGAACCTCAGGGTTTTCATTCTTTGTCCCAAGAGAATGGTGGCTCAGGAACAAAAGCAGGGACCACAGGCAAATCAGCCATAGACCAGAGCAGGATACTGCCAGAGGGAGAAGGCCTGCTGCATAAACCTTCAAATTTCCTGTGGAGGGGTCCCCAAAGGCCTTCCCTCTGGTGCTTTTTGCTTTCTGCAGCAAAACCAGAGGGTCTCCCATCATACTTCCAAGACAGCAGGAGTCCACCAACAGAGCAGAGGCCCCCATACTGGAAGTCAAAATGTTGGCTGGTGAGGCACTACCTGGAGATGCATTTCCTAAAAGGCCATGACACAATGATGAGGCTGTGGGGATCCCTCTCACACTCTTGAGAGGATGGCTCCCCATGGATCGGCCTCCACATGGAGAACAGTTCCAGGACACTTACCTTGGGCAAATGCATGAAGCAGCACCATCTGCAGCCTAGAATGCTTGCAGAGGCCCCTGATGCTGAATTAGGTCATACATGGAACCACTGTGCCTGCGGAAGGTGCACAGAACCATGAGCTCAATTTTGAAGGCCCTATGGCCAAAACGCAGCCTCTGGGCACCTGCTGCTGCCTCACTGGTAGGCTTAATTTTCTTGCTCCCCACAGCCAAACTGCAGTCTCCAGGTACCAGTGGCAGCCTCCAGGTACCAGTGCAGGCTCAATTTTGGAGGCCCCTGTAGCTGAACCTATGGCTTCTAGGCACCCATGGCTGCCCTGCCAGTGGCCCTGCCCAGAGCTCTGAACGTCAAGCGGGAGGGGAGGAAAGGAGGAAGAAGGACTTAAGAAAGCCTACTACCCAAGCTCAACCTGTCCAAACACTGATAGAGACTGTACAACTCCTCCCTCTCCCCGAACCTTGGGGAACTCCACCAGAGGGAACCCACAGGCATGCTCTGGGAGCACAGGCATAACTGGGTAGGCTGCCCAGAAATCACTGGGATGAAAACCCATTATTTTGCTGGAAAATAGAGCCCTCAGGCTGTGTTTCCAGCAATAAAACACTATCCCACTAGGAAACGCAGCTCTCAGGTTGGGGTCCCAGAAACATAACACTACTCCACTGGGAAATGCAGCCCTTAGGTTGGGGTCACAGGAATAAAATTCCAAGAAAATATGCACTGCACCAGTCAAGCAATCACCATCTGCAGGAAACAGAGAAATACCAAAGTGTGCCCCTAACTGCACTGGTCTTAATGCCAGTGAAAATGTCATGCATACTCTGTCTCCATCATCTGCTGGCAGGGGGCATAATCCACTTGTGTGGGCTAATCTAGCAGGATGATCTGGAACGTGCATTTCCACAGCATGAGTTGCCACAATCTGTACAACCTGTTGGGTATTATTAATTATACAAAATACACTAGGTGGTCAGGTGAAGAGGAGGGGCAAAGAGGAAGGGGGAACAAATAAGCACCTTACCTGGATATAACATAACCGTTCATCAGAAGAAATTTAAATAACTCTTGTGCCTTCTCCCGGTCTCTAGATTTCTCCTTAGCCGTCAAGGTGTCATATGGTACTAATAAAGGATGCCCACCAGCACCTAAATTGAGGGACAGATGAAAGAGAGAAGAGAGGGTGAGATACAAAAAGGGAATTAACAGAAAGACAAAGACAGAAAGGGAGACAGAGAGAGAGAGAAAGAGAGAAAGAAAGAGAGAGAATAAACGGACTGTGGCACGAAAAAGAGTAATAGATACAGACAGCATAGTGACCAAGGCAAAGAGATGGTAAGCATGTCAGGACATTCATAGTTCCTCTAGTACTGTCCATAAGTCTGCCAAATGTGGATACTTCTGCAAAATATGTATTGTTGCTGGTAAATACACATGTAATTGCCAGAATGTACAGCAGAAGCATCAATTTTGCAAATATATGTGGGAAAAAAAGAACAGCATCACCCAGCAGCTTCCACATAGAAGTGGCAGCACTTATACATGGAAGTGACTATTTCACAAGAGCCATGTATAAATGTTGTCAATTATACATATAGAAGGTCATGACAGGACGCTTATCTATGATGGCCAAGGCACCTATTTTGTGCACCTATGTGTCTTTATAAAATACTAAGAACAAACTGGCAGAAATTGTGTCTAAATTAAAGCTGTACTAACAATAAGGAGCAAGTCAGTAAAAACATTTCAGGAGCTTTATTCAGGGGTACGGTGTAGGCCACACCGAACACAGACCGTGTTTCAGCACTTGCCTTCTTCAGGAGTGTAATGGCACTAAATCAAATAATCATAACATATACTGTACATATAAATACATAAATAAAAAATATAATATCATTAATTACAAGACATTGTGCATAAAAGTAAATAAATAAATAATAAATGCACAATATTGTTGTTAGCCTTTGTTTCTGCGAATCTTCAGAGAGCTTTGTGTTGGACTGTAAATTAAAGCTGTGGGCATTTATGACTGCTTAGGAGCAGGCATAAAGTTTAGCAAATAAAGTACATGTGTACAGGCATATTTTGTGAAGTACGCATGTAAATCATGACTCTGTCCCATAACATATCTATATGTGGATCATGTCATACATGTATCTAGTTGTCATTATGCATACTTTTATGTGAGTAACCTCTGGGGTAATTTTATAAAATCCTTTTTACACGCATAAAAATTCCATGACACAAGAATACAAGAATATAAGATATGCCATACTGGGTCAGACCAAGGTCCAGCAAGCCCAGTATCCTGTTTCCAGCAGTGGCCAATCCACGTCACAAGTACCTGGCAATTTTCCAAAAAAGACGCACAGGTTCCACAATGCTTGTATAGGGGCAAGCAGTGGATTTTCCAGGTCCTCTTTAATAACACAGGTCTGCGACTAAAAAGCTGTTTGATTATTTTCATCTAATTTCCATGTATTTTGGTGTGCTGAAAACAAATAAAATATTGAAAAAAACTCCTAGACGTCATGATTTGCCACAACATGCAAAATTGTCTTCAAATTTATCCAAATTTTTCAAATTACTATTATTTAATTCAAATTACTATTAATTAATTCACATAAGTGCATTTAAGATATAAAATGCCAAAAAATCTTAATGGGGTTGTCCGAGTTATTTAAAAAAAAATATAGCACTGTAAATCTGATAGCAATATATATATACATAAGCTAAGCAAGTTTTAAGTCCGTGCTTCTAATGGTAGAAGGGGTTAATCTTTCCTGAAGAATGCAGTGGGAGGGAGACACAGAGCAGATAACAGCAACTCCGGTCAGTGCAGGGGGGCGTGGCCAGCACTGTGACGTCTCGTGTACAGACACAGAGCTGCTCTCTCCTGCATGCCACACTTGTGCATGAATCATCATCAGCTTCTTGGTTCTAGGCTGTTCACACTTTTTCATCGCAATTCGTGTTAGCTCGTCATTCTTCAACCGTTATGTTATGGCTCTGCGAAAGTGTATTAATTCGCCAGACAGTTTCTGTTTCATCTGTGGTGAATATACAGTGTTGAAGCAACAGCAGAATATTACAGACTTTGTGAAAAAAGTATAGTTTGCATACTTTGGACTAAAAATTGGAGATCAAAATAAAGTCTGGGTGCCTCATAAAGTGTGCAAACGGTGTGTTGAGGACCTCCGAAACTGGTTCAAGGATAAGAAAAAATCTTTCCGTTATGGGATTCCTATGGTATGGCGAGAGCAAAAGAACCATAGTGACGACTGTTACTTTTGTTCATGTGATGTGAAAGGGTTTAATTCCAAATGGAAGCATTCCATTTCATACCCCAATCTTCACTCGGCAATTTGTCCCATCCCCCATGACACAGATATACCAGTACCCAAGCCCCCTGCTACCTTGGAAGAGATACCTAGCTCCGATGAAGGTGAAGTCATACCTGAACCAGATGACGAATCAAGTTATGACTTTGAAGATGATACAAGACCAAAATTGTTTTCTCAGGAGGAGATGAATGATTTGGTAAGAGACTTGAATCTTCCCAAAGATGCCGCTGAGTTACTTGGGTCAAGGCTAAAAAAAGCAGGAATTTATTGTTGCCAGGAGTGTCATCTTCATGGTTCAGACATCATGAAAAGGAGTTCGTTCCTTACTTCGCCCAGGAAGACAAGTTGGTTTATTGCATCGATGTCGAAGGTCTGATGGGTCAATTTAAAATCCAATATGATTCAGAGCAATGGCGTCTTTTTATAGATTCTTCAAAAAGAAGTCTCAAAGCAGTTTTACTCCACAACGGTTTTTACGCTTCCATACCTGTAGGTCATTCCATACACTTGAAGGAAACCTATGAGAACTTAGAATTGGTTCTTCGTAAACTTAAATATGAAGACCATGGTTGGCAAGTGTGTGGGGACTTGAAGGTCTTTGCATGCTGCTCGGGCAACAAGCTGGGTATACCAAATATCCTTGTTTTCTGTGTCTATGGGACAGTCGAGACCGACAAAATCACTGGACCAAGAAGAGTTGGCAGCCAAGGGTGCTAACAGTCGGTGAAAAAAATGTCCTCCGAGAAACTTTGGTACCTTCCCATAAAGTTCTTCTACCACCTCTCCACATAAAATTGGGATTGATGAAGCAATTCATAAAATCACTTCCAAGAGATGGAGAATGCTTCAAATACTTGGTCACCAAGTTTCCAGGCCTGTCGGAGGCAAAATTGAAGGAAGGTGTGTTCGTCGGACCAGACATTAGAAGGCTTATAGTTGATCAAGAGTTTGTCAATACCATGACGGATCCTCAAAAAGAAGGGTGGATTGCATTTAAAGAAGTCGTACAGAAATTTTTAGGCAATAACAAAGATCCTCACTACAAAAAGATGGTCGGACAAATGCTGAAAGCATTTCAAGCTTTAGGTTGCCTGATGAGTTTGAAAGTGCATTTCCTCCAGTCCCACCTTGACTACTTTCCTGAAAATTTGGGAGCTGTGAGTGAGGAACAAGGTGAATGATTCCACCAAGACATTAAAGAGATGGAAAGGAGATAACAGGGAAAATGGAGCATTACAATGATGGCAGACTACTGTTGGATGCTTCAGAGAGACATTCCAGATGCTACTCACAAGTGTAAATGCACCAAGAGGAGCCTCACAAGGAAGAAGAATCGAGTTTAGTGTGTGTAGGTGAGCTCACTTCAGTTCAAAAAAGGATTTTCATGAAAATATTGTAATGAAACTTTAATTTTATAAGTCTATTTCCATTTATTTTGAGGTATTGCCTTATTTAACATAGTTACCTAAATTGTCAGGAAACATGATGTCCTGTGACAAAATGGAGGCCATTTTCGGATTCAGTACACGAAAAGACATAAAGATTACGTGGAATAACCAAAACAGCTCTCAAAAAAAATTTTTTTGCAGACCTGTGTAATGGTTTCTGGACCTTTCTCCAGGAACTTGTCCAAACCTTTTTAAACCCAGCTACACTAACAGCCTTTATTACATCCTCCGGTAACAAAATCCAGAGTTTGATTATCTGTTGAGTGAAAAAATATTTTCTCTGATTAGTCTTAAATGGCTACACTGTAACTTCATTGCATGTCTCCTAGTTTTTCTACTTTTTGATGGTGTAAACAATCGATCTACGTTTACCTGTTCCACTCCATGCATTAATTTATAGACCTGTATCATATCTCCCATCAGTTATCTCTTTTCCAGGTTGAACAGCACTAATGTTTTAAACCTCTCCTCATAGGGGTATCCTTCCATCCCCTTTACCATTTTGGTGGCTCTTCTCTGTACCTTTTCTAATTCTGCTATATTTTTTTTAAGATACAGTGACCAGAACTGCACACAATAATCAAGGTGCGGTCGCACCATGGAACGATACAGAAGCCTTATAATATCCTTTGCTTTATTCTCCATTCCTTTCCTTATGATTCCTAGCATTCTATTTACCTTCATGGCTGCTGCTGCACACTGAATGGAGCGTTTCAACATGTTATTCATGACAATGCCTAAATTTTTTCCTGGGTGCTGGTTCCTAATGTGGAACCTTGCATCGTATAATCATAGTTTGGGTTGTTCTTTCTAGGTGCATAACTTTGCACTTGTCCACAATATATTTCATCTGCCATTTGAACATCCAGTCTTCCAATTTATCGAGGTCCTCTTGCAATTTTTCACAATTCTCTTTGAAGAATTTTGAGTCATTGCAAATTCAATTACCTCACTTGTTCTTCCCATTTCCAGGTCATTTACAACTTTATTAAAAAGCAGCGGACCCAGCACAGATCCCTGGAGTACTCTACTGTTCACTTTTCTCCATTGGGAAAATTGTCCATTTAGCTCTACCATCTGCTTTCTATCTTTTAACCAGTTCCTGATCCAAAATAATGCACTGCCTCCTATCCCATGACTTTTTCATTTTGCCAAGAGTTTCTCATGAAGGACCTTGTCAAAGGCTTTCTGAAAATCCAGATACACTATATCGACCAGCTCACTTTTGTCTACCTGTTTATTCACATCTTCAAAAAAATATAACAGATTAGTAAAACAAGACCTTCTTTGGCTAAAACCATGTTGACTTTCTCCCATTACACCATGACTATCTGCATGTTCAGTAATTTTATTCTTTATAATGGTTTCTACCATTTTGCCCAGTACTGATGTCAGGCTCACCAGTCTGTAGTTTCTTAGATCAGCCCTGGAACCCTTTTTAAAAATTGGCAATAAATTGGCCATTCGCCAATCTTCAGGTATCACAGTTGATTTTAATGATAGTTCACAGATTACTCATAGTAGGTCTGCAATCTCATATTTCAGTTCTTTCAACACCCTCGGATGTATACTGTCGGTTCAGGTGATTTGCTACTCTTTAGTTTATGAAATAGTTGTAATACATCGTCCCCATTTATCAATATTTCTTTCAATTCTTTATTTACCATTTCAGTCACGGGTACCTTTCCTACATTTTCTTCAGTAAAGACTGAAGCAAAGAATTCATTTAGGGGTATGTTTACTAAACCGGGCTAACGGTTACCCGGGCTATCTGCAACTAGGTCCCATTGAATAATATGGGACCTAGTGGCAGATAGCCCGGGTTAACCATTAGCCCGGTTTAGTAAACATACCCCTTAGTCTCTCCACTATGGCCTTGTCTTCTCTTAGTGACCCTTTTACCCTCAATCATCTAATGGTCAAACTGACTCTCTCACAGGTTTTTTTTTCAACAAATGTACTTGAAAAAGTTCTAATTATACATTTTTGCTTCCACAGCAAGCTTTTTTTCAAATCCTCCCTTTGCCTGCCTTATCAATGCCTTGCATCTAACTTGCCTGTGCTTAAATTGTTCCCAGTTTTCGTCATTTAACTCCTTTTTCCAATTCCTAAAAGATGCTCTTTTGGCTTCAGCAGCCTCTCTGACCTCACCTTTAAACCATGCTGGTAGTTTTTTGCACTTCCTTCCATTTTTCTAAAGTATGGAATACAGCTGGCCTGGGCTTCCAAGATAGTATTTTTAAACATCAGCCATGCTTGCATTTGCAGCTGTTCTTTTTAGTTTTTTCTTAACTATTTTTTAAAATTTTATTATAGTCTCCCTTTTGAAAGTTAAAAGGTAGTATTGCGGATTTGCTTGCCATCCTTCCTTCATTTATCATCTGCAAAGAGTCAGCCCTTCTGCAATATCACTAACAAAGATATAAAAAGAATCAGACCAAGGACAGATCCCTGTGGCACTCCATTGATAACCTCCTTCTCCTCAGAGTGAACATTTACTTGTACCCTTTGTCGCCTTCCATTCAACCAATATCTAACCAAAGCAGTAACTTTAGGGTCCATCCCATAAACAAACTGAGCAGCCTAGGGATAGACCCTCTGGCCAGAATGAGCATGTTTTTAAAAATCTATACATGTCTTTTAGTTAACGTAAAACCCAACAGGGATATTTGTTTAAATATACATGTATTCCCTTTGTAAAATGGAGAATATATGTATAGATTTTCAGTCTGCTTAAACCATGCCCAACCATGCCTGCTTGAAATCTCTGTGTCCCGGGGATCTATATATGTAAATAGCGGCTTTCTGAAATTGCTATTTACAACTGCATGCAATCTACACATATAAATGTCACTACTTCCACATGTAGATGCATTTTAAATGAGCTCCTTATTGTTAACATAAAAACATAGAAAATGACTGTAGTTAAGACCATATTGCCTATCCAATCTGCCCATCCATAAGGCTATTAAGTTCTACAATCCCTTCCTCTCCCTCAGAGATCCTCTGTATTTGTCCCATGCTTTCTTTAATTCAGATACTTTCCTCGTCCGTACTACCTCTACTAGGAGACTGTTCCATGTGTCTATCACCTTTCCAAAAAGAAATATTTCCTCAGATTACTGCTGAATCTATCCACTTTCGCCTTCATCATACGACCTCATTCCAGAGCTTCCTTTTAACTGGAAGAGGGCCACCTACTGTGCATGTATACCATCAGGGCTGGCCCGTCCATTGAGCGAGAATGTTTTTTGCACAGGGCCCCGCGTTTCAGGGGGCCCCGTGCAAAAAACATTCTGATCCTAAAGTCAAATTTTTAAAAAAAAAAAAAAGCTGTCTTCTCCCGCTGCCGGGGCCGCCGCAGCAGAATCGAGTGTGCCGCGGGGCCCCCCCTGCCCAGCAGAGCCTGCCCTCCCCTGTATCCGCTCTCTCGTACAGCTGCCTGCAGTCTCACGTGCTGACTTTCAGAGCGTGAGGGGAGAGTTTCTCCCTCGCTGCTCTGTTAAGCCCGCGGGGGCTGATGGGAAGTTCCCATCAGCCCCCGCGGACTTAACAGAGCCGCGAAAGGGAAACTAGTCCCTTCGCGCTCTGAAAGTCGGCGCGTGAGACTGCAGCTGTATGAGAGAGCGGATACAGGGGAGGGCAGGCTCTGCTGGGCAGGGGGGGCCCCGCGGCACACTCGATTCTGCCGCGGCGGCCCCGGCAGCGGGAGAAGACAGCTTTTTAAAAAAAAAATTTTGGCTGGGCTGGGCTGGGCTGGGGGGGGGGGGAGGTTAGGAGTGCTGATGGGCTAGGGGGGGTTAGGAGTGCTGATGGGCTATGGGGGGCTGGGGGGGTTTAGGAGTGCTGATGGGCTATGGGGGGCTGGGGGGGTTAGGAGTGCTGATGGGCTGGGGGGTTAGGAGTGCTGATGGGCTATGGGGGTTAGGAGTGGTGTACGGCCCTGTTTCATCAGACAGGCAGAAGAGGAATTATCTAAACCGGAAAGAGACAGGAAGGCTGCCCAAGCCCGTCTGTTTAACTTACAGTTGAAAGAAATAGATCAAGTTAAAAAGGAAGGATTAGTCGGTGTATCTTCCGCTGACAAGAAACTGATTAAGACCTTGCAGCAAGAGGTTAGGGAAGCGAAGCAGCAGGCAAAAACTGCACGAAAACTATTTGAGGAATGTGTGGAACGTTTATACGAGTCCTCTGGTGACAGCTGCAATGACAGTGACACGGAAGACGCACACAAACCTGTGACACGTGCTCTGAATGTTCAAGGACGTGGTCAGCTCTCGGGTCAGGGACCACGGTCCTTCCCCAGACAAAAACAGGAAAGAGAGAGAGATTTTTGTTGCTGGCAGTGTGGTGAAAAGGGACACTTTCAACGGACCTGCCGTGCCCCTCCCCCTCCATCACGAGGGCGGAAAGAGTATAACCAAGGCCCACCTCCACCTATTAGGCCACGGCAGTATCCTACCTGGCAACCCCCAAATAGAGCAGGCTATGGTAATAGGGGAGATGGACAATGACTAGGCATCTATAATATGCAGGTGACACTGGGAACAGAGGAGCCCCACATAAAATTAACATTGAATGGCCAAGAGATGAAATTTCTAATTGATACTGGAGCCACATTGTCTGTCCTAAATACCATGCCTGCAGGTAGCACTATTGGCAGAGACAGTGTAATGACTACTGGGTTTGATGGTAAGTCAGTAAAAACCCCAGTGACCAATCCAAATCACGTGGTGGGGCCAGAATTTGATCTTTATCACAATTTTCTGTATGCCTCTCATTGTCCTATTAATTTAATGGGGAGAGATTTAATTGTTAAGGCCCAGGTTACCCTAGTGGCAGGAGAATTTCAGTCTGCAGGAATCAGTGAAATTGGTACATATCTACTCAGCCCTTACGGCCGAGTATGGGGTGCACCAGTCCATATAAGACTAAAACAAGGGAAACAGGGACCAAAATTGCCACAATATCCCTTACAGCGGGCAGCTATAGAGGGTGCACGAGAAGAAATTGATCAGCTCAAGCTGCATGGCATTATAGAACACAGTACTTCCTCATATAATACCCCGCTCTTTCCGGTCAGTAAACCTAATGGGAAGTGGAGGATTGTCCATGATTTACGAGCCTTGAACCAGGTAGTGGAAACCCAGTTCCCTGCAGTTGCCAATCCGGCCACCACATTGAATACAGTACAGCTGTACAAGTATTTCACAGTATTGGATCTAAAAAATGCCTTTTTTAATGTGGAAATTGATATTGACTCGAGGCCCCTGCTGGCATTTCTTTTTGACCAAGTGCATTATCAATGGACGCGATTGCCTCAGGGATATGTTGACAGTCCCAGTATTTTTTCTCAGATTCTATCACAAGATTTGCAGGAGTTCAATTCACATCTCCCTGGAGAAATGTGCTTATTGCAGTATGTAGACGATATCTTACTGTCAGGATCTGATTACCAACAAATGCATACACAGGAAACCACAAAGCTACCAACATATATGCTGGGCCCGGCTCTGAAGAAAGCAGATTAGCTGGATCATGGTGAGTATGGGAGGAGGGGGGCCAGGGGGATTTTGCAACAGGAACTAAGGGGAGCAAAAAGGCAATAATAGGAAATAGGAGGGGGGAGGGTGAGAGAACACAAGGAATAGCTCTGGGGACTGTATGCAGAGAAAAAAGGTATAAAATGTAACATGCTTTTCATATTCAAGGGGGAGAGTTGCATTCTTGAGGTGCCTAGTGCCCGATAGAACTCTCTTCCCCACTTTGCTGCCTGTATTTGGTCATCAGTTATCTAATAAACAGAGACTCTGATTGCACCTGTACTGACTTTTTGGATCTGATCATTTCAGGTAATAATAGTAATAATAATAATTAGGTTGTGGTCCATTTTTGTACGAAACAGGGCCGTACAGTGGTGATGGGCTATGGGGGGGCTGGGGGGGGGTTAGGAGTGGTGATGGGCTATGGGGGGGCTGGGGGGGTTAGGAGTGGTGATGGGCTATGGGGGAGCTAAGTCTTTATATGGGCTGATGGGATTAGGACTGGAAGTGGGTTGATGGGGGGTTAGGACTGCTAATGGGCTATGGGGGCTTAAACTAAAAATTGGGTGATGGGGGATTAGGATTGGAAATGGGCTGGTGGGATTAGGACTGGGAGTGGGCTGATGGGGAGGTTAGGACTGGTAATGGGGTATGGGGGGCTTAAACTGAAAATTGGCTGATGGGGATTAGGACGAAATGGGCTGATGGGGGGGTTAACACTGGAGGTGGGCTGATGGGGTTAGGACTGGTAATGGGCTGTGGGCTGATGGGGGGTTAGGACTGGTAATGGGCTATGGGGGGGGTTAGGACTGATAATGGGCTATGGGGGGCTAGGACAGGAAATGGGCTGATGGGGAGGGGTTAGGACTTGAGGTGGGCTGATGGGGTTAGGACTGGTAATGGGCTGTGGGCTGTTGGGGGGGTTAGAACTGGTAATGGGCTATGGGGGGTTAAGACTGGTAATGGGCTGTTGGCTGATGGGTGCTGTCTGGAATGGGCTATGGGGGGGTTAGGACTGATAATGGGCTATGGAGGGGTTAGGACAGGAAATGGGCTGATGGGGAGGGGTTAGGACTTGAGGTGGGCTGATGGGGTTAGGACTGGTAATGGGCTGTGGGCTGATGGGGGGGTTAGGACTGGTAATGGGCTGTGGGCTGATGGGGGGGTTAGGACTGGCAATGGGCTATGGGGGGCTGACTGGAAATGGGTTGATGGGGTTAGGACTGGAAGTGGGTTGATGGGGGGGGCTAGGACTGGTATTGGGTTGGGGGTTGCTAGGACTGGAAATGGGCTGATGGGGGGCTAGGACTGGAAATGGGCTGATGCAGGGACTAGAAGGGAATGGATGCTGGGTGAGGCTGGAACTAGAAGGGAACTGATGTTGGGGGAGGATTAGAATGGGATGGGGCTGGGAGAGTAAAATGGAGAGGGGAAAAATATTTTGTGTGGGAGGGATAAAAAATCTACAATTGGCCGGGTATTGGGAGAGTAAGTGGGGATTGAGGATGGAGGGGTAAAATTTGAGTGGATGAAATAGGAATGAGGAAAGAGCAAAAGGAGAAAGATTAGTATGTTAAAGCAGATGTAGAGAGAGAATGGAAAAAAAAAACTAGAAGAGAGAAGAAAGGACAAATGGACAGCAGATGATGGAGAGTTAGCAGAAAACATGAAGAAACCAGAAGAAAGTGGCTGGAGCAACTGCAACTGAAAAAAAAATGCACAAAAGGTAGAAAGATATCTCTTTATTTTGAATTTATTAACTGGAATATGTCAGCTCTGGGAAATGTGCATCATTAACGTCTGCGCTTTGTTTGGTACAAGAGGAAATTAATTTATAGTTTTATTTCTACAGTGTTGTACATTCCAAGTTTGGCTTTTGGGGTTCCCAGTTTAATTATTGCCTTCCTGTTTCTAAATTGCGATTCGTTGTTTGGTGATGGTCTATGTTCTGCATGTGTAACTGAGCTGAGGTATTCTGTTTATGTAATTCCTATTTGACATTGCCACTTGTTCTCTTTCCCCAGTAGGTCATGTATTGTTGTTCTCTGAAATGTATTGGTTTAATATTTGCAGTGTTGCCTTTTGATAGGTAGGGTATGGTGCTTTGTGAGTCCTGGTAGTGCTGTTAGGATACGGCGGGTTTGCTATTGGTTCTAAATGGGCAGTGTTTGTAGTAGTTCCTAATGTGCCTGGCGGTTGGCACTGGATTATAGTAATGTAGAAATCTTTTAGTCTGTCTTTATCCATACACTCATTAAGAGACATGTTTACTAAAAGTTAGTGTATGTTAGCATTATGCAAATATTTATGCAAATAAGGCCACTTATGCAAATGAAGCCCCGCACCGAGTCTCCGCACATGGCCCCGCACCCCCCTTGGGCCGCCCCTGTATACCATGGTACTATTTAAATGCTTTTATCATATCACATCTCTCCTACCTTTCCTTCAAAGCATACATATTGAGATTTTTACCCAGTCAGTCACTTTAGGGTTCATCCCAAGGGCACTCAGTTTATTTATAAGTCACCAATGCAGAACAGTGCTAAAGCCCTTGCTGAGATTGAAGCATACCACATCTAGGGTTCTCCTCCGATAAAGTTCTCTGGTCACACAATCCAAGAAGTCAGATTCATCTGACAAGACCTACCTCTACTAAAGCCATGCTGTGTCAGATTCTGTAGCTGCACCATCCTCTGCTTTGGTAACATTTCCATTAATTTACTCATCACAGAGGTCAGACTAACCGGTCTGTAGTTACCAACCTCTTTCTTACTTCTGCTTTTGTGGACAGGAACCATATTTGCCCATATCCAGCCCTCTGGAATCACTCCCAACTCTAAAGAAATATCGAAAAGGTCAGCCAGCAGAACTGCCAGTCTTTCTCTAAGTTCTTTCAATATCCTCTGATGAATCCTGTCCAATTTCATCGCTTTGTTCACTGTTGGTTTTGCTAGCCATCTCATGTACATAGTCATCTGAAAATAGTTTGAGTTCTACCTCACTTCCATTCCTATTGGTGTTTGTTTTTTGAGGTCCCTTTCCTGCCCTTCATCTGTGAACACTGAACAGAAAGAATTTGTTAAGCAAATCTGCTTTATCCTCATCAGCCTCTACATATTGTTCCCCTTCACCCTTGAGTCTCATAATGCCACTTCCTTTTGTCACAAATATACCTAAAAAAGAGGGTCTTGTTGCTATGTTTTACTGTATTGACTTTTTTATTCCTATTTGCATCTTTGCTTTCTTGATTACTTTACCAGCTTCCCTTAGTTTCTCAGATATTGCTGTTTGTCTTCCTCTTTCTTTAATGTCTTGTAGTTTATGAAGGCTAACCTCTTTTTCCTTACCTTTTTAGTTCTTTTGAAAACCATAGTAGCCTCGTTTTCCTCTTATTTTTATTTACTTTTCAAACAAAAAGGTGCATTGCCCTTAAAATATCTCTTTTCAGCTTTGCCCACTGTTCTGCTTCCCCCAGATGTTCCCATCCAGCTAACAACCCCCTTGAGGTTTCTCCCCATCTTTGCAGAGTTAGTTTTCTTGATGTCTAGGATTCTTACTTTTGAATGGGCCATCTCTACCCATGTCCTACTATTGAAGCTTACCATCCAGTGATTATTGCAGACTATCACCCACATAACATCATAAATACTTTCCCCTTTTGTATGCATACCACCTCCCAGTGCTTTTATTACCAGTGAAATCCTAATCAACATCTGATAAACTGAAATCTCCTACCAATAGTACTTCCCCTTTCACAGCAATATTGTGAATGTCTTCAATTAAATCTCTACTTATTTCTTCTGCCTGCAAATGAGGTATGTATATCACATCAATTTAAATAGATTTTTCATTCCTTCTTTCATTCTTCCTTCACTTGTAAGCCCTGAAGTTCTGTAGCTTTCATATTATTTTTAAAATACAGTACCATGCTTCCTCTCTTTCTTCCTGAATAGATGATAATCTGATATAACTACGTCCCAGTCATTTTCTTCTGTTATGTTTATTTGTACTTTATATACCACTTCTCTGTTTAGAGGCAAGGCAGTTATCTCACATTAGTAATCATGCCCAAAGAGCATTAATGGCATTACCA
This sequence comes from Ichthyophis bannanicus, assembly GCA_033557465.1. NCBI lineage: Eukaryota > Metazoa > Chordata > Amphibia > Gymnophiona > Ichthyophiidae > Ichthyophis > Ichthyophis bannanicus. The sequence goes on along the minus strand of CM066037.1, from coordinate 379,688,768 downwards.
ACTCTAGCTCTAGGTTCACAGCTAAGATAATGAAAGGTTAAATAACTGTCTCAAAACCACAAGAAGTGCCAGTGGGATTCGGTTTCCCTGCAACTGCTTTACCACTAGTTTGCTCCTCTACTCCAAGAATGGTAAATATTTTTTGCATGGAAAGAGACAAAAGAAGGGACAGAATTCTAAAAGGCAAGGGATGTGAAGTTCTGATGTTAGAAAGTTTCTGTGCAGAAAGGCACAATCAAATGGCACATCTCATTCATTGGAAAGTTTGTAAACATCTGGGACACCTCTATCATTAGGCAAGGTGAGGCAGCTGCTTCAAGCGGCAAATTTTTGAGAGTGGCAAAAAAATGCCCCAAAACGTCCTTACAGCAGCCATCTCATATGGCCTTTAGAAAGAAAAGTAAAGGCAGTGTTTCCCCTGGCGGCTGCCACCACTTCACGGTGGATCTGCAGTGGAGGTGTGCAACTTGCAAAGGAAAATAAAAATGCAGATAGAGTCTTTGTGGATTCTGCATGCTATAAAGGACTTCTCAGTCCTGCCCCCCTCCCCCCCCCCCTTCGATGCATACTTTTCACGTTAGAAGGAGTAGGACCGGAAGGACCTTGGCAGCACATAGGAGTTTTTTGTGTGTTAATTGCTGCCCCTGCCACAGACATGAGATATTGCAGCAGCCATGGCCACAGGAGGGGAGATGACATAAATACAGACAGATAGCACTTGGTGGACATGTGGTGGGTGAAGGTCAGAGGCCAGACAGTGGAGATGAGGTAGAGGACAGAGGCTGGACATGGGTTAAGAAGTGTGGGCAGGTGCTGGACATGAGTTAGGGGGTATGAGGGATGGATTGCAGATGATGGACACAGGGTGGGTGGGGAAGAGGGCAGATGCTGGACACAGGGTAGGAAGGAGAGGGTAGATACTGGACATGGGGAAGGGGGGTGGCAGACACTGGACATGGGGTGAGGAGTAGAGAAGGATGAAGGGCACATAATAAACATGGATTTGGTGGGTAGATGCCAGACATGGGGTGGGTAGGGGGCAGAAGAAACTGGGTAGGAGAGTAGAGGGCAATTGGTAGACATGGGGTAGGGGTGGAGGGCAACACTAAACATAGGGTAGAGGGGAGATGCTAGACACGGGGCTAGGGGGATAGAGGGCAGATAGAGGATACAGGGGGAGTCAATATAGGCAGAGAGAGACACAGTGGGGGTAGGGAGTGAGAGAGAGGGGGATGCTGGACATGGGGGGGGGCAGGAGGATAGAGGGAAGGTGCTGGACATGGGGGATGGGGTGAGAAAAAGAGGGGTGAAGATGGACAGGAGAGGAGAAATGCTGAACATGGAGAGGGGAATGTTAGTTACAGACTGGGGAATAAGAGGCTGGAAAGGAGAGAGAGATAGCTAATAACAGGGATCTGTTAAGGGTTGAAAAATAGATGGAGTAAACGGTGAAATTTTACTTACCTGATAATTTCTTTTCCTGGAAACATGCTAGACCTGTCCAGACAAGTGGGTTATGTCCCTGTCCCCGCAGATGATGGAGACACAGAAAACTAGAAATTTCCAGTGACATTACTGTCCTGTGTCCCTTTTAATAATGCTTTATGGACCTTTCCTCCAGGAACTTGTCCAAAACTTTTTTAAACCCGGCTACACTAACAGCTTTTACTACATCCTCTGGTAACAAATTCCAGAGTTCGATTACATGTTGAGTGAAAATATATTTTCTCCTGTTAGTCTTAAATAGGTTACCTTTAGCTTCATTGCACGTCCCCTAGCCTCTATATTTTGATGGCGTAAACAATTTATCTACGTTTACCCGTTCCCATCCATTCATTAATTTATAGACCTCTATAAAAGGGGACTGTTATAGTGGTTGATATGGAAAGGCAGACTAGATAGGCCATGTGGTCTTTTTCTGTTGTCATGTTTCTATGTTTCTGTGTTTCTATCATATCTCCCCTCAGCCATCTCTTTTCCAGGTTGAAGAGCCCTAACCTTTTTAGCCTCTCTTCAGAGGGGTATCCTTCCATCCCCTTTACCATTTTGGTGGCTCTTCTCTGTACCTTACTTAATAACACTATATACTTTTTAAGATATGGCGACCAAAGTTGCACACAATATTCAAGGTGAGGTTACACCATGGAACAATACAGAGGCATTATAATAGCCTTTGTTTTATTCCCCATTCCTTTCCTTATACCTAGCATTCTATTTTCTTTCTTGGTCACCAATGCACACTAGGTGGAGAGTTTCAACATGTTATCCACGATGACGCCTAAATCTTTTTTCTGGGTGGTGGTTCCTAATGTGGAACCTTGCATCGTGTAACCATCGTGTCACATCAGGAATTCCCATCCAGAAAGCAATGAGATATGAATGTGTGAAATGAAGATCACGTTGCAGCCCTGCAGATCTCTTCCATGAAAACGAGCTCTGATATTGTGAGCTGTGACATGACTACCAAGGCTCAGGCCTGCCTGGGTATAAGCAAAAGAGATGCGATCTGCCAGCCAAATTGAAAGAGAGTGTTGGAAATGGAAGCCCCTAGCTTACTGCGGTCAAAAGAAACAAAAATCTGGATGGACTTTCTATGGACTTTTGTCCACTCCAAATAGAAGGCTAAGGCTTTCTTGCAGTCCAACATATGCAACCCAGCTTCCCCTTTGTGGGCATGAGGTCTCGGGAAAAATGTTGGAAGAACAATTGACTGATCATGGTGGAAATCCGATATCACTTTCACAAGGAATTGAGGATGAGTACAAAAGATCACTCTGTTATGGTGGAATCTGGTGTAAGGTTGATGAACCACTAGGGCATGAAGCTCACTCACTCTGCATGCTGAAGTGACCACCACCAGAAACAATACATTCCAGTTCAAGAACTTCAGAGGACTGAAACTGAGTGGCTCAAAGGGAGTTTTTATGAGCTTCACAAGAACCACACTGAGGTCCCAAGATACTGTGGAGGCTTGTAGGGAGGTTTCAAGAGAAGCAACTCCTGCATAAAGTGAACAATTAAAGGCTGTACCGAGATAGACTTGCCTTCCACACCTTGATGGTACGCTCCAATTGCAATGAGGTAGACCCTGATGAAGTTGGACTTAAATCAAGACTCAGAGAGGTATAGAAGAAATTAGAAAAGGTTCAGAGAAGAGCCACCAAAATGGTAAAGGGGATGGAAGGATACTCCTATGAAGAAAGGCTAAAAAGGTTAGGGCTCTTTAACCTGGAAAAGAGACGGCTGAGGGGAGATATGATAGAGGTTTATAAATGAATGAACGGAGTGGAACAGGTAAACGTAGATCGATTGTTTACATTATCAGAATATAAAAAGACTAGGGGACATGCAATGAAGCTACAGGGTAAACTATTTAAGACTAATAAAAGAAAATATTTTTTCACTCAACGTGTAATCAAACTCTGGAATTTGTTACCGGAGGATGTAGTAAAGGCTGTTAGTGTAGCTGGGTTTAAAAAAAGGTTTGGACAAGTTCCTGGAGGAAAGGTCCATAAACCATTATTAAAAAGGGACCCAGGATATCAATGCTTGACCCAGTACAAGCATTGTGGAACCTGTGTCTTTTGGGGAAACTGCTAGGTAAGTATGACCTAGATTGGCCACTGTTGGAAACGATATTGGGCTTGATAGACCTTGGTCTGACCCAGTATGGCATATCTTATGTTCTTATAGTTAAGCAGTTATTGTGAGGAACAGACAAAGGAATCTAGGGCCTGGTCCTCACATCAGAAAGCAAGCCTCCTACATTTGCTAGAGTACAACTTTCTCATAGAGGCCCTCCTGGAGGTCAAAAGGACTTCAGTTACATCAGCTGGCAGGCTGAGCTGAGACAACATTAGTCTCTCAACATCCATGCCATGAAGGCCAAGGACCAGATGTTGAGGTGCAACATCATCCCGCCCTCCTGTGAGATCAGATCTGGTGCATGGTCAAGCTGTAGAAGCTTCAGACTGGAGAATTGCAGCAGAAGAGGAAACCAAGGCTGTCTAGGCCATCGTGCCGCCATCTGTTTTGAGCTTCAGGAGGGTCTTTACAATGAGAGGTATTAAAGATAAGGCCCCCCCCCCCTCCCAGTGCAGGAGGAAAGCATCTGAGGCTAGTCTGCTGTGTGAACTTACTCTGGAGCAGAAATAATCCACCTGGGCATTCTGGAGGGTGGCAAACAAAACTATTGAGGAGGTGCCCCACTCTTGTCCAGCATTCACTCGTGTGGCTGGAGGACTCGACTCAGCCTGTCTGCTAGACTGTTTTGCTCACCTGGCAGGTACATGACTCTCAGTTTCATCCTGTGTGTGATGGCGAACATCCATAACCTGGCTGCTTCCCAACACAGGAGGTACGAACCCGTTGCTCTCTGTTTGTTGATGTAGACCATCATGACCTGATTGTCAGTCTGAATCAGAACAATTTGGTTGGCTAGTTGATCTTGGAAAGCCTTCAGGGCATTTGCCACTGCTCTTAGTTCCAAGAAGTTGATCTGATGGAGACTTTCTTGGATGGACCAATAGCCCTGGGTTTACAGCCCATCGAGATGAGCTCCCCAACCCAGCTTGGATGTGTCTGTCATTAGAACACTTTGGGTGGAGCAATTTGGAAAGGAAGACCTCTGAGCAGACTGTGGTGGACTGCCCACCAGTGCAGTGACTGAACGAGAGCAGTGGTGACATACAGACAATCCCTGGATCCACTGAGTCCTCAGAGTCCACTGAGCCTGCCTCATCTGGAGGCATGCCAAGTGTGTATCATGTACTGTGGAGGCCATGTGGCCCAGTGCAGCCAACATCTTGCAAGCTGTTACCTGCTGACAGTTGAGTCTCCTGCACCAGTGCTGTCAGCCTGTGCAGACAGTCAAGCGGAAGGAAGGCTCTCGCCTGAGTCATGTCATGCAGGGCTGCAATGAATTCCAACTTCTGGGTGGGTTGAAAGTTGGACTTTGGGTAATTTATAATGAACTCTTGCAGTTCCAACACCCGAATGATCAATTGGGTTGATGTTTGAACCCCTTCCGGAGAGGTATCCTTGATCAGCCAATCATTCAGATAGGGAAAGACAAACACTCTCAGTCTGGAGGTAAGCAGTTACCACCACGAGGCATTTTGTGAAGATACAAGGTGCTGAGGTGAGGTCAAATGGCAACACTCAGTACTGGAAGTGTTGTTCCCCCAGAACAAATGGGAGATACTTCCCATGAGCAGGATGTATCAAAATGTGGGTACATGCATCCTTCAGTTTCAGGGAGCATAGCCAATCTGCTTTTAGAAGGTAAGGGAACAGGGTACTTAGAGAAATCTTTCTGAACTTTTCTATTACCAGGTTCATGTTTAGATCTCTTAGGTATAGGATGGGACGGTATCCTCTGTGTTCTTGGGGATCAGGAAGTACCTGGAATAATACCCCTGACCTATTTGCTTTGGTGGCACAAACTCGAGTGCAAGATCTGACAAAAGGGCAGTGATTTCTCTCTGAAGCAGTTCCTAATGCAGAGGGTCAAGTTGAAGCAACCTCAAGGGCAATCTGGAGGTAGTTCCAATAAATGAAGTTTGTAGGCATGTAAGATGATCTGTAGGACCCATGCTTGTAAGTGGACACCTTGGTTTAAAAAGAGTGAGCCTCCCTCCGACTGGGTTTTCTACTGTGGTCATTGGACGAGTGGCTATGCTCCGAAGGAACCGGTCAACACCCCGCCCCAGGTTTTGGCTCAGGAGCCTGTCGGCTTTTTGAGGCTTCTCTCTATGCTGCTGTTGGCGGGGAGCCCGTTTGGGCTGGGAAGTACCTAGACCTGTGAGGGTAGCAGGTATTTTTCTGGCTCCCACCCTGGTACCTCCTATGATAGAAGGCCGATTCAGATGTGCGCCTGGAGAGTCTAGTGAGTGTGACATGCTGCTTCTCAATATAGCCAGCCTTCTCCTCAACCTGTCCACTGAAGAGATTCTCTCCCCAGCATGGGACATCCACCAGTTTGTTTTGCAAGGATTGTTCTATGTCAGAAGATTAGAGCCAGGCAAGTCTCAAGGCGCTAATACCTATGGTAGCATTTCTTGAGGCTGTCTCGAAGATTTCATAGGTAGCTCACACCAGGAACTTAGAACAATCCTTGCCATGGTCCACCAGGGCACGATACTGCTCCAACTTCTCTGGAGGCAGAAACTGGGCTAGGTTAGCCAGGTCGCACATGATATTCTTCAAGAACATGCCCTTGTACAGCTGGTAAGAGATCACGTGCGGCACCAGCATGAAACTCTGGAAACACCTTCTCCCTAAAGTGTCAAATGTCCTAGCCTCCCTTCCTGGGGGCACCGAGGAGTGAGTCTTGGTACTCTTGATTCTCTTTAGGGTGGATATGACCACCAAGGAATGGTGTGGAGCCTTCTGAACTCTACACAGAGTTGAGCCTTCTACTAACCGGAAATATAGTGAGGGGTATTCCCACATTCTCATCTGTACTCTCTGCAGGATGTGGTGCATGGGCACTGTCACTGCCTCCTTAGGGGCTGAGGAGTACTGTAGGAGCTCCAATTCTTCTGCCCTGGGTTTATCCTCAGTCTCCAAAAAAATGGTATGGCCTTGGTCATGTCCCTCACAAATTCCTGAAAGGTCATGTCCTCAGGACGGGACTTACAACGCTCAGGTAGAGAAGGGTCTGATGGAAGCTCAGAGGACTTGCCCTCCGACAAGTCTCCTGATTCCACATCGGTCACCAAGCCTTCTGAGTCAGACTTATAGAGGAAGTTAAAATACTTCTGAGCCTCAGCCTGGATCTCTGTCCTGCCTCAAGGGGATCGAGAGCTCCTGCCTTTCTAGATTTCAAGGGTGCATTGGAAACAGAGATAAAGAAAGGTGTCGTTCGCTGCACCTGTCCTAATGCCAATGGTGATGTAACTGGAAGTTTCTAGTTTTCTCTTTCTCCATCGTCTGATGGCAGAGGGCATAACCCACTTGTCTTGACTGGTCTAATACGATAAATTAGAAAGAGGGAGATTAAGGACTAGATGGTAAGAAGGAAAAGTGAAATCTGAGTTATTAGAGACTTATAAAAGGAAGAATGCTGAAAGGAAAAGATCAGTGTCAGATGGAAGGAAGTGAAGTAGACAGTAATGTTGCAGATGAATTGGAGACTCTAGAAAGTGACGAGAGAAGATTGAAGAAAGCAGAAACCAGAGACTGGTTTCAGCACAATTAGAAAGTAAATGGCCAGACAAAGTGAAAAAAAGGTCATTTTTATTTTCAGTTTAATGATTGGAATTTATTAGTCTTTGGAATTGACATGTCTTTACATATTGAATGCGGTCTGGCTTTCTGGGTTTCAGTTTAATTTTTGTCTACATATTTCAAGTTTTTAGATTGTGGCTACTTATTCTATACTTTATGAGGGTCTGTTTGTATTCTGCATTTGTCACCAAGGCCAGATGTTCTATTAGGATGGAGTTTCTATTTAGGGATCCATACTGTCATAATCACGCTTATTCATTTTTCTGAATAGGTGTATGTATGTTCTAGGGCCCATAGCAAAAAGTGAAAATCATAGTGCAGTTTACAACACCAAAATAAAATTACTTAACATCAAGGCTTAATTTTTTGGGGAGATGGACTAGAAAGCAGTTCTGGCACTTTTTTGCAGACTTCAGAACAGCAGGGGTGTCTGCAGGCTGCAGCAGAGCAGAGAACGGTCGCTGTACTCTCTAATCAAGCCTCTCTTCTCCTGTTTTTTCTGTCCCTGGCCTGTCCACCACCCTCCCCCCCCCCCAGCTCCACAGTTCCACTTCCTTTTTGTCTACAAATGAAACCTTGCTTACAATAATTTAATTTTGGTGTTAGAAATTGCGTTGTGGTTTTCATTCTCTCTTTTTGCATCGCCCTTGTTTTTTGCAGAAAATATATTTACATTTAATATGTCGGGCATTGGTAAGTTTTTTATTAGATTCCCAGGCTGCATAATTAAACTGCTACAATTTATGCAGTACATAAACAGCATTGCAGCATATAGCCTGGGATTTTGTTAGCTTTTTTTTTCTTGGGGAAACCTTCTGATGGTGTTACGCCCCTGCTCCCTGAGGAGTCACCTTCCTCCATTTTGGGTGGGTGGCAGGGTCAGACCAATCATTAGGCAAGACTAATGGTCACTAGGGCAGCAGCTTCTGAGAGGTAACAGAGAGCTGCAGTAGTCAAATCAAAACAACAGATCCTGAAAACCCCATCAATTCAAAGAACCAGTTTAGTGGGCAGATTGGGCTCAAACATACATACAAAGCAAGGCTGAATATTTAAAAGTATGTTGTCCAGTTATGCATTTTTACAGGATTGTTGTGGGAGGGTTGCTGTTGGGATGATTATGACTACTGAATTTATCAAAATCTTGGGGATTGGGGGGGGGGGGGGGGAGCCCAAGACTAGATTTTTGCCTAGGATTCCCAATTTCCTGGCATCTGCTCTGGTACTTGGGGTGTGCCAGCTCATCTCTTGCTTCAGGCAACAGATTGCCTTGAGTTGCTCTTGACATCACTGTACCAAAAAGGCATTAGGATCACAACCCTAAGGCAATTATGGAAAATGAGGTTATGATCACCTGGGACGTTTCCATTTTGACAAATAAAAAGCTAAATGCAAGGAAACTGATCATAATGGTGAAGGAGAAGCTTCTGAATGGCACTGACTATATCTGGGTCAGTTCCAAGCGATTATTCTGTGAATCGTGTGGAGAAGGAGAAGATTCTCAATTACCAAGAAAATGTGGTATAAAGGTGCAGAAATATTAGCTATTGTACTGGAAACACAAGCCTGATTAAAAGGAATTTTCAAGCACACCTTCATAGGTTGCCTATATACGTTGCATCTTATGAACTCCAGAAGGAAGCTGTATTTTGCACAGTTACTACAGAGACTGAGATCATACCCCATATACTCTGTCTTAGGAGCAAGATTCATTGCGGTCACAGTAGATACAAAACAAACCCATTTGGAGATATTGCCCCCGAAAGAAACCAAATGGATGGGAAAAAAGCAATGAAGTAATCTCCAGAGTGGCATTTCACCCTAAAACAGCAGTGGAATGAGTGTATTGTACTTCCAAGAAGATATGAGGCTAATCTTCATGGAACAACAGTTACAACCCTAAACAAAGATATGGGATAACCTGTATGGAGCAGCATTTAGAATTCTAACCACCTTACCAGCACAAATCCTACCTTATTAGGTAGAATAAATGGGCCATTTTGGTCTTTCTTTGCTGACTCTTAATATGCTACAATGACAGATACTGTAGAGAGGTCAATAGTAATCAGAGTGGTAGGGAGAGATTGGATAAAAGAAGATTTTTGGGCAATTTTTCAATAAGCAAGTGTTAGAACATTCTAATGAGCATTAAAGCATTTTTATTAACATATTTCACATACTTATGTTAATAGAAGATTATAATGAGCATTAAAGCATTTTTAACACTTGCTAATTGATTTAATACATGCCAGTTCATAGGTTAATGTGGATTAAATCAATTTAAGACAAACTAGATTTCTTATGGCATGCTAACAAACTGACTGCACGTTAATGAATGCACACCCCTAGAATGTAGATTCTCGGCTACCTAAAACAATAGAAAGCCAAACTCAGACTATTGACAATCAAATATGTATAGCTTACAGCCAGGTAATATTCTTGGTTACAGCAGTGTAGGTGGGTACAACCAGAAAGAATGAATTGACTTCACAGTTACCGTACTTTGAAAACCACAGAGACTTGGGTGCTCTCAAATACTGCTCTTCTGCTCTACTTGGTACTAACCTGTAAATACAGAGCCTAGCTAGATCTTCCAGTACTTGTGACCCTACCTGACCACTACTGGAGAGAGGATGCTGGATTCGATGGGCTTTAGTCTGATTTGGCATGGCTTATCTTATGCTATGAGAAAAGCAAAAAGTGAGGGGACAAAATGATCAGTGACAAACTTTATTGAGCCCGACATAGCTATGTTTTGACATATTACCACCAAGGCCTCACCACCGGACATTTTAAATCTTCGTGCCTCCAGATGCCGGACCACCACTGAGCCCCGATCAGCATCAGGGAAAGGGAGCAGATGAGTGAAGCCCTCCCTACTCCCCACCACCAAGCCAATTGAGTCACACTGCCAGACACTTTAAATTTTCACGCCTCCAGGCACCCCCACACCTGAGGGCCTTGCCAGAGTGCCCTTTGGCATGGCCCTTAGGTGCAGGCCAAAGAACCCACCAAGAATACATCTGGACAATCTTAGATCTGACAGAATAACCCTCCCGATGCGCCCAGACCACAGCACCAAACAGCCTAGGCCGACAAAACAAACCTCTAAAAGAGACAACCCCAGGGCATAGAACCCCAATCGACACCAGCAACAGAGAGCGGAAGGTAAGCCCTCACCTCCTGCTGCCAAGGACAATCAGGACCTCTTCCACAAACAATAAAACTGAACAGGCCTCAAACCTCAAGCAAAAGCCCACCAACAATCTCATTCAAAATGTTGCAACTATATGCCCTCATCAACTACCTGCTAGCCCTACTTATTCTTTCCCCCACTGCAAACTCCCTCCTACCTCTTTACTCTAACCTCCCCCTCCTCCCCCAGCCCTTCCTCATCTTCTATCACCCACTTCCCACCCTCAACACAATAACTAACTACCCCCACCCCCCCGCTACTCCCACAATGCAAAATATCTCATCATAGTACCAACACATAACACAGACACCCTCTACCCTCTACAGATCAACCAACAGTAAGGATTTGAGGGTTTATTTTTATTAAATTGCTAGCTCTCTGACTGGGAGCTCTTAAAAGGGTTTTTGTATATTTTTAAAGCAAAGTTACTTTCTTTTTGGTGCCTTAATAGAAATTTCCTTGAGCAGAGTAGGTTGTTTGAACTCTAGTAACCTTCTCAGCTTTGGGAACTGCTGACACCTAATCAGGAGTTAGTGGGCCTGATTACCTGAGAGCAGCTGAGGCCTGCATAAAATGCTCCAGTGCCCTGCCCTGTTGAGGCTTTCCTAACAGGGGCTCTACAGATCAACCAACAGTAAGGTTTTGAGGGTTTATTTTTATTAAATTGCTAGCTCTCTGACTGGGAGCTCTTAAAAGGGTTTTTGTATATTTTTAAAGCAAAGTTACTTTCTTTTTGGTGCTTTAGTACAAATTTCCTTGAGCAGAGTAGGTTGTTTGAACTCTAGTAACCTTCTCAGCTTTGGGAACTGCTGACACCTAATCAGGTGTTAGGTCCCTCCCTACCCACCCCAACTCCCACCCACCCCTAGTGAGCAGTCTTGCCTTACAGGGCACCTCCCTATTTAAGAAAGCACAGAGACTCGGACCAGCACATTTTGGATATAATTAAAGAGATTTAAGTGCTTTTTCTCTGAAAGGACAGCTGGGAAACCGGCTGGTACTTGGTAGATTTCTCTCTTTTGCTTTAACAGATACCTAAGCGCCACGAACAGAACAATGGCTGGGAAACATTGTATCGCTAAAGCTGTTAATCCCATTACAACTTCTGCCTCTGTCCAGACAGAGGTCCTAATGCCAGTTGAAGGACCGGTTCCATGTGCAGGGTGCCTGCATGCTGAAGCTCTGAGGAAACAAGTGGAGGAACTCAGAGAGGAGGTTGCGAGGCTGAGGAGCATTCAAGACAGTGAGAAGTACATTGATGAGATGCTTCTTGCAGCAACCAAGCTCTCCAGCAGAGGAGAAGATGGGTACCAACAGAATGTCGATGACTGGACACAAGTTACCAGGGCCTGTAAAATCACCAATCCAACTTCTCCAGCCCTGAATTGAAGAACCATTATGCAGCCCTGGAAGTGGAGGAGGTGAAAGCATCCCTGGAAAGGGAAGAACCAGAACTCAAGTACCCCAAAGTTGCAGAATCAGTGACCATAAGGAAACAAAGGGTAGTGGTGGTTGGAGACTCTCTTCTGAGGGGTACTGAGGCATCCATCTGCCGACCAGACTTGATGTCCAGAGAGGTATGCTGTCTGCCTGGTGCCAAAATCCAAGATGTTACGGAGAGATTGGCGAGACTCATCAAGCCCACTGACTATTACCCAATGTTGCTAATTCATGTTGGAACAAATTATACTGCCAGGTATACCTCAGAACGTATCAAAAGTGACTTCATGGATCTGGGACAGAGGGTGAAGCAGTTAGGTGCACAGGTGGTGTTCTCTTCAATCCTCCCTGTTGAGGATAAAGGCCAAGGCAGAGAGGCTCCATCCTGGAGATGAATGCATGGCTGCGTGGATGGTGTCATCGAGAGCATTTTGGTTTCCTAGACCATGGGATGCAGTTCCAAGGGTTGCAGAGCAGAGATGGCATCCATCTGTCCAAGAAAGGTCAATGCATCTTCGGTAGTAGACTGGCTAATCTACTGAAGAGGGCTTTAAACTAGATTCGTTGGGGATGGGTGAAGAAAGCCCCCAGGTAGGTGATACATTAAATGCCTTTATGGAAATGGGTAATGGGGTAACATATGGAAAGCAGTGTGTATAAATGCCCGTAGCATGGGAAATAAGATCCCTGATGTTGAAGCTTTGGTGGGAGTGGCTGACTTGGATTTAGTGGCAGTTACAGAAACATGGTTCACAGAAAACCATGATTGGGATGTAACTATACCTGGCTATACTTTATTCAGAAAGGACAGGGTAGGAAGTAGGGGAGGAGGAGTGGCACTATATGTAAAAACTACTATTAAAGCTTTGGAATTACAGAGCTTAAAAGGGAGAGAGGAAACAATGTGGGTTAAACTAGAAAGAGGGAAAGAGAAATCTATTTGCATTGGTGTGATATACAGACCTCCCTCACAAGAGGAAGAGGTGGACAGAGAGTTAATTGAATACATACGCAGCATTGCTAGGAAAGGGGAAGTGCTACTGATAGGAGATTTCAATATGCCAGATGTTGATTGGCACATTCCTGCTGCAGTATCATCTAGAAGTAAGGAGATCCTGGATTCTCTACAGGGAGACCTATTCAGGCAATTGGTAACAGACCCCACACGTGAAGGGGCCATACTGGACTTGGTGCTTACCAATGGTGAAAGTGTTTCTGATGTTGTAGTGGGAGATCATTTTGCATCCAGTGATCACCAGATGGTGTGGTTCAGTATTAGGACTAGGGCTGTTAGAATCCATTCAAAGGTGAGGGTCTTAGACTTTAGGAAGACTTACTTTGCCAAGATGGGCCAATACCTCAGGGACTTGTTAGCGGGATGGGAACAGCTGGGGGATGTAGAAAAACAGTGGGCAAAACTGAAAGGGGATATTTTAAAGGGCAACCAACCTTTTTGTTAAAATGGTAAATAATTGTAAAAGGAAAAGGAGACCGCTATGGCTTTCGAAAGAAGTAGCTGAAAAGGTAAAGAAAAAGAGGGCGGCCTTCATGAAATACAAGAAATCACAGAGAGAGAAAGACAGGCATCTATATTTGGAAAAAAACTTAGAGAAGCTAGCAAAGTAGTCAGGAAAGCAAAGATTCAAAAAGAGAAGGAAATAGCCAATGCAATAAAATGGGGGGGGGGGGGGGGGGATAAGAAATTTTTCAGATATGTTAGTGAGAAGGGCAAAAGTGGTATTGTCAGACTCAAGGGTGCAGGGGAGGAATATGTAGAAGCTGATAAGGATAAAACGGAACTGCTTAACAAATATTTCTGTTCTGTGTTCACAGATGAAGCACCAGGAGCAGGACCTCAGAAAACACCCACAAACAGGAACGGAAGCAAGGGACATCTTGAACAATTTTCAGAAGACTGTGTTTGTGATAAACTAGCTCAACTTAAAGTAGACAAAGCGATGGGACCAGATGGGATACACCCTAGAATACTGAGGGGACGTTCTAACAGCTCCACTGACTGACCGTTTCAATGCCTCATTGGAGTCAGGAGTGGTGCCAAAGGACTGGAGAGAAGCTCATGTGGTGCCTTTACACAAAAGCGGAAGTACAGGCCGGTTAGTTTAACTTCAGTGGTGAGTAAATTATTGGAAACGCTGCTGAAAGAGAAAATAGTGAGGTTTCTGGAGTCCAGCAGATTGCAGGATCCGAGGCAGCATGGATTCACCAGAGGCAGGTCTTGTCAGACAAATCTGATTGATTTATTTGACTGGGTGACCAGGGAGTTGGACCGAGGGAGAGCCCTAGATGTGGTGTATTTAGATTTCAGTAAAGCCTTTGACACTGTTCCTCACTGGCAACTTATAAACAAACTGAGCACCCTAGGGATGGACCCTACAGTTACTGCTTAGGTTAGAAATTGGTTGGGTGGGAGGCGACAAAGAGTACAGGTAAATGGAGCTCACTCTGAGGAGAAGGATGTTACCAGTGGTGTGCCCCAGGGATCTGTCCTTGGTCCGATTCTTTTTAACATCTTTGTTAGTGATATAGCAGAAGGGCTGTCGGGTAAAGTTTGCCTCTTTGCAGATGATGCCAAAATCTGCACTAGAGTAGACACCCAGGAAGGTGTAGATAACATGAGGAGGGATCTAGCTAAGCTTGAGGAATGGTCTAGAATTTGGCAGCTGAGATTTAATGTTAAAAAATGTAAGGTCATGCATTTGAGCTGCAGCAATCCAAGGGAGCAATATAGTATAGGGGGTGAAGTACTTTTGTCCACTAAAGAAAAGCGGGACCTAGGCGTGGTTGTGTCTGATGACCTTAAAGTAGCTAAACAAGTAGAAAAGGCGAAGGCAAAAGCTAGAAGGATGCTTGGGTGCATACGGAGAGGAATAGCTAGCAGAAAAAAGGAGGTGATAATGCCTCTGTATAAGTATTTGGTGCGACCTCATTTGGAGTATAGTGTGCAATTCTGGGGACCGCTCCTTCAAAAGGATGTGAACAGGATGGAGTCGGTGCAGAGGGTGGCTACTAAAATGATTAGTGGTCTTCATTATAAAGCTTATGAGGACATACTTAAGGATCTTAATATGTACACCTTAGAGGAAAGGCGGAATAGAGGTGATATGATTGAGATGTTTAAATACCTCCGTGGCATAAATGTTCAGGGAGACAGCCTCTTTCAATTCAAAGCTAGTTCTGCTATGAGAGGACATGGGATGAGGGTGAAGGGAGATAGATTCAGGAGTGATATGCGGAAATATTTCTTTAAGGAAAGAGTAGTGGATCCGTGGAATAGTCTCCCAGTGGAGGTGGTAGAGATGAGGACAGTAACTGAATTCAAAAAAGCATGGGACAAATATAGAGGATCTCTAAAGGTAAAAAGGGGACTGTTGTAGTTGTTGATATGGAAGGACAGACTAGATAGGCCATGTGGTCTTTTTCTGTCGTCATATTTCTATGTTCTATGTTTCATTAGCAAACCCCTCACCCCAATATCCCTCAACTGCATCCTCATCAATGCACGATCAGCAAAGAAGAAAACTATACCAATAAGAGACTTCCTCTTCACCCACAACCAGGACAACTTCTGCATCACAGAGTCATGGCTCACAGAACAAACACAATCTTCCTAAACCAATTGTGTCCCCCAAACTACAGCCTCTTCCACTCCCTTCACATCCATAAAAAAGGAGGTGGTGTCCTCATCCTCGGATAATCCAACCTAAACTTCACCAAGAAAGCTGCAGACTTCACCTCAACCTTGGATACCCTTACACAAACAAACACCACCTGCCTTGCCTACCGCTCCCCATTAGCAGCTTCCAGTGACCTCTCCGACCTGATCCACACCCCACTCGAAAACAACTCAAAGCATAAGAACATCCTCCTCCTGGGTGACCTCAACCTCCAATCAGCCCCAACGAAGCAAGTGTCAGCCTTCATGGAAGCAATGACAACAATGGACTTCTCACAAATACTGAACTCCCCCACACACTGCAAGGGAAAAACCCTACCCACATTATTTCTCCTCCCCCCCCAGTCCAAACCATCTCAGTGCCCTGGACAGACTACAAGGTCATAATTTTCCAGCTGCCCCTCAACAACACCCGCAGATCCACCACAACCCCCATACCACAAAAAAGACACTTAAGACAATTCCTCGAAGATATCTTTTTTGTTCATATTTTCCCAATCCTCACTATCAAATGATAAGTCCTAGGCTCTGCCATCAACACATGGAACAAACTCATCAGTGAAGCAGCCTCTACTCCAACCTCGACCCAGCCTCACAACCTCATTCACAAATGAACCCCATGGTACACTCCTGACCTCCGACAGCTCAAATAAACTAAGGAAACATAAACACAGATGGAGGAAATCACAGTTACTTGCAGACCAAACCCAACACATAACCGTCCTAAAAGAATACAATTGTGCCACCAACCTCTCCAAGCAAAACTATCACACAAAGCTCATTCATCAGTCACTCAACCAACCAAGAGAACTATTCACCCTTATAAAGGACCTCACTTCAACACCCACCAACAACCCGACCAACAGCCCCATCACTCCTCAACAATTAGACTTCTTCTCTACCCACCATCCCTAACCTATAGCTGAACCTGATCCTCCTCCACATCATACCAAGCGAATGCACTCATGGATCACCTTTGAGAACATCTCAGCTGAAAATATCCCAAACACCATCTCTTCACTCAACACCACCACCTCCCCCTCAACTCCTGCCCTGTCAGCTGGGTCAAAACCATCAAATCTGACCTTGCTCCATTCCTAGCAAAAATCACACAATTCTCGCTACTACATGGCTACCTACCAACCTGCCCAAAAACCTCCTCAATTCGTCCTCTCCTAAAAGAAAACCTCACCTAGACCCATCTGACTCCTCTTCATAAGACCCATCGCTAGCCTACCTTTCCTCTCCAAAATAATAGAAAAAGCAGTCGAAAACCAGCTTCAGGACTACCTTCACACCCATGCCCCACTCAACCTTCATCAGCACGGCTTCTGTCCTCAGCAAGGAGTGGAAACCCTACTAACCTTGCTCCTGAACTACCTCATAAAGTGAGCACAAAATATCCACTAAGGAATCATCCTTGTATTCCTCGACATTTCTGCAGCTTTCAATACCATCAATTATAACACCCTCCTACAGCGCCTCCAATCCATCAGAATACAAGGCACAGTACTACAATGGTTCCAAAACTACCTCCACAACAGAACTCAGAATCGGAGCAGCAGCAGCAGCAGCAGCACCATACATACAGATGCAAGGGTACCCCAGGGCTCTACACTCTCAGCTCTCCTCTTCAATATATACCTCCAACATCTCTGCAACATCATGCAAGCACACAAGATAACATCACATATAGGCAGATGGCATTATGCTCTATACACCAATCAACCTCAACAAACCATCCTACCACTAACTCCAGCAATGCTTCTCTGATGTCTCACAATGGCTATCTACACACCACCTATCCATCAACCTCAAGAAAACAGAAGCCCTTTTCGTTACCAGAAACAAATCCTTCATCTCCCCCTCCTCCAATACCTTCAATATCATGGAAATCCAAATTAAATCTGAAATCAAGTCTCTGGTAGTCATCCTGGACAGCCACCTCACCTTGAAAACTCAAATAGCAAACACAACAAGAGCAATCTACTTCAAAACCAGATCCTATAACACCTCCCCCCTCTCCTCACCCCACTGGATGTCCGCGCAGCCATTCAAGCTCTCATAACACCCCATGAAGACAACGGCAATTCATTATACCATGGACTACCTAAATCAACACTCCGTCCTCTTCAAATAGCTCTTCACACAGCATCAAGGACCATCACCAGAACATCCAAATACAAACACATCACCCCATCCTCAAACACCTCCACTGGCTTCCCCTGCAAAACAGAATACAAAATCCTTCTAATGATTCATAAAGTCTTGAACCATCAATCATCCACCCACCTTTGCTCCTTCATCATGCCACAGCCTGCAAACAGATCACGAAGAACCTCCACAATGAATACACTAACAACCCCCCAAGCTGTAACAAAAAGCACCCAACAAACCCATACCAGATCTTTTGAACGTTATGCTCCAACTACCTGCAACTCTCTTCTTGCCCACATAAGAAACACTACAGATCTCCTATACTTCCGCAAACTCCTCAAGACCCATCTATTCACCTTCCACTTCAGCCCCACACACCCCTAAACCTACCCCCCTCCCATGAGCTGAACAGCATTCCTGGATCCACACGAAGGACAAGATTTCACAAGCATATGTAAATAGATTATTTACTTGTACATAGTTAAGTTAATCACTCTGTTCCTTTCATTGTACAAAGTTGCCTGGTTTAATTGTATACATTATTTGTATAATCAAGTTCCTTGTAAACCGCTTTGACCTCTGTGAAAAGCAGTATATAAGAACAGCCAAATAAATAAATAAAATAAAATAAATTATGCCTGTGTCAGGGGTAACTACATAATACAAATAAATAAACAGTATATACATATAAATAAATCACAAAGAGCATTATAAATAGTGATAATAAAATAATGTAATAAAATAATAATAATGTAAAATATATATAGATATCAACAAATACAGAAAGAGGCTCCAAAGGCGATCCTATAGAGTTGACTATGGGATGGCCAGGAAGTAACATAAATGATTTGTGAATTTTTGGTAGGACATATATAGCTAGGATTACGAGAGAGTTAACCTTAAAAAAATAAATGTATTTTGTCGTCAGAAAACTTGACTTCTCTGCAAAATCTAAAAGTGCATTGATTTCCTTTTGAATACTGGATGTTGGATCAGATGTAAGTTTGACATAATAATTAGAATCAGCGAGTTGTCATTCAATTTCTGCAGTATACTCAACACAATTCATAAGACCCATATTACCACCTTTGTCTGCTGGTTTTATAACTATAATATGATCATTTTTGAATTAGAGCATAGCTTCATGCTCCTCTCTCATAAGATTATTGTATTTCTTATGATGTTTACTCTCCAGAGTCTTAATGTCATACAAAACCAATCTTTTGAAGGCAGAGATCAAAAGATCAACAAAGCCTGGAGGGATCCAATGTTAATTCTTAGATATAACTGAATCTTCAATAATGTTAACATCCTTTTTGAGAAAAAGTCCTTAATCTTTATTTTCTGAAGAAATTTTCCAAAATCTATGCATGTTTGGAAGGAGTCGTACTTGATTGAAGGGACTAAGGAGAGGTCTTTCCTTAAAAGACTGACCTCACAGGCAGTTAAAGTCCTGATAAATTGATTAATTTGTCCTGTAGGGGCAAAGTTGTCCTCTCCTTCTCCATCTGCTTCAAAATTCATATGTCTTCTGATAATAATCCTGGCATTTTCTCCTGTCAATTGTGTGTCTGTGCCATATATGTTCTATAAAATCCTTTTCGGCAGAAGGACTTGGAGCTGCTGCTGATGTGTGTGGAGAAATGAAAAGGTCATCTGAGTCACTGCAAAGCCTCTTCTTGTGTCTACCTTCATCTTGGTTGTCAAAAGCGTCAATCCTTACAGCATACCTGGTTGTGTCAGAGGATTTATTGTTTTGATTAGTAAATGCATCTCTACAATGAGTTCCTGTACAAGAGACATGCCTGTCTCACGTCTCAAAATTTTTCTCTTATTGCGGGACCAAGGATAAATACTGCCTCTTTTATAGTCCTCTTCATCATGTCGTAACTTCTTCCTTGCGAAATTCTTCCAATTTGCAATTACAGCCATCTATCAAGGAGTCAAAGTTCCTTGTACTACGTTCATTCAATTCAGACACAAAAATATCAATTTTTTCTTTGAGTTCTCCCTTCTTTTTGGATATATCAATCATTTAAATCATAAGATCAAGAGAACATTTGTTTAAAATCATGAAATCATGTTCCATTTATCTAAAAATAAAGAGTCATCTGAGAACACGTTCGGGGCCTTAATAAGGATACTGTTTGTGCTTTTTACATTATTGAAAAAAAGAGTCTTCTAGTCCTGAGAATAGGTGGTATTCACCTAACATACACAATCAGGAAGTTTGTACACTGTACAACGTTTATTTATTTAAACATATTTATATCCCGCTTTATCCTTGAATCAAAGCGGATTTCACTGCAAACCAATCAAGTAGGGTAGTGAGGGAGTGTCGGCATGCAGTGGTTGTGATAGTAGTGTTCGTGAGTGTGTGGATAGGTAGATCTTGATTTGGGGTGCAATATATACAGGTTGAGCTATCTACATTGGGCTATATACATTTTATTGAGAGTAATAGGATGTTTTTATGTTGTGGATGTCATGTCTTGTAATTTATACTTACCTCTGCTGTTCAATTCGGTTTTCTTTTTTTTGGCCCAAATATTGTGATAATTTTCAGCCATGATTTCAACCATTCCCTGTAACGAAGCCAAATAAAATAAATAGAAAAGCAAACTATATGTACAGTACCTGCTAAATAATATGCAGTTATGCACCATGCACATACAAGCCACTAAGCAGTATGTATGCATTTATTTATTTAGCTGTATTTATATCCTGCTTTTCACTGGGTCAAAGTGGTCAATTGGGGGGATACATTTAACATGAGGGGATATGAGACACATACACTAATACTTACAGGGAACATGGGCAATGGAGGGTTAAGTGGCTTGCCCAAGACCACAAGGAGTGCCTATAGGACTAGAAATCCCAGTCCCTCCGGCCTGAGATTGCTGTCCCCAGGTGGGACTTGAACCCCTGGCCCTCTGGCCTGAAGTACCTTGTCCTAACCACTAGACCACTCCTCCTTACTTACTTACATACATACATTTATGAATCACTTCACAGATCTTAACAACTCACCGAAGGCAATGTACAAAAGTTAAAAATAAAAAAGCACAAAACAGTAAAACATTAAAACAAACCAGAAAGATGACAAAAGACATGAAGACATGAATATTCTATCACACCCTTCTTCCAGCATTAGATATTAATTGTAACTCTTGACTCTTCCCTAGTCTTTCTCCAACCTTAGATGTTAATTATCTCTAAGTGCTGTCCACATTATCATCAAACAGTAAGGTTTGAGGTTTTTCAGAAACCTCAGATAATTGGTTTCCTGCCACTGTGTTACAGGCAGATTATTCAAACCTATCAGAGCTGCTATGGAAAAAGCTCTACTATGATAGGCAGTCAAACACACTCAGAGCATGGCAATGAACAGCTGCATAAAAATTGCTAGTACATGCTTACATAGGAAACTCATATACCGGGGTTACTGTTCAGCAATACAATTACATACACACATAGGGGGTCATTTTATAAACCATTTTGGTGCTTAAAACACAGTTTTAGGGGCACAAAAGGGCTTTTATAAAATTAGGTCACGCCTAAATGTACATATGATACAAGCCTGTGTGTACTTGTAAAGGCAGGCTCAGTGGAGGCGTTTGCACTTTATGCATGCAAAGTCCGCACCAACATTTACGTCTGCATGAGAGCAGGCATAATAAATGTGCCTTCAATCTAGGCACAATTTCTGAGGATTTGTGCTAATAGATTATAAAGGCACATAAACAATTACCCTCCTAGTGCTGAGCATGGTTCCACACATGCAGGATTGTCAGAAGGAGATGAGATAAATGCCTGCCCAATGCATCATGCTGCTAATTCTGCTGCTGTCATTACAGCAGGGATAGTAAGTGAATAGCCAGCAGCAGCATTGGAGGGGATGGCTGCATCATCAAAGGGCAATACCCTCTATGAGTGCTATTTACCCCCATGATTGTCCTGTCATGCTGGTGAGGGATTTCATGCATACACAAAAACACTGCATGGCTTAGTAGTGTGTCTGACACTGTATATCGCTCAGCAATCTAAGGGGTATGTTTATCAAAGGGTGTTAGGCTTTTGCAGCTAATGCTGGACGATAATGCAAAAAGCACTGCAGTAGCTGAAAAAGTTGTGCGTTATCTGTCGGGCATGTGCCCAGCATTTCTCCAGCAGATACCACAGTGAAAACACAGGGATCCTGGCGTGGCAGCATCAATGATATCTGCAAAACATGCAGCTATTGTGCCCTGTCAATGCCCACCATGACCGCACAGTACTGGGACACCCACTCTCTGCCCACTCTTGTTACTAACACGCAGTATGCAGCTATCACCAAAAATTGCTTGCAGTAGCTGCATTTGTCCTGCGTTAGCTGTCACCACAGCCCTATTTTCCTGAGTTAGTACCACCATAACAGCTAACGCCCTTTAGTGAACATATCCCTAAGTGTGTCTGTGTTTGCGTATGTAACTCATTTGCACCACTCTGTGTTTGTGCATAGCACTGTGCATCTGAGCAGCTTAGCACTGCATACACTGTTACACACAGCATTTACACTCACACTCTCTTGGGCCATGCCCATCAACATATACACACATTGATGGGTAAAGACTTCACACACATACTCATATATATATTTTTAAGCAAAGTGCAATTACCCATACACTGTTAAACAATTGTTATAAACATTCACACACACAGGGATTGAAAGTTGCCTACCGCTGAAATTCAGTCACACAAATGAACAATTCACAACTTACAAGTACGCTGACACCCATGCACAGTGTATGGTTACACACATACAGTACTGCCCAACATGAAGCTCACATCTTGCCTCAGAGCGCACAGCCGATAGTTTACTTTTCTTGAAATTCTGCACACAATAATATAAAATTTTGCAGTATTTTGTGATATTTTTTTCTGTATTGTATTTTCAATTAAATATCTCTCAAATAATATGCTTTGTTATTTTGACAAAAAAGGCATGCAGAATTCTGCAGAATTCAGGCCTTTTGATAGAGAAGATGGAATTTTCTTTGCAGAATTCCAGGAGGAGTAACAGTTACTCATACACTGATAGTGCACAGTAACACTCACAAGCTTTTTAGTAATGCACAGCTAAATGCCCCCTCTCCCAACACAGCTAATGTATAATGCATAAATCAGTTACACACAAGCTATGAAATAAGATTAGGAAAATAGTAATATCTTTTTTCCAGTTTATATGCTAGTTCAGCGTAGTTACTTACCTGTAACAGGCGTTGTCCAGGGACAGCAGGAATCAGTCCTCACCTATGGGTGACATTGGCACCAATGGAGCCCACGCAGAGCATTTCCCCAGCTTTCAAAGAAAGCCTTTGGGAATGCCACCACGCATGGTCCCCTTCCCGCACAAAGGTGCTATCTTGATCAGTCAGATGCAAAGGATAAAAATCTAAAGAAAGAGTGGGCAACTCGTAGGGGAGGTGGGTGGGTGGTGAAGACTGATTCCTGCAGTACCTGGAGAACACCTTTTACAGGTGAGTAACTATGCTTTCTCCAGGAACAAGCAGGAAGTCAGTCCTCTCATATAGGAATCCCCAGCTATAGGCTACTGAGGACCTGTAGAAAAGTGCCATGGTGAGCCATGAGCAGATACTGGTAACCAAAGACAGCCCAAGGACCTCTGGTCCCCTCAAGACCACACACGGTAGCCACAGAAGAAGGATCGGAAGGCTGGAATTGCCTAAACCCCAAACAGATTACGGAGTATGGCTGGTTGAAGGCACTGTCCCGATGGATCTCCTTCTCCAGGCAATAATGCGTCATGAAGGTGTTAGCCGAGGACCAGGTTGTGGCTCGGCAGATGTCCACCAGGGGCATGGAGTGCAGATGTGCCACCGATGCAGCTATCACATGGACACTGTGCACCGTGACTCAGTGGTCCAGTCGTAGCCCAGCCTGAGCCTGGGTGAAGGCGATGAAGTCTGCCACCCAGAAGGAGAGGGTCTGCTCGATGACTGCGAGCCCTGAATGGGCAGGTCGTAGGAGACGAAGAGCCACTTGGACCTGCAGTGGGCCTGCGTGTACTGCAGGTAGAAGGAGAGAGTCCTCCTACAGTCGAGGGTGTGGAGGATCTCGGTCAGCGTGAAGCTTCGGAAAGAAGGTCGGCAGCACTATCTCCAGATTGAGGTGGAAATCCGAGACAACCTTCGGGAGAAACTTAGGGTGCATTCAGAGAACCACCTGGTTCCCGCAGAATCTCATATAGGCAGCATCGGCCATCAGGGCCTGAAGCTCACTGATCTCCCAGGCTGAGGTGAGGGCTACCAGAAAAAAACACCTTCCAAGAAAGGTGCCGAAGCGAGCAGGATGCCATCGGCTTGAACGGCGGCTGTGTTATCTGTGTAAGGACTACACTGAGATCCCACACCGCCGGAGGCGGTCGGATGGGGGGGCCTGGAAAGAGGCAGCGCGTGCATGAAGAAGGAAACCAGCAGCTTGCCCAAGAGTGGTCCGCCCTCAACTGGGTGGTGGTTGGCTGAGATCATGTTTAGGTGGACCCTGACTGAGTTGGAACTCAGGCCTGCCTGTGAGAGATGGAGTAAGTACTGCAGGACCAAGCAGGTGAGGCAAGAGAATGGGCGGCCCAAACCCACGAGCACCACACCGAGAACCATTGATACTTAAAGGCATAAGCCCTCCTAGTCGAGTCCTTGTACAAGGCCAGCAATAGGTCTTCGATCTCCACCGGGAGATGAAGAGGAGCTAGTGTGACCTGCTCAGCCGCCAAGCAATGAGAGATAGGGACCTCAAGTTCGGGTAAAGCAGGAGACCCTCCTCCTGTGTCAACAAGCCCGGTGTGCTGCCGAGGGGAACCGGAGGATCCAACGAGATGCGAAGCAGCAGCGGGAGCCAGTGCTGCCGAGGCCACCGCGGGGCCACAAAAATCACCAAGGCCCCGTCCCGCTGTATCTTGAGGAGAGCTCACGCTATGAGTGGGGTGGGAGGAAATGCATACAGGAGGCCGTGCATCTACGACAGCAGGAAGACATCGGAGGCCTCCCTGCTCAGGTGGGGAATTGGGCCTCAGAACTGCAGGAGCTGTGAATTCATAGGGCTGGTGAAAAGGTCCAGGACCAGAACCCCATAGTGCCGGAACAGCCACTGAGCCATCTGAGGGCAGAGATGCCATTCGTGTGGCTGGAGGATCCGGCTCAGTCTGTCCGCCAGGATGTTATCCTGACCTGGGAGATAGGTGGCCTGTAGGACTATGTCTTGGTGAATCGCAAAGGACCATAGGGCTACCGCCTCCAGACAGAGGCTGTAAGAGCCAGTGCCCCCCTGTTTGTTCATATAGAACATTGCCACCCAGTTGTCCATCCGGACAAGCACCGCCCAATGGTGAGCGCAGTGCCTAAGCTCCCAGAGGTCGAGGAGAACTGCCCGGAGCTCGAGGAAGTTGATTGACAGATGGGACTCCTTGAGAGAACATGTCCCCTGTGTGTGGAGCTCACTGCAGTGTGCTCCCCAGCCAGTTAGAGAGGCACCTGTGGTCAAAACCATGTCGTGCTGTGTGGCCTGTAATGGCATGCCTCGAAGCAGATTCCGGGTGTTCCGCCACCAGTCGAGGTACTCTGACTGCTGGGGAGTGACCGAGACAGCGTCTCGGAGACAGCCTGTCGCTTGAGCCCACTGAATGCAAGGATCCCACTGCGCCGCTCACATGTGCAGACAGGCGTCAGGGATGACGTGGACCATCGAGGCCATATGGCCGAGAAAATGGAGCATTGCTCGAGTTGAAACTGCATCACAGCGCTGAACTGCGGAGGCCAGAGCGATGAGGCAGTGTGCCCTGTCCTTGGGAAGGAAGGCTGTTGCCCACTGAGTGTCGAGGCATGCACCAATGAACTCCAGGGATTGAACCGGAGTGTGGTGTGACTTCGGGTAATTCACCACAAAGCCGAAGTGCTCGAGGAAATGGATGGTGTGGACCATGGCCTGCTGTGTTTCGTCAGCTGTCTCCCCTGTAATGAGCCAGTCATCTAGAAAAGGGTAGACGAAGGTGCCCTGTAACCGAAGGTGGGTTGCAGCTACTGTGAGGCACTTGGTGAACACTCGCGGAGGGATGCGAAACCGAAGGGAAGCACCCTGTATTGGTAGTGGTTCCCTTGTACTCTGAAGCGCAAGTATTTTCTGTTTCGGGTGGACAAGGATATAAGCATACACATCCCAAAGGTCCAAGGAGCATAGCCAGTCACCCTGCTGGAGGAAGGGCAGCAAGGCGCCAAGGAATAGCATTTTGAATTTCTCCTGCACCAGATATTTATTGAGATTTTTTTAAATCAAGGATGGGTCGGAAACCGCTTGTCCGCTTTGACACAAGGAAGTAGTGAGAGTAGAAACCGCTACCTGTGAGGTACAGTGGGACCACTTCCACTGCTCGTTCCTCGAGGAGGTTGGAGAGCTCTTGCACCAAGATTGTCTAGTGCACAGGAAGCCGAAGGGACTCCGTGGGGAAAAAGGGTGGCGGAAGCCGGTCCAGGTGAAGGAGGTGACCCTCCCGGATGACCTGGAGTATCCATGCGTCTGAAGTTACGGACTCCCAGCAGGGATCAAAGTGGACCAGGCGCCCCCTCTCCCCCACCCACTGGTAGCTGGGTTGGCAAAGGGCAGATGGCTATGCATCTGGCATCAAAAACCTGGGGCTGAAAGGCCCGAAGCCGGGGTATGGCTCTTGGGTCCCTTAGGCTTATGCTGGCCCTGGGAGCTGCTCTTGCCTTGCCCGTCCTGGGATGGGGCTGGTGCTGGAGGGTAAGGTGGGTAGCCTCAGTAAGGGAGACCCTTCCTCTGGAAGAAAGGCTTCTTGCCCTGCTGTTTCTTCCACGGGAGAGAGGAAATCTTCCAGGAGAGACGGGTGCGAGTGACATACTCCATCTCTATCTCCGCCGCTTTGTTCTCCATAGATTTGCCGAACAATTGTTCCCCAGGCACGGTATATCGAGAAGCTTTTCCTAGACCCACTGTTCAAGGTCTGAGGACTGGAGCCAAGCCTGCCGCCTGGCCCCAATACCCGCAGCCGCTACATTAGCAGAGGACTCGAAGCTGTCGTTTGCAGCACGAGAAAGGTACTTCGAACAGTCCCCCGCTGATTTCAGGAGGGACTGGAAACTTCAGAGGTAATCGCCGTCGAGGTCCACCTGGAAGCCTCCGAGTTCTTTCATGAGGTCATGAAGGAACATGCCTGTATATAGCTGGTAAGCCTGCATGTGGCAAGCCAGCATTGAGCCTTGATAGGCCTTATGCCTGAGGGCATTGAAGGCACGAGACTCCCTACCAGGTGGGACCAAAGAGTGGGTTTTTGGACTCTTCTGATTCCGCATGGCAGACTCCACTACCATTGAGGTATGGGGGAGCTGGACCTTCCGGAAGCCAGGCCACTGCTGGACCCTGTACATGGTGTCCAGGTGCTTGGTGACAATGGGAATAGACGCAGGTGTCTGCCACATGCGGAGGAGCAGCCGAGTCAAAATGGGTGGAACCAGAACCATGAGGGATTCCCTCAGGGGGGCTCATATTGTAAAATATCAAGCTCCTCCACACGCGACTCTTCCTTGGATTGTGTAGAGAGCGCAAGGGCTTGAGCCATGTCCCGCACAAACTCCAGAAAAGATGTATCCTTGGGAGGCTACCGCCACTTTTGAGCGGACGGTGAGGGATCCAAGGGGAGATCCCGATGAACCTGGGATTCAGGGGAAGTATCCCCGTCGGACTCCCAGACCGAAATCTCTGAGGGAGACACAGAGCTAGGCTGGTCGAGCAGAGCCCATGAAGTGCACTAGGCTCTCGAAGCCGAGGCCCCTCTGGAGCCAGAAGCGCTGGCTCAGGAAGATCTCACACCCGAGGACCGGGATGGAAATTGAGACCTCTGCAGGATGCCTCACGAGGCCCCTGGCTCTCAGAGGTTGTCACAGCTGTCTGGGGAGCCAAGAAAGGCATCGCCCTCGATATCTCAGGGCACGTGCCAGTGGGGCCTGGCACCAACACCTGCTAGGCAGCAAGAAAGGCAGAGACACTGTGCTCCAGTGCCAGCATTCAGGCCTCCCACTCAGGAGTGGAACCCTGCAATGCCAACACTGGGGTAACCGGGTCGGGCATCGAAGAGGAGAGGGGTCCTCACCAGGACAACCCTCAGGAGACTGGGTACCATCGCTGGAGGCCTCCGAATCCGTACAAGGTACCTTTTGAGGCCGCTCCTTCTCTGACTCCAGGGATTGCCGAGGAGGGCTAAGGGACAGAGTGCGAGAATGCTCATGCTTGTCCGGAGCCCCCGACAGGTTCTTCAAGACCTTCTTGTTCCGCTCCCATTCGGAGGACCCTTGCTTAGAGTGGTGCTGGGGCTGTGGAGCAACCACAGGGGACCCCAGAGGTGGAAGGTCGGTGGAGTGGGAAGCAACCAGGCCGTCTTGTGGAAAATATCATCTAGTTTCTGCTTACGACTCTGGATGGCCTTGGAGGACATCTTTATACAAAGGGAGCAGAGCTCCAGGTTATGGTCTGCTCTCAGACACCTGAGACAACAGTCATGTGTATCTGTGATGGACATGTTTTTGGAGCATCTGTCACACCTTTTGAAGCCGGAGGCCATGGGGGCAAAAAAGATCCCCGCAAGGTTGAAGTTCTTTGGTTCGGCCAGCAGTTGAAAAGGGTGCAAAACGTGCTGGAGGCGAACTCACAAATAAAAAAGGGAAAACAAAAAAAATAACAAAGTCCTGGGGTCCGCTGCTGAAGCAGGGGCACTGGGGACGGGGGGGGGGGAGTGGAATGGGAAAGCGGAATAGAAGACAATATGAAAAAGCTTTTTCCGAGGTACAGGGACATGCGTTTGAAGGGTTCTGCAGAAAAGGGGAGACTGATCAAGATGGCACCCTTGGGCGGGAAGGGGACCACGCAGGCATGGTGGCATTCCCACAGGCTTTCTTTGAAAGCTGGGGAAACGCTTTGCGTGGGTTCTGTCGGTGCTGATGTCACCCATATGTGAGGACTGACTTCCTGCTTGTTCCTGGAGAAAAAGGCATTTACATGTTTTGGAGACCTGCAAACCGTGTAAATGCCACTGAGCTGCATATTCAGAGGCACTAACATAGTTATTGCCACTGGATGTCTGCAAGTGCTCCTAATACATGCCCCGATGCTAAGCAGGTAGCATCGGGACATGCCAGGGCAGAGCAGAGGCAGCATCCATTGCTAACTGGGCAACAGTAGTATTGAGTCGCTGTCCAGTCAGCGACAAGAAGGTAAAGTTAGGCGCAGCAAAGGCTAGCCTAATGTTACCCGGAAGCTAAGTGGGCAGTGGGTCAATATCACTGCTGCCCAGTTAGCTTCCGGGTTCTGCAGCAACCTGGATATTCAATGCTGGTGGCGGGCTTTACAAGCGCTAGCCACTGACGCTGAATATGTGTGTTTATTGTATGTGTTTATTGTATGTGTTTATTGTGAATATGTGTGTTTATTGTGTGTGTTTATTGTATGTGTTTATTGTGAATATGTGTGTTTATTGTATGTGTTTATTGTTCAGATGATAGACATTCTGGGATCAATATTCTGCCACGATGGTCAGTGGATTTTTATATATGCTGAGTGCCACAAGTAAAATAATCTGGCTATTAAGCACCGATTCATGGATAGTGGCTGACACTGAATACTCAGGTTCAGTGGTGATCAGATAATGATTTTCAGTCTGCTATCTAGCTAGTTCACCACAAAGTCAGGACTGCTTTATTTCTGGCCTAACTTTAATATAACATGATACTGTGTTGATACTGATTATAATGATTAATGGAATAACCATGAATGACTATAATGTTGAATGTAATAACTGTGAAGACCCAGGCCTAAGCATTCAGTTGGGCCTAACATTGAATTTGTAAATAGTTACTCAGCTACAGCTGTGTTAGCTGAATGTGTAAATAGTTTGCCCAGTTACAAATCCAAGTTTCTGATCCAGTTCAATGTAGCACTAGGAGCTCTCATTGTCTCTTGCAAGAATTGTTAACTGTACTGATACTGCACTGCACTGATACTGAAGAGTGTGGTATAAAAAAGCTTTTAAATAAATAAATTTCAGTGGTCTGAATATCACATTAAACAGAATTTTATACTCCACTCCAACTCTACCCAGGGGCCACCCCAGCACTATCTTGATAGTGCTCAGGCAGTCGGATATATTCAGCAGCACTATCCACTGTTATCATATGTTATTTTAACACATGTCCCATGTTATTCAATGGCACCTAGTTACTAATATTGTGCATTAATGGTGTATTAATGTGTGTTATCGTTGGTGCACCTTAGTAATTAGACCCCTATATGTGAGTATATATTTCACTCATGGCATATATTCCCTAGAGAATTTATCCATCTCATATTTTCAACTTGCCTTTGCATACATACAGTACATAGTGCAAATAAGATAAATACCTTCTATATCTCTGTGTATGGTGTACAAGTGGTATATGCTCCATGTATTTCTTTATCTAGAGAATGGGGGTGTCAGTATAATTCTGGATCTTGCTTACCTGCAGTTCCCTAGAGAGGACCACATTACTCAGGTCATCTGGAGCTGGGTTGTAGCCATTTCCCTGCAAAGAATCAGAGTTATGTAGTATCTGTATAGAATTGTCATTAATACCTGTCTCTTGCAGCAGAAGCCCTTAATTTAAGAGCTGGCATATCTTGTAAAATAATGGCCATCATCTATTGTATAATTAGAAATCATCTGTAGATACTACTGTACACAGAATTAGGCAACAGATCCTTCACATCTACATTCCATAGCTCATAACTGGCTGACAGCTCTTAGGTAATGCATATATAAGTTTTGCCATCCAATTCCTCAGACATATTGTGGCTGGAAGTATACCCCTATGAGGAAAGGCTTGGAGCCTGATTCAGACAGGGACACATCCGGGCCATCCGGATGCCCTAAATATGGACAGGACTGATCTGGACCCGATTCTGCACTTCGGAAGCAAGGCATTCATACAGTGGCAGGATCAGGCCTCTTGGACGGCCCGGTGTGCCCCCAATGCTGATACAGCAGACATCCACCGATCTACCTTACGCTCCCACTGGTGGGCCAATGCAGCTGATTTCTGTCGCCATGGCACCGGCATGTCCAGCAGGAGCAGTAGACAACCCAGTGAGGGGGGAGTCCCCTCACCCCACCTCCCAGCCCCACGGGGGTACCCCAAGTCCTGGGTCAGCTCACGGAAGCACACCCTCCACAGCGCACTAGGGCTGGGGGGCTGTGGAGTGAGATCACTGCGATGCCCACTGCTTATTCCACCTTCGAGGTGGAATAAACCGGGCATGCAGTGGACAGCCCGCGGATGTACAGGGCCCTGAGCTGAATAAGCCCTGTACATCCAGCCACATAGCCCCTCCCTTGCCCCGCCTCCATCCCACCCTCTCCCACCCCCATTCAGTGCTGCCCGCACAGTGGCCCTGTACGTGCGACGAGCCTAGTTCATGGCATAAGTTCCATGCGAGTAGCGGGGCTGCACGTCCCACCGGGATGTACAGCCCTGCCATTCGCGTGTCAGAATGACCTCCTAGAGCTCTTCAACTTCAAAAAGAGATGGCTGAGGGGAGATAAAATAGAGCTCTATACGATAATGAATGGAGGAGAATGAATAAATATAGCTGGTTGTTCACTCCTTCAAAAAGTAGAAAGACTAGAGGACACGAAATAAAGCTGTAATGTAGCACATTTAAGACTAATCAGAGAAAATATTTTTCCACTCAACGCATAATCAAACTCTGGAATTCATTGCCAGAGGATGTAGTAAAAGCTGCTACTGTAGCTGGGTTAAGAGAGGTTTAGACAAGTTTCTGGAAGAAAAGTCCATAAAGCATAGTTACTCATCTGTAATAAGTGTTCTCCAGGGACAGCAGGAATCAGTCCTCACATATTGGTGAATGGAGTGGAACGGATAAACATGGATCAATTGTTTACGCTATCAGAGTATAGAAAGACTAGGGGACATGTAATGAAGCTACAGGGTAAACTATTTAAGACAAATAAGAGAAAATATTTTTTCACTCAACGTGTAATCAAACTCTGGAATCTGTTACCGGAGGATGTAGTAAGGGCTGTTAGTATAGCTGGGTTTAAAAAAGGTTTGGACAAGTTCCTGGAGGAAAGGTCCATAAACCACTATTAAAAAGGGACCCAGGATATCAATGCTTGACCCAGTACAAGCATTGTGGAACCTGTGTCTTTTGGGGATATTGCTAGGTACGTATGACCTAGATTGGCCACTGTTGGAAACAGGATACTGGGCTTGATGGACCTCGGTCTGACCCAGTATGGCATGTCTTATGTTCTTATGTTCTTATCAATGCCAACAGAACCCACGTAGTAGCTTCTCCCCATCTTTCAAAGAAAGCCTTTGGGAGATGCTCCACACATGTGTGGTCCACTGGTCCACTTCCTGCCCAAGGGCGCCATCTTGCCTCAGTCTCATGACACAGCTAAGATAACAAAAATATAACATCAAGGAAGCAACTCCATGGGGAGGAGGGAGGGTTGTGAGGTCCTCTAACAGTCCAAAGTATGCAGGAAGGTCTCCACACTGCTGGCATGAGGCCGCGGAAAGATGGTGGGCAGCACCACCTCTTGATTGAGGTGTCACAGGGACACAACCTTGGGGAAAAAATTTGGGGGTGGGTGCAGAGCATGACCCTATTCTTATAGAACCTTGTGTAAGGTGGATCTGCCACCAATGCCTGGAGCTCGCTAATCCTGTGAGCCGACATAAGTGCCACCAAGAACATGACCTTACAGGAAAGGTACTGTAGGAGGCAGGTAACCAGGGGCTCCAATGGCGGGCCAGTGAGCTGCAATAGTGCCACGTTGAGGTCCCACTCTGCTGCCGGCAGGCAGACGGGAGGCTTGGACAATGAGAGATCCCGCAAGAAGCGAGTTATGAGGGGTTGGATGGAGAGGGACTTGCCCCAGATAAGGTGCCAGTGCACTGGAATTTCACTCAGGTGGACCCTGACAGAGTTGGATTTCAGTCCTGCCTGAGAAAGGTGAAGCAAATATTGCAGCACAAGCCAAATAGAGCACGAGAATGAGTTGACCACAGTGCGCATCACACTGAGAATCTTCCATTTGAAGGCACAAGCCTGTCTTGTGGAGGTCTTATGGGAGGGCAGGCGGGCCTCTTCCACTTCCACTGAGAGGTTGAAAGGAACCAAGTCTACCCTTTTAGCAGCCAGGCCATTAGCATCAGAGATCCTAAGTTGGGTGTAGGAGGGAGCCCTCCTCCTATGACAGCAGCCCTGGGGCACTCTCCAGGGTGACCAGGGGTGCCGTGGATCAGCAAAGGGGCAATGGAAACCATGGTTTCTTGGGCCACCAATGGGCTACTAGTATCAGTGATGCCCTGTCATGTTAAACTTTGAACAAGGTCTTGGCAATCAGCAGCATGGCTGGGAAAGCCCTTTGTCCATGGGATGAGGAATAGGTACAGCTTCCTGGAGCAGAAGCGGGGCAGCTTATGCCTTCAAATGGAAGATTCTCAGTGTGCTGCGCACTGTGGTCAACTCATTCTCGTGCTCTGTTTGCCTTGTGCTGCAATATTTGCTTTACCTGTCTCAGGCAGGACTGAAAGCCAACTTTGTCAGGGTCCACCTGAGTGAACTGGCAAAAAGGTCCATCTGTAAAGTCCCCCAGAGCTGGAAGAGCAGATAGGCAACTTGTGCAGCTGGATGACCCTAGCCCAGCAGATACAGCACCCACAGGAGCATCCCGTGATTGCTTGCATACAAGCAGAGAGCTACTACCTCTTGGCAGAGGACGTATGACCCCATGCCCCCTTGCTTGTTGACAGAGAACATCACCATTTGGTTCTCCATCTGGATTAGCACTGATTGGAGTTGCAGGCGATAACGCAAGGTTCGGAGGGCCAGGAAATGGCCCAAAGCTCCAAGAGATTGATTTGCTGAAGACTGTCCATCTGTGGCCAGCTGCCTTGAGTACAGAGGTTGTCGCAATGGGCCCCCTAGCCTAACAGGGAGGCATTTGCAGGGCATCCTGGCATGAAGGTGTTGGGGGGCTTGCCACCAGGTGAGGGAGCCGGTCAGTTGGCAGGTCACCACCACCCTGTCCTGCAGCTGGCCTATGGCCTGGTCCACTGGGAGTGGAGGCTCCATTGGGCCACCCTCATGTGCAGGTGGGCATCTAGGGTAACATGAACTGTGGACGCCATGTCACCCAAAAGGTGGAGCAGGAGGTGAGCAGACATGGAGCGTTGGCACTGTATGGCAGTGGCCATCACCCTGAGACGATCAGCTCTGTCCTGAGGGAGGGTGTATCTGGCCTGAACGGTGTCCAGCCTTGCCCCTATAAACTCCAGACACTGTGTCAGGAGATGGGATTCTGGGTGGTTTATCATGAACCCAAAATGCTGCAGGACAAGGGTGGTGCGTGCCATTGTATGTTGCACCTTGGAGGTTGTGTGGCCTCTTATGACCCAGTCATCTAGGTAGGGGAAAACAAAGGCCCCCTGGAGATGAAGGTAGGCTGCATCTATTGTCAGGCACTTGGTGAATACCCTTGGTGCGGAGGCCAGTCCAAAGGGCAGAACCCAGGACTGGTAGTGGCTGCCTCCCACCATGAACCTGAGGTATTGTCTGTGGCTGTGATGAATGAGGATGTGCCCGTATGCATCCTTTAGGTACAAGGAGCATAGCCCGTCTCCTGGCTGGAGTTATGGCAGCAGTGTTCCAAGGGAGAGCAGTTTGAACTTCTCCTTCACCAGGAACCTGTTTAGATCCCACAGGACCAGAGTAGGCCGGAAGCCTTCGGTCTTCTTGGGTACGAGGAAGTACCAGGGGTAGAACCCCTTGCCCCTGAGGCATGCGGGTACCGGTTCCACTGCCCTGTCCTCGAGAAGGCCTGTGAACTCCTGCAGTAGCAAGGTCAGGTGGAGAGGAGTCCTGGAGGGCTCTCCCAGAAAGAATGGAGGGTGTGTCTATGCCAGGTGGGGAAGGTAATCCTCCCTTACCACCTGCAGTGCCCAGGCAATAATGGGGATGGATGGTCACCAGTGGGCATAGAGAACCAGATGCCCCCTGTGGGCTGCTGAGCTGGGTTTCCTGGGGGGGAGAGGCTATACCCAAGGAGTCAAAAGCTCCTGCCAGATTGAGCCGGAGTCGGTGCCTGGGGTTTGGGAACTTTAGGCTTATGAGGGCCATGCTCTTGTCCCTTGGCCTGCTGCTCCTATTGGGGAGCTGGGAAGGCCTGGTATTAAGGGTAGTTTCAGTAAGCCTTCTTCTTCGGGTAGAAGTTTTCTTTTCCCGAAGCCTTCTGTCGGGAAGGGTCAGCAGTTTTCTTGGATAGCCTGGTCCTCGTCAGGAACTCGGACTCCCAACTCTGCAGCATTATCAGTCATGGGTTTGCCAAAGAGATTTTCTCCCTGTCAAGGGACATCAACCAGTTTGTTCTGAACCCACTGCTCCAGGTCGGAGGACTGTAGCCAAGTCTGGCATTGGGCACCGATGCCCAACGCAGCTACTCTAGCCACCGACTTGAAGCGTCATTAGCTGTCCGAATCATAAACTTGGAGCACTCTCTGATACCCGAGGCCAGGGTCCGGAACCTCTGGAGGGGTTCCTCGGAGAGACCATGTCCCTCAGGTATATGCCCATGTACAGTTGGTATGCCTGGATTCGGCCAATGAGCACTGAGCTCTGATAGCACTGCCCAGGACATTCAAGGTGTGGGTTTCCCTACCTTGGGGCACCGAGAAGTGCATCTTCTGGCTCTTGAGCCGATGCATGTCTGATTCCACCACATCATGGAGTTGTATAGCAACTGTACTTTTTGGAAGCCAGGGCTCCGGTGGACCTGGTACATTGAATCCAGCCATCTGCTCACTATAGGCACCAACGCGGGGGTCTCCCACATGTGGAGGAGCAGTCATTCCAGGATCGGAGAAATGGGCACTGTGAGTGCCTCCTTCAGAGGGGCCTCATACTGGAGGATCTCAAGTTCCTCGGTCTGAGGGTCCTCCTTTGACTCGATCTTCAAGGCCAGTGCCTTGGCCATATCCCGCACGAATTCGAGGAAAGCATAGTTACTCACCTGTAACAGGTGATCTCTGGGAACAGCAGGAATTTAGTCTTCACATATGGGTATCGTCGGTACCAACGGAACCTGCACGGGAACGCTCCCCAGCGTCCAATAGGAAAGCTTTTGGGAGCATCCCACAGCACCTGCGTGCTGCCTTTCCGTCTTTCCCGCCTTTCCCAACTATCCCTCTCCAGTTCAGTTTAAAGCTGAGACAAAGAGAGAGGCAAAGAGAGAAAGAGAGAGAGATAGAGAGATACAACTCCTAGGGGAGGTGGGTGGGTTGTGAAGACTAAATTCCTGCTGTTCCCAGAGATCACCTGTTACAGGTGAGTAACTATGCTATCTCCAGGAACATGCAGGAATGTAGTCTTCACATATGGGGACTCCCTAGCTGCAGATGCCAGGGAGAAGGCCCCAGAAGTTGTGTGCCCCTGTGAAAGGGCTCCACTTCCCCCCATGGATCTCTGGCATACTACCATGGTGGGTAGGAGTTGATTAAGTATGGAACAGGTGTTGAAGAACAGCCTGACCAAACAAGGCATCCCGGCGGGTGTCCTTGTCTAAGCAGTAATGGACTGTGAAGGTATGAACCGAAGCCCAAGCAGCTGCTCGACAGATGTAGTCGATAGACACAGAGTGAAGATGAGCCATAGAGGCTGCCATGGCTCTCACAATGTGAGCTGTGACATGGCCTGCAAGAGGAAGGTTCTTACTCTCATAGGCAAAAGATATACACTGTGCAATCCAGCTGGACAGTGTTATTTTGGAGACTGGAAGTCCCAAATGACTAGGATCAAAAGCAACAAAGAGTTGAGAGGACTTTCTATGTTTCTGTGCCCTTTGCAAGTAAAAGGCCAAAGCCCTTTTACAGTCCAAAGTATGAAGATTCCTTTCTGCATTTGAGGCATGAGGCCTTGGGAAGAATACAGGAACGTAAAATGCTTGGTTTAAATAAAAAGGTGACACCACCTTTGGCATAAAGTGTGGATGAGTCCTAAGGACTACCTTATCATGATGGAACCTTGTATAAGGAGGATCAGCCACCAACGCTTGCAATTCACTAATGCAACGTGCTAATGTGATTGCAATAAGAAAGATGACCTTCCAGGAAAGGAATTTCAAAGAGGTAGTAGCTAATGGCTCAAAAGGCAGCTTCATGAGCTGCCCAAGAACCAGATTTAAGTCCCATGCCACCGGTGGTGGCTTAATGGGAGGCTTAGTTAAAAGAAGGCCTCTCATAAATCTCGCTATGAGAGGATGAGAGGAAATAGGTTGTCCATTTAAAGGCTTGAAAGAAGCTGCAATAGCACTCAAATGAACTCTCACTGAATTGTTCTTAAGCCTTGCATTAGATAAATGAAGGAGATACTCCAGTAATGATTCCAGAGGTATCGCAAGAGAGTTAAGACCCTTCTGTGAGCACCATATGGTAAACCTTTTCCACTTGAATGCATAAGAGCATCTTGTGGAAGGCTTCCTGGAAGCATAAAGGATATCCTTTACCTGCTGATAAAGGTTAAGACCGTGAAGTTCTAGGCTATCAGCAACCAGCCCCTTAGATGCAGAAAGTGGGGATTGGGATACCACAGCATCCCGTCCTCCTGAGAAAGGAGATTTGGAGCAGATCCTAACTCCAGAGGCGGAGCTTGAGAGAGATGTAGGAGCATAGGGTACCACATTTGCCGTGGCCAATGTGGAGCTATGAGAATCATATGACCTCTGTCTCTCTGAAGCTTGAACAGGGTTTTGGGAATTAGGGGAATGGGTGGGAAGGCATACAGGAAGTCCGGGCCGCAATGGAGGAGGAAAGCATCCCTGACCTGACAACCCTGAGCCAGAATTCTGGAACAGAACCGGGGAAGTTTGGCATTCAGTGGACTTGCAAAGAGGTCTATGTCCGGGGTTCCCCAAATTTGGAAAATTTTGGCCACCTGGTCTGCATGGAGATACCATTCGTGTGGAAGCAGAACTCGACTGAGTCTATCTGCCCAAGAGTTTTGAATGCCTGGAAGATACACCGCAAGGAGATGAATCTGATGCTCTCTGGCGAGGGCCCATAGTCGCAAAGCTTCGTTGCATAGCAATAGAGAGCCTGTTCCGCCCTGTTTGTTCACATAGAACATGACTACTTGATTGTCCGTTTGAACTAGGACTGTCTTGTAGCTGAGCTGGGTGTGGAATACTCGAAGAGCAAGGAAGATTGCTCTGAGTTCCAGGAGGTTGATGTGTAGATAGGCCCCCTGTGGAGTCCAGGCTGGGTAGAGAGGCTTTGCAGGTGGGCTCCCTAAACCACCTGTGAGGCATCTGTTGTTAGAGTGGCTTGGGGTGGGGGTTGCTGAAAAGTAGACCCCACGAAAAGGTTTTGGGGTGACTGCCACCATTGGAGGGACAAAATAAGGCGATATGAGTTTGCTATTTTGTCTGACAGGCAACCTGACGCCTGAGTCCACTGAGTGGATAAAGTCCACTGGGCTGCCCTCATATGGAGGCGAGCATAAGGAACCACATGCACGGTGGATGCCATGTGGCCTAGCAACTGTAACATTTCCCGAGCAGTGAGGTGAGGTTTTAGCACTGCTTGGGAAGCTAACTGCACAATGCGACGGCAGCCGTGCTTTGGAAGGTAGGTCCTTGTCTGTCTGGTATCCAGCAGAGCTCCTATAAACTCCAGGGACTGAGTGGGAGCAAGGTTGGATTTTGGGAAGTTTATGACAAGACCCAAATACTGAAGGATGCACATTGTGCGAGAGAGAGCAACCCTGGCCTTTGGCTCTGAAGAGGCTCGAATGAGCCAGACGTCTTAAGTAAGGGAAGACGAATATATCTAGGGTGCGAAGAAATGCTGCCACCACAGTCATGCATTTTGTGAACACCCTTGGTGCAGAGGCCAGGCCAAAAGGAAGAACCCTTTATTGGTAGTGCTTCCCTTGAAACAGAAAGCGAAGGAACTTTTAATGAGTTGGATGGATGAGAACATGAGTGTACGCATCCTTGAGATCTAGAGAACAAAGCCAATCCTGACTCTGAAGGTATGGCAGCAGAGTTCCCAGAGAAATCATTTTGAACATCTTTTGAACAGGAATTTGTTCAATTCTCTAAGGTCTAAAATGGGTCTGTGATCTCCTGTTTTCCTTGGGATAAGGATATACGAGGAGTAAAACCCTGTACCCCGTTGGGGAATGGGTACCTCTTCTATTGCCCCTTGGGCAAGAAGCACAGTGACCTCTTGACCTAACAGGTCATTGAAAGGTCTGAGAATTGAACTGTCTTACCATTGTAGGAGGGAGCATGCTGAGGAAATGAAGCTTGTACCCCTCTCTTACAATAGACAGAGTCCAATTTTCTGCTATTATCTGACCCCATCTGCGTGCAAAATGACATAACCTTCCTGGGATGGTGGAGGGTTCTGGGCCGTTCAGGGCCAGGAAGGCAAAGTTCTCCAGATAGGAGTCAAAGCCCCTGTGGAGACTGAGTTTGCTGAGCCGGTTGAGGCTTATCTGCTTTTGACTTTCTTTGTCTAGGTTGTTGCTGTTGTCCCTTTTGGGCAGACTGACCTAAACAATGCCCCTGTTGGGTATAGGAAGGATAAAACTTCTTCTTACTGAAGAATGGTTTCTTAGAGGATTTTTTCCTCGCAGGATCAGCAGTCGATTTGGACAATCTATCCAAAGTGATATTGTCAGCATCTATCTCATTAGCTTTTTCCTGCCAATTCTTGCCAAAGAGATTTTCTCCTGTGCAAGGAATATTCCCTAGTTTATCCTGTACCCAAATTTCCAAGTCAGATGCCTGGAGCCAGGCAAATCTACGTGCACCTATGGCAATAGCAGATGTTCTGCTTATGCACTCAAAGCAGTCAAAAGCTGCATGATTCACAAACTTGGAAACATCATGAGCATATTTGACAAGGGCGAGATAATCTTGCCTCTTATCA
This sequence comes from Ichthyophis bannanicus, assembly GCA_033557465.1. Classification (NCBI taxonomy): domain Eukaryota; kingdom Metazoa; phylum Chordata; class Amphibia; order Gymnophiona; family Ichthyophiidae; genus Ichthyophis; species Ichthyophis bannanicus. The sequence continues at coordinate 379,648,996 of CM066037.1, read as the reverse complement.
ACAGGAAGGAGAGGGCTCATAAGTTCTAAATCTCCTGTGACCTCCTTAAGGAACATTCCCATATATAAGATATAGGAACTGATCCTAGCAGAAAGCATGGAAGCCTGGAAGATTCGACATCCAAAGGTGTCAAGAGTCCTACACTCACGTCCTGGAGGATTAGATGCATGCCTTTTTGCACTCTTTATCCTTCTCATTGCTGTCTCCACCACCATGGAATGGTGTGATTGAGTCTTCTGAAACCCAGGACAGGGAGGGACTCGATACACAGTGTCGAGTCTTTGAGAGTGAGGAGATGTGGTTAGAGGTGTTTCCCACATCCTTAACATGAGATCATGCCTCTTTGGGAGCTTTAGGGTACTGCAGGATTTCTAATTCCTTTGTCCTATGCTCTTTTTCAGGAGCCACTGTGATGGAAAGGCCTCGAGCCACATCTCGGATAAAATCCTGAAAGGCATATCCTCTGGTGGAGACATCCTACGCTGAGGAGAAGAGGAATCCTCAGGAAGAAGTACTCTGGTATCGGCAGAGCTTTCAGAATCTTCAGACTCATCCGACGATTCGAAGTATCTATGATCCGGGTGATCGTGCAAGGCACGGTACCGGTACCGATCGAAGTCGGCATCGGAGTGGTCAGGTACCGACCTATCGATACCGGATGGATATACATGACTCGGTCCCAGTAGACTATCTGCCAATGTCAATGTAGTCAGTGCCAGCACCGGGGTCGGTGCTGGTACCGTTTGAATTGTTTGAAGCGGTTTCAAGGGCATCGAGGCCATGAGAAGAGCCACCAGAATGCGTTCAATAGCCAAGAATCTCTGGTCTATTGACGCTGCCGATGCTTGAATATCAGTACTGCAAGAATCTGCCGGTACCCCAGAGCATGGCACCAGTAGTTCTGCCGAGGTTGAAGCCTCGAGAACGTCCTGGAGCCCCGTTACTGCTTTGGAAGCCGAAGCCTCCCGCCGGGGCAATTTTGCCGGTGAAAGTCCCTCAAGAGCAACGCCAGAGGCATCTCGCTGTCTAGAAGGAGATCTACCCTTTGAGGACTGGCTAGATTTATGTTTAATTACCTGAGATCCATGGGAGGAAGACAAAGCCCTGGACGACATCGATGCTACGGAGGCTGCATCGGAGGGAAAAAGGGTGCTAAGCTTAGCAGCTCGGTTCTGCCGGCCCCTTTTTGACATCATCCCACAGGCAACAGACTCTGAAATAGAGTGGTCAGGACCTAAACATTTGAGGCACCACTCATGGGTGTCGGTGACGGAGATGGTACCGCCACACTTAGAACACTTTTTAAAACCTGAAGCAGGTTTTTCCATTCTGAAGGAAAAGTTGGGCCTAGTGCCCAAAATGGCATGTAGCACCTGAGAGAAAATTACTGGAAAGACTCCAGAAGGAAGTTTTTAAAAATGTTTTTTAAAGAAAAGAAAGAAGAAGAACCGGCGGTACCGGTGTAGCGTCGAGGGAAGGCAGACACGACCACAAAAAAGAAGTATAGAAGGGACTTTTTTCTGCGGTGACAGGATGTGTGATCTGTCAGTTCCGCGTAAAATGAAAAACTGGAGAGGGACAGTTGGGAAAGGTAGGAAGGCAGCACACAGGCGCTGTGGGATGCTCCCAAAAGCTTTCCTATTGGACGCTGGGGAGTGTTCCCGCGCAGGCTCCGTCGTTACTGATACCCATATGTGAAGACTATATTCCTGCTTGTTCCTGGAGATGGCTGTGTCCTCAGGTAGGGAATGACGTTGGGGTCTCGGTGGAAGATGGGTCGGAAGGCACATCCCAGTGATGAGAGGTATCCAGGGATTTGTTGTCCTTGGTCTCCCAGTCTGACTCATAGTCAGTGGAGGTGTCGAGGATGGTCTGGACTCTGTGGTCAGGCCCCAACTCGACAGCTAGCTTCACTATCCTCCTTTTTCACAGATTAGGTTCAGTTACTTCAATCCACCTTTCCCTCCTGTCTCCCGCCCTTCTCTCCCGACCATGCCCCGCACCGACTCCATCACTATCACACACTTAGACCTCTTTCCGCCCCATATCATCTTTTGAACTGATGAAGGCCCTCTCTTCCTCACATAAGACCATATGCTCCTCTGACCCTATTCCCTCTTACTGGATTTCAGAACCCTCCCTTGCCCTCCCTTATGTATCACTATGTTTAACACTAGTCTTTCCTCAGGTTCTTTTCCTTCTTCCTGGAAGCATGCCCTTCTTAAGAAACCCACTCTAGATCCCTCTGTTCTGGTACACTGGCATCCCATCTCAAATCTCCCTTTTCTCTCCAAAATCCTGGAAAAGCTAGTCTTTAGTCCTCCCATCTTGACTCTTCCTGCACCATCCACCCCCGTCAATCCAGATTCAGACCTGGTCACAGCACAGAAACTATCCTTGTCTCCTTTCTTAATGAGCTACATGTTGCACACGATCACGGTGATACCTCCCTGGCTCTCTCTCTTGACCTGTCTTCAGCCTTTGACCTGGTTGAGCACTCCACTCTTCTTTCTCGTCTACATGACTTCGGGTCCACAATACTGTCCTGCACTGGTTCCGTTCATTTCTCTCTATCAGTCCTTCTCTGTTTTTTCCAGTTCTTCCTCTTCTCCCATCCTGGCCCCCCTCCTATTCAATGCTTTCTTGGCTTCTTTGACCCTTCTTGTCCAACAGCATAGCATCTTGGCATATTATTATGTCAACGATGTTCTTTTATATCACACCAGTCCTTCCGCCCCCTGAATTCTTGCCTTTCTTATATTAGTTCCTGGATGGACTGAAACTACCTTCATCTCAATCCTTCCAAGACATCTGCCATTTGGTTCACCTTAGGTGGTCCCTGTCCTTCATTGACCTCACAACTGTCTCAATCCCCAATCCTGATTGTGTACTCCTTCCAGTATCTGGGTGTCATATTGGACTCTTCCCTGTCATTTCACGAACATCTCTCCTCACTCATCCATCACTCCTTCTACTCTCTGCGTAAGGCCAGAGTTATTCACCCTTTCTTGTCTCCCCAGTCTCTGGTTACATTACTTCATCTCTGGTTATCACATGTATCAATTATTGTAACACTGCTCTTACTAGTCTCTCCAATATCAACTTCAGTGCTTGCAACTCCTTCAGAACACTGCAGCTCGGATCCTCACACATGCCTCATAATTTGATCATATCACACCTCTGCTCATACTACTCCACTGGCTCCCCATCACATACAGGATTCAATTCAAGGTAGTCACTCTAGTTCACCGGGCTATCTATACCTCCACCCCACAGTACCTCTCTGACCTTATCCAGCTCTATGCTTCTCCCTGCCTTCTATGATCCATTCACTCCAACCGTCTACATCTTCCTTTCCCCTCGCAAGCTCACCTGGAATCTACACCCACCTCTGCTTTTTCTTCCTTGGCCCCGCACTCCTGAATTCCCTCCCCACTGAACTCCATATGGAAGCCTCCTTCCAAAAATGTAAAGCCATGCTAAAACCCATCTTTTTCAAATTGCTTTTGACCTTCCTCCCTCTCAGACCTGATTCAGCTTCCCTCCTTCTTCTCCTTCTCCTCCTCTCCCCTCTCTCTTCTCTAGTATGATTGTTTATTTCTTTCCTGTCCATTATTTGGCATCCCTTTCTTTCTTTATTTTATTTTCGCAGTGACTGTTATAATTGTTACTTTATTGTAAACCATGTTTGGGCGGTTTATCAAATGTTTGAATAAACATAAAGATAAAGGTTAGAATATCCTCACAAATGGGTGCATCATCTGTGGGAACCCACGTGTGTTTCCACTAGCTTTCAACTAAATGTGTGCAGCACTTCCCATGCTGCACTGTTGTGCAGGGGCATCTCAGTTTTTGTGTTCCATAGTGCCGGGAAGATGTCTTCACCTCAGCTGTTCCTTCAATGTTGCAGAAAGAGACTGAATTCATGCATGTTGACTCTTTTCTCTTTTTTATTCTTAGTTTTCTCTTTGTTAGGGTTTTTAATTCATATTTAAAGTTTCTGGTAATTTTGAGTTTCCTTAGCCATATATTTTGATAATGTCCTAGAAAAATGCCTCAGTAGCTTCAAGAACTGCAGATGATGGGCAAGATTATATTAGGTTCTGATACTCACAATTGATGCTCGCAGTACCTAAGGTTGGAACATGAGGCATCACATATAATAGGTAACAGCTTACAAGGTGTGATCAAAAAATATCGAGACTTGTTGTGCACCTATATAGCAAGACATCGCAACAAGATAGTATTAAGCATGCAGTGATCTAGTTATGTGCTCTGCATGTGCAGAGTATAGCGTGACTGCAGAACACCTGTACTTTTTAAAATCATATTATGTTTGGTATTGTATAAAAGCTATTTATCAGATTTACGATGAGTGAAAAAAACTGAACAGCGAATTTGCTTTAAATTCTGCCAGAAACTTGGAAATTTGTGCAAAGAGACATGACAAGTTACAACAAGTGTATGTTGATGAATGCATGAGTTGTACTTGAGCTTATGACTGGTACAAAGGCTTCCAAGAAGGCCGCCAAAGTATTGACAGTGACGAACGTTCTGGAAGGCCATCCACGAGTAGAAATGAAGACAAGGTTGAAGCAGTGCATACTGCAATATGCTCAAATCGTCAATTGACTATCAGGGAACTTGCTGAAGACATGGACATCAATTTTGGGTTAGTACAGTCTATTCTTACTGTCGATTTGGGGATGAGATGTGTATCTGCAAAATTCGTGCCAAAACTCTTGTCCCCTTACCAAAAAGAAGATTGACTGTCTGCAGCAAGGGAGTTGTTGGAATGCATTGAAAATGACTCAGATTTCATCAAAAAGATTATTACTGGTGATGAATCATGGTCTTATGGTTATGACCCAGAAACTAAGGCTCAATCCTCACAATGGAAAACTCCAAATTCTCTCAGACCCAAGAAAGCCCATCAGGTGAAGTGCAATGTCAAGGTCATGCTCAGAGTATTCTTTAATTACCAGGTATTGTCCATCATGAGTATGCTTCAAAAGCCAAACCATCAATAAGGAGTACTATGTCCAAGTTCTGACTCATTTGAGAGATGCAGTTTGTTGTAAGAGGCCATAGTTGCACAGGAATGGTGAAAGGTTGCTTCATCACGCTAACGCCCCAGCTTATGCATCACATCTTGTCCAGCAGTTCTTGGTCAAACATCAAATTGAGCAAGTCCTTCAGCTTCCATACTCACCTGACCTCACACCCGTGACTTTTTCTTGTTTCCAAAATTGAAATTACCACTGAAAGGAAGGAGATTTGATGACTTGGAGACCATTAAGCAAAACTGGGCACAACAGCTTCACAGCATAATGAAAGAGGCATTTCAAAAGTGTTTCCAGCAGTGGCAGGAACGCTGGAGGAAGTGTGTTTCATCAGAAGGAGACTACTTTGAAGAAGACTAAGTGCAACAACTGTCAGTGTTATACTTCCTGTGCTATTTTAAAAGTCTCAATACATTTTGATTGCACCTCGTATGTTTATTAACAGATTTTCTGTACAACCCTTCGCGGTCAGTGGTTTACAATAAAATACTAAACATATGGCATGGCTATGAAGAGTTTAAAGAAGGTCCTTTGGTTCATTTAAGACTGATCCACAATCTTTGGCATCCGAAGCAACAGGCCCAAAGGACACTCGAGCTGCACCAGAGGGGATCCACTGGCAATGAAAAGACCTTGATCTCCATCAGCATCAAACATTAACAGGAACCACTGGGATTGGACATCAAGTGATACCCATTCAAAGAAGAAAAGGATTCTGCTTCTTTGGTATTGGCATCAAAGAATGCCAGTATTCTGCACTGAGCAGAGGTAAATAAACATCAATATCAGTCCTAGTCATAGCACAATAAATAGGAACAGCCATATCTGGTATCTGCCAAATGCCTCCAAAGAGAGGGATGTTCAATCTCCTCAACATTAGACAGAGGATATCAATCTCAATAGATGTGGGACTAGGACACTGATACATTTCAGATGACCCAAGAAGATACGGGTCTGCACCCCTATGGTTTTGATATTGGTAATCTTCAAAGAGAAACTGCATCAGAGGATGAAGAAGTAGCATGCCAGGCATCTGGCTCAATTCAATCTTCCAGTACCATTGATAGTGTAGTCAAGGTCCTCAAGAACCATTCATTACCTGGAGGATTTTCATTTGTGCTAAGGCAACAAAGAACCTTAGAGAGTACATCAGGGGAGAAAACTTCCTCAAAGTGTTGATTGTCATTAAGGCCTAGACACCAATAGTCAAGAGGTACCCTTACTGACATCTTGATTGCTAGCCAGACACGCAGACTTCTTCAACAGATCATTTTTCTAAAACAGAGAACAGAATCTGAGCAGCCCTGGAGTTATCACTATAAACCAGCAGAGTACTGAAACATGCACAATGAAGCTTACACTCAAAGTGGACTCAAGCCACTTTGAGCTTACAAGACATAGTCCTAGTCATCAAACATCTCATGGACTCCTTGCCTGATGACTGAATCAATCAAATTTGGCAAAAGGAATTTTCTTTCAAATTCCTCCAGTTCAAATTGTCCTAATAAAGGCATATCCAAATTGAGCTGTGGAGCTCATATAGAAGGGTTTCATACTTAGGACTTTGGCCTACTCAGGAACAACTCTACCAGATATACTTCATAGAGCTAAAAGCAGTCTGAAAAGCTCTACAAGCCTTCAAAGATCAGTTAGCCAACAAAATTATCTTCATCTAGATGGACAATTGGGTATCATATTCCAAATCAACAAGCAAGAAGGAACAGGTGCTTATCCCCTGTATTAGGAAACTGTCAGAATGTGGAATTGGGCCATCTCTCAGAACCATGGATCTGAGCGGAAAAGACATATTGAGTTAGATACTACAACCACATAAGCAGTATATGGATTCAGGAGAAGCAGAACAGATATTTTGTGAGTAGGGAATATCCACAACAGACCATTTCAAGTCTCCCCAGAAGAGGGAGTTTCCTCATTTCTGTTTCAAGTTAAAGTAGTGTGAAAGCCATGTTAGTCCATTTTAATGGTAGTTACATAAAAAGAGAAAGAAAAAGGAAAATAAGATAATACCTTTTTATTGGACTAACAATACATTCTTAGACTATCTTTCAAAGGTTAAAACCTTCTTATTCAGGTCAGGATGGTATGAGCAACTGATGATAATACCATAATCTATAGGTGAATCATTAAAGCATCTCATTAACAGCGGAAGAGGGATGGGGAGGGGAGGAGGGATGGATAGCTGATCAGAAGGTGACTAGGCTGTAAATATTTATAGTTTATAATGTGACAGAAAGCCCATATCTTTTGTAATGGTCCAATCAAAAGTGTCTTCTTTTCAAAAATTGTATATTCTTGGATCAATTTCAATTTTCCTTTCAGGAACCTCACCATAAAAGCATCAACGCTGTGCTCTGGCCTAACAGTGGAAGCAGAGACAGTGACTTCTACCACCTCTATCTCCACTGCTGGACAGAGACCTGTGATTCTCATAGACCATTTTTGGCCAAGATGTGTTTGGTTTTCCTCTTAGGAAGCTGATCAGTGTGCAGAATTTTCAACATTGGTCACGCAGGTGCAGGGAGCTCTATAGCATTACTAGGTCATACCCTGGATGTTGAGAGGATAATCACAGCGACTCTGATAGTGTCTCAGGTCCTTTGAGATTCCAGGACAGCCTACACTTTGGGATCTTAAGAGTTTCAAGTGAAGGAAGATTGCCTGTTAAGTGTGAGGGAAAGTCATGACCAACTGACCAGAATTTCCTGAGTTTATAGACTGGGGTTAAATGGAGAGACCCTGGGAGAATATAATGTAGGTTTCTATTACATGTTTGGATTATGCTTCAGTTTAAATATTGAGCACAGAAATGTAAGAATGGAGGGGATGAAGGTGAAGGAGGGAGGGGAGATGCACAGTTTGACAATTGGAAAAGTATTTTAACTCACAATACCACCCTTGGATAAAAACATAAGGTATGTCAAACTGTGTCAGAAAAAAAGGTCCAACAAGCCCAGTATCCTATTTCCAACAGTGACTGATCCAGGTCACAAGTACCTGTCAGGTTCCCAAAAGGTAGACAGATTTCATGCTGCTTATCCCAGGGGTAAGCAGTGGATTTCCCCAGTCCACGTTAATAACAGTTTATAGACTTTCCCTCCGGGAACTTCTCCAAACCTCTTTTAACCCATCTACACTATATACTCCGGCAACAAATTCCAGAGTTTGATCATGCAATGAGCGAAAAATATTTTCTACCATTAGTCTTAAATGTGCTACATTGTAGCTTCATTGTGTGTCTCCTAGTCTCTCTACTATTTGAAGGAGTAAACAACCAATCTACATTTGCCTGTTCCCTTCCACCCATTATTTTATAGACCTCTAATATGCACACATGCTGCCATGCAATTTTATAAGAGGAAGTTTCTCCAGGGCCATGTGCCCATGACCGTTATAGTTGGTGATTCGATCATTAGGCATGTAGATAGCTGGGTGGCTGGTGGACATGAGGATCGCCTGGTAAAATGCCTGCCTGATGCGAAGGTAGCAGACCTCACACGCCACCTAGATAAGGTCTTAGATAGTGCTGGGGAGGAGTCTGCTGTCTTGGTACATGTCAGTACCAATGACATAGGAAAATGTGGTAGGGAGGTTCTGGAGGCTAAATTTAGGCTTTTAGGTAGGAAGTTGAAATCCAGAAATTCCAGGGTAGCGTTCTCCGAAATGCTTCCCGTTCCACGCGCAGGACCCAAAAGGCAGGCAGAGCTCTGAAGTATCAATGCGTGAATGAAACAATGGTGCAGAGATGAGGGGTTTGGATTTGTTAGGAACTAAGTAACATTCTGGGGAAAGGAGGGGCTCTTCCGAAGGGATGGGCTTCACCTTAACCAGCATAGAACCAGGCTGCAGGCATTAACCTTTAAAAGGAGATAGAGCAGTTTTTAAACTAGATAATAGGGGAAAGCCGACAGTTGCCCAAGAGCGCATGGTTCGGAACAATGTATCCTTGAAGGATACTACCAAAAGCAGAGAGGTTCCAAAAAAGAGTAAAGTAGCCCAAATGCCCTCGAGTATGGAGCAGACACAGCTTAAAGATCCCAAATTACCCATGTCTACCAATAGCCAGATTAATATGAATAAAATACAGTCTCTAAAATGCTTGTATGCAAATGCTAGAAGTCTAAAAAATAAGATGGGAGAGTTAGAATATATAGCACTAAATGAGAGGTTAGATACGATTGGAATATCAGAGACATGGTGGAAGGAGGACAACCAGTGGGACGCTGTGATACCTGGGTACAAACTATATCATAATAATAGAGCTGATCAAATTGGTGGAGGGGTTGTGCTCTATGTTAGCGAGGGCATTGAGGCAGAAAGGATTAAAGTTTTGCAGGAAACAAAATTTGCTGTAGAATCTCTATGGATTGAAATTCCATGTAAAAAGGGGAAGGCGATGGCAGTGGGGGTGTACTATCGACCGCCAGGCCAGAATGAACAAATGGATGATGAAATGCTCAAAGAAATCAAGGAAGCTAATAAAAGTTACAGCGCAGTAATAATAATGGGTGATTTCAATTACCCCGGTATCGACTGGGTCAGTGTCATGGCAGGACTTGCTAGGGAGATAAAGTTCCTAGATGAAATAAATGACTGCTTCTTGGAGCAGCTGGTTCATGAACCGACCAGAGGGGAAGCCATATTAGATCTAGTCCTTAGTGCAACACCAGATCTTGTGCAAGAGATAAGGGTGTTGGGGCCACTTGGCAATAGTGATCATAGCATGATCGCGTTTGATTTAATTAGTGGAGGAGGGATAGTAAGGAAATCCACAGTACTACTTTTTAACTTTCGAAAGGGAGACTATGATAAAATGAGGAAAATAGTTAAGAAAAACTAAAAGGAGCAGTTGCAAAGGTTAAAGACTTACATCAAGCTTGGGTGTTGTTGAACACTACTATCTTGGAAGCCCAGACCAGCTGTATTCCACGCTTTAAGAAAAGTGGAAGGAAGTCCAAAAAACTGCCAGCATGGTTTAAAGGTGGAAACAGCACAAGCACTGGCAAGTCAAATGCAAGGCATGGATAAGGCAGGCAAAGGGAGAATTTGAAAAGAAGCTTGCTGCGGAAGCAAAAATGTGAAATAAAGACTTTTTCAAGTACATTCATAGCAAAAATCCTGTGAGAGAGTCAGTTGGTCCATTAGATGATAGAGGAGTTAAAGGGGCACTAAGAGGTGACAAGGCGATTGCGGAGAGACTGAATGAATTCTTTGCTTCAGTCTTTACTGAGGAAGATGTAGGGATGTTACCCATGACTGAAGTGGTATTTAAAGGTGCTGAAGAATTGAAGGAAATATCGATACATCGGGAAGATGTATTACAACTATTAGATAAACTGAAGAGTAGCAAATCACCTGGGCCGGATGGTATACAGAACTGAAATATGAGATTGCAGACCTGTTATTAGTAATCTGTGAATTTTCATTAAAATCATCTGTAATACCTGAAGATTGGAGGATCGCCAATGTAACGCCAATTTTTAAAAAGGGTTCCAGGGGTGATCCGGGAAACTACAGACCAGTGAGCCTGACGTCAGTACCGGAAAAAATGGTAGAAACCATCATAAAGAACAAAATTACTCAGCATGTAGATAGTCATGGCCTAATGAGAGACAGCCAATATGGCTTTAGACAAGGACGATCTTGTCTTACTAATCTGTTGTTCTTTTGAAGGTGTGAATAAACAGGTGGACAAAGGTGAGTCGGTTGATATAGTGCAGTGATGGCTAACCTTTTTGAGCCCGAGTGCCCAAACTGCCGCACAAAACCAAAGAATTTCCTCAAAGTGCCAGCACGTCAATTTGCATAAATATTTGCATAATGCTAACATACACTAACTTTTAGTAAACATGTCTCTTAATGAGTGTATGGATAAAGACAGACTAAAAGATTTCTACATTACTATAATCCAGTGCCAACCGCCAGGCACATTAGGAACTACTACAAACACTGCCCATTTAGAACCAATAGCAAACCCGCCGTATCCTAACAGCACTACCAGGACTCACAAAGCACCACACCATACCTATCAAAAGGCAACACTGCAAATATTAAACCAATACATTTCAGACAATAACAATACATGACCTACTGGGGAAAGAGAACAAGTGGCAATGTCAAAAAGGAATTACATAAACAGAATACCTCAGCTCAGTTGCAATTGCTCCAGCCACTTTCTTCTGGTTTCTTCATGTTTTCTGCTAACTCTCCATCATCTGCTGTCCATTTGTCCTTTCTTCTCTCTTCTAGTTTTTTTTTCCATTCTCTCTCTCTACATCCGCTTTAACATACTAATCTTTCTCCTTTTGCTCTTTCCTCATTCCTATTTCATCCACTCAAATTTTACCCCTCCATCCTCAATCCCCACTTACTCTCCCAATACCCGGCCAATTGTAGATTTTTTATCCCTCCCACACAAAATATTTTTCCCCTCTCCATTTTACTCTCCCAGCCCCATCCCATTCTAATCCTCCCCCAACATCAGCTCCCTTCTAGTTCCAGCCTCACCCAGCATCCATTCCCTTCTAGTCCCTGCATCAGCCCATTTCCAGTCCTAGCAACCCCCCAACCCAATACCAGTCCTAGCCCCCCCCATCAACTCACTTCCAGCCCTAAACCCCATCACCCCATTTCCAGACAGCCCCCATCAGCCCACAGCCCATTAGCAGTCCTACCCCCCCAGCCCATTAGCAGTCCTACCCCCCCCCCGCCCGCCCGCCCGCCCATTAGCAGTCCTAACCCCCCCGCCCATTAGCAGTCCTAACACCCCCCCCTCCTGCCCATTAGCAGTCCTAACACCCCCCCTCCTGCCCATTAGCAGTCCTAACCCCCGCCCGCCCGCCCGCCCGCCCCTTAGCAGTCCTAACCCCCGCCGCCCATTAGCAGTCCTAAACCCCCCCCCGCCCCGCCCATTAGCAGTCCTAACACCCCCCTCCTCCGGCCCATTCGCCTTCCAAACCCCCCCTCCTTCCAATTAGCAGTCCTAACCCCCCCCCCCTCCTGCCCTTTTGCAGTCCTACCCTCCCCCCCAGGCCCATTAGCAGTCATAACCCACCCCCCCTCCTGCCCATTAGCAGTCCTAACACCCCCCCCTCCTGCCCATTAGCAGTCCTAACACCCCCCCCTCCTGCCCATTAGCAGTCCTAACCCCTCCCCTCCTGCCCATTAGCAGTCCTAACCCCCCCCCCCCCCCCCCGGCAAATTTTGTTAAAAAAAAAGCAGGCTATGGCTGCTGCCGCGGCAGATTACAATGTCCCGCGGGGCCCCCTCCGCCCGCTAAGCCCCTCTGCAAGGGCTTTCAGATTCGCGAGGGAGAGCGTCTCCCTCACGTCTCTGTTAAGCCCGCAGGGGCTAATGGGAAATTTCCCATCAGTCCCTCGCGTCTAAAGGGGCTGATGGGAAATTTCCCATTAGCCCCTGCGGGCTTAACAGAGACGCGAGGGAGACGCTCTCCCTCGCGAATCTGAAAGCTCTTGCAGAGGGGCTTAGCGGGCGGAGGGGGCCCCGCGGGACGCTGCATTCTGCCCTTGCCGCGTCCGCGGCAGCAGTCAGAGACAGCTTTTTTCTTTTTTTTGCGGACCTATGGCCCGCGTGCCAGCTGCAAGGCCTTCGCGTGCCACAGCTGGCACGCATGCCATAGGTTCGCCATCGCTGATATAGTGTATCTGGACTTTCAGAAAGCCTTTGACAAAGTCCCTCATCAGAGACTTTTGGCAAAACTAAAGAGTCATGGGATAGGAGGCAGTGTACTATTGTGGATCAGGAGCTGGTTAAAAGATAGAAAGCAGAGGGTAGGGCTAAATGGACAATTTTCCCAATGGAGAAAGGTGAATAGTGGTGTACCCCAGGGATCTGTGCTGGGTCTGCTGCTTTTTGGACATATTCATAAATGACCTGGAAAAGGGAATAACGAGTGAGGTTATCAAATTTGCAGATGACACAAAACTATTTAAAGTTGTTAAAACCCAAGAGGATTGTGGAAAATTGCAAGAGGATCTTGATAAATTGGAAGACTGGGCATCACAATGGCAGATGAAATTTAATGTGGACAAGTGCAAAGTTATGCACCTAGGGAAGAAAAACCCAAACTATTGTTACATGATGCAAGGTTCCACATTAGGAACCACCACCCAGGAAAAAGATTTAGGCGTCATTGTGGATAACATGTTAAAACCCTCAGCCCAGTGTGCAGCGGCGGTCAAGAGAGCAAATAGAATACTAGGCATCATAAGTAAAGGAATGGAAAATAAAACAAAAGATATTATAATGCTTCTATATCGTTCCATGGTGAGACCGCACCTTGAATATTGTGTGCAATTCTGGTCGCCGTATCTTAAAAAGGATATAGCGTTATTAGAAAAGGTTCAGAGAAGAGCCACCAAAATGGTAAAGTAGATGGAAGGATAATCCTATGAAGAAAGGCTAAAAAGGTTAGGGCTCTTTAACCTGGAAAAGAGACAGCTGAGGGGAGATATGATAGAAGTCTATAAATTAATGAACGGAGTGGAACAGGTAAACATACATTGATTGTATACGTTATCAGAATATAGAAAGACTAGGGGACATGCAATGAAGCTACAGGGTAAACTATTTAAGACTAATAAAAGAAAATATTTTTTCACTCAACTTGTAATCAAACTCTGGAATTTGTTACTGGAGGATGTAGTAAAGGCTGTTAGTGTAGCTGGGTTTAAAAAAGGTTTGGACAAGTTCCTGGAGGAAAGGTCCATAAACCATTATTAAGAAGGGACCCAGGATATCAATGCTTGACCCAGTACAAGCATTGTGGAACTTGTGTCTTTTGGGGAAACTGCTAGGCATGTATGACCTAGATTGGCCACTGTTGGAAACAGGATACTGGGCTTGATGGACCTTGGTCTGACCCAGTATGGCATATCTTATGTTCTTATGTTCTTTTTCACATGTAAGAGAGGTTTCATATGTGGAAAAACCTATATAAAATTATTCCTACATTAATTGGCTAATGGACTGTACCTACTTCACTTATGCTCATGTAGACCTAAACCCATGGCAAGATCTGTAGCGCACGTAAGGCTGGCTCTATGGAGATTTGCAATGCTGTGACATAGTCTTCAGCCAATACATTCATATCTCATTATTTGAAGAGGGATTCCCAACAAGACAGTAGGTTTGGTCTATCTATTTGGAATTCCCTTGAGCATTAGAACCAATTTTTTATGATTTGCAAGTTGCCCTTGTTTAAAAAAAGGATAAAAACAATAAAAAAGGATAAAAATAGAAGAAAACCCCATTGCCAACAAAAATATGTGGATTTTTTGGCTATTGAAAGTCTGTTTTCTGTTTTTCCCTTTAAAATAAAAAAGAGACCTGCAGCTAGGGAGTTCCATTTGTAAGGATGCTCTATCCTGCTTGCCCTCAGAGAAAACCAAGTTACTCACCTGTAGTATTCTCTGTGGACAGCAACTCTCCCTCCTCCCCTTGGAGTTGTATTACATGTTGAGCTACATAAAGTACTGAGGCAGCCTTGTACTACAACACAGCATGAGAAATACTGCACATACCCAGTCAGATCTCAAAATTTTGTGAGAATTGAAAAGTTAGTGGAAGTTTTCTGCATGGGTTCTATCAGATCACATCACCCATTTGTGAAGACTTGTATCCTACTATCTATGGAGAATACCTGCTACAAGTAAATAATGTGCTTTAATGAAGTTCTGACCCAAGAGTATTGCAATAAGCAAACAAACATTAGACACAACAGCTTCCTCAAGACTAGCTTAGGGACACCCTACGTATATGCTTGTTTGATGTACACCGCGCTGATTTTAATAGCGCGGTATAGAAGCAAATGTTAAATAAATAAATAAAATAAATAAATAAATATACAGGGTTTATTTTTTAACGGAATACTTTGGGATCTGTGTTGATAGTCCTGCCTTATGAGGACGCTACCTTACTCATATAAAGTCAAACAGGCTGAGCCAGTTCTGGTTTGCCCCATGCATGCATGGAATTCTCTGAGGGGCAGTTAATAAATAAGGTGAATTTAAGCATTGTATCACAACACTAAAAATTCACATTATGTATTGACTTCCCTTTGTACTTTTCTTAGGGGAATCAGAATTTAACTGCATGCATACCATGGAACAAAATGAATACAGGATCAGTAACTCCACTTCTTTACCTGAGTTTCTTGGATGCAATGTTCCAGTTTTTGCCTAAGCTGAGTACTCTGGGATCTGCTGTACAGATTCTTCCTTACCTGGATAATCTGGGATGAGCGTTGGTTTTCGGTCTCATACTGTATGGCTTCACCCTCCTTGGTTCGTTCTAAAGTCCAGCCCAAGGCCAGAATGGTTTTAAGAGACTCCCGAATTGGCCAGTGATAGATTTCCTTTTCCTGTAGAGAGATCCATGTGCGGTAAATGAGTAGTGGCTCTGGAAACTAATGTCCTTTAGTACTGAAATGCCGTTCTTCAAAAGTAGCCTCTGTGACATGATATAGAGTATGTATAGCCCAAGAAATTACCATCAGTCAAAAAGGAGTCTGAGTTATTGCACTTAGTGACCCAGTAAGGGATGTATGTGATATTAGCAAAAACTGGTATAATATGAGAATAATTATCAAGATATTTGCCAAGTAACTAATTTGTTACCCAGGTAAATTCTTCAGGCTGAAATTACTCTTCCTTCAGCAGCCAAAAAATGTCCACTGTAAAATAGCATATTCACTTTCAACTGTAAACGAATTAGCTGGAGAGATATAGGGGTGAGAGGTGGAAGTTGGCAATTACACATGGGGATTTCATTTCAAAATACCAATGTCTACCTTATCAAACATGCTTTGCATCTGTTGGAATTTCCCTTCAGCTTGCAGAACCTCAGGCTTCCAGGACAGTTTCAAAATCATCTTTAATGGACTTGATTTGAATGCAGGGTGCTAACGTGAAGGTAACGCAAAGGTGCCTATTTTATAACAGCATGGGTGCCTATGGGCCTTTATAAAATAGGCACCCAGAACTAACTGCAATAGCACGCAAATCTTCTTACATGAATTTACACTTGTTCCGAGGCAAGTGTAAATGTGTGCATGCTCTCTATATGCTTGTAATTGTGTATTTTATTAAATATGCATGTACATTGTAACTCTGCCCAGCTCCACTCAAGATATGTCCCAAGAATGTCCATATACACATTCTTTCTGTGGATCTTCTTTTTACGTGTATACCCACATGTAAAACATGATATACACATAGAAAAAGCTTTATAAAATACCCATGGGGATCATTTTAAAACCCAATTTTCTGGGCTAATTTCCACGCATATATTTGAATTTTTAAATGCTTGTGTGGAAATGCAAATGTCAACACAACTTCCCTGCCAGGAACGTCGCTGCTCAGTTTGAGTAAACTTGCACATATATAGGCTGTGCATGCTAATGTTCACCTGCATATCAGGCAGGTCATTTTATCCCACTTCCGTGGGTTAAACACTGTTTTACCCACAGAAATATTTTTGAAATGACCTTTTCTACATTACAAAGTATAGTCATAGACAGTGGGATCAATACAAGTGGTTTTCTTTGAATTTGCTAACATGGATAACAAAACCTTTGGCCATATCAGTAGCTAAGGGGGGATTTTAAAAAGCTTTTCCAACATACAAAATCTGTTTTACATGCAGAAAAAGGCTTTTATAAAATTGTACAACTGCATATGCATGTATAACATAAATGCATGGAAAGTGTGCACCCATTTTTATGCAATCTGTGGATAGGCATTCTCAGGGGTCTAGTTTGGGCGGAGCAGAGGTGCAGTTATGATATACATGCATATTTGTGCACTATTGAGACTGGATATGGGAGCCTTTTTACAAAAGCACATACCTGTAGGTGCCTGTGTTGCCTTTATAAAATAGGTACCTTTCTGGTCTTTTCACATAGGTGTCTTGTTATAACTAATCTGTTTAAGTGTGATTGCAGGAAAATCAAGCCTAAATTTAAATGGATAATAATAAAGCTATGTCAACATTTTCAATGGTTACACAAAATGGACACTGTGGCTCTATCTGCATTTGTTTATGCATTTGTCA
The DNA here is from genome assembly GCA_033557465.1 of Ichthyophis bannanicus. Taxonomy (NCBI): domain Eukaryota; kingdom Metazoa; phylum Chordata; class Amphibia; order Gymnophiona; family Ichthyophiidae; genus Ichthyophis; species Ichthyophis bannanicus. The sequence goes on along the minus strand of CM066037.1, from coordinate 379,631,843 downwards.
AACTGATGAATATTACCTTGCTCATGTAATTACAGACATTTTTAATTATTTATTTTTCTGACAGCAGTTCATAGCAATCTCCTGGCTGTTAAGGTGGCACCACTGATTTTGAAGGTGCTGATTGCAACAGTAATCTCTAATGTGAGATTCCACAGACTGCCAGCAACTTAAGGTAGTTAATACTGAATATGTGCATGTGAGATAGTACATGATAAAAGGAAAGTGGGGAAAATGACCAAAGAAAAGGTAATAGAAAGATTGTTAATTAAAAGCATGGAGAGTGATGTTTCTTATTGGAAACTGACTAAAATGTGCCACATACACTGCATGAGAAGAGACCAAAGAAACACAAAACAAGTAGAACAATGAAGGAAAAAGATATCACAAAATCAGCACAACAACAAAAACAATGGATGAATCTAAATGAGTGACTGTTTAGAGGGGATGGTTCAAGTGGAGACATTTTCAACTTTGAAGAAGAGCTCAGAGACTGTAGATGTAGAAATATTGCATATGATGGCATAAAAGGATCACAGGGCCCATCTGTTCTACCCAGTTTATTTTCATGTTTTACCATAGGTCTCCAGTACATTTCTGTATTCTATTTCTCTTCCTCACAGCCATGGATTCTCTGTGCCAATCCTATGCCTTCTTGAAGTCTGCTATACCTTTTTCCATCATTTTCCCCCAGGCGCTGTTCCATGCATTCCTCTTTCTTGTTTAAAGCGTAGTTACTCACCTGTAACAGGTGTTCTCCAGGGACAGCAGGAACCAGTCCTCACATATGGGTGATGTCGACACTGACGGAGCTCACGCGGAGCATTTTCCCAGCTTTCAAAGAACGCCTTTGGGAATGCCACCACACATGCGTGGTCCCCTTCCCATCCAAGGGTGCCATCTTGATCAATCAGATGACATAGCTCAGGCAAAAAAGGAAAAATATTAAAAAACAGTGGGCAACTCCAAGGGGAGGTGAGAGGGTTGTTAGGACTGATTTCTGCTATTCCTGGAGAACACCTGTTATAGGTGAGTAACTATGCTTTCCCCAGGAACAAGCAGGAAGTAAGTCCTCACATAAGGGAATCCCCAGCTACAGGCTACCGAAGACATGTAGGAAGTGCCACGGCAAGCTGTGAGCAAACACTGGTAACCGAAGACAACCCGAGGACCCCAGGTCCCCGGATGACCACACTCCTGGTAGCCGCAGAACAGGGGTCGGAGGGCCGAAGTTGCCTAAACCCCGAACAAATTACGGAGTACAGCCTGGCCAAAGGCACTGTCCCAATGAGACTCCCTCTCCAGGCAGTAATGTGTTGCGAAGGTGTTAGCTGAGGACCAGGTCGCGGCTCGGCAGATCTCCACCAGGGTCACAGAGGGCAGATGTACCACTGACGCTGCCCTCGCATGAACACTGTGTGCCATGATTCAGTGGTCCAGCGGTAGCCCAGCCTGAGCCTGAGCCTGGACGAAGGCAATGTAATCCACCACCCAGAGGGAAAGGGTCTGCTTGGTGACTGTGAGCCCCAAACGGGCAGGGTCATATGAGACAAAGAGCCGAGGGTGTGGAGGATCGCTGATGCACGGTTGGTGTGGGGCTTCGGAAAGAAGGTCGGCAACACTATCTCCTGGTTGCGGTGGAAATCCGAGACAACCTTCGGGAGAAATTTAGAATGTGTTCGGAGAAACACCCGGTTCCCATAGAATCTCGTGTAGGGTGCATTGGCCATCAGGGCCTGAAACTCACTGACCCTCCGGGCCGAAATGAGTGCTTCCAGAAAGACCACCTTCCAAGAAAGATGTCAAAGCGAGCAGGACGCCATCAGTTCGAAGGGCGGCTGGGTTAACTGCGTAAGGATGACATTGAGATCCCATTCCACCGGAGATGGCTGGATGGGGGGCTTGGAAAGGAGCAGCCCACACATGAAGCAGGAAACCAGTGATTGGCCAGAGAGAGGTCTGTCCTCGACTGGGTGGTGGTTGGCCGAGATCGCACTCAGGTGAACCCTGACTGAGTTGGACTTCAGGCCCACCTGCGAGAGATGCAATAAGTACTTCAGGACCAAATGGGTGTGGTAAGAGAACGGGTCAGTGCATACCCCCGAGCACCACACCGAGAATCGACGCCACTTAAAAGCATAAGCCCTCCTAGTCAACTCCTTGCACCAGGCCAACCATATGTCCTCGATCTCCATTGGGAGATGAAGATGTGCTAGCGTGACCCACTCAGCCACCAAGCCATGAGGAATAGGGACCTCAGTTTTGGGTGAAGTAGGAGACCCTCCTCCTGTATCAACAAGCACGGTATGCTGCCATGGGGATCCAGAGGCTCCGATGAGAGGCGGAGCAGCAGCAGGAACCAGGGCTGTCGAGGCCACCATAGGCCATGAAAATCACCGAAACCCCATCCCACTGTATCTCGAGGAGATCTCGTACTATAAGCATGACAGAAGGAAGGCATCAGAGGCTTCCCTGCTTGGGTGGGGAACTGGGCCGCAGAACTACAGGAGCTGCAAATTCATTTGGGCTGGCGAAGAGGTCCAAGACTGGAGTCCCCCAGTGCCAGAACAGCCACTGTGCCGTCTGCGGGCAGAGGCGCCACTCATGTGGCTGGAGGATATGACTCAGCCTGTCTGCCAAAACGTTGTCCTGACGTGGGAAATAGGTGGTCCATAGGACTATGCCTTGGGGAATCGCAAAGAACCATAGGGCTACCACCTCCAGAGAGAGGCTGTAAGAGCCAGTTCCACCCTGTTTGTTCATATAAAACATTGCCATCCAATTGTCCATCTAAACAAGTACTGTTCGATGGTGAACGTGGTGCCTGAATGCCCGGAGGGCGAGGAGGACTGCCCGGAGCTCGAGAAGGTTGATTGGCTATCGGGACTCCTCGAGGGACCACGTCCCCTGTGTGCGGAGCTTGCCGTAGTGTGCTCCCCAGTCTGTTAGGAAGGTGTCCCTAGTCAAAACCACATCGTGCTGCGGAGCCTAGAATGGAATGCCTTGAAGCAGATTCTGGGTATCCCGCTACCAGTCGAGGGACTTGGACAGCTGGGGAGTGACCAAGATGGCGTCCCAGAGATGGCCTGTTGCCTGAGCAGGTGCAGGAGGGTAAGGTGGGTAGCCCCGGTAGGGAAGACTCTTTCTCTGGAAGAAATTCTTCTTGCCCTACTGTTTCTTCCATTGAAGAGAGGAAGTCTTCCGGGAGAGACGGGTTTGAGTGACATACTCCATCTCTATCTCTGCTGCTTTGTCCTCCATAGGTTTGCCAAACAATTGCTCGCCCAGGAACGGTACATCGAGCAGTTTTTCCTGGACCCATTGTTCGAGGTCCGAGGACTCGAGCCAGGCCTGCTGCCTGTCCCAATACCCACAGCCACTACCTGAGCAGAGGACTTGAAGCTGTCGTATGCAGTGAGAGAAAGGTACTTCGAACAGTCCCCCACTGATTTCAGGAGGGACTGGAAATGGCAGAGGTATTCACTGTTGAGACCCACCTGGAAGCCTCCGAGCTCCTTCGTAAGGTTACGAAGGAACATGCCTATATATAGCTGGTAAGCCTGGATGTGGCAAGCCAGCATTGAGCCTTGGTAGGCCTTAAGCCCGAGGGCGTCAAGCGCACAAGACTCCCTACTCGGTGAGACCAAGGAGTGAGTTTTTGGGCTCTTCTGCTTCTGCATGGCAGACTCCACCACCATCGAGGTATGGGGGAGCTGGGCCTGAACATACAGGGACGATTCTAATGTTGGCCCTGTACATCCAGTGCTGGCAAAATGGCCGGGGAAGTTATTCCACCTCCAAGGTGGAATAACTTCCCTGGATGTTTTTTTTTTCAACCTCGGGGCGAGGGAGGCGCTGAGGGAGCCAGGGTTAATCCCCGCAGCCCGACCATGGCCTTAGGAGGCCAGACTGGGTGTCGGGCTGCAGAGAATAAACCATTTTTTGTGGTGGCCGGCATCACAGCTTTTAAATGGAGCAGCGGTGTCATGGTCTTGTACCGCTATGAAGTTTGATGTTTGTGCTAATGGCTTTTCTGACATTCTCTTGCCTTCACCATTGTGAAAAGGGAACAGGGAGTGAATGTGGCCATTTTAAACATTAGAGCCAGAATTCATTGGTTGATTCAAGTCATGTGAGTACTGACAATTCATCACAGGTGCATCTAATTTTACTGCAATGGGAATGAGGTTCTTCTATTCAAACTGATTTGAATTGTTTATAAGAGCACCAATAATCATGTCCTGGCAATGTCCCAGTTTTTATACTATTTCCTACTATTTTCTTTTTAATTGGTCTTGTTTTATTTGATTCTTTTATGTTTCAAATATGTGTGTATATGTAGTCTAAAGTCATTTCACTTGCCAGTTTTTTTAGGAGATATTGGACATTTAGGGGCTGAACTGCAAGGGGGGTGAAGGTGGCGCAGAGAGGGGAATATGCAGCGTGACTGGGCAAAAGGTTGTTGATTATAATACTAGAGAAGTATGACTTCCTTAAAAATCTGCACCCTAAATGTTAGGAGTCTAAATTCCCATGTCAAACGTAGCCTAATATTTAAGGAGTTTGCTCATCTCAAAGTACTTATAGCCTGTATACAGGAGACACATTTGCTCCTTAGGGATGTCGGGTTTCGTATAACAAGTAAAAGAATACCTGGTTTGCCTCTAGAAGGATAAAAATAAAGTGGGTGGGGTGGCAATTCTGATCTCCCACTTAGATTCTTGGATGCAATACGAGACCATGTGTGGCAAGATTCGGGAGGTAATCCAACACTATATGGAGACTAATGATAATGGTGCCTGTTCCCCTGGGATATTGTGGGAGTGCCTTAAAGCGGTACTCTGGAGGCATTGGATTAGTCTGAGCACATATAAGAAGAGAAAAAAGGAGAAAGAAGTAAGGGAGATGCATCGCGAGATTGAATAGGCAGACACGAGAATGAAACAGGGGAATAGAGATACAATCAGGGCCGGATTTACCTATACGCCATGGCGTAGGGCCCACAGCCGGCAGGGGCCCACAAAAAAAGAACAAGTTAATTTTTTTTTAATACAATTTAAAAAAAACCCTGCTGGCTGCCGCCGTGGGGCCCCCTCTACTGCCGCAGCAGCACCGACTGACCCGTGGGGGCCCCCTCTACAAGCTGGCCGTCGGTTCGTTCCTCCCTCCCTCCCTCCCTCCGTGCAGGCTGCAGGCTGTGAGAGACGCGAAAGGAGAGTGTCTCCTCGCGTCTCTGTTAAGCCCGCAGGGGCTGATGGGAAATTTCCCATCAGCCCCTGCGGGCTTAACAGAGACACGAGGAGACACTCTCCCTTCGCGCCTCTCACAGCGTGCACAGAGGGAGGGAGGGATCGACGGACCGACGGAGTCAGCTTGCAGAGGGGGCCCCCGCGGGTCAGTCCGTGCTGCCGCGGCAGCAGAGGGGGCCCCGCGGTGGCAGCCAGCAGGTTTTTTTTAAAATTAAATTTTACTTTAGGCCGACGGGGGGGGGGGGTAGGACTGGTAATGGGCGATGGGGGGGGGGGTAGGACAGGTAATGGGCGTTTGGGGGGGGCTGGGGCAGGAAATGGGGAGGGGGGGTTAATGCTAGAGTTGGGCTGATGGGGTTAGGACTGGTAATGGACTGTGGGCTGTTGGGGGGGCTTAGAACTGGCAATGGGCTTTGGGGGGGTTAAGACTGGTAATGGGCTGTGGGCTGATGGGGGCTGTCTGGTAATGGGCTATGGGGGGGCTAGGACTGGAAATGGGCTGGGGGGTTAACACTGGAGGTGGGATGATGGGGTTAGGACTGGTAATGGGCTGTTGGGGGGGGGGTTAGAACTGGTAATGGGCTTTGGGGGGGTTAAGACTGGTAATGGGCTGTGGGCTGATGGGGGTTGTCTGGTAATGGGCTATGGGGGGGCTAGGACTGGAAATGGGCTGGGGGGTTAAAACTGGAGGTGGGCTGATGGGGTTAGGACTGGTAATGGGCTGATGGGGGGGGGTAGGACTGGCAATGGGCTATGGGGGGCTGACTGGAAATGGGTTGATGGGGTTAGGACTGGAAGTGGGCTGATGGGGGGTTAGGACTTGTAATGGGTTATAGGGGGGGCTTAAACTGAAAATGGGGTGATGGGGGGTTAAGGACTGTAAGTGGGTTGATGGGGGGCTAGGACTGGTATTGGGTTGGGGGGTTGCTAGGACTGGAAATGGGCTGATGGGTGGCTAGGACTGGAAATGGGCTGATGCAGGGACTAGAAGGGAATGGATGCTGGGTGAGGCTGGAACTAGAAGGGAGCTGATGTTGAGGGAGGATTAGAATGGGATGGGGCTGGAAGAGTAAAATGGAGAAGGGAAAAATATTTTGTGTGGGAGGGATAAAAAATCTACAATTGGCCGGGTATTGGGAGAGTAAGTGGGGATTGAGGATGGAGGGGTAAAATTTGAGTGGATGAAATAGGAATGAGGAAAGAGCAAAAGGAGAAAGATTAGTATGTTAAAGCAGATGTAGAGAGAGAATGGAAAAAAATCTAGAAGAGAGAAGAAAGGACAAATGGACAGCAGACGATGGAGAGTTAGCAGAAGACACGAAGAAACCAGAAGAAAGTGGCTGGAGCAATTGCAGCTGAAAAAAAATGCACAAAAGGTAGAAAAATATCTCTTTATTTTGAATTTATTAATTGGAATATGTCAGCTCTGGTAAATGTGCATCATTAACGTCTGCGCTTTGTTTAGTACAAGAGCAAATTAATGTATAGTTTTATTTCTACAGTGTTGTACATTCCAAGTTTGGCTTTTGGGATTCCCAGTTTAATTATTGTCTTCCTGTTTCTAAATTGTGATTACTTGTTTGGTGATGGTCTATGTTCTGCATGTGTAACTGAGCTGAGGTGTTCTGTTTATATAACTCCTATTTGACATTGCCACTTGTTCTCTTTCCCCAGTAGGTCATGTATTGTTGTTCTCTGAAATGTATTGGTTTAATATTTGCAGTGTTGCCTTTTGATTGGTAGAGTATGGTGCTTTGTGAGTCCTGGTAGTGCTGTTAGGATACGGCGGGTTTACTATGGGTTCTAAATGGGCAGTGTTTGTAGTAGCTCCTAATGTGTCTGGCAGTTGGCACTGGATTATAGTAATGTAGAAATCTTTTAGTCTTTCTTTATCCATACACTCATTAAGAGGCACGTTTACTAAAAGTTAGTATATGGTAACATTATGCAAATATTTATGCAAATGAGGCCCCTTATGCAAATGAGGCCCCGCACCCCCCTTGGGCCGTCCCTGCTGGGGGCCCACAATTTTTGTTGGCGTAGGGCCTCACTCAAGGTAAATCCGGCCCTGGATACAATACTGAGTAGACTGCTGCTACAGCTGAGGCATCATCTGCAGGAATTGTAATTAGCTGACATCCATCATGATTTGGAAAGACTAGGACAGCAGCACCTCGAGTTTGGCAACAAGACAGGAAGGCTCTTGGCCTTTCATCTTTGGACAGCCCAAACTCAGAACTGGGTATGGAAAATTAAAGACACACAAGGTAGAGAGATGGTTGATTGAGAAGGAATAAAGATTAGGTTCAGAGAGTTCTATCAAGAGCTCTACACTCCAGAGTGGAAGGCGGAGGGTCACCAGATTCGGGAATATTTGGAGAAGTGCAGGCTCTCACAAGTGACGATGAGGATAGGCAATTATTGGGAAGACCGATTTCAGTGGCGAAAATTCAACTGGTCATTAGTAGCCTCACAAGATCTAAGGCCCCGGAGTTAGATAGCTACACCAATATTGTCTACAAAACTTTTCAGCTTGTTTTTCAAACAAGGATCAAGTGTTTGTGGGCAAAAGTTGAATGTGTTCCCAGATGTGTATTACTTCTGGGAATGTTTCTAAATCTTGGTGAAAAAGGAATTCTTTAGATTAAAGCTGATTAATCTATGAACCCAGTGTATTTGTTAAATCAAGCAGGGCCTCCTTTCCCCAGAATGTTCCCCAGTTCCTAACAAAGAGCGCATGGTTCGGAACAATGTATCTTTGAAGGATACTACCAGAAACAGAGAGGTTCCAAAAAAGAATAAAGTAGCCCAGATGCCCTCGAGTATGGAGCATACAGAGCTTAAAGATTCCAAATTACCGATGTCTACCAATAGCCAGATTAATATGAATAAATAAGTCTCTAAAATGCTTGACAAGACAAGTTGCAGCGCTTTGGTGTTTGTGTTCGGTAGTGAGACTTCGCAGAACCCATCTTGCACACACCTTTGAATATCCCAAAGAGTCAATAATTGCCATTGCACTACCTCTACTGACAGAAAGCTGTATGGACAAGAACAAAATTACTCAGCATGTAGACAGTCGTGGCCTAATGGGAGACAGCCAACATGGCTTTAGACAAGGAAGATCTTGTTTTACTAATCTGTTATGTTTTTTTGAAGGTGTGAATAAACAGGAAGACAAAGGTGAGTCAGTTAATATAGTGTATTTGGACTTTCAGAAAGCCTTTGACAAAGTCCCTCATCAGAGACTTTTGGCAAAACTAAAGAGTCATGGGATAGGAGGCAGTGTACTATTGTGGATCAGGAACTGGTTAAAAGATAGAAAGCAGAGGGCAGGGCTAAATGGCCAATATTCCCAATGGAGAAAGGTGAATAGTGGTGTACCCCAGGGATCTGTGCTGGGTCTGCTGCTTTTTGACATATTCATAAATGACCTGGAAAAGGGAATAACGAGTGAGGTTATCAAATTTGCAGATGACACAAAAAATCATTTAAACCTGTTAAAACCCATGAGGATTGTGGAAATTTGCAAGAGGATCTTGATAAATTGGAAGACTGGGCATCGAAATGGCAGATGAAATTTAATGTGCACAAGTGCAAAGTTATGCACTTAGGGAAGAACAACCCAAACTATGGTTACACGATGCAAGGTTCCACATTAGGAACCACCACCGAGGAAAAAGATTTAGGCGTCATTGTAGATAACATGTTAAAACCCTCCGCCCAGTGTGCTGCGGCGGCCAAGAGAGCCAAGAGAGCAAATAGAATGCTAGGTACCATAAGGAAAGGAATGGAAAATAAAACAAAGTATATCATAATGCCTCTGTATCGATCCATGGTGCGACCGCACCTTGAATATTGTGTGCAATTCTGGTCACCGTATCTTAAAAAGGATATAGCGTTATTAGAAAAGGTTCAGAGAAGAGTCACCAAAATGATAGAGGGGATGGAAGGATACCCCTATGAAGAAAGGCTAAAAAAGTTAGGGCTCTTTAACATGGAAAAGAGACGGCTGAGGGGAGATATGATAGAAGTCTATAAATTAATGAATGGAGTGGAACGGGTAAATGTAGATAGATTGTTTACGTTATCAGAATATAGGAAGACTAGGGGACATGCAATGAAGCTACAGAGTAACTATTTAAGACTAATAAGAGAAAATATTTTTTCACTCAACGTGTAATCAAACTCTGCACTCTGTTACCTGTCAAAAACTGCAGCACCCATCCTTTCCTATTCATATTGGGAACCCCTTACCTTTGCTGTCAGTGTTTGGAAGGGCCGGATCAGTGGATGGGTCTTCATGTTTTCCTCAAGTGTAACACCATACTTCCATCCACTGTGGATCTGCAAATATAATAAAGCATGCTAGTCATTTCACATATTCATCTGCCACAAGGTAGCACAAAGTTTAAGGATCAGCCAGGTTCTGAATTTAAAGCTTACAAGTATAATACAGTTTGAATATTTCAGTTTCCGTTGTCTGTTACAAGCCTGCTTCACAGGGTGGAACTAATTGTATCATCTCTACAACTGATCAAATACCAGAACCAGTCTGCTCATCACATCTTCAAGAGACTACACACTCAGGAAAGGCTTTCAGACTTTTCAAGTGCCTGTTTGTAATATACAGTACATTTTAACTGTTGGCTATAGGTTTTTAGGAATATTCAGACTGCCTACATTCCTTGCATAGCCTTTAAATCAGATATCTGAGTGTGCCCTCAGTTCGTAAAAGGTCTACTGGCCAGGGAAACTTAAGTTCCCGCCCACCCTACTCCTCACCCCACCCACCCCAGGTTGCATTGTCTATACAGTCAAACCTCGGTTTTCATTTGCCCCGGTTTTCATACGCTTCGGTTTTCAACGTCTTTTCTGACTGAGATTTTGTCCCGGTTTTCATGCATTGCTTCGGTTTTCAACGTCTTTTGACTGAGATTTGGTCCCGGTAGCAGGGAAGAAAAGCTGTCAACGTAAGCAGGAGATGTTGCATGAATGTGGAAGGCAGTTCTTTCTCTTGCAGGGTACGTCTGAAGCTATATCATTAAGATTTTCTGCCATTCTGAAGCATTGAGCAGATAATGTAAAGGTATTTTAATGGACTGAATTCAATGTGATTCCGAAGAGAGCTGGGCACAGCAGCTTGTCAGGGGTGGCTAAGGCCAGATGTTAACATACTGTACTGTACAGTACTGTACTTAGCTTGCTTTCAGTGATGTTAAATGTTCATTTATCCATTTCATTAGTCATTTATATTTATTTCTCATTGTTTTCTGTATGTAAAAATATAGTTATTCTCTATAAAATGTATTTTTTGTGAATATTTTTGGGTGTCTGGAACGGATTAATTGGATTTACATTATTTCTTATGGGAAATATTGCTTCAGTTTTCATACGTTTCGGTTTTAGTCAGACTTTTTCGAACGGATTAATCATGAAAACCGAGGTTTGACTGTATAGTCATTATATACATTGACATCTGTCCTTTAATTAGATGTTACACTCACCTTTTCACCTATTCTCCTCCTAGGACAGCTAAATCAGCATATCGTGTATTCAGTGCAATAACTGTGGTGCTTTCATTCTGAGAAGAATCATTTGGAACTTAAGAGTTTGCCCTATATGCCTCAAGTTATCTGCTGTGCATAAAGAATTGACTCTACTAAGGGAAGAATTAACTACTACTACTACTATTTACTACTATTTAACACTTATATAGTGCCACACATGCAGCGCTGTACAGACATGAATACAAGAGACAATCCCTGCTCGTTGGAGTCCTGCTCGTCAGAGCTTACAATCTAGTTGAGACAGTACACAATACAATTTAGTGCAAAGCATAGTGTGGTCAAACAGTTAGGTCATGCAAATGATGGGGGGTTAGGTTAAGATGAGGGATAGAAAATGATGGGGCTAGGTTAAGATGAAGGATAGAAGTCAGGATCTGAACGCGACAGTGAAGAGGTGGGTCTTTAACCTGGATTTGAAGAGGGCCAGGGAGGGTGCCTGGCATATAGACACAGGTAAGCTGTTCCAGGCATAGGGTGCAGCAAGGTGAAAGGAGCGAAGTCGGGAGTTAGCGGTGCGAGTGAAAGGCTTAGAAGTAGTTTGTTAGCGGAGTGAAGTTGTCGACGGGGGATGTAGGGAGAGATGAGAGATGAGAGGTACTGAGGGGCCGCAGAGTGAATGCATTTGTAGATCAGCAGGAGAAGCTTGAATTGGATGCGGAATTGAATGGGGAGCCAGTGAAGTGATTTGAGAAGAGGAGTAATGTGGGCATGGCGAGGCTGGCGGAAGATTAGTCGAGCAGCATGATTTTGTATAGATTGAAGGGGGAAGAGATGGCTCACGGGGAGACCAGCCAGGAGTGGGTTGCAATAATCGAGGCAAGAGGAGATTAATGAGTGGATAAGCATTTTGGTGGTGTGTTCAGACAGGAAGGGGCAGATTTTGCTGATGTTGTAGAGAAAGAAACGGCAGGTTTTAGCTACGAGCTGGATATGTGTGGAGAAGGAGAGAGAGGTGTCAAAGATAACCCCCAAATTGCAGGCCGAGGGAACAGGAAGGATTGTAGATCCATCCACGGAGACTGAGAAAGATGGAAGAGGATGGGAGGAGTTGGGGGGAAAGACGAGGAGTTCGGTCTTGGCCATGTTCAATTTTAAGCGGCGATGAGACATCCAGGCAGCGATGTCAGAGAGGTAGGCAGAGATCTTGGTCTGGATTGCTGGAGAGATATGAGGTGTAGAGAGGTAGATCTGGGAGTCATCGGCATAGAGATGGTACTGAAAGCCATGGGAGGAGATAAGCGTGCCAAGGGATTGGGTATAGAGAGAGAAAAGGAGGGGGCACAAGACGGATCCCTGGGGTACGCCAACATGGAGTGGGGTGGAAGAGGAGGAGGAGCTGCCAGAGCATACACTAAAGGAGTGATGAGAGAGGTAGGAGGAGAACCAGGATAATATGGAACCCTTGAAACCAAGCAAGGAGAGGGTGGTGAGGAGAAGATTGTGGTCAACAGTGTCGAAGGCAGCGGAGAGGTTGAGAAGGATGAATACAGATTAGAGGCTCTTTTGATTTAGCATGGAACAGGTCATTGGAGACCTTAGTAAGGGCTGTTTCAGTGGAATGACATAATGGAGGAAAGAGATGGAGAAATGGTGGAGGAGAGAGTCAGGGGATCAATATTATGGAGGTTTCTAAATAGGTCGGAGGAGACAGGACGAGGTTGAGACAACGTAAGCTGAAGATTAAAGGTTCAAAAGTGATGGTCATGTGCGGGAAGGATTGAGTTGCAGAGGTTTGAGAGAGAAGAATTAGAAAACAGTATCAGGTCAAGGCAGTGGCCATGCAGGTGGGTGGGAGCAGTAGAGCAAAGTTGGAGGTTAAATGAGGAGGTGAGGGTGAGAAACTTTAAAGCATGGGGATCGGAGGGGTTATTGACGTGAATGTTAAAATCGCCAAGAATAAGAGTGGGGGAAGAGGGATCCAGAAAGATGGAAAGCTAAGAGTCGAAGTCAGTAAGGAAGGTTGATTTGGATTTGTCGGGTGGGCAATAGATAACAGCCACTCAGAGGGGAAGTGGTGTGAGGAGGCGAATGGAGTGGACTTCAAAGGAGAGGGGGGTGTGATTGAGGTGGCAGGAGGGGTTGGAATTGGCAAGAGGGAGAAAGTAGAAGCCCAACACCACCACCGCGGCCAGTGGATCGAGGTATATGGGAGAATTGGTAGCCCCCGTGGTAGAGAGCAGCAGCGGATGTGGTATCGTCTGGGGGGGAGCCAGGTTTCAGTTAGGGCAAGAAGGTGTAGTGCATTAGTGATAAAGAGATCACAAGTAAAAGCAAGTTTGTTAGAGACTGAGCATGCATTCCATAGGGCACATGCAAACTGGAGAGTGGAGGGGGAAAGGAGAGGGATATGGATAAGGTTGGATAAGTTCCGTGAGGATTTCTTTCCAGAGTAAGTTTGCGGTCTAGGGGGACCGTCACATGAGGATCTTTTTTCAGAATAATACAGTCTAGAGGGACTAGGGTATGGGTGGGTGTCACTGGGTGAGTGTTCTGTCCACGTGGTTGAGAGATTGGGGCAAGAGTGAGGGAGGGCGGAAGGGGAAAGGAGGGGGATATGGATGAGATTAGATAGGGTACATGAGAAGCTCTTCTTAGAATGGGAAAGATATCGGGGGGGGGGCAGGGTTGGGGTTGATATTACCTGATGAGAGAAGGAGAAGGAGTAGAAGAGAGCGGGGTAAAGCGGAGGCAGTGCGGCGGAAGCGAGGGTGGGGTTGCCTTAAAGCGAGAGGGGCTGATTGAATAAGGGGGAGGGTGTGATGAAGTTCAAGGGCAGATGCTAGGTTAGAAGACAGAATGGAGGGAGACGTGAAGACAGTAGAGGGGGAGTGGGGGGGGGAGAGGAGTGAGGGTGCTGGTAGGAGGGGAGGCAGTTGGGGAGTATGAGGAAGAGAAGGACAATGTGATGTGGGGACATGGCTGAGGAGTAGTGGGGGCTATGCAGTGTAAGTTATCTTGCAAGCAATGAGAAGGCTATGGGTTCTAAACACTATGCAGTATATGCTGGGTTACAAGTGGGGACTACACGCTGTGCGATATAGGTTAAGGTACAGGCAATGGGTAGTGGGGAGACTATAGCCTGTGCAGCATGGTTCCGTGTAAGCAGTGGGTAGCAAGTTCAATGTAAGCAATGGGTAGGAGGTACAATGCAGGTAATGGGTAGCCAGTTCAGTGCAAGCAATGGGAAGCGAGTTTAGTGCAAGCAATGGGTAGCCAGTTCAATGCAAGCAATGGGAAGCGAGTTTAGTGCAAGCAATGGGTAGCCAGTTCAGTGCAGGCAATTAAACATACCCCCTCTAGGGTATAAACTGAACAAAATCCACCACTGCTCCCACAAAGAATCAAACAGCCCAAGAACAAATGGATCACAGTGGGCTCTGGTAGGTTATGACCTGTAACATGGAGACAACCTATACATCAAGAGATATCCCTGCATAATGCCTTCTCTGCCTTGGATAATGAGGGTGCCCAATTCGTGGAAACTGAAGTGCTCTTAAATGAAAGTCTCAATGCCAAATCTACTGATAATGCACCAAATGGGAAAAAAATCTCAAAACAGAAAACTACTACTACTTGGAGATTCTATCATCATAGCACCAACTTGGGAACACAATTCAAAGGAGAGAAGATGGTAAAATGCCTCCCAGGCTTTTCAGTTAGCAGGAATACAAACCAAATTGTTGGCATAGTTAGTGCAGAAAGTGAGCACTTCAAAACTGATGATGTCATCCATTTGGGTACAAATGACCTGGCAAGAATCAGTGCCTCTGCAATTCAAAGAGACTTCCAGACTCTGGAAGAGAAACTCAAGCCCATTGCTATAGTATTCTCAGAAGTTCTACCTGTTCATGGTAAGGGGGCAGAAAGGCTGCATCACATAAACATCTTTAATACATGGTTCCAAACCTGGTGCAAACAAGAAGGATTTAGATATATAGGCAATTGGGGAAAAAAATGGATCAACAAGAGACTATACTGTGCTGGTGGACTACATCTTTCCATCACAGGGAAAAGGATCCTAAGTGAAAAATTCAGACAGTATGTGGAGAGGAATTTAAACTAGGGAAAGAGGGTGATGGATGGAGAAGGACAAGTTCAGGACATCACTCCCAGCAAAAGCAATATGACATTGGAAACAGACACACATTTAAACCACACATCAACAGCAAGTGGGAAGGGGCATGTAGAATAAAATCCATGCAAAACACAGGCAAGTCAGTCAACAAATGCTGGAAAGCAATGAGCACAAGTACTCGAAGCCTAGCCAACAAATTTCCTGATCTGGAAGCCCTAATGGTGGAAATGGACTTGGACATTGTGGACATTACAGAAACATGGTTTGACGAGTCACATGAATGAGATATAGCCATAACTGGCTATAATCTATTTAGAAGAGAGAGAGAGGGTAGAAAAGGAGGAGGAGTAGCCCTATATGTCAAAAGCAATATTAAAGCTGCTGAAATGCAGGGGATGTGGGGAAAAGAAGAAGCACTGTGGATTGTGTTGGAAAGAGGAGATGGCACTGTCATCCATGCTGGTATAGTCTACAGGCCTCCAACTCAAACTGAAGAAATGGATAACGAATTGATTGTTGAAATTGCAAAGATAGCCATGAAGGGGGAAGTGATCATATTGGGTGACTTTAATCTACCTGATGTGGATTGGAGTATTCCTTCTGCAAATCTGGAAAGAAGTAAAAAAGTTGTGGATGCCTTCCAAGATGCATTACTTAGACAAATGATGATGGAACTGACCAGGGAGAGCTCGGTGCTAGATTTAGTGCTCACCAATGGAGATAGCATGTCAAATACAAGGGTGGGTGCTCATATGAGCAGCAGTGATCATCACATGGTGTGGTTTGAGATAAAAGCCAAGGCAGTGTTCAATCACAGCAAGCTCAAAGTTCTAGACTTCAAAAACACTGACTTCAGTAAAATGGCCAAGTGCCTGAAGGAGGAGTTGGCAGGGTGAGAGGGGATAAGGGAAGTTGAATTACAGTGGGCTAAACTAAAGGAGGCAATAAAAGGGGCAACAGATACGTATGTAAGGAAAGTAAATAAAAACAAGAGGAAAAGGAAACCTATTTGGTTCTCCAAAGACATGGCTGCATAAATAAAGGCAAAAAACACAGCTTTCACAAAATTCAAAAGTTCGCAAACAGAGGAACACAGAAAAAAATACAGGATCAAACTAAAAGAGATAAAAAGAGAAATAAGGATAGCAAAATCAAAGGCAGAAGAAAAGATGGCTAAAGATGTGAAGTATGGCGACAAAACGTTTTTTCAGGTATACTCTGGCAAGGAGGAAAATCAGAGGTAGAATCGCAGGACTCAATAGTACTGGGAACGGATTTGTGGAAGGTGACATTGAAAAATAAAAAATGTTAAACAAACACTTCTGCTCTGTTTTTACTAGAGAAAATTCTGCAGAAGGACCACCTGTGATTGACAACTATAGAAATGGGAATGGAGTAGATACCATATCATTCACAGAAGATGACGTGTATGAGCAGCTCACAAAACTGAAAGTGGCCAAGGCATGGAACGGGATTGGATACGTCCCAGGATACTGAAAGAACTCAGAGAGGTTCTTGCAGGGCTGTTAAAGGTTTTTTTAAATAGATCCTTGGAGACAGGAGAAGTTCCACGGGACTGGAGAAGGGCTGATGTGGTACCTCTTCACAAAAGTGATAATAGCGAAAAAGTGACAAACTACAGGCCAGTCAGCCTTACTTCAGTGGCGGAAAAAGTAATGGAGGTGCTCCTTAAAGAGCAAACAGTGGACTTCCTCAAAACCAACAGGTTGCATGATCCGAGGCAACATGGTTTTACCAAAGGACGATCTTGCCAAACAAATCTGATTGAGTTCTAAGAGTGGGTGACCAGAGAACTAGATCAAGGTCATGCATTGGATGTGATCTACCTAGATTTTAGCAAACATTTGATACTATTCTTCATAGAAGGTTTATCAATAAACTCATCAGCTTGGGGATGGCTTCCAAGGTGGTGAACTGGATCAGAAATTGGTTGACTGACAGATGACAGAAGGTGATGGTAAATGGAACTCACTCAGATGAAAGGACGGTGATTAGCGGTGTATCCCAGGGTTCGGTACTGGGACTTGTATAGTTCAATGTATTTGTGGGTGATATTGCGGAAGGACTAAATGGAAAACTGTCTTTTTGCAGATGACAAAAATTTGCAACAGAGTATACTCCCCTGAGGAAGTGGATAACATGAGAAAAGATCTACAAAAGCTGGAAGAGTGGTTTAATGCTTGGCAGTTAAGATTTAATATGAAGAAGTGCAGTGTCATGTACTGGGGAAGCAGAAATCCAAGGGAATTGTATGCGATAGTGGGAGAGATGTTGGTGTGTATGGACCAGGAGAAGGCCCTCAGAGTGATTGTTTCTGAGGATCTCAAGGTGGTGAAACAGTGTGACAAGGCAGTGTCAAAAGCTGGAAGGATGCTGGGTTGTATACAGAGAGGAAGTACCAGCAGAAAGGAGGAGGTATTAATGCTACTGTACAAATCACTGGTGAGGCCTCATTTGGAATATTGTGTTCAGTTTTGGAGACCTTATTTATTTGTTTAGCTGTGCTTATATGCTGCTTTTCACCAGGTCAAGGTGGTATACAGATATGTGCTAACAGGCACTTTTTATTCAGTGTCCCCAAGGGGCTCAGTGTCTAGGAGTTCCTGAGGCAATGGAGGGTTGGGTGGCTCGCCCAAGGCGTGGCCATGGGACTAGAGACCCAAGTCCCTCAGGCCTGAGGTTACTTGTCCCTATGTGGGAATTGAACCTCTGACTCTCCAGCCTGAGGTGACCTGTCCCAACCACTGAGCCACTCCTACCCCCCCCCCCCCCCCATATCTTGCAAAGGACATGAAAAGGTTGGAAACGGTTCCGAGGAAGGCGACCAAAATGATTTGGAGCTTGCATCAGAAGACTTATGAGAAAAGACTTGAAGTCCTCAATATGTACACTCTGGAGGAGAGGAGGAATAGGGGTGATATGATTCAGACCTTTAAATATTAATATTAATGAACAAACAAACCTCTTCCAAAGACGGGGAAGCTATAAAACTAGAGGGCATAACATGAAGCTGCAAGGAGGTAAACTGAAAGGCAATGTCAGGAAATACTTTTTCACTGAAAGGGTGGTGAATGCTTGGAATGCCCTCCCGATGGAAGTGGTGGGGGCAAATACAGTGACAGAATTCAAAATGGTATGGGATAAACACAGTGGATCCCTTTGTAGCAACAGGATAAAATCAAAACAAAATAAGTATCTTATATCTCAGCAAATATGGGTGACCTACACGGAGCAGTGGGTACGTCTCTAAACAAAGGCATGGGAAGGGGTGACCCGCACGGAGCGGCAGGTGCACCTACTTTTGCCGCCCTGCTGGGCAGACTAGATGGACCATACTGGTCTTTTTCTGCCGTCATAAATTGTACCAGTAACAGAGCCTTCTCATTTACAGCTCCTGCACTCTGGAACCGGTTGCCAAGTGATCTGCGTGAAATCTGTGACCTAAAGGACTTTAGAAAAGAACTTAAGACGCACCTCTTCCAATCTCATTACAACCTAACCTCATGAACTACACGCGGCCGCGTGTAAATATGTAGATACGGATCACTTATAAAGTTTTAACAGTCTTGTCAATTGTAAATATGTATATAAGTACCCTGTGTGAACTCCAACAACAATCAACTGTAAGCCTGTAACCCGTGTTTTTGCTGTGCTTCCCCCCCCCCTCCCTAATCAGATTGTATACATCCTTAATTCTGGCCGGTACAGCCAACCTTACCATGTGTAACAACCGCTGCTGATCACTGGAAGCAGGGGGATATAAATGTACGCTAAATAAATAAATAAACTATATTACCATGTTACTTAAGCAATTCTTCAAGAGTTAGAAAATGGACAATGGCCCCTGTATTAAGGGCTTCTGGAGTCACGTGACAGTACCGTACATTGTTGTGGAAATTCTCTGCTTACATGTTGGTGCCAAGAAGCACCTAAACTGGCAAGAAAACAGGACAGGTTTCAGTAATGTTGGCCACACCCTACTTTCCTACAGGAGTATAATATTTAATTTTCTTTAAATCATTCCTTTTACTAATAACACTGGCAGTAATGATAAATGTTTCTTTATGGTTAACTGCACTAGATGCATTTTGGTGTACTTATCCTTTCCCTCATGATCTGTCTCACATCATTGATCCCACTGGTGTTTGGTGTGTTTCTTTCTGACTATTGTGATGGCGCAGAAAGCAGAGAGAATAGAGAAAGAGGGAAAAAACAGGCATTTTCCCCAGATAGTAGGGAAAGAACCAGAAGTTTAAGGGTTAAAACTTCTGAACTAGAAAAAAACTCTCCACAGAAAGCAGGTAGTAAGGAGACACACCCCAGCTCCATGGTTACCAGCTCTGCTCACGAGGGACAGCTGGGGGTGGGGCCAGGAAGCCGAAGGGGAAAGCACTCATATAAACTGCCAGAAAGTGAACTCAGGGGAGAGGAAGCAGCAAAGGAGGACAGAAAGGAGTCTGAACTCAGAGGGAAGCCTGAACTCAGAGAGAGGTCTGAGAACCGTGAAGGGAAACGCTTGACGAGGATTCCTAGTTCTGGTTCCAGTGCAGCTTGGAACAGGTCAGAACGTCCCAGGAGGGGAGGAGATCCTAGAAGCTCTGGAGAACCACGCAAAGAAGGTACCCGGGGAGTCAAGGGAGCTTCATTGAAAACCTCTGGGAGAAGGGCAGAGCCAGCCAGAGGATTTGGAGCTAACCCAGGGCCCTGTAAGGGAGACAGGAGATATACTTCTAGAAGGAAAGCTTACCCAGGGGAGTTGGTCAGCCATGTTGGCAGCAGAAGCCCTTCCCCCGAAGTATGCATGGAGCGTGAGCCTTCAGCAGTAAAGCCTGTTAAGAGCTCAATTCCAAAAGATAAGGGGAGCCTTCTATTAACTCCTTAAAGCCTTCTATTAACTCCTTAAAAGCTAAGAGACTTTCCAACTGCTATACTATTCCTCAGAGAAGGAAGGACACTGCCTTGACTAAAGTCTTAGAAATCCTGAAGGGATTAAAGCCTGATAGTTTTGAGTATGAATCCTATGCCTCTCAAGCAGACTCTGACCTCGAGAGTATGGAAATAGAGATGCCTGGTTTAATAGAGGAGAATTCTGATGAGGAAATGGAATGTTCAGTAGCCTCTAGGCATTGAGAAAGGCTAGAACATTTGCAGAAGCTTTAAACCTGGCAGCTGCACCTTCAAGAGAGCACGGCTGGGAAATATGCAAATAAGGTTCCTGACGTTTTAAGCCGTAGCTGAGTGTGTGGGCATTTGTATGCTAGAAAGTGAAAAGCCTGAGATACAACAAGCTGAAGGAATTACTTGGTGGAAAGAAAGAAAAACCAATGTATAACAGAAGTTTGCCTGCTTGGAAATGTAACAACTTCTGTTTGTTTTAAAGCTATGAAAGAAGATGGGTTTTTTTCTAATTCTTTTTGCACCGGAGTTTCAGTGCTGTGTTTGGTTATAGTATGAGGAAATACTGTGTTTTCATTTAAGTGCCAAAGCTGAAGAGAAGCGAGTTTGCCTTTGTTTGATGCTGTTGTAAAATATCCTTACCTTATCCTGATAATTGGAATCTTTAAAGTTCCTTTTGGCTGAAAATAATAAAAATCCTGTGTGCCTATAATCACCATCTCGGCTGGATTATTACACAACTACAAGAAATGGGCACTTATAACAAATAAATATATTGACTGCCCGTTCCCAAGCCTTATGCAACCGCCTAGGCAAGGGAGGCGGTGACACTATACAGTGGTTCCTCTGAAGATTCTATTAAAATTTCACTCCTATTCTGCATCAGTTCAGTAGAATATAATAAATCTATAAAATTAAGAAAATCATGATAACTCAAAGTCATGATTCTGAAGCTCATTGTATCATTTTTTAAGTTGCTGGATCATCCAAGCATCAGCAAACCACAACCAAAGTGTAATGAATTTATAAAGTTATCTGCTACATGTTAATTCTCTTCTTGAATAAAGCCACGGTTCACAGAAAAAGATGACAGGTGATAAAGCATAGTTACTCACCTGTAACAGATGTTCTCTGGGGACAGCAGGAATCAGTCCTCACATCGGCACCAATGACATTGGCACCAATGGAGCCCTCGTGGAAGCATCTCCCCAGCTTTCAAAGAAAGCTTTTGGGAGATGCCACCACTTACCCAAGGGTGCCATCTTGCTCATTCAGATGACATAGCTAAAAGACCGCAAAAATAAAAGATGGTAAAGGAGCAACTCCAAGGAGAGGAGGGAGGGTTCTGAAGACTGATTGCTGCTGTCCCCAGAGAACACCTGTTACAGGTGAGTAACTATGTTTTCTCCAGGAACAAGCAGTCCTCACATATGGAACTCCTCAGCTATAGGCTACCGAAAGTCCATAGCAAAAACAGGACTCACTCATGGGGAGCCGCAAGCAGCAGCAATTGAGTCTGTGCCCACAGACCACAGTAGAACCCCTGTGCCCGATGAAACCAGCACTCCGGTAGCTGGAACACAAAGGGGTCAGAGGGGAGGAGTCGGCTAAACCCCGAAAAGCTTATGGAGCACAACCTGGCCAAAGGCACTGTCCCATCAGGACTCTCTTTCCAGGCAGTAATGGGCTGTGAAGGTATGGACTGAAGACCAGGTGGCAATTCAGCAGATGTCCACCATCAGGACAGAGTGCAAATTTGCCACCGAAGCCACCATGACCCTGACATGGTGCACCGTGATGCAGCCTTCCAGCAGGAGCCTCACCTGCTCATAAGTGAGGGCAATATAGTCTGCCAACCATGTGGACAGCATCCAGTTGGTCACTGCCTCCCCCAGACTACTGGGGTCATAGGAGATGAAAAGCTGTGAAGGTATGGAGGCTTTGTGGTGGCCCTGAGTGTGTTGGATGTAGAAGGACAAAGCTCTCTTACAGTCCAAGGTATGCAGGACCCTCTCCACCCGACTGGAGTGAGGTCTTAGAAAGAAGGTGGGAAGCACCACGTCCTGGTTGAGATGGAAGGTGAAACTACCTTTGGCAGGAATTTGGGGTGCATGCGAAGCACCACTCTGTTCTTGTAGAATCTGGTATAGGGGGTCTCTGCCACCAGGGCCTGAAGCTTGTTAACTCTGCGAGCAGAGGTGAGCGCGACCAGGAAAGCCACCTACCACGAGAGGTAGTGTAGGTGGCAGGTAGCCAGAGGTTTGAAGAGTGGGCGAGTGAGCTGCTCCAACACCATGTTGAGTTCCCATTTGGTTGCCGGAGGGCGAACCGGGAGCTTTGATAAGAGTAGGCCCCCAAAGGAAGTGGGTTACCAACGGTTGGTCGGAGAGGGGCTTGCCATCCACCTGATGGTGGTGCGCTGCCAGGGCACTAAGATGCACTCAGATGGAGTTAGACTTGAGCCCAGACTCAGAGAGGTGGAGAAGGTACTGTAGCACCCGAGCCACTGGGTAGGAGGAAGGATCTGCCCTGTGTTTGGTGCACCAAACAGAGAACCAGCGCCATTTGAGGGCATACACCTTCCCAGCAGAGGCCTTGCGAGAGGCCAGAAGAATGTCTTCCACCTCAACCGGAAAGTTGAAAGGGGCCAGAGTCACCCTCTCAGCAATCATGCTGTCAGTGATTTGGACCCCAATGTAGGATGCAGGAGAGAGCTCCCCTCCTGGGATAGAAGACACAGGGCGGTCCCCAAGGGGATATGGGTCTCCACTGTCAACTGCAGAAGCACCAGGAACCACGGTTGCCTGGGCCACTGAGGGGCTATCAGGATCAGTAAAGCCCTGTTGCGGAGGGCCCTGAACAAGGTCTTGGTGATCAGTGGTGTAGGAGGGAAGGCGTACATGAGGCCTCCTGCCCATGAGACCTGGAACATGTCCGCTGCCACCCAGGAGGGATGGGGCTACCAGGAGCAGAAGCAGGGCAACTGAAAATTGTCCGGGCTGGTGAACAGGTCCATCAAGGGTACTCTCCAGAGCCGGAAAAGCAGACTGGCTACCCTGGAGTGCAGCTGCCACTCGTGCGGGTGGAGAACTCTACTGAGCCTGTCGGCCAGCAGGTTGTCCTGACCTGGCAGGAACACTGCCCGCAGGAGGATACCCTGTTGGATTGCGTACGAGCAGAGGAACAATGCTTCCTGGAAAAGGGTACGAGACTCCATGCCCCCCTGTTTGTTCATGTAGAACATCGCCACCTGGTTGTCCATCTTGCCCAGCACTGGCTGGTGATGCAGATAGTGTCAAAAAACCCTCAGGGCTAGGTGTATGTCTCGGAGCTCCAGGAAGTTGATCTTCTGTGTGTTCTCATCTGGTGACCAGTTGCCCTGACTGCGGAGATCTCTGCAGTGGGCTCCCCATCCGAGCAGGGAGGCATCAGTGGTGAGGACCTCTGAGGGGCTTGGGGCCTGAAAAGGCATGCCTGCCTAGAGATGCTGGGGAGACTGCCACCAGACCAGAGAATCCGCCAGTTGGCAAATCACAGAAACTCTGTCTCGGAGGCGGCCTATGGCCTGAAACCACTTGTCCCGGAGACACCAGTGTGCCACCCTCATGTAGAGGCAAGCGTCGGGGGTGACATGGACCATGGAGGCCAGATGTCCGAAAAGGCACAGGAGAAGCTGAGTGGGCACCGAGGGGCAGCACTGTATGTCCCGAGCCAGAGTCCTGCGATGATTGGCTCAGTCCTTGGGCAAGCAAGTCTTCAACTGGAGAGTGTCAGTCTTCGACCCAATGAATTCCAGACACTGTGTCTAGAGGAGGTGAGACTTGGGGTAGTTTATGACAAACCTCAAGTGCTGCAGAACCTGGATGGTGCGTATGGTGGCTTGTTGCACCTCTGAGACTGTGTCTCCCTTTATGAGCCAGTTGTCCAGGTAGGGAAAAACGAAGACCCCGTGGAGCAGGAGAAAGGCGGCCATGACTGCCAGGCATTTTGTGAAAACTCTTGGAGCAGAGGCTAGGCCGAAGGGGAGCACCCTGTACTGAAAATGCCTGCCCTCCCACTATGAACCGCAGGTACTGCCTGTGGTTGGGGTTTATGAGGATGTGGGTATAAGCACTCTTGAGGTCTACAGAGCAAGCGTAGTTACTCACCTGTAACAGGTGTTCTCCAGGTGCAGCAGGAATCAGTCCTCACATAAGGGTGACATCGGAGCCGACGGAGCCCCCGTGCGGAGCATTTCCCCAGCTTTCATAGAAAGCCTTTGGGAATGCAGCGCGCATGTGCGGTCACCTTCCTGCCCAAGGGTGCCATCTTGCTCTGTCTGATGACATAGCTAAGACAGCAAAAAACAAAAATGAAATATATATGACCACAACTCCAAGGGGAGGAGAGAGGGTTGTGAGGACTGATTCCTGCTGCTCCTGGAGAACACCTGTTACAGGTGAGTAACTACGCTTTCTCCAGGACCAAGCAAGAAATTAGTCCTCACATATGGGACTCCCCAGCTTAAGGCTACCGGGGACCCAAAGCTGAAAAATGAGCTCCCTCTAGAGCCACAGCATGTGCAAAAAGAATCTTCTCTGATAGCGCCCCCGTATGGTAGCCCAACACCAGGGCCAGAAGGTAGTAGTTGCCTATACCTCAAAGAGATTACGGAGTACCGCCTGCCCGAAAGCACTGTCCCTGAGGGATTCCCTCTCAAGGCAGTAGTGGGCCGCAAATTCTGGCTTGAAGACCAACTAGTGGCCCTGCAGTTGTCTGCCAACAGAACAGAGCAGAGATGAGCCACTGATGCAGCCTTCACCCTGACACGGTGGGCCGTAACTCGATCCTGCAACGAGAAGCCGGCTGCCCTGTATGCCCAGGCGATACAGTCTGCCACCCAGATGGACAAGGTACGCTTGGAGACAGGCAACCCCAGCTTATTAGGGTCAAAAGAGACATAGAAACATAGAAATATGACGACAGAAAAAGACCGCATGGCCTATCTAGTCTGTCCTTCCATAACAACTACAACAGTCCACTTTTTGCCTTTAGAGATCCTCTGTGTTGGTCCCATGCTTTCTTGAATTCAGTTACTGTCCTCATCTCTACCACCTCCACTGGGAGACTATTCCACGGATCCACTACTCTTTCCGTAAAGAAATATTTCCGCATATCACTCCTGAATCTATCTCCCTTCACCCTCATCCCATGTCCCCTCGTAGCAGAACTTGCTTTCAATTGAAAGAGGCTCTCTCCCTTAACATTTATGCCACGGAGGTATTTAAACATCTCAATCATATCACCTCTATCCCGCCTTTCCTCTAAGGTGTACATATTAAGATCCTTAAGTCTGTCCTCATATGCTTTATAATGAAGCCCATTAATCATTTTGGTAGCAACCCTCTGCACCGACTCCATCCTGTTCACATCCTTTTGAAGGTGCGGTCTCCAGAATTGCACACCATACTCCAAATGAGGTCGCACCAAAGACTTATACAGAGGCATTATCACCTCCTTTTTTCTGCTAGCCATTCCTCTCCGTATGCACCCAAGCATCCTTCTAGCTTTTGCTGTTGCCTTTTCCACCTGTTTAGCTACTTTAAGATCATCAGACACAACCACGCCTAGGTCCCGCTCTTCTTTAGTGTACAAAAGTACTTCACCTCCTATACTGTATTGCTCCCTTGGATTGCTGCAGCCCAAATGCATGACCTTACATTTTTTAACATTAAATCCCAGCTGCCAAATTCTAGACCATTCTTCAAGCTTAGCTAGATCCCTCCTCATGTTATCTACCCCTTCCTGGGTGTCTACTCTATTGCAGATTTTGGTATCATCCGCAAAGAGGCAAACCTTACCCGACAGCCCTTCCGCTATATCACTAACAAAGATGTTAAAAAGAATCGGACCAAGGACAGATCCCTGGGGCACACCACTGGTAACATCCTTCTCCTCAGAGTGAGCTCCATTTACTTGTACTCTTTGTCGCCTCCCACCCAACCAATTTCTAACCCAAGCAGTAACTTTAGGGTCCATCCCTAGGGTGCTCAGTTTGTTTATAAGTCGCCTGTGAGGAACAGTGTCAAAGGCTTTACGGAAATCCAAATACACCACATCTAGAGCTCTCCCTCGGTCCAACTCCCTGGTCACCCAGTCAAAAAAATCAATCACCCAGTCAAAAAAATCAATCAGATTTGTCTGACAAGACCTGCCTCTGGTGAATCCATGCTGCCTCGGATCCTGTAATCCGCTGGACTCCAGAAACCTCACTATTTTCTCTTTCAGCAGCGTTTCCAATAATTTACTCACCACCGAAGTTAAACTAACCGGCCTGTAGTTTTCAACCACATCCTTACTTCCGCTTTTGTGTAAAGGCACCACATGAGCCTCTCTCCAGTCCTTTGGCACCACTCCTGACTCCAACGAGGCATTGAAAAGGTCAGTCAGTGGAGTTGCTAGAATGTCCCCAAGTTCCCTCAGTATTCTAGGGTGTATCCAATCCGGTCCCATCGCTTTGTCTACTTTAAGTTGAGCTAGTTTCTCACGAACACAGTCTTCTGAAAATAGTTCAAGATGTCCCTCGCTTCTGTTCTTATTTGTGGGTGTTTTCTGAGGTCCTGCTCCTGGTTCTTCATCTGTGAACACAGAACAAAAATATTTGTTAAGCAATTCCGCTTTATCCTTATCAGCTTCTACATATTCCCCCCCTGCACCCTTGAGTCTGACAATACCACTTTTGCTCTTCCTCTTCTCACTAATATATCTGAAAAATGTCTTATCCCCCCATTTTATTGCATTGGCTATTTCCTCCTCCTTTTGAATCTTTGCCTTCTTGACTACTTTGCTAGCTTCTCTAAGTTTTTCCAAATACAGATGCCTGTCTTCTGCTCTCTCTGATCTCTTGTATTTCATGAAGGCCTCCCTCTTTTTCTTCACTTTTTCAGCTACTTCCTTTGAAAACCATAGCGGTCTCCTGTTCCTTTTGCCTTTATTTACCATTTTAACAAAAAGGTTGGTTGCCCTTAAAATACCCCCTTTCAGTTTTGCCCACTGTTTTTCTACATCCCCCAGATCTTCGCAAAGTTAGTCTTCCTAAAGTCTAAGATCCTCACCTTGGAATGGATTCTAACAGCCCTAGTCCTAATACTGAACCACACCATCTGGTGATCACTGGATGCAAAATGATCTCCCACTACAACATCAGAAACACTTTCACCATTGGTAAGCACCAAGTCCAGTATGGCCCCTTCACGTGTGGGGTCTGTTACCAATTGCCTGAATAGTTCTCCCTGTAGAGAATCCAGGATCTCCTTACTTCTAGATGATACTGCAGCAGGAATGTGCCAATCAACATCTGGCATATTGAAATCTCCTATCAGTAGCACTTCCCCTTTCCTAGCAATGCTGCGTATGTCTTCAATTAACTCTCTGTCCACCTCTTCCTCTTGTGAGGGAGGTCTGTATATCACTCCAATGCAAATAGATTTCTCTTTCCCTCTTTCTAGTTTAACCCACAATGCCTCCTCTCTCCCTTTTAAGCTCTGTAATTCCAAAGCTTTAATAGTAGTTTTTACATATAGCCCTTCGGTGTCCCTGCGTATGAGCAAGATAGAAGGACAACACCCTTCTACAGTCCAGGGTATGCAAGACCATCTCAGCCCGGCTGGCATGCGGCCTGGGAAAGAAAGTCGGAAGAACCACCTCCTGATTAAGGTGGAAGGAGGAGACAACCTTTGGAAAGAACTTAGGGTGAGTCCGCAAGATTACTATTCAGAAGGACTATAACACCTTAACAGGTAATCAGCAAAACACAGGGTAAACATATGTAACAAGGTAGCTGAATCATATGTAACAAAGTATATTACTGCCAATGAGGCCTCTTGTAACATAATAACTAATTGAACCCTGAGACCGTATTTAGCAATTTCCTCAACCTAGTAATCAGCTTATCTCATCTTCAGCTAGCTACTGAGTTGTTTAAGAGATACAGTGTATCAACCAAACACAGATACCTAATAGAAACTATAGGCAGAACCCCCTGACGAGAAGTTGATACTTCATCTGGTTATCCTCAGCACACGCCCTCAGAAGCAGGCTCACTTACCAGAAACCCATACTAAGTTATCTAGGGCTAATCGCCACATTTGTAAACATGGCTATATCTTTGCTTATCCTCACTCTAATTTACACACTGACCTGCACATTTTACGAATCAACTGCTTTCTCACAGGATTATAACCCTATCCCACTGCTTCTCAACACAAGTAGGAAATATTACCCCAACCAATACCAACCACACCCAAATCCCTACCATAGAAGACAGTCTCATTTACTCTATGTCTCACTTGGACCCTCAGCAACAACAGAACTCAAGGAAAAACAGAACCAGCAAACCCTCAAATGCGCCCTCATAAATGCACGTTCTGCCCGCAACAAATGGCCAGCCATCACAGACCTACTATCAAACCTCAACCTAGATATCCTAATGGTTACTGAAACATGGTTGTCTGAAACTGATAACACCATACTTACTCCACCCAATTTCTCAATCTTCACATGCAACAGAGAAAACAGAAGAGGAGGAGGTGTCCTCATCTTAGCAAAAACTGCTCTACAATACCACACTAACTTCACCAGGAGCACGCAACACATAAATATGTTAACAGTCACCAACAAACTTAACACTTTAAACCTCATTTACAGAGCACCTGGCACTGCGTCAGATGATCTCTCTGATGTGATCGACCTAGCCTGTAACCCGCAAGATCCCTCCAAAGCAAACTGGCTGATGGGAGACTTTAATCTTGCCTCCACTCAGCGGGAATTATCTAACACCTTCCTAGAGGCAATGTCCAGCCTAGGCTATGAACAAATCATAAAGGATCCCACCCATCAACAAGGCAACCTCCTCGATTTAATCTTTGTCCCACCAAAAGGTATGAGCAAACTAAGCCAAACTGAACTATCTGTCACCCCTGTCCCCTAGTCTGATCATAACCTAATAACATTTCAGATACCAATGCTACAAACAATGGACTGAATACATGCGAACCAGAGAATCCATCCCGCTTCAAACAACTGGACAGAGAATTGATCACTCATCATGTACTACCAATTCTGTCTAAACCATCATCCAACCTCAACGAAATGCTCACCAATTGGAATAACACCCTCACTCGATATGCCCAACATCCGAGCATTGACAAAAAACCTTCTAATAATAATCGTTCCCCCAAAAAGCGAAACGCCCCATGGTTCTCCCCCAAACTACGATCCTCCTTACTACATCTGAGAAAACTTGAAAGAAAGTGGCGACGGTCCCGCAGTACAGCAAACCAAATTATATACTTAGAACATCTGAAAAATCATAGGGAATCAAAATGGGCAGAAAGGAAAAAATTTCATGCTGAGCTCCTCAACCACTCACTAAATAAGCCTCGCAACCTATTCAAATTAGTAAAATCACTGACCAATCAACCACCTCAGCCACAACAGGAGTGTATACAACCTCAGGATTATGCTGATTACATCCAATCCAAGGTAATAAAAATAATACTACTACACCTCGTGGATCCTCTCAGAACCTCCACATGCAGTCTCCACTCACTAAGCTCTCACCCCCATCAGCCAAAACCATAGAGGAAATAATTGCCACCATCAACACCACGACGGCTCCAAACAACCCATGCCCAGCACACTGGATCAGAACAATGCGCTCAGAGCTAAGCCCATTCATAGCTGGCATCGCAAAACAATCATTTACAACTGGAGTCTTCCCAGATGCCCTCAAGAAAACATCCATCCATCCATTACTAAAAAAACACCATCTCGATCTGAAGAAGGAGGACTCCTACCAACCAATCTCCAGTATCCCTTTCTTAGCGAAAATACTTGAGAAGACAACCCAAAGACAGATTCAACAGCATATAGACACAACTTCCCCATTAGACCCATGTCAACACGGATTCAGAGAGGCGCACGGAGTAGAAAGCCTACTAACCTCATTAACATACACAATCACCAATGGGATAGACAATATCAAAAAAGGCTTTGCGTTGATCTTTCTTGATATCGCCGCAGCGTTCGACTCAGTAGATCACAAACAACTCCTGATGAGACTCCACGCAAAGGGAATCCGTGACCACGCTTGGGATTGGTGTAAGTCTTACCTCCAAGGCAGACGGCAGCAAGTTCGGATTGGCAACAAGACATCAGAACCCTTCCAGCAAAAACGGAGTACCACAAGGATCTTCATTATCGGCGCTACTTTTCAACATCTATATGCAGCCAATCTCCGACATAACACGCTCCTTCGGCATATCATGCCTCATGTATGCTGATGATGTGCTGTTATTCACACCTATAACAGTCGCATGCCCAGATTTCACAATACTAATCAAATGCTTCGACGCAATAACAGATTGGCTTCTCAACCAGAATCTACGTATAAATTTTAAAAAAACAGAAGTGCTAATTATTACACGAAACAAAGATTTCTCTCCACCATTAACACTAAAAGTCAGAGATGCAGAACTTCCGGTCAAATCCAACATACGCTATCTAGGGGTGATATTAGACCAACACTTGGACTTCAAAGATCACAGCAAACGCACAATAAAATCTATTTACTTCAAAATCAAAACCCTCTGCCACCTCAGACCCATGATGGAAACTGATGACTTCCGAACTGTTTTCCAAGCCCTAGTGACACCTCACTTTGATTATGCGAAAGTAATACTACAAGGCCTCCCAAAAAACACCCTGAATCCGCTACAGATGGCCATGAATGCAGCAGCGCGTGTCCTGTGCGGAGCATCCAAGAGGGATCACATTTCACCTATATTAAAAGAGCTTCACTGGCTCCCAATAAGATCCAGAATCCTTTATAAGACCCTCCTCATTACCTTCAAGGCATTCAATAAAATATCACCCTCCTCAATTGTCAATCTGCTCATTCACAACCCCAACAACAGATCCAGAAGAGCACTCACGGAAAATACTCTAGTGATACCAAACAAATCCATAAAATGTAACCAATCAAACATCAACAGAGCATTTACAAGCCATGCCCCCAGGTGTTGGAACAAACTCCCTCCTAGCATAAGGGCTTTACTCTGAAAAGTCTTCAGCTCTTCCCCAGTAGCTAGTTGAGTGCCTTCCAACCTGGGGGTCTCATCTTCCAGCACTACAGCAAAATTTGTTTTGTTGTAACTATCCATTGGGTTTTCATGGCAAGATACAGAAGTAGATTGCCGGGCCTTTCTTCTGTGCAGTTTAAGTTTGGTGTTGTTGCCGTTGTCACAGAAATGTGATCCTCCACCGTCAACACTATCCCATTCTGTTGCTGCCCAGATGGGTGGTTTGTCTTGGTCTGGCATCTCAGCTGAGACCTGTCCATCTTGGGAGACCCTGCCAGTAGTTAAACTACAGATAATTTAGCTCTCAGCATCACTGATGCACACAAGCCCTCACAGCACGACAAGCTGCAAACCAAGTGAGGGAAGAGCTGAAGATTTTTCAGAGTAAAGCCAGCATTTATGATGTGGTTGGATCAAAGCCCTCGGGACGTCTGACTGCTGATGTAGCTGCACATGAAATGAGAGTCAGAAGCTGTAAAGATGTCTTACACACTGGAACATGGAACGTACGAAGCATGAACCAAGGGAAGTTGGAGATGGTCAAGAATGAAATGGAACGTGTACAACTTGATCTGTTGGGTGTCAGCGAACTGAAATGGACTGGCATCGGGCACTTTGCATCAGATGATCACATGGTCTACTATGCTGGAAATGAAAAAGAAGAAATGGTGTTGCATTTATAATAAAGAAGAAACTTGCAAGAACTGTAATGAAATACAATGCAGTCAGCGAACGCTTAATCTCTATTCGTCTACGAGGAATGCCTATCAACACAACTATAATTCAAGTATATGCCCCAACAACAGCTGCAGAAGAGAATGAAATTGAAGAGTTCTATGAACAAGTACAAGCTGAAATTGACAGAACATGCAAACAGGATATCCTGATAGTCATGGGTGATTGGAACGCAAAGGTTGGCAACAAAGAAGAAGACAAAGTAGTTGGAAAATATGGACTTGGCAAAAGAAATGAAGCTGGAGAAAGACTGATAGAATTCTGCAAGACCAACGATCTATTCATCTCGAACACCTTCTTCCAGCAACACAAGCGGAGACTGTACACATGGACTTCACCCAATGGATTGTATAAAAATCAAATTGACTACATCTGTGGAAGTCAATGATGGAAAAGCTCTATAACATCAACAAAGACAAAACCTGGAGCTGACTGTGGTACAGATCATCAATTACTAGTATGCAAACTCAAGCTAAAGTTGAAAAAGAGCAAACCACTCATGATTGCAGCAAAATATGACATTGAGAATACACCACTGGAATTTAAAGACTGCCTGCAAAATCAATTTGCTGCTTTAGATACAAATGATAGAGTTCCAGAAGAGTTATGGAATGAAATCAAGAAGGTTGTATTGGAAGAAAGCGAGAAGTCTCTACAAAAGGTAAAAAAGAAAAAACGGCCAAAATGGATGACGGAAGAAACTCTGAAAATTGCCCAGAAATGCTGAGAAGCTAAAGCCAGAGGAGAAAGAAAGACAATCACAGAACTCAACAGAGATTTCCAATGTGCAGCAAGACAGGACAAGGAAAAGTACTACAATGACGCATGCAAGGAAATAGAAGCAGAAACTATTAGAGGAAGAACAAGATCAGCTTTCCTAAAGCTACGAGAGTTAAAGAAAAAGTTCCAGCCTCGAATTGGAATGTTACAAGATGTTCAAGGTTCTATGTTGAATGATGCTGAGAAGATCAAGAAAAGATGGAAGGAATATACAGAGTTTTTATATGATAAAGATTAAGTGGACCAACAGCCGTTTCAACCTGTACCTTATGATCTGGAACCATTGGTGATGAAAGAAGAAGTTGAAGCAGCATTGAAAGCCTTATCAAAGAACAAAGCACCAGGCATTGATTGCATTCCCATAGAAGTATTACAGCAAATCTGATGCAGCTGTTATCGTACTTACAAGGCTCTGCCAAGAAATATGGAAGACAGCATCATGGCCAACTGACTGGAAAAGATCTGTGTTTATACCAATACTAAAGAAAGGTGATCCAACTGACTGTTTAAATTATCGCACAATCGCTCTGATCCCACATGCCAGCAAGATTCTACTGAAGATTATTCAAAAGAGACTACAATCATACCTGGAACAAGAACTACCTGAAGTGCAAGCAGGGTTCAGAAAAGGACGAGTAACGAGAGACATCATTGCGGATGTGAGATGGATCCTTGAAAAGACTAAAGAATACCAAAAGGATATCTATTTGTGCTTTATCGACTATAGCAAAGCTTTTGACTGTGTAAACCATGAGAAACTCTGGGCCACATTAAGAAGCATGGGTATACCAGAACACCTGATCGTTCTCTTGCACAATCTGTACATTGATCAAGAAGCAACAGTTTGAACGGAACAAGGAGAAACAGAATGGTTTAAAATAAGCAAAGGTGTAAGACAAGGCTGCATACTTTCCCCCTACCTGTTTAATTTATATGCAGAACAAATCATCAGAGAAGCAGGATTGTATGAAGATAACAGAGGTGTGAAGATTGGTGGAAGACTCATCAACAACCTTCGCTATGCTGATGATACCACATTACTGGCGGAAAGTGAAGATGATCTGAAACATTTGCTTCTCACAATCAAAGAACATAGTCTCAAAATGCACTTTAATGTGAAGAAGACAAAGATCATGACAACTGGCATAATCAACAGGTTCATCGCCGAAGGAGAAGAAATTGAAATTGTGAATAACTTTAACCTACTTGGATCAACTATCAATAAAGAAGCAACAAGCAGTCAAGAAATCAGACAACACATTGCTCTTGGCAGAATGGCTATGAAAGACCTAGATAAGATTCTCAAGAGCAGAGATGTCTCTCTCCATACAAAGATTCGACTTGTTCAAGCCATGGTATTTTCAATAACATCATATGGATGTGAAAGCTGGACAGTGAAAAAGACGGACAGGAAGAAATTTGATGCCTTTGAATTATGGTGCTGGTGGCGAATACTGTGTATACCATGGACTGCCCGAAGAACAAACCAGTCTGTACTAGAGGAGATCAAACCTAAGCTTTCTTTAGAAGCTCAGATGACAAGACTTCGACTTTCATAATTTGGACACATCATGCGGAGAGAGAGATCATTAGAGAAAGACATCATGCTTGGCAAGATAGAAGGTCAACGCAAAAGAGGAATGCCAGCAATGAGATGGATTGATACAATAACAGCAGCTACGGGTACCAGTCTGTCAACAATGAATCGCCTGACTGAAGACCGAACACAATTTAGGATAGCTATCCAGAGGGTCGCCATGAGTCGACTCCGACTCAACGGCACTTAACAACAACAACAGCATAAGGGCAATCAGAGACCTCATGCAATTTAGAAAGGCCCTTAAACATCACCTGTTCCTCTTACACTTTACACAGACAGATGATCCCCCCCTGACACTCACCCAGCTATGTCACCTGTGAACAAAGGCATACCAGATCTGCAATCAGTCCGTAATCCAGTATAATATTACTGCACTTTAACTATTCTTCACCAGCAGAGTACAAAAATGCTGCAATCTGACCCTGATTGTAAAACCTGTTTGATTCAACCCGATATTCTTTAAGCTAAATTCTCATATGCATATAGTTTCTCAGTTAACTCCTTGTTATAACCCTATTTTGTTTGATGCTAAATTCTCATATGTATATAGTTTCCCCAGTTAATTCCATGTTATATCCCTGTTTTATGTAAACGTAGGACAAAATGTATGTCCAAGTGTTTAATGTTCAATGTAAACCGCACTGATGAGAAATAGCGCGGTATATAAGAAGTGTTAAATAAATAAATAAATAAAATTACTCTGTTCCTATAGAACCTAGTGTATGGTGAATCTGACACCAGGGCTTGAAGTTCACTCACTCGCCTTGCTGAGGTAAGAGCCACCAAAAACAACGCTTTCCAGGAGAGAAAACACAAAGGGCAAGTAGCCATAGGCTCAAATGGTGGGCAAGTAAGCTGTTGCAAGACCACATTCAAATCCCACTCAGGGGCAGGTGGACGCACCGGAGGCTTAAGCAAAAGCAGACCTCTGAGGAATCGAGTCACCAAAGGGTGGCTGGAAAGAGACTGGCC
Source organism: Ichthyophis bannanicus (assembly GCA_033557465.1). NCBI lineage: Eukaryota > Metazoa > Chordata > Amphibia > Gymnophiona > Ichthyophiidae > Ichthyophis > Ichthyophis bannanicus. The sequence goes on along the minus strand of CM066037.1, from coordinate 379,596,828 downwards.
CTCCACCGGTGAGTGGTGCGCTGAGAGAGCACTTAGATGGACCCTAACAGTGTTGGATTTAAGGCCTAGGTTTGAAAGGTGAAGCAAATATTGCAGCACCACTGGTATCAGACATGAGAAAGGATCCTCCTTGTGTTGAGCAAACCAGGTGGAGAACCTATGCCACTTGAAGGCATAAGATTTCCGTGTGGACTGCCTCCTGGAGGCCAAGACCACATCCTCCACTTCCCTAGGCAGCAGTAAGGGTGCTAGAACTACCCTTTCAGCAGCCAGGCCATCAGATTGAGGGACTGGAGGTTGGGGTGTAAGAGAGATCCCTACTCCTGAGACAGGAGATCTGGTTGCATCCCCAGAGGAAGAGGAGTGTCCACCGCTAGTTGCAAAAGAAGTGGGAACCACGGTTGCCTTGGCCACCTGGGAGCCACCAGGATCACCGAGGTCTTGTTCCGGATCACTTTGAACAGTGTCTGGGGCACTAGAGGCATGGGAGGAAACACATATAGGAGGCCGGTAGACCACGGAATGAGAAACGCATCCGCTGCTACTCTGAGAGGATGCGGTTGTCTGGAGCAGAACCTGGGCAGTTGACAGTTCAGTGGACTGGCAAAAAGATCTATGCTTGGAAGACCTCATCTGAGGAAGATTTGTTGAACCACCAAAGGATTCAACTGCCATTCGTGGGGCTGCAAGATCCTGCTCAATCTGTCTGCTAGATAAGTCTCCTGTCCAGGGAGATAGACCGCTTTGAAAAGTATGCCATGATTGACTGCCCAGGTGCACAGGTCCTGTGCTTCCTGACAGAGAGGACGGGAGCCTGTGCCCCCCTATTTGTTCACTTAGAACATAGCAACTTGATTGTCCGTCTGAACTAATATGGACTGGTGAGAGAGGACATGAGAGAAAGTCCGTAGGGCCAAGCGGATAGCTCTCAGCTCCAATAGATTGATCTGCTGTGCGGCCTCCCATGGAGACCACAGGCCCTGAGTGCATGCTCCCTGGCAATGTGCACCCCAACCGTGAAGAGAAGCATCAGTTGTGAGCACTTGGGAGTGTGGAGGTGCCTGAAAAGGTACTCCTTGCACCAGATTCAGGAGATGAAGCCACCACTGCAGAGAAGATGCTAGCAGCTGGGACACCCTCACCTTGTCCGCCAGGTTTCCTGTGGCCTGCAGCCACTGAGTCCGGAGACCCCACTGAGCTGGCCTCATGTGCAGGCGGGCATTTGGAGTGACATGGACCGTGGATGCCATGTGGCCCAAGAGCCTCAGGAATTGTCTGGCGGAGACCAGAGAATTGCTGTGGAATTGTCTGGCCAAATCCATCAGTCTGTAGGCCCTGTCCACAGACAAAAAAGCCTTTGCCTGAAGGGTGTCCAGTCTTGCTCCTATGAACTCCAGGCTCTGTGAGGGGAGCAAAGTGGACTTTCCGAAGTTTATGACAAACCCCAGATGCTGGAGAAGAGAAATAGTGCAGAGGGTGGCTTGATTGGTCTCCTGTGGAGACTGACCCCTGATGAGCCAGTCATCCAGGTATGGAAAGACAAAGATCCCTTGAACTCTGAGGTAGGCCACCACCACTGCCAGGCACTCGGTGAAAACCCTGGGGGCAGAGGTTAGGCCAAAAGGGAGTACCCTGTACTGAAAATGGTTTCCTCCCACCACAAATCTGAGATATTGTCTGTGGTCTGGATGAATAAGGATGTGAGTATAAGCATCCTTTAGGTCTAAGGAGCATAGCCAATCTCCCTGCTGGAGTTAGGGCAGCAGTTTTCCAAGGGTAAGCATCTTGAACTTTTCCCTCTCCAGGAACTTGTTTAGATTTTGCAAGTCTAGGATGGGTTGGAGTCCTCCTGTCCTTTTTGGTACCAGAAAGTACCTGGAATAGAAGCATTGACCTCTCAGGTGTTGGGGCACCGGTTCCACCGCCTGCTCCTTTAGAAGACTTGCTAACTCCTGCAGAAGTAGGTTCCCGTGCAGCGGGAGTCTTGGAGGCTCCCCTGGAAAGAAGGAGGGGGGTACCTGGTGGAAATGGAGCAGATAGCCCCTCTGGACTATGCTTATCACCCAGGTATCCCTTGTTACGGCCGACCACCTGTGGGCATACAGGGTCAACCGGCCTCCTGTGCTGAGAGGGGCCAGCTGAGGAGGAGAGGCTATGCCACTGGAGTCAAAACCCCACTCCCTGCTGTGCAGGAGCCGGAGCTGGTGGCTTGCGGGTTTTCTGCCTATGGGGCCCATGTCCCTGCTGACCTTGGCCTGCTGACCCTGTTGGGGAGCTATGGAGGCCTGGTACTGAGGGTAAGATTTGTAGGCAGATGACTTTCTCAGGTAAAAGGACTTTTTCCCTGAGCCCTTCTTCTTTTGAGAAGGGGCAGAGGTCTTCCTGGACAGCCTTGTCCTGGTAAGAGTCTCGGACTCGAGTTCTGCAGCTCTTTCAGCCATGGGCTTGCCAAAGAGGTTTTCACCTCGGCAGGGGACATCGACCAACTTGTCCTGCACCCATGGCTCAAGGTCCAATGACTGTAGCCAGGCCTGACGGTGTGCACCGATGCCAGCCGCGGCTACTCGGGCCGAAGCCTCGAAGCCATCATAAGCTGCTCGAGACATAAACTTCGAGCATTCTCGGATCCCAGTTGACAAGGCTGTGAACCTCTGCAAAGGTTCCTCGGAGAGACCGGGCAGAGAACCCGGCAATCTCCTTTGCCAGTCTCGAAGGTACATGCCCATGTACAGCTGGTAGGTCTGGACACGGCAAGCAAGCATAGAGCCCTGGAAGCACCTTCTACCGAGGGCATCCAGGTTCTGGGCCTCTCGGCCGGGAGGCACCGAGGAGTGCATCTTTTGACTCTTCAGCCGATGCATGGCCGATTCCACAACCATGGAATGGTGCGGTAGCTGTGCCTTCTGGAACCCAGGGCTCTTGTGGAATCGATAGATGGAATCGATCCGCTTGCTCAAAACCGGCATTGAGGCCAACACCTCCCACATGCGGAAGAGCAACCGTTCCAGCATCGGAGGAACCGGTACAGTAAAGGCCTCCTTGGGAGGAGAGTCATACTACAGGGCCTCGAGCTCCTCAGCTCGAGGCTCCTCCTCGGGGTCCACAGGGAAGGCCAAGGCCTTGGCCATGTCCCATACGAAGTCCAAGAACCAGGTGTCCTCCGGGGGAGACCATCTCTGAGGTTCAGACTCCGGTGAGTCCGAAGGGACACACCGGGTCTGAAAAGTGTCCGGGGACTCCTCGTCCTCCGTTTCCCAGCCCGACCCCTCGGAGGAGGAATCGAGCGGCTCCGGTCGGGTAGGCACTGATGCCATCTGCCCCGACGCCGAGGGTACCGGCGTCGATGACCTCGGTCCCGAACGGGAGGCAGAGGGAGACCTTGGCTGAGTATCGACTCGAGAGCACATGGACTCGAGGATCGGCTCGGCCTCTGGGGTGTTGACTTGGACATCGATGTCCCAGTGGTCAGGGCAGATGCACCAGTGAGACCGGCGATCAGTGCCTGCTGCTGTTCCATGAAGGCAGCCAAGCTGCTCTCCAAGGCCGTCAACCTGAGTCCGAGCTCAGGAGACTCAGCAGCCCCCGACTCGGGCCCCGACGGCATCAGGCCCGACATTGGCTCCTCCGGAGGAGAGTCCACGAGGACTACAGTACTCACGTGACTCGGGGACTCTGTCTCTACATGAGGTTGTTTAGCAGGCCTCTCCGACTCCGAAGACCCGGGATGGCGTTCGGGGCTATGCGACTTGGCCCTCGAGGAACCAAGTGCATCCACTGATGCCACCCTTGCGGGTTTCTTCTTCCTGCGGTGCTCCCACGAGGGAGACCCCCCTCTCAGAGGAACCCCGGCGATGCTCGGGACCAGAGTCCCGAGACATCGAGGCCTCTGATGAAGTCCGGGCCCGGCCGGACGCGGAGTCAGAGAAGATTCTTTCCTTCTGATGCTGACGGCTCCTCAACGCCTTCGAGGACATTTTCCCACATGGACTACAGATCAGCGGGTCATGATCGGGTCCGAGGCAGCGGAGGCAGCAGTCATGTGTGTCGGTGAGAGACATCAGTTTCTTACACCAATCACACTTTTTAAACCCTCTGGCAGTCATCAGGGGAAAAAGGGCCCCTGCAAGGTCAAAAGACAGGGCTGCCAGGGAAAAATAGAAAAATGGCACAAACACTAGTCACAAAGGACAAAAACCAAAAAATAAAGTCCGGGCTCGATACCGGTGTACCGGGCCCAGGCAGGAAAGGGAAACCGGCGTTGAACCGAAGAAAACACGGATCCACGCAGAAAATCAACTTTTTTCTCGACTGAAAATGAAACACGTCCGTCGGGCTCCAAGGAAAAAAGAAGGCTGAGCAAGATGGCACCCTTGGGTGGGAAGGGGACCGCGCATGCGCGCTGCATTCCCAAAGGCTTTCTATGAAAGCTGGGGAAATGCTCCGCACAGGAGCTCCGTCAGTGCCGACGTCACCCATATGTGAGGACTGACTTCCTGCTTGGTCCTGGAGAATAGCCAATCTCTCTGCTGGAGGTAGGGCAGTAATGTTCCAAGGGAGAGCATCTTGAACTTCTCCCTCACCAGGAATTTGATGAGGTTGCGCATGTCGAGGATGGGTCTTAGTCCCTCTGGTCTTTTTGGCACGAGGAAGTACCTGGAGTAGAACCCCTTGTCCTTGAGATGGTGGGGCACCGGTTCCACTGCTTTGTCCTTGAGAAGACCTGCCAACTCCTTCAGAAGAAGGTCCCGGTGGAGGGGAGACCTGAGGGGCTCTCCCGGAAAATAAGGGGGAGGTGTCTGAGTCAGATAGAGGAGGTAACCTGCACTTACTGCCCAGGAATCGGTGGTGATGGTCACCCGTCTCTGGGCATAGAGGGCCAGACGTCCCCCTGTGGGCTGCTGATCTCTTTGGGGTAGATAGGCTATGTTCAAGGAGTTAACCCCCCCCTGGCTGGGGCTGGAGCCTGGGGTTTTGGAGCCTTCTGCTTACGTGGGCCATGCCTATGTCCCTTGGCCTGCTGACCCTGTTGGGGAGCTGAGAGGCCTGATATGGTGGGTAGTTTCTGTAAGCAACTCCCTTCCTCGGGTAGAACGTTTTACCCAAGCCCTTCCATTGGGGAGGGGCAGCGGTCTTTTTAGAGAGTCTGGTCCTCGTGATGAATACAATCTCCAGCTCGGCAGCCTTGTCGGTCATGGGTTTTCCAAAGAGGTTCTCTCCTTGGCAGGGGACATCGACCAATTTGTCCTGAATCCATTGCTCAGTGTCGGACAACTGTAGCCTAGCTTGGCGGCGTGCAACAATGCCCGCCACCACTACTCAAGCCGCCATTTGAAACCTGTCATAGGCTGCTCGAGACATGAATTTGGAGCATTCACAGACAGCTTTGGCCAGTTTCTTGAACTGCTGCAGGGTTCATCGGAGAGACCAGTCGAGAACCTGACCAGCCGAGAACCTGGCCAGCTGAGAACCTTTGCCAGGTCTCTCAAGTACATGCCTGGATGTGGCTGATGAGCATTGAGCCCTGGTAGCACTTTCTGCCGAGGGCGTCCAGGGTGTGGGCCTCCCTGCCGGTGGGGATAAGAGTAGTGTGTCTTCTGGCTTTTCAGCCGACGCATGGCCAACTCCACCACCATGGAGTTGTGTGACAGCTGTGACTTTTGGAAGCCTGGGCTCTGGTGGACTTGATACATCGAGTTGAGCCATTTGCTCACCACCGGCATCGAAGCTGGTGTCTCCCACATTCGGAACATTAGCCATTCCAGGATGGAAGGGATGGGCACTGTGAGCAATTCCCGCAGAGGTGCTTTGTACTGGAGGATTTCCAACTCATCCGCCCGAGGATCCTCCTCTGACTCAGTCGGGAACACCAGGGCCTTAGACATGTCCTTGATAAAATCAAGAAAGCCCATGTCCTTGGGTGGGGAATGCCATAGAGGAGTAGAGAAGGGAGAGTCCGATGGGACTCACGGTGGCGATGAGTATCAGGGGACTCCTCGTCCTCCGTCTCCCACTCGGAGTAGTCCATCAAGGTCTCGTACGAGGGCTGCTCCGTGGGCCTCCTGGCCACTGACGCCCTGTGGCTGGTGCCCGGCAAACATGCCATGGATGACCACGGTCCTGTCGCGTGGGACTCGGATTGCGACCTAAGCTGAGGATTGACTCGAGGCCAAAGGACCTCAAGGATCGGCTTGGCCTGGCCTCTGGGGACATCTTGGATGTCGAGGGCCCAGTGGTCGGGGCAGATGAACTGGTCGGGCAGGACAACAGCACCCGCTGCTGGTCCATGAAGGCAGACAAACTGCGCTCCAGGGCTGCCATTCTGGACTCCAGACCAGAAGGCTCTGCAGCCTTCGGCGCGGGCACCAAGGGACTCGGGCCTGATGCCGGCACCCTCGAAGGGGAATCCTCACCAAGGATAGTGTCTGGGGACTGAGGCTGGTCCATGGTCAGATCTTTCCAGGGGACCTTCGCAGGCCACTCCCTCTCGGATGGCTTGGACGAATGCCTTGGACTACGGGACCGGGCCCAAGGAGCACCTGGCCAGTTGGAACCATCCAAGGATGCTACCTTTGAAGGTTTCTTCTTCTTCCTGGGTTCCCTCAAGGGAGACCCCCTTTCTGAGGACCCACGACGAGGCTCAGGCTCGGAAAGTTCCACCCAAAATTTCGGGGCCTCAGACGAGGCCCTGGCCTTCGGAGGCACCGGGAAATCGGGGAAAAAATTATTGTGCTGCTGCTGGCAGCTCTTTAGGGCCTTACTGGACATCCTCTTGCAGAGACTGCAGGCTGCCGGGTCGTGATCCTGTCCAAGGCAATGGAGACAGTAGTCGTGTGTGTCAATCAAAGACATAATTTTAGAGCACCGTTCATACTTCTTAAAGCCACTGGTAGCCATGGAGGAAAAAAATACCCCTGCAAGGTCGAAGACTCTCCGGGCTGCCAGTGGAGGAGAAAGGCGCAAAGATGCCAAGAAAGAAAAGATTGAAAGACTACAAAAAGGGACCAAACTCGATGCCGAGGCAATGAGGTAGGCAGGCGGGAAGAGTACAATACCGGAGGTAAGTATGAAACTCGGAGAGAAATATCAACTTTTTCCAGTGAGAAACCAAATGAACGTCTGAAGGGCTCTGTGGAAAAAAGGAGACAGAGCAAGATGGCACCCTTGTGCGGGAAGGGGACCACACATGCGTGGTGGCATCTCCCAAAGGCTTTCTTTGAAAACTGGGGAGATGCTTCCATGAAGGCTCTGTTGGTGCCGTCACCCTTTTTTTCCTTTAGAGATCTTCTGTCTTTGTCCCAGGCTTTTTTGAATTCACATACTCTCCTTGTTTCTATTATCTCCACTAGGAGACTATTCCATGCATCCTCCACTCCTTCTGTAAAGAAATATTTCTGCATATTACTCATGAGTCTATCCCCTTTCATCCTCATCCTATGTCACCTCATAGCAGAGTTTGTTTTCAATTGAAAGAGGCTCTCCTCTTGTGCATTTATGCCACAGAGGTATTTAAACATTTCTATCATATCTCTTCAATCCTGCCTTTCCTCTAACGTATACATATTAAGATCTTAAATCTGTTCTCATATGCTTTATAACGAAGACCACTAATCATTTTAGTAGTCACCCTCTGCACCAACTCCATCCTGTTTACATCCTTTTGAGGGTGCGGTCTCCAGAATTGCACAGAATATTCCAAATGAGGTCACACCAGAGACTTATATAGAGGCACTATCACCTCCTTTTTTCTGCTGGCCATTCCTCTCGCTATGCACCCAAGCATCTTTCTGACTTTCACAGTCACTTTTTCTACCTGTTTAGCTGCTTTAAAATCATCAAAAAATCACACACAAGCCCAATCCTTCTACCGTGGACAGAAGTACTTCACCCGCTACACTTTACTGCTCACTTAGATTTTTGCAGCATAAGAACATAAGAAAATAAGATATGCCATACTAGTTCAGATCAAGATCCATCCAGCCCAGTATCCTGTTTCCAACAGTGGCCAATCTGCAGTTTCCCCAAAAGACACAAAGGTTCCACATTGCTTGTACTGGGGCAAGCAGTGGATTTCTCTGACCTCACCTTTAAACCAAGCTGGCAGTTTTTTGGACTTCCTTCCACTTTTCTCAAAGTGTGGAATACAGCTGGTCTGGTCTTCCAATATAGTATTTTTTAAACAACACCTATGCTTCATATAAATCTTTAACCTTTGCAACTGCTCCTTTTAGTTTCTTGTTAACTATTTTCCTCATTTTATCATAGTCTCCCTTTTGAAAGTTAAAAGGTAGTACTGTGGATTTCCTTGCCAACTTTCCTCCATTTATTAAAGCAAACGCAATCATGGTATGATCACTATTGTCAAGTGATCCTAACACCCTTATCTCTTGCACCAGATCCTGTGTTCCACTAAGGACTAGGTCCAAAATGGCTTCCCCTCTTGATGGTTCATGACCCAGCTGCTCCAAGAAGAAGTCATTTATTTCATCTAGAAACTTTACCTCCCTAGCATGTCTTGCCGTGACACTGACCCAGTCAATACCGGGGTAATTGAAATCACCCATTATTATTATTACTGTGCTGCAGTTTTTGTTAGCTTCTCTGATTTCTTTGAGCATTTCATCATCCATTTGTTCATTCTGGCCAGGCGGTTGATAATACACTCTCACAGTCATCGCCTTCCCCTTTTTACATGGAATTTCAATCCATAGAGATTCTACAGTGTATTTTGTTTCCTGCAAAACTTTAATCTTGTGTGATGCAATGCCATCTCTAATATAGAGTACAACCCCTCCACCAATTTGATCTGCTCTATCATTGCATTATAGTTTATACATAGGTATCACAGGGTCCCACTGGTTGTCCCTCCACTAGGTCTCTGAGATACCAATCATATCTTATTTAGTGCTATATATTCTAACTCTCCCATCTTATATTGAGACTTCTAGCATTTGCATACAGGCATTTTAGAGGCTGTATTTTATTCATATTAATTTGGCTATCAATAGGCAGGGGTAATTTGGAATCTTTAAGCTCTGTTTGTTCTGTACTTAAAGGCATTTGGGTTACTTTTGTCTTTATTGGAACCTCTCTGTTGATATGCCCTAACTTCATTCTTTTGCTAGTATCCTTCAAGGATACATTGTTCTGAACCATGCACTCTTGGGCGTCTGTCGGCTTTCTCTTATTATCTAGTTTAAAAGCTGCTCTATCTCCTTTTTAAATATGAATGCCAGCGGCCTGGTTCCATGCCAGTTAAGGTGGAGTCCATCCCTTCGGAAAAGCCCCTCCTTTCCCCAGAATGTTGCCCAGTTCCTAACAAATCCAAAACCCTCTTCCTTGCACCATTGTCTCATCCACGCATTGAGACTCCAGAGCTCTACCTGCCTTTTCGGTCCTGTGCTTGGAACCGGAAGCATTTTAGAGAATGCTATCCTGGAAGTCTTGGATTTCACTGTCTACCTAAAAGCCTAAATTTGTTCTCCAGAACCTCCCTACCACACTTTCCTATGTTACTGGTACCAACATGTACCAAGACAGCAGACTCCTCCCTAGCACCATTTAAGATCTTGACTAGGTGGTGCATGAGGTCCGCTACCTTTGCCCCAGGTATGCATATTACCAACCCATGTGCATGACCCTGCATTTTTTAGCTTTAAATATCAGCTGCCAAATTTTTGGCCATTCTTCAGGCTTAGCTAGATCCTTCCTCATGTTATCTACTCTTTCCTGGGTGTCTACTCTATTTCAGAATTTGGTACCATCTGCAAAGAGGCAAACCTTACCCGACAGCCCTTCTGCAATATTACTAACAAAGATTTGGACCAATGACAGATGCATGGAATTTATTTACTTAACAGGTCTTATATATACTGCTTTATCATTTCAACCAAAGTGGTTTACATTGAAACTTAGACTTAGCAATGTACATTAAACAGGGACATTGATAACTTGGAGACAATGGAGGGCTAAGTGACTTGCCCAAGGCCACAAGGAGTGTTAGTGGGAATTGAACCCTGGTCTCTGGAATCCCAAGCCAGTGTTTTTAACCATTAGCCTACTCCTCCACTCTTTAATGCAGGTAGAAGAGACAAGGACTGTATCTGAATTCAAGAAATCATGGGACAAACATAGAGGATCTCTAAACAAAAAAAGGGACTGTAAAGCTCAGTTGTTTGTATGGAAGGGCAGTCTGGATAGGCCGTTATGTTTCTATATGCAGCCTCCTTTTTTCTTGCTCCGTCTTTACGGAATGCCTTCCCTGCCGATCTTCACAAGGACTCATCATATACAATGTTAAAAGCCCATTTTTCTGGACTGACTTTCAACTGTGGTCATTCTGGAGACCCCACTGAGTTCAGCATCAGTTTCCCTTATCACTCTGTCCTGTGTTAATGGAAATCTATCTTTATTCTTTTTATTCCAGTATTTTATCTTATTTACTGCAAAATGCTTTGATGTACCCTGTGAAAGGCGGGTTAGCTAATCCAAATTAAACAAACAGGGAACCCATGCTCAGGCCCTCTTCAGGCAAGTGCTTCCTGATCCCCATTCCCAAACTTACCGTGGTCCCTGGTTCGGCTCTAGGTTTCAATATGGCGCTTATGATATCTAGCAACAATCTTGTGGTACTGCCACAATATATATGTATATATTTATGTATAAGTTATACTGGATATATTCACTGCACTTGCTATACATGTGGAGGGTAATTCTATAAACTCGTGCACAGTTTACGAGTGTTGCATAACGGCTGCAACTAGATTGATACATGTTTTCATGCCCCTATTTTATAAAATCAAGTACGTGTGTACTTCACTTTAAAAAACAGACCCCCAAATATGAGGGTGGCAACATGCATTAATTGCACTGGAGCTTAAAAAAATATCCTCATAAAAGGTAATTTCATAAATGCTCACTTTTGACTTTATAAAATAGAGCATAAAGGTGAAAGTACATGCGTATATTATGGCGTGATCATTTACACCAGCCCTAGAGCTGGTGTTAATGACTATGCCTACTTTTTACAATTATGTGCTTAAGGATTTTACAGTCTATACGCATAATTGCTCACATCCCATGCTCTGCTCAAAGTCCACCAATATGCATGCCTACAGTAAAAACACATGTGATGCAAACTATGGGGGTCATTCTGTTCCACGAATAACGATGATGTCCATCCCTGCTATTCGCCTCCCTGATGGCCCTGGCAAAAGCCTCCCTGTATGAACAGTGTGTTTGTACAGGGAGGCTTAGATGGAGCGTGAGGGGGCATTCTAGAGGTAGAGCGAGGGCGGGGCATGGGTGGACCCCAACCCCAGACATACAGGGCCAATTCAGAGGTCAGTATGTCCAGGGCCATGAACTTAGACGGAGGACTTATTCCCCGCAGAGGTAGAATAAGTACCCTTGGATGTCGGGGAATGATGCTGCCGAGCCTGAACAGAAAGGTAGGGGAATGCAGTAAGTTCCCTGCAACCAGACCCTGGCCATGGGAAGCCAGATTGAGGGTCCGGCTGCGGGGAAAGAAGGAAATCGGTGGTGGCCGGCATTCACGGCTCCTGAATGGAGCCATGGTGTCATGGCGGCGGGATGCCATAGCACTGCGGCTCCATTCAGGAGTCTGACTGAGGTAGACAGGCCTTGGTTGGGCATGCAGGCCAATCATAATGAGGGTCCAGCCTGCACGTTCAGGCTGTAGACCCAATTCTGATTCCGCGGGCACGTCTAGTCCCCACAGGATCAGAATCGGATCTACCTCTGGGTGTCCCGATTCTGATCGGCTGCACAGGGGCATGATGGCCAGATTGGAACGTGCCTCCACTTGTGTACTGTCACAGTAATTGGTATTATATAAGAGGTTATGTACAAGCATAAGTTGCCTCTCATGTTTGTACATGACTAAAATACCAGAATTTGCATGCATTGTTTGCATGTAAATCTAGGTGGCTCCTTATAAAATTACTCTATAGTACCGCTGAATATAGGTATAATTTGAAACATCTTAATTAGACATTTCAAGAGCGTTTCAAATTATTCTCTAGATGTCCATGAGGAATTTGACGCCCTGATTTATACATCTAAGCAGTGATAAACAGCTGCATTGGAGCACAGCAATTTATAAAGATTTTCTTTATGTAAAGCCTGTAGAAAAGACCTTTTATAAAACTACATGGAGACAAAACTGTACATACTTATAGTTTTGCCCATGTGCAGGCATTCGTAGGAGTAGGGGCTATGTTGCAATGTACCCATTTATTTTATAAAATACATATGTATATCCATACAGTACATGCATAGAGTACACGTGCTTTTCTCCTTCTTAGTACCCTTGTATTTGTTAATCATTTCCTTATAATGAAACTCCTTTGCATCATATTTATTCTGAATAGATTGTAAGCTCTGCTGAGCAGACACTGTCTCTTTTACATGTATATGTACAGTAGGGTGGTCCACAGACCAATGCAAAAAGTTAATGTTTGTAGAATCATTTCTCCACAAGCTTATTTTTGTCCATTAGGGATAGCTTGCTTACCTGTGAAATTTCAGCCTGATTGTGAAACGTTTAGAGATTGCCCCATTCGGAACATTTAATGGTGGGAAAGCATAGTTACTCACCTGCAATAGGTATTCTCCGGGGACAGCAGGAATCAGTCCTCACATATAGGCGACGTCGGTGCCGACAGAGCCTGCCCAGAGCACTTCCCCAGCTTTCAAAGAAAGCCTTTGGGAATGCTACCACGCATGTGTGGTCCTCTTCCCACCCAAGGGTGCCATCTTGCTCAGTCAGATGACATAGCTTAGGCAAAAGGTGAAATAAGGTAAATAAGGTAAAGGAGGCAATTCCTAGGGGAGGACCGATTCCTGCTGTTCCTGGAGAACATCTGTTACAGGTGAGTAACTACGCTTTCTCCAGGAACAAGCAGGAAGTCGGTCCTCACATTTGGGACTCCCTAGCTCCAGGCTGCCAGGGACCAAACCACAACAGCACCAATGGCTACCAAAAGGGAGTCCGTAAGTTGCAGAGGGTGAGTCCCTACCAAGAGACTCTGCAGACCCCAGCGTCCAGCATCACCATCACTCCGGTAGCCTGAACACAGAAGGGTCGGAGGGCAGGAGTTGCCTATACACCAAGAATGCTTCAGATTACTGCCTGGCCAAAGGCACTGTCCCTGCGGGACTCACTCTCTAGGTAGTAGGGAGCTGCAAACATATGCACTGAAGACCATGTGGCAGCTTTACAAATTTCTGCCACTGGCAATGTGCGTAGGTTGGCCTCTGACGTGGCCATAGCCCTCACACGATGAGCACTGATCCGATGCTCTAAGGCAGTGGTTCTCAACCTTTTTTTTACCGTGACCCCTTTTACCATTGGTCAACTTGTGGTGACCCCCAATGATAAAATCAAATGTGTCTCTCTTCCTTTACCGTTAACGCATTGTCGCTGTAATCATTTGTTGAATTATTAATATATTATAGGCCTTTGCAATATGTTTTTATTTATAAAATTTACTTATTTAAACCACAATAATTAATCACCATAACAAGTAACAATATCTGATTTCAAAATTATGACTTTGTAGTCAAATCACTAATATGAAATAAAATTATTTTTTCTACCTTTGTTGTCTGACCAATTTATTCTCTGATCATGCTGGTCCCGATCTGAGGCTTCTGCTTTCCTGTCTTCTCTTAGCTCTCTTTCTGTGGTCTATGGTCCATCTGCCATTTCTTATCTCTTCTTTCATTTTCTTCACTTCTTTCCATCAGCCTATTTCCAGTCCCAGTAACCCTCCCCAGTATCAGCCCCTTTCCAGTCCTCACTCTCAGTACCTTCCAATGTCAACTTGCATTCCCATGACTGCCACTGGTGTCCATTCCCTTCCAGTCCCCCTCCTTCCCCACTAACCAGTCCCTTCTAGTACAAATACCATGGCAGCCCCTCTCAGATCCACTCCCTTCCAGTTCCATTCTCCCATCCCCTCGTATGAGTCCATTTGTAGCCTTAGCCTCCAGTTTTCTTCCAGGGCCAGCAGCTCTATCCTCCCCTCCCCACAATCAGCCCATTCCCAGTCGAAGCCCCCCAATCAGCTCGCTTCCAGTGCTAGTCCCCCCTCAACCCCATTACCAGTGCTAGCCTCCCCTAATCAGCCCAATGCCAGTCCTACAGCCCCCCCATCAGCTCATTACCAGTCCTAGCCTCCCCTAATCAGCTCATTTCCAGTGCTAACCCCATTACCAGTGCTAGGCTCCCCTAATCAGCCCATTACCAGTCCTACCCACCCATCAGCCCATTACCGATCAACTCATTTCCAATGCTAGCCCCCCATCAGTCCATTACCAGTCCTACCCCCCTATCAGCACATTACCAGTCCCAACCCCCCTTGATCAGTCCATTCCGAGTCCTAGCCTTCCCTAATCAACCCATTACTAGTCCTAGCCACCCCCCCATCTGCCCATTATAATCCTAACCCGCACTGTCTCTCCCCTCTGTCCGGCATTTATATCCCGTCTGTCCAGTATGTCCCCCTTTCTCTTCCCTTTGTCCATGTCAGCCCCCCTCCCTCCATCCCTCCATGTCAGCCCCCCCCTGTCCATGTCATCCCCCCTCCCTCCCTCTCTCCATCCATCAATGTCAGCCCCCTCCCTCCCTCCCTCCATGTCAGCCCCCCTGTCCATGTCAGCCCCTCTCCCTCCCTCCATTCATCCCTCCATGTCAGCCCCCCTGTCCATGTCAGCCCCCTCCCTCCCTCCCTCCATCCCTCCATGTCAGCCCCCCTCTGTCCATGTCAGCCCCCTCCCTCCATCCATCCATCAATGTCAGCCCCCTCCCTCCCTCCCTCCATCCATCCCTCCATGTCTGCCTTCCCCTCCCTCCCTCCCTTCATCCATGTCAGCCCCCCTCCCTCCCTCCATGTCAACCCCTCTCTGTCCATGTCAGCCCCCTCCCTCCCTTCATCCATGTCAGCTCCCCCTCTCTCCATGTCAGCCCCCCTCCCTCCATCTGTCCATCCATATCAGTCCTCCCCTCCCTCCCTCCCTCCATGTCAGCCCCCTCTGTCCATGTCAGCCCCCTCCCTCCCTTCATCCATGTCAGCTCCCCCTCTCTCCATGTCAGCCTCCCTCCCTCCATCCCTCCATCCGTCCATCCATATCAGTCCTCCCCTCCCTCCCTCCCTCCATGTCAGCCCCCTCTGTCCATGTCAGCCCCCTCCCTCCCTCCATCCATCCATCCATGTCAGCCCCCTCTGTACATGTCAGCCCCTCTCCCTCCCTCCATCCCTCCATGTCAGCCCTCCCCTCCCTCCCTTCATTCATGTCAGCCCCCCTCTGTCCATGTCAGCCCCCTCCCTCCTTCCATCCATGTCAGCCCTCCTCTCTCCATGTCAGCCCCTCCCTCCATCCATCCCTCCATCCATCCATCCATCCATCCATATCAGCCCCCTTCCATCCAAGTCAGCCCCCTCCCTCCCTCCATGTCAGCCCCCCTTTGTCCATGTCAGTCCCCCTCCCTTACTCCATGTCAGCCCCCCTCTGTCCATGTCATCCCCCCTCCCCCATGTTAGCCCCGTTGCAGGTTCCCTGCTCCCCTCTCCACATGTCTGCCTCCTTCTGCAGCCATGGCTCCCTGTCTCTTAGGGAACCACGGCTATGCCTGTAGGCAGCAGAGACAGCAGTCATGGGTATTGACAGCGGTTGCATTTCTTGAATCCACCAGGAGTCATGGTGGGAGAATACCTGGCCGGGGTCAATGACCCCCAGGCAAAAATTGGCGCAAAAGCGGTCAAGGAGGAACCTTAAGGAAAAAATGAAAAAGAGAACAGAGGACGGCACCAAAGTAGTTGGCTCAAGGCGGGAAGGGAACCAGTATGCAAACTGGAAATATAGAAGGATTTTTAGAACTTTTTCCGAAGAAGTAGAGCACTACGTCCGTTGGGCTCTGCGGAAAAAAGAGACTGAGAAAGATGGCACCCTTGGGCAGGAAGGGGACCACGCATGCATAGTAGCATTCCCAAAGGCTTTCTTTGAAAGCTGGGGATATGCTCTGTGTGGGCTCTGTTGGCGCCGAGTTACCCATATGTGAAGACTGACTTCCTGCTTGTTCCTGGAGAAAAGGCATTTATGTATTGAAAATATTCCTTTTTAAGGCTCAGTTCAGGATGACTGTCAGTCTTGTTTATGTCAGACAGTGGAATGAAGCACCACTTGCAATCTGAGCTCCTCTCAATGACATCAAATTTTTATCAGTTCTTAAGACTTACCTAAACCAGACTGTTGCATTTTCAAGGCACCTCTGTTTTTTGTCTGAACGAAAAGGCTCAGCCCTTTTTGATGACAGAGTCTCAGCAGAAACAAAGAAAAAGATGATGCAGAACCTTCAGTGGCCACCACTACCAGACATTCCATTTGTCTGCTGTTTAGTTCAGATAACATGAAAACTGCCAAATGAGGTGACCTCTAAATGTTGTTTATTTTCATTAAAATTTTGTGTGTTTGTTATAAATATGATAAAGAACAAAACTAGCCTTGTGTAGAACTGAAATCTGTCAGTCTGTTTTTTGGACCACCCTAATGTACAGCGCTGAATGTGCCCAGTAGTGCTATAGAAAGAAGTAGTAGTAGTAGTAGTGGTGCTTTGGAGCAGGTGTAAAGGTGTGTGTTGGCATATACGTGCTATTGGGGCTGGTTCTGGGGGCCTGTTTTATAAAGGCACACAGGTGCCCAAGTTGCCTATATAAAATAGGTTTCAAATAGGCATTTCTTTGGACTTCTCACCGGTGGTTTGTTATAAAATCAGGCCTTTAGTCCACCAATAGTGAGGGCTATATTTACTAGCATGCAGTATTGTGTGTTATTCCACATTAACACACAGTAATATGGAATAACGCGCATTAACATATCAACATGCATTGGTAAATCTGATCCCAACTCTGATCTCCTCCAGTGTCAAGGTAGAACCCCCAGCTCCTCAGATCCCAGAATAATAGCAATCCCTTACCCCAGTCAGGGGTCCAAATGTGTTCTTCAGGTGAAAAGGTTTGTCCACTCCTGCCTTAGCAGTAGTCTCGCAATACTACTAATAGGCTTGATCCCCAGTAGTAGTAGGGCAAACTACTAATAGGGGATCAAGTGGTGCCATTTTAGAAAATGTAACCACCAAGGCAGGAATGACCAGGGATCGTTACTGCCACTAGACCCCTCCCCAAGATATGCTGGTAGTGCTGGGGGAGTCGGGATTGGTACCAGGAGAAGGACTATAATTTTTTTGAAAAAAGGGTAGAACTTCAGACATTTTGCAACCATGTTGAGTTATGAGGAAGGGGGAATTTCCTTCACCATTACACCACCAGGGTGTTCCACTGCTAGGAGGGATGGTGGGAGATATTTTAAATTTTCTATGAGCATCTTTAAAAAAGAACGAGTCTGACTTGAGGCCCATTTTTTGCAGATTGTTGTTTCTAAATAAGTAATTCTCCCAGTTGTAGCAATACAAACAAATTAATGTGGGATTCTCTGATCTTCGGTATCTCAGTACTGCAGGTTAGTGAATCTGTGGTAATTTTTCTGTGCTAAAATATTATAAGGTGAAATTTCACTTACCGTTAATTTCCTTTCCTAGAATACTGCTAGACCAGTCCAGACAAACGGGTTGTGTCCCCCTGCCAGCAGATCCTGGAGACAGAGAACTCTACCAGAGCTCTAATAGGCTGATCCCTGTTGATGCTGCTGAGATGATGAGACTGTAGCCCAAAGGGTCTCCCTCAGTATCGTCCACAAGCTGAACTTCATGAAAACTAAACAACTACATACAGCCAGTCAACTGACCCAGCCTCAACTATGTACAAGGTGCTGAAAGCATCCTCAGAAACTGAAGGCCGCCGAGAAGGACAAAGGGACTAGAGGCTCACTTGCCAGGCCTCCGGAAGGAAAAAACAAAAGCCAAAAGATAACGGCGGCTCCGCTGCACCAGCAGGACTGAGACTGAAAGCAGGGTGGGTCCTGGACTGGTATAGCAGTATTCTAGGAAAGGAAATTAACGGTAAGTGAAATTTCACCTTCCAATTCATACTGCTAGACCAGTCCAGACAAACGGGCAGTACCCAAGCTACCGACCTCTAGGGTGGGTCCAAAGCCGCCAAAAGCACTGACGCGCCAAAACTCATCTCCTGCCGAGCGTGGACGTCCAATCGATAGTGACGGACAAAACTCGATAGCGACGACCAAGTCACCGCATGGCAGATGTCGAGGGGTGACACATGGGAACACTCGGCCCAAGACGTCACCTGCGCCCGCGTGGAGTGTGCTCGGAGCCCTACAGGCACCGACTTGCACTGAAGAATATAGGCTGCTTCAATAGCTCCTCTTAGCCACCTGGCGATAGTAGCCTTAGAGGCTGCAAACCCTCGACGGGAGCCCGCAAGAAGGACAAAGATGATCCATCTGCCGAAAGGAATTGGTGACTTTAAGATACCGACAGAGGACCCGTTTGAGATCTAATGCACGTAAGTGACGACGCCGACCCGTACACTGCTCTGGAGAGAAGGACGGCAAGAAGAGGGGCTGATTGACATGGAAAGGCGTAACCACCTTGGGCAAAAAGGATGGAACTGTCCGAAGAGTCACGCCCTCTGACGAGAAAGAAAGATAAGGATCCCGACAAGAGAGCGCTTGGAGCTCGGAAATGCGCCGCGCTGAGGTAATTGCCACCAGGAACACCGTCTTCAAGGTTAAATCTTTGAGCGAAGAGGCCCATAACGGCTCAAAAGGCGATGCCACCAAGGCCCGGAGGACCAGGGCGAGATCCCAGGCCGGGAAGACCGGACGGCATGGGGGCCGCACGGATTTAACTCCTCTGAGGAAACGCGAGATGTCGACATGCGAAGCGATAGAGCGCCCCAAAACCGGACCACAGAAGCATGTAAGGGCCGCCACCTGAACCCAAAGAGTACCGAGAGCCAGTTCCTTGTCCAGGCCGGCCTGGAGGAACGCAAGAATATCAGGAATGCCGCTACTCCAGGGAGACACCCCATGCTGTGAGCACCATGATTCGAAAAGACGCCACACCAGAGCATAGGCTAGGGAGGTGGAAGAACGGCGCGCCTTAAGCAAGGTGGATACCACGCTAGACGAATATCCCTTATGAACTAGCCTGCGGCATTCAAGAGCCAAGCCGTAAGCGAGTAAGGAGCCGGGTCTTCCATGGCCATTGGCCCCTGCTGCAAAAGCACTGGAAAACCCTGAAGCGGCAGAGGAGCTGCTCGCGCAAGCCGGACTAGATCCGCATACCAGGGCCTGCGAGGCCAATCCGGAGCTACCAGAATCACCAGTCCGTGATGCTCCCTGATCCGTTGAAGAATCATGCCGACCATGGACCACAGAGGGAAGACATACAGAAGGAGTCGGGCCGTCCACGGCTGCGACAACGCATCCATTCCGTGCGACCTGCTGTCTTTCCATTGGCTGAAGAAGATCGGTGCTTTGGCATTTTCCCACGTCGCCATGAGATCCACTGCCGGCTGACCCCATTGGCGGACAATCAGCTGAAAAGGCGCCGACGCCAGAGCCCATTCTCCAGGATCCAGCGTATGGCGGCTGAGGAAGTACGCTTTGATGTTGCTCTTCCCCGCAATGTGCTGCGCCGAAATGGCGAGGAGATGCCGCTCTGCCCAAGGAAGGAGAAGCCTCATTTCTTTGGAAACTCCCGGACTCTTCGTGCCCCCTTGGTGGTTGAGATACGCCACCGTCGTGGCATTGTCGGAGAGAACGCGAACTACTTGCCGATGTACGAGAGGCAGGAACCTTTGCAAGGCTAGGTGAACCACTCTCGCCTCGAGGTGATTGATGGACCAGCGGGCCTCCTGAGGCAACCAGACCCCCTGTGCTGCGTGTGTGCCGCAAAGCGCTCCCCACCCGGAGAGACTGGCATCCGTCGTCAGAAGCAGCCAACGTGGAGACTCCAACGGAACCCCCGGTAGAAGGTTGCGTGCCCGGAGCCACCATCGAAGGTCGAGCCGGACCGACGGCAGAAGTGGAAGTTAGAACCAGCGACCATCGCGACAGGAGCGCCCTCTGCAACTCTCATCTATGCGCCCGTGCCCAAGGCACCACATCGATGGTAGCCACCATGGACCCCAGAAGCTGGAGGTAAACCCCAGCTTGAGGTGCCTCTCACCACAGGAATCGCTGGAGCTGATCTACAATTTTCTAGAAGCGAACTCGTGTAAGCATCACCCGCCCGCGGCGAGTGTCGAACCGAGCCCCGAGAAACTCGAGGACCTGAGACGGATAGAGGCAGCTCTTGGAGTGATTGATCACCCACCCCAGGCCCTCCAGAAAATCCACTACGCGGTCTACCGTCTAGCGAGCCTCTGCCAGAGTCTCCGCCCGAATCAGCCAATTGTCCAAGTAAGGATGAACTCGGATCCCCTGCTTGCGTAAGGCCGCAGCCACCACCACCATTATCTTGGAAAATGTCCGTGGCGCCGAGGCCAAACTAAAAGCCATGGCTTGGAACCGAAAATGCCGGCCCAGGACCGCAAATCGGAGGAACCGCTGATGCTCCATGCGGATGGGAATATGAAAGTACGCCTCCGCGAGATCGAGAGATGCCAGGAACTTGCCCCTGCGTACCGCCTGGATCACGGAACGCAACGTCTCCATCCAAAAATGAGGAACCCGAAGGCTGCGGTTTACCCCCTTGAGATCTAGAATAGGCCGAAAGGAACTATCCGTCTTGGGCACCACAAAATAAATGGAGTACCGACCCGTCCCTTCTTCGAGAGGTGGGACGGGACGTATGGCTTTCAAAAGAAGCAGGTGTTCGAGTGTTGTCTGGACGATACGGCGCTTCTCAGGAGATCCCGCCGGAGAGACTTGGAAGGCCTCGGGGATTGGGCGAGAGCACTCGAGGGAATAACCCCGAGAGATGCTGTCGAGAACCCAAAGATCGGAGGTAATTCGCGCCCACTCCTGAGAAAACAATGCCAGCCGACCCCCTACGGGCAGCACAGACCAGAGTGGACCTAGCGCCCCATCAGCAGGAGGACCTCGCGGTCCCTGAGATGTTTTCTCCTGCCGAGTAGGAGTCGGAGCCGGAGCGGGCCCCCCGAAAGGACTGACTTCCTCTTCCAGAGCGATTAGGCTGAGTCGGAGGCTTGGAGGAGTGATACCTCCTAAAGTCCCTGCTCCTGGAGAAATGGCGAAAAGACTGTGCCCGTGAAGACTGGCGAGCCGAAGCTCGCGGCCTATCCTCCGGCAAGCGTTGGGGCTAAACCTCCCCAAGATCCTTTACGAGCTTGTCCCGCTCCTCGCCGAACAGAAGCTTACCCTGGAACGGCAGCTTGGAGAGCCTGGACTTGGAAACGACATCCGCCATCTATTGACGGAACCACAGCCAACGCCTCGCCACCATCACGGCTGCCACCGATCGGGCCGAAAGGCGCAACAGGTCATAAAAGGTATCTGCCAAAAAGGCCGTGGCAGACTCCAAACGCCCGAGAGAGGAATCTTCAGGCAAGCGCTGGATCCAGCGCAACAGCACTCGGGCCATTAGGCCCCCCGCATACAGTCACCTGCAGAGCCATGGAGGACGCGGAGAAAGCCATCCTCAACAAGTTCTCCACCTTCCGATCTTGTGGGTCCTTGAGAGCCGCTCCTCCCTCCACAGGGATGGTGGTATGCTTAGTCACTCTGGAAACCAAGGCATCTACCTTGGGGCACACGAGCCACTGCTCCAGAAGCTCTGGTGGCCAAACATATAACTGCCCTAGGCGACAAGCATTTCGCAAGGGCGTGTCCGGAGATCCCCATTCCCCGGACACCATTTGCTGTAATTCCATAGGGAAAGGAAAAGCCTTAGAGGGCTTGCGAATGCCCAGCAAGATGGGATCCGCCTGAGATTGAGCCTGAGAGGCTGGAGGCTCCGCCGGCGCCGAAAGACAGAGAGCTTCCGTCACCTGACCGATGAGGGCGGACAATTGTTCTTTGCGGAACAGCCGGATATCCTGTGACTCCTCTGGCCCCGGAATAGACTAATCCGATGCAGAATACTCCCCATCCTCGTGCCCAGAGAGGTCCTCGGACTCTCCCGCGGAAGACACCCCCTCGTCAGGGTCACGATCATCCTGCACAAGCAAGTGTAATGCCTTAGACGTACCCTTGTGAGCTACAGCACCCTTAGAATGCTTACGGCCAGCTGGAGCACCCAGGCGCACAGGTGTCTTTGGCTGAAGCCCCACCAAGGGAGCCGAGGATTCAGCACGCCACAAAGCCCATGCCTGGCGGAAAAGATGGAGAAGTTGGTCCTCGGAAGGAGAGCCAGGCACCAAGGAACTCAGAGCAGCTGGAGAGACCCCCGTAGGGGCTCCCTGCAAAGCCGCCACCGAAAAGGGAGGTAACGGACCCTCTACTGCAGGAAAGTCAGGAGCCGTAGCTTCCTGAGTGGCCAGCAACACTGAACACTCCCCGGGGTGCGCCAAACAGGATGTGCATTGCTGATTTTGCAGCTCCTTCTGCTTCCTGTTACACGCAATGCATCTAAGCCCAGAAGAAGGCATTGTGTGTGAAAGAGAACGATTTTAAATCTTATTCTCCGGAGCACTCCTCTTTCTATAGTACAATCCTAGTAAAACCCCCTTAAGAGAGGAGAAGGAACAGAGGCACATACAGCAGAGCAGAGCTGAGCTTCCCGCCAAAAATCGGAGCTCTGTGGAAATTCAAAATGGCCGCCGGACAAATAAAAGTTAAATAAAAGGTCAAAAAAGCAGCGAATTTTTGAAAAAAAGGGCAGAAACCAGCCCCCCAGGCCAGGAGTGACCCCTGTGCCAAAAATGGGACAATTCTGAGAACGCGGAAATTTGGTGGATTTGGACCCCTCAGGAGCTTCAGCATGCATTAAACAAAGGAAAGCTGTACTCACAGATGCCAGCCAGTGCAGGGGTTCCAAGGGCAGGATCAGGAAAACCACATCTGATGCCAAGCGAACACTAATGCAGAGGTTAACCTCGAGTGTTAGTGAGCCCTTCTTCCAGCTAAGGCTGCCCTCATGGCTAGCTGCTGGGAATGCCTTCAGTCAGTGAGCGTCACTGTTTCTATACAGGAGCTCAGCTGAAACACCCTGCCAATAGAGGGGATCACTCTCAAAGTAGAGGAGCCCCTGAGCTTCGTCCTGAAATAGGGAAATTAATCCTTTCTCCAAAGAAGCAAAACAAAAAAGCTACCAGGTCTGCTGGAGACAGAGAAATACTGAGGGAGACCCCTTGGGGTACAGTCTCTTCATCTCAGCAGCATCACCAGGGATCAGCCTATTAGAGCTCTGGTAGAGTTCTCTATCTCCAGGATCTGCTGGCAGGGGGACACAACCCGTTTGTCTGGACTGGTCTAGCAGTATGAATTGGAAAAAGGCTTTATAAACGGTTCTAGGAAATTACTGAAGGCCTGACATTTTCAATTTTCCTTTTAGATCATTGCTGATTATTGGCTTTTAAATAATTGTTTGTGGGTTAAGGTCTGGGCTTCGTTATACTGATATTTGAATGGTCTGTGTTTAACATTATGATAATTGTATAAATGTAGATGATAACTTATATAAGGTTGTAACTGCCTTGATACAGAGCCAGCCCAATAGTATCTGATGCCTTAGGTCAGGGGTCTCAAACACGCGGCCCGCGGGCCGCATGCGGCCCGCGAGAGAGGTTTCTGCGGCCCGCGATGGAGAGGAAACAAAAAACCCCCCCAAAGCCCTGGCTTCTGCCGCTGCCGCCGTGGCAGCGCCAGAATCAGCTGTCCCGCGGCCCCTTACCGTGTGTCCGGCAGAGCCCTCAGCTTCAGCAACATCAGCGGCAGCTTTCAGGGCCGCGAAGAGAGTAGTATTTCCCTCTCGCGGCTCTGTTAAGCCTGCCGGGGCTGATGGGAATTCCCATCAGCCCCGGCGGGCTTAACAGGCCGCGAGAGGGAAATTACTCTTCTCTTCGCAGCTTGAAAAGCCCGCCGCTGATGTTGCTGAAGCTGAGGGCTCTGCCGGACACACGGTAAGGGGCCGCGGGACAGCTGATTCTGCCGCTGCCACGGCGGTTTGGGGGGGCTGTGTCGGATATGCCATGCTTTCTCTTGCACCGGGCGGGGGCGGGGGCGGGGGGCTAGGACTGGAAATGGGCAGATGGGGGTTAGGACTGGAGGTGGTCTGATGGGGGGGGGGCTAAGACTGAAAATGGGGTTATGGGGGGGGGGCTAATAATGAAAATGGGGTGATGGAAGGATTAGGACTGGAAGTGGGCTGTTGGGGGGCTTAGGACTGGTAATGGGCTATGGGGGGGCTAGAACTGGTAATGGACTGGGGGGGGGTTGCTAGGAAAGGAAATAGGCTGAGAAGAGGGGGGCTTGAACTTCAAATAACTGATGGGGACGGGGTTTTGGAATGGAAATGGGCTGAGTGGAAGGGGGCTTGGAATAGAAATGGGCTGATGGGGAGGGGGGCTTGGAATGGAAATGGGCTGATGGGGAGGGGGCTTGGAAAGGAGGGGGCTTGGAAAGGAAATGGGCTGTGAGGGGAGGGAGCTAGGACTGGAAATGGGCTTAGTTGGGGGGAGCAAGGACAGGAAATGGGCTGATGGGGCTAGGATAGGACTGGAATGGGCTGATGATGCGGGGACTAGAAGGGAGCGGA
Source organism: Ichthyophis bannanicus (assembly GCA_033557465.1). Lineage (NCBI taxonomy): Eukaryota > Metazoa > Chordata > Amphibia > Gymnophiona > Ichthyophiidae > Ichthyophis > Ichthyophis bannanicus. The sequence goes on along the minus strand of CM066037.1, from coordinate 379,572,167 downwards.
TGCTGGGTGGGGCTGAAACTACAAGGGAGCTGATGTTGGGGGAGGATTAGAATGGGATAGGGCTGGGAGAGTAAAATGGAGAGGGGAAAAATATTTTGTGTGGGAGGGAAGAAAAATCTACAATTGGCCAGGTATTGGGTGAGTACGTGTGGATTGAGGATGGAGGGGTAAATTTGAGTGGATGAAATAGGAATGAGGAAAGAGCAAAAGGAAAAAGATTAGTATGTTAAAACAGATGTAGAGAGAGAAAGGAAAAAAAACTAGAAGAGAGAAGAAAGGACAAATGGACAGCAGACCATGGAGAGTTAGCAGAAGACACCAAGAAACCAGAAGAAAGTGGCTGGCACAATTGCAACTGAAAAAAAATGCACAAAAGGTAGAAAAATATCTCTTTATTTTGAATTTATTAACTGGAATATGTCAGCTCTGGGAAATGTGCATCATTAACGTCTGTGCTTTATTTAATACAAGAGGAAATTAATTTATAGTTTTATTTCTACAGTGTTGTTGTACATTCCAAGTTTGGCTTTTGGGGTTCCCAGTTTAATTATTGTCTTCCTGTTTCTAAATTGTGATTCCTTGTTTGGTGATGGTGTATGTTCTGCATGTGTAACTGAGCTGAGGTATTCTGTTTATGTAATTCCTATTTGACATTGCCACTTGTTCTCTTTCCCCAGTAGGTCATGTATTGTTATTCTCTGAAATGTATTGGTTTAATATTTGCAGTGTTGCCTTTTGATAGGGTATGGTGCTTTGTGAGTCCTGGTAGTGCTGTTACGATACGGTGGGTTTGCTATGGGTTCTAAATGGGTAGTGTTTGTAGTAGTTCCTAATGTGTCTGGCGGTTGGCACTGGATTATAGTAATGTAGAAATCTTTTAGTCTTTCTTTATCCATACACTCATTAAGAGGCATGTTTACTAAAAGTTAGTTTATGGTAACATTATGCAAATATTTATGCAAATGAGGTCCCTTATGCAAATTAGGCCCGCCTCTTGTGCGGCCCCCGGGTTACTTTACAAGTCCTCATTTGGCCCTCAAAGCAATTTGAGTTTGAGACCCCTGCCTTAGGTGATCCATCAGCCATGTGCCCCTGTAGGAAGTCCAGTCTCTTCCCTTCCAACCCCAACCCCCTCAAGTCTCTAGCATCTCCTCTTCCCTACTCCCACCCCCGAAGAAAATCCAGCATCTATCTCTTTTTCTACCCCCCAAGGTATCCAGCATCTCTCTGCTTTCCTTCCCTCCTACTCCTGGGTATTCAGCATCTCTCTCCTTCTCTTCCACCACTCTCGCTAGGTACACAGCATCTTTCTCCTTCCCTTGCCACCCTGCCCCCAGATATCCAACATGTTCCCCCTTTTCCCTTCTCCCTGTCACCACTGCTGCCTTCACTGGTGGCAAAAAAAATCAAGCTTGGAGAAGGAACAATGCAGTGCCAGCACATCCGACAAAGAGCAGCAGGGAAGCCCTTTAAAACTGCTGTCAGTGGCGGGCCTTTGAGTATCTGCATACATGAGCTCACGGCCTGCCATGCCCCCCCCCCCCCCCACTCCAACACAGGGCCACAACATAGAAAACCTTAAGCGTGCGTGCATATGCGTGCACAGATGTACAAATGCCTATGGCTGAGAGGAACTTTAAAGGGCTTCACCAGTGCTATCTGCTGGCTGTGCTAGTGCTTTGCCGCTGCCCCCAAACCCGCCGCCCTAGGAGAACACCTAGTCTGCCTAGTGGTAGGGCGGACCTGTCTTGATATTTTATGAAGTAAGGCCGACCAGCAAGTATGAACAGATAAATAAACAGCCCATCCTCAGTTTTAGAAAGATCTTTACCTTGTCAAAGGCCCACTTGTCATGCGAATGTTCACCCTTCTTACTAACAATATGCTCCAACTTCTCGGGAAGGCTGATGCTAAAAGAAAAAGAAAGACAGGGTTTCATTTCAGATTTTATATCTCTCTCTATATAGATAGATAGATAGACAGATATAGATATAGGGGCTTGTTTACAAATGGGGCCGCGGCTCCGATAACGACCGCGAACCGCTACCGCGGCTTTGTAAACAAGCCCTATAGACACTCACACACACGCGCACACACACACACATATATATACAAAGTGGCCCAAAAGAAGTGAGAACATCTTGTAGCATATAAGTTATTTAAAAATTCAAAAAGACAGATGTAAACGATTGACAAATTTTAAAAAAAAGGTGGCGACTGGAAATTGTCAAAATAAAGACGTTATATAGCTAAAAGAGGTAAATAAGTAAACTATTTAAGCTTTTAATTTACGAGATGTTCTCACTTCTTTTGGGCCACCCTGTATATATATATGTAATTTCTAACTTCATGGGCTAATATTCAGTTAAAAAGTATCTGGATAAGGATATCTGGATATGATTCTCTGAAAATCTTTAATCAGCTATTTAAAGAGACATCCAGATGTCGGTGCCACAGAACATGGCAAGTTAAAGATATCTTGAATTCTGGATTTTTATTAACTAGGGGCCTGATACTCATAAGGCATTTACACAGTTTATAACCAAGTAAACCATGTGAATTCCTTAAATCGGGATATTCAACAGCACTTACATGGTAAGTGGCACGGAATATCCCCTTCTAACCCCATTAGATGCCTCGATGCTATGCGGTTACCATTGTGGCGTGGTGGGGGCGTTCCAGGACCGAGCAAAGGTGGAGATCCGGTTAGTGATCAGCGGGTAAAACTAGGTGTAGCAAAAGCTGGCCTAGTTTTACCTGCGGAAGCTAACCGGGTAGTGATGCAATATTGCCACTGCCCGGTAAGATTTGGCAGCTTCGGGGCATGTGCAGCGACCAGGATATTCAATGCCATCGCCACGGCATTAAATATCCGAGGTTAAGGGTTGGTGGGTAGGGCTGTGCGCCTCAGCGGTACATAGCCTGCCCAATTCAATATCGGGCCCATAATATACTAGAGCTGCTATATCTGTGGCTGATTTATCCAGATAATTTTCACCAAATAGAGGCTAAATATCACCATTATCTAGCGAAAGATTAAACCTGCCCCTTCCAATGCCTCCTACTTCTAATTTTAAACAGGCAGCTTTTGGTGAGACATTCAAATGTCCAGCCAAGATTTATGCTGTTAGCAATCAGAGAAATTTAAAAATATACATTTATCTAGCTAACTACCAAAGTTAATTAGATAAATCTAGCTAAATATCATCCCCACAATTTATAAACTACTTCCCTAGGTAAATACAATTCATATGTCATTAAAATAACAAGGTGTAAATATATTACAAAAGGCTCATAAAATAAAAATCCTTAATAAGAACATAAGATATGCCATACTGAGTCAGACCAGTGGCCAATCTAGGTCATAAGTACTAGCAATTTCCCCAAAAGACCAGGTTCCACAATGCTTGTATTGGGTCAAGCAGTGATATTCCAGGTCCCTTTTAATAATGGTTTATGGACCTTTCCTCCAAGAACTTGTCCAAACCTTTTTTTATACCCAGCTATGCTAACAGCTTTTACTACATCCTCCGGTAACAAAGTCAGAGTTTGTTTACATGTTGAGTGAAAAAATATTTTCTCTTATTAGTCTTAAATAGGTTGCTCTGTAGCTTCATTGCATGTCCTCTAGTCTTTCTATATTTTGATGATGTAAAAATCGATCTACATTTACCCATTCCACTCAATTCATTAATTTATAGACTTCTATCATATCTCCCCTCAGCCGTCTCTTTTCCAGGTTAAAGAGCCCTAACCTTTCTAGCCTCTCTTCATAGGGGTATCCTTCCATCCGCTTTACCATTTTGGTGGCTCTTCTCTGTACCTTTTCTAATAACGCTATATCCTTTTTAAGATACGGCGACCAGAATTGCACACAATATTCAAGGTGCGTTCGCACCATGGAACGTTAGAGAGGCATTATATTATCCTTTGTTTTATTTTCCATTCCTTTCCTTATGATACCTAGCATTCTATTTGTCTCTCTTGGCCGCCACTGCACACTGGGCGGAGGGTTTTAACATGTTATCCACAATGATGCCTAAATCGTTTTCCTGGGTGGTGGTTCCCAATGTGGAACCTAGCATCGTGTAACCATAGGTTGGGTTGTTCTTTCCTAGGTGCATAACTTTGCACTTGTCCACATTAAATTTCATCTGCCATTTGAATGCCCAGTCTTCCAATTTATCAAGATCCTCTTGCAATTTTCCACAATCCTCATGGGTTTTAACAACTTTAAATAATTAAGAACAAAATTATAGTTTATAATACATACCCTTAAAATACAATTGCTTAATTTAGGATGAATATAACCAAACCAGTTGTAAGGCAACCAGAAGGTTCAATATGCTGGACCTTTGGTCTTCATTTAACTAAATGCCAATATTCTAACAATCTGCATACTACAGTGTGGCTCAGTGGCATGATTCCATTTCCTTCATCGGCATAGTCAAGCATGACTGTGGGACACCTGTTAGACAAAGGCATGATTAAGGGTATTTTTACTAAGCCAGGCTAATGGCTAACCTGTGCTCTTCATAACTAGGTCCTATGGTATTCAATAGGACCTAGTTACAAATAGTATGGGTTAACATTTAGCCCAGCTTAGTAAACAAACCCCTAAGTGTATTAGTAAGTTAGCAAGAGGAGAGTATGGTGCAGTGTATATGTTTCCATCTTATAGAGGATTCACCTGCGTATGTTTCTAATGTGTGGGGGGGGGGAGGGTTGGGTGTGGCAGGAGATGTGTCTTGGGGTGGATGTTTGGGTGGGTTATGTGGCAGAGGTGCAAGGGAAGTTTGTTGGATGCAGTCTGGAGTGTAAAGTAGTGTGTGTGTGTGTGTGTATGTGTGTGTTTGTGGGAAGGTGTGAGTATGTATGGAGGGGCATGTGTCTGGGTGTGTGCATCTGGAGGGTCTGAAGGATAAGTGCCTTCATTCAGCTGTTCCTCACTACTTTTCCTCTCTTATCTCTCCCTACATCCCTCCTCAGGAACTCCGCCCTTCTGGCAGATTGCTTCTATCCTTCTCTTCCACTGCCAACACCAGACTTCATCTTTCCACCTTGCTGCTCCTCATGCCTAGATCACACTACCTGAGTCAGTATGTCAGGCTTCATTTCTGGCCCTTTTCAAATCCAGGCTAAAAATGTACCTCTTCAAGGCTTCTTTTGAATCCTGATCCATGCAGTCTCCTGCTCTCCAACTATGTCTTTCCTTACCATTCCCCTAGACATATCCTAGTCCCCAGATGTTGTGTTGCCTATCTTGACTAGATTGTAAGCTCTTATGAGCAGGGTCCATCTCTTACATGTCTCTGTACAGTGCTGCATACGTCTTGTAGTGCTATACAAATGATTAGTAGTAGTAGTTCTTGATGAGCTACTGCTCCAGATAGTTTTTGATGTAACCAGTGCAATGGTGGAATTCCCCACCTGTGGAGTTGCGCCAGGAAGCTAATTTATTAGTATTCAGAAAAAAGTTTAAAAACTTGTTTTGTGCTGCCTATGATTTGAGTTTGTAAATTAGGGTGGGAGGGTTTTTAATAAGATCTGATCATTTTATATTGTTAATGTATGATTGATTGCACTGTTTTGAATTGTAAACCATAATGAGAAATATTGTTTTAATCAATGATACATAAAAATATTTATAAATAAATAAATAAATATGTACCAGTGCATAGGTGTGGAATCTCCATGGGTCTCTTCTTTTTAGTTTTTATTTGTATATAGTTTAGTTTTATTATATTTTGAGAGTTTGTTTTGTTTTGGGACAACATATTTTATTTGTTATATTGATTTATACTGTTTTAATTGTTGTGAACCTCATTGAGCAGTAGCTATACTGATGGTGCATTATATAGGCAGAAACAAAGCAAAATTATCTTAAGTCTGTTTCATCACTGGAAAGTGCTTATCTCTGTTTATTTATTTATTTAACAGTTTTTTAAATACTGTTTTATCATTTCAGTCAAAGCGGTTTACATTGTAACTTAAACTTGGTAATGTACATTAAACAGAGACATTGATAACTTGGATTTTTCTGAGGCAAGTGAGGGTCAAGTGCTAGTGGAAATCAAACCCCGGTCTCTTGGTTCCCCAGCCAGTGCTCTGAGCATTAGGCTATTCCTCCATGTTACTCATCTTCTTGTCTGTGTTCATATATCAGAGGTGCTCTCACAGGCCAATGCAGAAAGCCAGTGTTAAAGCCGTGCAGTAAACGTATGCGCACGGTTTACTAGCATGAGTACCACAAAAGTTGTGCTCTAATATGCAATAAACAAAATGCATGCAAATGAGATATGCGCAAAACCTCTGTGCTAAATGTGTGTCAGGCAAGCACAGAAAGCTTGTGTGCTAGAAGGAATGCCAGACACATAATCAGAAAGATTATGGGCTAGCATCAACATATCTAAAGTGAACTTTAAAATAACAATTGTTTATCTGAATGGCAGTGGGGAACGTTATGTGCTTAACATTAGTGCTTGAAAGAGTGGTTTATGGAGGGTGGCTATTCATTTTGTTGGCACAGTAAGGATGGATCCCATGTGGCCACAAAGAAATCAGAAACATCTCTCTCCTACATGCTGATGTGTTTTCTCCTATATGCCCCAAAGCTTTCTTTTCCTACATGCACCGAAGTTTCCTTGTCCTACACACGTCAAAGTTTTACTTCACCTCTGACCAGGCGTTTAAACAATGGTGCCGTTCTTTATCTTTATTGGGATTGATATACCACGTCTTCACATGAGCAGCAGGGTGGTTTACAAATCATAAAAGTAATTTAAACAGAGTGGAAACAGAAAGGAACGCCATGATCTGACAGGAAAGATATCACAGTCATACAGAGAAGGCAAAGGAGGCAGGGATGAGATAGAAAGGAGAGAAGGGGACAAGAGGCATAAGGGCTATATGCACGGTGATGGAAGGTCAAAGGCTAGCTGAAATAAATGGGTTTTGAACTTGGAATTAAATTTAGGAAAGGACAGTTCAAGACAGAGGTCCAAAGGGAGAGCATTCCAGAGTGCAGGTCCAAAGAAGAAGAAGGCAGAATTGCAGGTAGATTGTAAACAAGCTTGTGAGACTGAGGGAAGGTGCAGGCGGTTAGCGTGAATAAACTGGAGGACATGGGGCAGGGAATGGAGATAGAGAATGTCAGAGATAAACAGGGATACTAGTGTGCAAAGCCTTGTGAACCAGAATGAGCAGCTTATACAGTATTTGGAACCCGTTTTGGACCAGCGTATGTTTTACATACATAAGGTTTCCATACTTACTACTCAACTGTTTACTAATTAATGGTTATAAATTCAATGGAACTATGTTTAGCTATTATCGTTATGTCAAAAAGCGTTATATACAGATTTTTTTATCTGAGATCTAGTTAGTTTAATAGGTATTCGAAGTTTGCTGATTTTGACGGTACTAGTGGCTCAACATAAAAAGATCACAAAAAATAGTAAGTAGCTTATAATGCTGTAATAGCTACTATTTTGCAAATAAAAATATTTGTAGACTTTAGAAAATAGGTTTAGATAACTGGCGCGCTGATGTGTGATAGAGGCGTGGAAAGGCATTTCGAGGGCGGAGGAAGGCTCCCGAGGGGCGGGGGGACGGGGTCAATGGGTGGAGAGTGGGAGGAGAGAGGCTCCCCGCACAGGAGCGCGGCTGAATTTCGGTCCAAAAACTACCGCGAGTGAAAACCTCGCGTTACAGCCGATTTAAAGGGAAGAGAAACCATTTCCGTCAGCAATGTACAGCAAAACCGGGGAAACCTGCAAAACGTGAGCAGTGTGATACATGTGCACAGAACAAAATAGCAAATAAAACATGAAAATGACCACAACAAACGTCTAAAAAATTATAATCCAACTGATTTTTGGATGGGTCTACACTCCGTAGACTCTCAAAAATCACTGCATTTTATTAGAGCTTTCCTGGGAGTGTTTTTTATGTTGCCCATTGATATCACTGTTGCCCAGCTTGGTTTTTGTTTTTTTCCCCTTTTTTGGAGGTCATTTTTGAGGTTTATTTGCACCTTTGTCCCCATACAAGGTAAAAGAGCCCACAGTAAAACTGTGCAGAGCAGGGTGTCTGACTCGTGCGGCCAGGTTTCCGATCTCCAGAGACTGTCTCTGTGGCCACAGTGTGGTGCAGCAGACACAGCTAGTGCCTGTAGGACCAGAGGGTCACAGGTTCAAATCCCAACTGGGGCTCCTGCCAACCCAGTCCCCATAGTTTTACCCACCACTAAACAGTGATAGTACAGACACTCCTTTATTGCAGAGAACATAAGCATGGTTCCAACACCTATATTTTACCCTACACCACACACAAACCATAACAATGGGCATTACCTACAGCCAAGTCCCCCAAATTCAGTCCTGGAGTGCCACAACTCAATCAGGTCATATGCTTTTTTCCCAGATAGGGACATGTCTGCATGTTGTCGGAAGGGTACAGGTGGTGGAGGGGGCAGTGGCTGCAAACCACAGCAGACAGTGGCCTAGGCCTGCGCAGGCTGGCACGTCCACCGCAACAGACAGGCTCTGTCGGATGTACAGTCATGAACTCCCCAGGGAACAAAGCATATCTGTGGCAACATGGTGGTGCAGTGCACACAGACAGTGTGTGCAGAAACAGAAGGTCACAGGTTCAAAGCCCAGCTGGGGCTACTGCCAATCCAGTCCACATATTTTTCCTACAACTAAACCGTGATAGTAAGGACAAACCTTTATTGCTGAGAACATACGCATGGTTCATACGCCTATATTTTACCACACCAAACACAGACACCATAAACAGCCACATTACCTAGAGTCTCCCAAATGCAGTCCTGGAGGGCCCCACACCATTCAGGATCCATGCTGCCCCTAATAAAGATGCCTGTGCTGCATATCTATGCACCACCCCCATGGTATGCTGATGTAGCTCATGCATATTTATGAGGGACAGCATGAAAACCCGAACAGTGGTTTGAACACCAGGACTGGAGTTGGGACACTCTGCCGTAAAGCAGCAGCCAACAGGGCCAGACACACCCACACACACACCCACAGGCCCCATTGGCCAATGCCTCCTGGAGAGGCAGGACATTGGGCCCTGCCTGTATCTCCCAATACTAGCAGTTGCATACCTTAGCAATGCCACCCTACACCTGGGTATATGGTACACAGCTATCAAACGTTGCCCATGATAACTGGCAGATATCAATTCCTACGTTAAGCACATTTTGCTCATTGATCTCCACCATAACAATCATTGTGATGTCTGCGGTGTGCGCTGCAGGTCTGGTCTCTGACAGTGTTTACCACCCTGGGGAGTGACCCCCAACAGTATTGCGTACCATATCCATGCCTGTACTGTGCCCAGGACTGGTGTGGTGGGTATGGCTGCTGGACTCCTCTATAGTAGCACAATGCTGGCATAGGTGTGGGGGTGGCTGCAAACACCTTCCACAGCCCACACTGCCAGCAATGTTGCCAGTATTGGGCTGCCAATGTGCATAATGAGGAGCAAGGTACCATGGGTATAGGCCGGACAGGGTGGCCTGGCCAGGGTGCATCTGCACAGGGCATAGGGCACTGACTGGGACATTTTAGTGCCCGGCCACCACCTACACAGATAGGGTGACCTCAGTATGTCCTGCTGAGAGATCACTCTCACCCTGACTGTGCAGTGACCACAGCATGGCTAGGCACCCCCGTAGTGCTATATAGTATTTCTTTCATGTGATAGATATGGGTTTCCTTTTGGGGCTCAGTCACTGCTTTATCTGCTTACTGACATCCCAGTTCTTGGTGCATACATCTCCACTGGGAGCATGGACTAATTAGCACACTGTTTGCAACTGGTATGTGTCTTGATGGAGCGGCTTGTAGGGTGCAGTGGCTGATGACTTGCTGCAGGACATTATCAGATAGTGGTGGGGTGCAGCTTACCATATCCAGGCCTAATGTCTGTCTGCTATTGTGTTATGGATGTGTATAGAGCTGCAGTGACTGCCCTGTGGGGTGTCTGTTCCTCAGCAGGACTGGGGTTGATGGTCCCCTCTACTGCCACCTTTGCAGGGAGGTAGAATGTGGATTTATTGATGGGAGACCCTGTTTGCCACCCTCAGCCCTGGAGGAGGGGGGTGGTGTGGGTGGTGCATGGCCCACCTAGGGGTCCATGGGGGCTACACCTGAATGAAACAGACAGAGACATCCAAAGTGTTTGTGCAGAAACTACCTATCTCACACATTAACACTGCTTTGGACCTCCAGTATGGCCTCTTTCAGCCATGGAAGGTGTTGTGGACCTGGTCCTGGGCGCCTCATTGCACCCTCAGGGTGAGCACAGTACCCGCACAATGTGACGGTGTGTAGCTACTCTGTGCCAGTAAAACACACGGTCAGTACCCCCTACCAGGCCGAGGTGCTGTGTGGGTGCACATGGTCACTTCCCCCTACCAGGCCGAGGTGCTGTGGGGGTGCATTGCCCATCTTGTGTTTATCTGTGGACAGCTGATTTGCATGTGCAGTGCATCATGGGTATGGGTGGGCTAACCCTATCCTGGTGACCACAGCAGACTCTGTGTGGTGACGTGCAGGCTCTCTGTAGCCAGCCAGGGGCTTACTAGCAGCTATAGAGCTGTAGCCCAATGGTTACTTCACTGCCTGTGAAGCCAGAGGTCATGGGTTCAAACCCATAGTGGGGTTATTTGATAGGGTTGTCCAATGCATTATCTTTTTTTAATGTACATATTTTGATGCCAGCAAAAACACCCTCAGCGTACTGTACCCATAAGGTGCCTCTGAGGGAGCTTTATAGGGCGCCCTATAGGGCACCTTATGGTTCACGTCCATATAAGGTGCACTATACATTATCCTGTGGCGCAACTTATAGGGTGCCCTATAGGGGACATTTTAGGGTGCTGTGGCGGACAGTGCAATTTATATTGTGCCCTATGGAGTGCCTTTTAGGGTGCCTTATACGGCACCCTCATTTACGGCACGTGAGGGCGTGTTTGCTGGCAGCAATTAATAAAATAAAAATAAGTGCTGCAGGAACAAATATGTACAATGCAAAGCTGATGCCACAGCCAGCCTTATGTATTAGGCACACTGGGGAGCAAACTCATGACCCCTGTATCAGCAGTCAGTGCCTTAACCATTGTGCTCCACTGCTGCTCCTCCTTGCTTGTCAGTGCACCTACTTATGCTTTTCGTTCCTTAAACTGCACAGTGCTGCCATAACAAACAGTACTCTGACCTTGCGGTACCTCATACGGCACCCTCTAAAGCGCCCTATACGCAACATTCTAGGGTGCCTTGGCTGACAGTGCACTTTAAAATGTGCCTTATAGGGCGCCTTATGTTAACACGCTTTGAGAGTGCGTTTGCTAGTAGTGATAATTCAAAACAAAAAAAAATGCCTCCTAAACCACTCATCCCCATAATATGTAATGCCTCAGCCAGCCTTGTTCAGTGGACACTTTGGGGAATCAAAGCCCTGTTCCCTGCACCATTGGTCAGTGTCTTAACCATTGTGCTGTGGCTCTGCTCCTGTAGTTGCACATCAGCGCGCCGCCTTATGCCACCCAATATTGATCTTCCTCCTAAAACAATAGCGCAATGCCTTATGCTACCCAATAGTAACATGGCTCCTAAAGTAATGCCTCAGCCATCTGTCTTCATTGGGGACTGTGAGGAATTGAACCCCTGATCCCTGCACCATTGGTAGGTGCTTTAACCATTGTGCTGTGGCTCTGCTTTTCTGTGTGCACATCAGCGAGCCACTTATACCGCCCAGTATTATAATGCCTCCATAAACAGGGCGCCGCCTTATGCTGCCCAGTATTAATATGCCACCAAGAACATTAGCGCGCCGCCTTATGCTGCCCAGTATTTATGTGCCTCATAAATTAATGTCTCAGCCAGCCTTGTTCATTGGGCACTGTGGGGGATTGAACCCCTGATCTCTGCACCATTGGTCAGGGTCTTAACCATTGTGCTGTGGCTCTGCTCTTTGGCTTGCTCAACAGCGCGCCGCCTTATGCCTCTCCTTATTTAAATGCCTCCTAAAAAGTTAGCGCGCCGCCTTATGTCCATCAGCGTGCCGCCTTATGCCGCCCATTATTTAACTGCCTCCTAAAATGATGTCTCAGCCAGCCTTGTTCATTGAGCACTGTGGGGGATTGAAACCCTGATCCCTGCACCATTGGCAAGTGCCTTAACCATTGTGCTGTGGCTCTGCTCTGCTGTGTATACATCAGCGCGCCACTTATGCCTCCCGCGCAGCTATCTGATGCGCTAATGTGCGGGGCGCACAAGGGCGCCGTGCACCTTAGCGCATATGTCAATCACGGCTTTTCTTTTTCAGGACAGAACGCCCACTCCTTATATGGCATCCGCTCACTACCGCGGCCCGCACTTTACCGGGGTTTTAGTAAACATACCCCTTAGTGTCAGAGTTATTGGTGCATATATCAGCCTTGTGTGTTTTTCATACGCTGGGCTAATATGTTTTTGAAACTAATTGCTGTAAAGCATTCTGTTCTAGGTGTTTCAATGGTGCAATATCGATGCACTGCATCAGAAGTGTTTTCATGTGTATCATATTCCGCCGTCAGAATGGACTGTTGCCAAACTATATTATATCATAATAAAGTGTTTTAAATGAAAACTGCAGTTTCAATAGTATCATACAGTATGTTTATGTCAATAAATATTGGAACTGAATCCTATCTTTTCTGAAGACGGACAATATACTATATTGGACCAGTGTATGAAAACATACACTATGTGAAACTTCTATTTTCTGCAAAGTTTTAATATTTTTTATTATTGCTGATATTTCATAGTTGTTTGAGTGTAACAAATCTAATAAATCATCCAGAACAGAGAAAGAATATGCAAGCTGTCCAAAACGGGTTAAGTGGGAGCCAGTGAAGCTGTATAAGGAGAGGAGTAATGTGATCGGTGTGAGATGTGTGTATAAGAATCCGCGCAGCGGTGTTCTCTATGAGCTGGAGGCAGTGATGCTAATATTGAGGGAGGCAGAAAAGGGCAAACGGCATGGATTTGTCTTTCGGTCTCTTGTACACTTTGTGCCTCTGGATGGAATAGCAAATGACCTCATTACCATGTCATTTGAATATGCACAGCTCATTATAATGTAAGTTTAATAGATGCTATACAGCCATTTGTGCACAAGTAGTGCACCAATCCCTTCTTTGCAGGTGGCACAGTGGTAAGTGAGAAAGGAACTAGAAGGGGGACTAGAGTCTCATGGAAAAAGGAAACGTTTGGAGAGTGAGCACAGTTTTGAATACTGATAGTGTTAGAGAATGTGTATGGATATGGTGAGACAGTCAAGGTTGGATCCTGAAGAAAAGTCTGTTTGCAAAACTTGACATGTCAAATGAGAGTTAATTGTGTCTGAAAGTTTTTAACTTAGCATATGATGTACAGAATAACAAAGTTTAAGGCAAAAGTATGATACAATAGGATATGGCAATCAATCGGGGCAGCAGCAAAGAACGGAAAAGGTGAGCTCCTCTCTCGTTCCCTGTGCTGGACCAATTGGACAGCTGCCATTGCTGTTGAAAACTACAGTGGGCTCAGGACCAACTCCTATACATCGGCTGATTGATCAGGGCAGCAGCAAGGAGTGGGAGAGGTGAGCTCCTCTTTCACTCCCCATGCCAGACCAATCAGACAGTCGCCATTGCCCTTGAAAACTATAATGGGCTCAGGCATGCCCGTGTCTGGCGGGCCCAGACCTTTTGAATGGCCCTTAGGCAAGGACCGAGGAGAGGATGCAAACAGCACACACAAGACAATGAAATAACCAACTGGGACTCACAAGAAATGACTAAGAAGGGCAACAGAATACAGCCTTCAAACAATAGACAAGCACCAAGGGACGTAGCAAGGTGAGTCAAGGATCAACTAATCAAACAAGCTGTCACTGACAACATAGAATACTACCAAAGAACGCTACTGAGACCTCCATCAGTGTAACGGCTCACAATTAATAACTCCCCCTTCCCCTATCCCCCATCCCCCATCCACCGGACCAGACATAGTATCAAGCTCTGCCAACAAACCCAAACACTGCCACTACACAGAGAAGCCCAAGTTTTCAGTTCTGGTCACCAGAGAAGAACAAAATGGCTCCAATAATTTCTCAAATGCTTATCCTACATATCCTTGTTCTCACTCAGAAAGAATAACTAATACTGCCATAATTCCGACTGGAATAATTCCAATAGTACACAATCAAAAGAACCTCTGCATATACCTAAGAGGCAACCGAGACTAATAAAAATCATTAGATCACCCTGCCCAGCTGACCAACAAAATCACAGTCATCCACCCAAATACATGAGATGAGCTATGGTGAACGCACACTCGGTATGCAAGAAGATACATCTTATTAATGACTACATCAATGACAACAAGTTGGACATTATGTCTGGTTCACTGAAACAGATCAGGTGCTCACAAACCAGCTCATCACATCACTCACACAACTGCCCATTGATAAATAAGAGAGGTGGAGGGATATTTGTCCTCACCAGTAAATACCTATAGTTCCAGGTTTCCACATCCTTAACAAAAGACACCCCAAATGCGCTACTGATCCAAAATGACCTTCTAGTCCCACAGGTGCTCCTTGTGGTCTTGGGCAAGCCACTTAACCCTCCATTGCACATGTTCCCTGTAAGTATTAGTGTATGTGTCTCATATCCCTTGTGTTAAATGTATCCCCCAACTGTGTTGTGACCACTTTGATTGAAGGATAAGGTGGTATACAAAACTGTCTAAATAAAATAAATAAATAAATCCATATGCTTAGTTTATATAGTGACATAGTAACATAGTATATGATGGCAGATGAAGATCAGTATGGTCTATCTAGTCTGCCCAGCAAGGCAGCAAAAGTAGGTGCACCTGCCCTTCCATGCAGGTCACCCCTCTCCATGCCTTTGTTTAGGGGTATTGCCACCACTCCATGTAGGTCACCCCTGAGATATAAGAGATAGTTATGTTTATTTTGATTTTATCCTGTTGCTCTACAGATCACCAACTTCAACAGCTGACAACCTAGTTTCATTAATAGAGCTTGCTTGCTTCCAAACAGCAACGGACAAACCATTCATCCTGTTAGGAGACCTAAAAATAAATTCAGCAGCCACAAACCAAGTCACATCCTTCCTCAAAGCAATAAATGCATCGGACCTATCACAAATTATAAGCTCTCCCACACACAAAGAAGAAAACATCTTGGACATGATATTCACACCTAAACAGATGACCGCTCAGAACATCTGGACCACCCCATTATCAGGGTCCAACCACCACATAATTTCATTCAATCTCCCACTGACCAAGACCAACCACAATACCAAGTCTACGCAGATTCTGAGATTTCAACAAGGAAGCTCTCCTTGAACACATCACCCCCTCTAATAGAATCCCCCCCAATGGATCTCACAAAACTTATAGACGATAGGAATAATCTGATATCTACATTTGCAATACTCCCGCCAAAATGAACATCAAGTCGAAACTCCACAGCGCCCTGGTTCTCAAAAGATGTAAAAGATGCAAAACTCAAACTTTGACAACTGGAGCGCAGATGGCGCAGAACACAAGACCCTGAACATCAAAGAGAATATTCTACTAAGCAAGCAGACTACAATAAACTGGTAAATCAGAGGAAACAAGAATACCACAGTAGCCTCATTTTCAAATCCCTCAACCGGCCTAGAGAACTGTTTGATATCACCAAATCACTCATACAAGCCCCACCTGTTTCGAAAGGCGCAAGCTTGAGCTTACAGGATTACACCTCCTACCTTCTGAATAAATTCCCCCGGGCTAAGGAAACAATAGCACTAGATCAACTAACAACAAACACAGCCAGCAGCTCACCAAAATGAATCTTGTTCAACTCGATATCAGAAAATCAACTGGATCATATGCTGTCCATAATGGACACCACTACATCACTATTAGACCCATGTCCAACTGCATGGATCAAAATGACCAAGAAAGAGCTAGCCTCACCACTGCTCAAAATTCTTCTCTTACCTAAGGGCTGATGCTAACTAACCTGAAGACCTCCTCAGTCAGACCTACTCTGAAGAATGTTACAGCTGCCCCTGATCTACCCACATCCTACAGACCCATTTCAAGTATCCCTCTCTTAGCTAAAATAATAGAGAAGGCTGTCCAGCTGCAGCTCCAGAACTTTGTAGATTCACATGCACTCCATGATGACCAACACCACGGGTTCTGACAACATTATGGTACCAAAACACTACTCACTACCCTCCTTGACATCTTGCTAAAAGGAATTGAAAGATCCAAATTGGATTTCAACCTCATTTTCATTGATATATCAGTGGCATTTGACTCCGTAAATCATAGAAGACTCCTTGATAGCCTCATAGAAATTGGAGTAAATGGGATACCCTTAAGATGGTTCCACTCTTATTTATCTGACTACATCCAGCAGGTCAAATTGTGAAACGAGACCTCAAAGCCCTTTCAAGTACACAAAGGATTACCTCAAGAATCAGTCCTCTTAGCCCTATTATTTAACCTATACATCCAGTCCATATGTCACATCCTCCGGAAGCACAACATAATGTATGCAGATGACATTATGTTTATATATCTATATCTATATCTATATATATATATATATATATATATATATACTCCATTCACAACAAAGACCATAGACTTCTCCACCATCCTATCATGTCTCAACGAAATGATGCACTGGTTACAGGAACATTCACTTACATTAAATATTAGCAAAACCGAGGCACTAGTCGTTAACAGAGATTCCAACAGAGAAAATCAAATTCAGCACCTATGATAACCCCATCAGGTCTGAAGTCAAATACCTAGGTGTGACCCTAGACCAGAAACTGAATTTCCAAACCCATATTAAGAAAACAACTGCGGCGACTTACCAAAGAATAAAGATCCTTCACAACCTCCGCCCATTACTGGACCATCTATTCCACACTGTTTGCCAGACAATCAACTCTCCTATGTTGGATTACTGTAACTCTATACTTCAAGGTCTACCAAAATGTACACTCTTCCCACTTCAAATAGCTCAAAACGCTGCAGCCTGCATGATCACATGGACATCTAGTCAAGAGCAAATTGCCCCGGTACTAAAAGAACTACATCCAAACATGCAAAAAATACAAATCAAATACAAATACAAATCAAATCAATCATGAACACCTTCAAGGGTACGATAGAGTGATAGAAGTGAAGGTGAAAGCATCGGATTTTCTTGGCATGTGACTGGAAGTAGATTGCCAGGCCTTTGAAGATAAGTCAAAAATCTATAATGTGGCAGTTTTTGTAAGTAAAAGGAAGTGCTGCAAACATTTATGGGCAGTCCGGCGGCGGAGCAGTCCGGGGCAGTTATGGGTGACCACTCAAGTTTGCAGAACTTGTTATTGTACAACTGTGTGATGCGTTTTTCCTTTTCACTTGCACTGCACAGAGTAAGGAGACAAAGTGCCGAAGAAGGATTTCCATGTTGTATCCTCTGGCTAGGAACACAGGATCAGCAACAGTAAGCATGCACAGATGTCATGCTAACTATGCAAAATGATGCGCTGTTTCTGCATTGGCTCCTCAGTGAATGGATTTGGCTGAAATGTAGTACTGCAGCAGAATGCCTTATTGAGATTTCAGTTCTCCTAATAAATATCATTCATATCTGGCCTCGGAGAGGCCTTCTATAAAAACTGCAGGAAATCAGGAGCTGCTTTTCTGCCAAGGAGTATATAATAAGCGGGTTAGATGTGTAATAAATGAAATGAAATTTGCAGGAGTAGACATGCACATTTATGTCTCTCTTCAAAGCATGCATTTTTCAACTTGTTAGGCTATATGGTTTTAGTTTATTACACAAGCAAACTTTCATTCAATTGCCTCCAGACCAAATTTTCTGTCTTCTTTATTTCCATTTAAAAATTTATAATTAATTTAAAAGTCCCTATGATCACTTTTTAACCACTGATAACACCTGTAGATTGTAGTTTGTTAGCACATCATACTAGCGCAAGTCTCAATACTATTGATTAGCAGTGGTTAGTATTTCTGTATAATTGCTTCAGTAGATAAGAATAAATATTTGAACTCTCATATATTAGAATGTGCAATATATATATTTGTTATACAATATAAAATATGTGCATGTAATCTGCATATTCTAAACATGGGGGCTCTTTTACTAATGTGTACCAGTTACTACATGAATTAGCATGCGGCAATTATTAGAATACGGCCCCATTACCATCTTAGCATGACAATTACTGCATATCATTTTATGTGGCGGGAAATGGACAGGTTATGGATAGGAACTGCGTCTTTCAGTTAGTGCATGACAACTTACTGTGCTGTAAGTGCCACTATTGCAGATTATATGGATGCATTTACTCGCACTCTCTGCAGCTACACTTACTGCTCAATAAAGATGTTTTCTGTGCAGGAACTGTATGGGAACATTCTTGGAATTTCCCCAACAGATATCGCACAGGTTTTGTATTTACCATACTGTAATTTGGGCACTTACTGTGCAGTAAGTGCCAAAGTTTACCACACTATGGTAAAAGGCCCCCCAGAGTTGTGGAAAATGGCATTCATCCAATAAAACTGATGTGAATATTTCCACTTTATTGCATAAGAATCCAAGCTAATAATCTGACAGTAACACAGAGTTCCAATGAGAAAGAAAGAAAGGCTGCTTGCCTGTAACAATCGTTCTTCATGGATAGTAGGATAAATCGGTTTCATAAATGGGTGACGTCACCCTGACAGCACCAGGCCAGACTTGCTCTCCCAGAGTCCAGAAGAGTCTAGAAAACTTTTCTGGGCATGTGCGAGTGAACCCCTCCTGTGTGCCCATTGCTCCACACCCTCACTCTCTCCCAGAGCCTAGGTGACCTCTGACGAGAATCACAGTAGCTACAATTAATAAGGGAGACAGGAGTGACTGTGTGGCTGATTTATCCTGCTGTCCATGGAGAATGATCATTACAGGTAAGCAACCTTTCTTTTTCCATGAACAAGCAGGATATAAATCAGCCCCACAGATGAGTGAATCCGAGCTGAGAGTGCAAGGGTCAAGATGTTCGGCTTATCACATACTCCCTGCACCCAGGAAACCATGCTGTGGTGGGTTGAACCTTATATTCAAGGAATACCTGGAAGGATGGTCACTGAGGTTTGACCTCCTCAGAGGTGCATCAGTACATTGACCATGCCCATAGCACATATGTGATCTAGGTGAGGGGAATGGAACAAGTAGAGTCACTGTGGGTGCAACCTGATTTGTGAGTTCAGGGTGACTGCAGGCAGGCAGGGAAAGGAGGGCTGCCCTTTTTCTTATTTTCCCTCTCCCTTATCCCCAGAAGGGGGAGAGGTTCTTGGGTTGATATGGAGGAGAGATGTCCCACAGGCTGAGATGAAAGACCAAGACTGGTTTGGTGCGTAGCCTTCTGTTATACTTTGAGTGTGATGCTCTTCCCCCCTCCCCCCACCATTGCTTCCCATCATTTCATTTCTTGTTTCTCCTCTTTTTCCCCCCTGCTGTTACAATAGGTCCCTGTGCATGTGGACTGCGGGCTGTAGTTCCTGACGTCTTTTTTTGGAGGTGGGAGTGCATGGACTGGGAGCGGTAGTCCATGCAGAGGATATTCATCACATACTCTATTTGGCGAAGGGGGGGGGGTCTCCACAAGGAGGGCTAGGAAACATATTGAAATGTTTGCCACTGACCTGGTGTAACAGGGGCAAGGAAATGGAGGGAGGATTGTAAAATATATGCTGGATTTTGGGTGCAAAGTGTCCCCTTACAAGTGGGTATGATATAATGTAGTCCAAACAAACAGCACGTGGAAGTCTTGGAGACTTAGGTGAAGCAAAGCCTGGACCAACATATTTGCACAAGGCATTATCACCCATGTTAAATTAAGGCATCCCGTTGGATGGGGAATCAAGATAGCAGCAGGGTTGGCAGGTCATAGGGTAGTATTGCCATCAGCTGGTCAAATGCTGAGAAATGTGCATAGTGCCAAGAGGTTGCAGAGCACTTCTGGCCAAATGCTTCAAATTGTAAAACATATGGAGACTGTGGATGGAGGCCCCCTAGAGGGCACTGGTAGTGGTGTCCATGACAGTGATCTGCAAGATTGCTCTGAGAAGATGGGAATCAAGATAACTGAGCTGGAGGAGTCGGCTCTGGTCATACTCAAAGCCTATGCATTGAAGTGACAGTGCATCTGGATGCTGAATTCGTTGAATTGTGAAGGTATGGGAATGAGCAGTGCTTAGTTTCCAGAGGTCTGGATGGAAGGATGATTTCTGGTCGGGAGTTCTAACCATTGGAGAAATGCACATTGTTCAGAGCAGGGTATCTCTATGGGTAAAGCAATCGTGCCTACTATCTGCAAGCCTTGGACCGAATACAGCGGTCATGTGAAGAATGTGTGCCAGCACCGATGCTGATGGATGTCCCTTCTGCTTTTTTTTTTTTTGAAAGAGAAGCTACAGCTGTCTGACCTCTGGGTCGCTCGATCTCTGACACAATGGAGCATTTACCCATAAGAGATTTGGCGAGCACTCCTTTCCACAGAGAGAAACAAACAGTGGTATGGGGGCAGTTCCATGCTGCACAGCTCAGCTGGGGAGAACTAGGTCTGTGATTGATTCATCCTCAATGAGCTGTATGAGTGCTACCAGTCTGGTTGATTATGATGGACAGTAGGAGTACATAGTACATCCTTATTCATTTAGTTATTAGGTTATTTTATTTATGGATTTTATTTTTATTATTATTAATTTTTTTCCCATGCTTGTGGATAGCATGCTTTCAAACTGAGCCCTGCTCCAAACTTAGAAGTAAGAGCTAGCAATATGAATTCAGTTCCTCCTACACTTACTTCTGCTGTTGTGTTATTGATGGATTTGCCTCCCTAGTTAATGAATCAAGAAGGAGGTACACACAAGGCTGTCCTCAGGGGGGGGGGGTCCTCGCTGATCAACTCGAGTGGGAAGTCAGGGCGGGGTAGAGTAGAGAGCAGATCCCAATTCTAAGTGAAGGCGTCTTGTGGAGAGACCAGAGTCAGTGTACAGCTACTGCTCTACCGTTCAATGAGCCTCCTGAGTTGGGAAGGGGAGGACCGACTGATAAAGGGGGTGATGGAGTGAGTCCACTTCCTCTGGGAGATAAGTGGATTTCTGTCATTTCTACTGTGTTGGAGTTGTATTACCTGGGCAGACAGTGGGTTGGGAGGGACCTTTTTCATGGGTGAGAGCGACGTGCGCCTGCCTATTTATCATTTGTTATGGTATTGATTGCATTTTGTTTATTTATTTTTTATTTCCAAGGCCATCCTTGCTATGGGGGGGGGGGGGGGTGGTAGAGGGAAGGGAGAGGATGCTAAGGTGATATCACAGAGATAAAAGATGGAACCATGGTGGAGCTTGGGTGACATGTTCAAAGGCCCTGGGACTTACGTTTGGCAATGTGTGGATATACCTACTGGAGTTCTGTGCACAAGATCTCAGATTTATGCAGGTTGATATTGAAACCTGGACTCCCTTAGCAGTGTGACCAGAAGTAGATTGTGAGGCCTTCCTTCTGAGGCAATGGAGGGTTAAGTGACTTGCCCAAGGTTACAAAGAGGGCTAGTGGGAGTTGAACCCTAGCCTCTTTGTTACCAAGCCAGTCCTCTAACCATTATGGTGCTCTTCCACACCTCTTTGCTGCCTTTTGATCCAAGCAAGTGGAGCCTCATTGGTGGAGACCTTTGGCACAGATGCTGGAAACTGTGGCCGCAGGAATAGGTTTTGCGTGGGACTGCACATAGCCCTGCAATGGTTCTGCTCGTGGAACAGAGGGCAGAGTGCAGAGGAGAAAAAAGAATGAGAGAAGCTCTCTGAGTCTTGGATCAGATGCATTAGCAGAAAGCGCTCTTAGAGGTCATGGGGGTATGGAGGAAACCCCTGTGTGGCCTGTGGCAGTGGCTCAGAGTGTGTTGCCTTTCTTCACTAGATTATAAGCTCTTATGAATCAATACCATCTCTTACATGTGTCTGAACAGCACTGTGTGCACCTTGTAGTACTACCCAATGATAAGTAATAGTAACTCGTAAAATCTTCAACTAATATTACTTTGACGGCTACCTGGAATGCAAGCTCTGAAATGGTGGTCAAGCTATGAGGGTGTGTGGTCCCCCTCGTGGGGCCCTTGAAATCCTGCAATTAGCTTTTAAAAGAGTTGAGAGGCCCAAAGTATTGGGCTGCCATCTTTGGAGGTTTAGCTGGTGCCCTACCCCCCAGTCCACAACAGTGCTTCACATGTGCAAGTCCCCGAAGCATGCTCATTGGTGATGACGTACTCCAATCATCCTCCCTCAGGAGCCATTTTTCTCCAGAGATCAGGGAGCTGAGAAGAAAAAGGAATGGGATGAGTTTGTTCGTCTTACAAAGAAGTGTATAAGAGAAGAAATGCATGCCTTGTCACTTCTTGAATATTGTAGAAGCAAGATGATTTCAAGGGGCCTACATATTAATAAGGCACTAGGTATGTTTACAGAAGATGAAGATTTTATAAAAAAATTGGACTGCTATTTTAAATAAGTGTTTGTTGGATCTTTTGATTTTCCTTATTAACATTTCTAAATGCAAGACAGAAGAGATCCAAAAAGACATAGATGTTAAGAAGGACTCTCAGAGAAGATGATTCACAATTTGAGAGTCATAAGAAGGATCTGGATAAGAATTTAGTGGTGTGTCTCCTTTTTGTGAAAAGAAATCAATGATTTTCAATTTTCTAAAAAATTTGTGTAAGTTCACACATGTAGTAAAAGGGTCATATCTGGTTGAGGGAACAAAGAAAAGACCTTTGTTGAGCACTCATGTTTCAGTTTCACTCAACTCATAATCAGAAAGGTTAATCACACCACTACCTTTTCGTTAAAGGAGGTTCTCCTGTTGCTTCCTCCTCTCCTTCTCCCTCTCCCCCGATCTTTCTGTGGATAATAAGACCTGTGCAATTCCAGAGTCCTTTGCTGCCCCATTTTTGCCTGTTCCTGCCACCCTTCCATAGTTGATCCATACAAAAACACTGGCTAGCACATCTTGTTCAGAGGAGAACAGGGTGACTTCAAACTGGTCATCCACTTGACTGCAGCTCCTCTTTCTGGCCTGTTCTAGACCAGACTCCTCTAGTTCCTGAGCTTATGACGAAAGGACTTGTTCCTAAAATTATTGTGTTTTTTGTCCCAGAGGTAGACAGACCTCCTCCTATAGTCATCTTCATCCCTCCAGTATTTATCAAGTTTCCTGTCCTTAATAAGCCTCTTGTAATCAGACCACGCTTTGATTACAAAATAATTTTTTCAACATCTATCTTCGAACAAAAGGATTCCCTTAACTGATTTTTCTAATTGCAATTCCATCATGTGATCTATGCAGTGATCTGCCCCTTTAATCTCCTCTATGTAGGAAAAACTAAGCGTAATGTACGCACCCGTATAATTGAACATCGCAGCTGCCTCAAGAGGAGAACTAAGGACAAGTCCCTCATAGCTCACTGGATCTCGGCACACCATGCCATAACTGATTTAAAATTCTGGAGGGGTGGTGATATAGAGATGATCCTTTTACAATTAGCACAGAAGTACATTTTTAACTTGGGCACTTTAACACCATCAAGCCTGAACTTGGACCAAGACTTTTCTATTTTTTTATAAAGCATGATTTTATCATCTTTTATGCGGGAGACCTTTGTGATCCCATTTTTAATGTGATGTTCTGTTTTTCCTTTTATATGCTTGCTCTCTTATGTGTGATTTTTGACTGTTTTTTTAATGTGTTTTTTACACCATTTCCTCTTTTCTCCTTCCTTTTTCTTCCCCTCCCCCTTTTCCCCTTCCCCACCTTCCCTTCCTTCACCCATCCTCCCAACCTCCTCTCCCTTCCCTCTTTTTCTTCCCCTTCCCCCTTTTTCCTCTTCCCCTATTTTCCCTTCTTTCCCCTCTTCCCCTCCCCCTCTTCCTTCCTGCTCTTTACTCTCCCCTTCCCCTCCCCCTCCCCTCCTTTTCACTATCTCTTACTCCCCTTTTCCTCCACTAGTTCTTTCCTCCCCTTCCATCTTTATTATTTATTTACATTTTATTTTTACCTTGGTTCTTAGCAAGCACTTATTATTGATTTTTATTTTTATTTTTTAGCTTTTTATTGCTTCTATTGTATCTTTTTTATGATACTATTATATTTATTTGTATTTTATTGTTTTTAGATGGATCCTGTCTGGGCTGTGTTTTTGATTTTAAACATACCTATTTTTTAATATGTACCATTTTTTTATTTCTTTTTACTTTCATTTTTAGCTCCATGAACGGTTTTAATATTGCTCTCTTTTAACATGCCTATTCTAATAATTATTTAAGGTCTTTGTCATTTTTATCTTTGTTTTATCCTTTCATTGATTACACAGGTACACTACCAAAAAACTGCCTCCAGTTTTGCAACTGATTCCTATAGATTTTGGGGTGCTGAATCCAGGAAAAATAGCCAAAATGTTCCATCACGTCACGTTTTCTTGCAAAATTAGATTTCTTACCCATATAAGGAATATTCACATAATTTCTTTTTAGCCGACTGCAGTTTATTTTCTTGGCCCAAAATAGAGGTTGTAATGGTTAACTAACTAGAAACACTCCCTCATGATATTTTAGAGTGTTTTGTATTCATTTTATACATTAACAGGACAATTGGGAGGCGGGGGGCTAAATCCAGTACTCGCGCTGGCGCATGTTCTTTCCTGTTCGTCTCGCCTCGTTCGCTCGCTCGCTCAAACACGGTGGTTGCGACATGAACGTTCCTGTCAAATTTCAGTTTCTTGCAAGTTCATTATTACCTTTTGTTTGCTCAGTCGTAATCCAGCTTTATTCCGAAGTGGTTCACTACAGTTGTAGTTTGCAGTGCTGTGTATTTGTGATGGCTCACAGAGCCAGAAGTTGCGTCAACTCTCCGGACAGTTTTTGTTTTATTTGTGGGGAATATACCGTGAAAAAGCGGCAGAGGAACATTTCTGCATTTATTAAAAAAGTATATTTCGCCTATTTCGGTTTGAAGTTAGGCGATCAAGACAAACCGTGGGCTCCTCACAAAGTGTGCAAGACATGTGAGGAAGATCTACGCTTATGGATGAAAGGTAAAAAACAAGCATTTCGTTTCGGAATACCTATGATGTGGCGTGAACAAAGAGACCACAGCAGTGACTGCTATTTTTGCTCTTGCATTGTGAAGGGATACAACTTAAAAAATAAGAACGTAATAAGTTACCCCAACCTTCCCTCAGCAATTAGGCCTATGCCTCATAGCAACGAAGTACCTGTGCCTGAACCACCAAAATCTTTGGATCATATTTGTGTGGACGGTTCTGATCATGATGAGACTCATCGGATGGCTTTTCCCGATGAGTCCAGTACTTCCGAGTTTGAAACTGAACCAGATCCGAAACCTGAACTTTTCTCTCAAGCTGAATTGAATGATTTAGTCCGGGATTTAGGACTCCCAAAAGATGCTGCCCAACTGCTAGGTTCTCGGCTTAAACAGAAAAATCTATTGTCACCAGGAACAACTTTTTATTGGTACCGCATCCGCGAGACACAATTTTTGAAGTATTTCAGCAAAGAGGAAGATTTGGTATTTTGCAACGATATATACGGAGTGATGGAAAAGTTTAAACTCAAGTATGATCCTGCTGAATGGCGGCTGTTCATTGATTCGTCAAAAGACAGCATAAAAGGTGTTCTTCTTCATAATGGCAACACATTCGCTTCAGTTCCTATTGCTCACTCTGTTATTCTCCAAGAAAAATACGAGAATTTGGCCCTGATTCTTCAGAAGATTCGTTATGATGAGCATAAGTGGATGATTTGTGGAGACTTTAAAATTCTATCCATGCTATTAGGGCAGCAATCCGGTTTCACCAAATATCCCTGCTTCCTTTGCTTGTGGGATAGCCGGGCCCGCGACCTACACTGGGGGAAAAAAGACTGGCCAATTCGGGAGTATTTGAGACCCGGTGAGAAAAATGTTCTTCATGAGAGCTTGGTACCTCGTGATAAAATTCTATTACCACCTCTCCACATTAAGTTGGGTCTCATTAAGCAATTCATCAAGTCCCTTCCAAAAGATGGTGAGTGCTTTCGGTACCTTTGTTCAAAGATCCCACGACTTTCTGAAGCAAAGCTAAAGGAAGGAGTGTTTGTTGGCCCTGATATAAGGAAACTCATTTCAGATGGAGCATTCGCTGAAACGATGTCTGAGAAGGAAAAAGAAGCCTGGGATTCCTTCAAGGATGTTGTTCTCAAATTCTTGGGGAACAGGCGGGATGAGAACTATAAGGATATTGTTGCCAGGATGCTCAATGCCTGTATGTGGCTGTTTTAAGTGCAGACAGTTTAAAAAATATTTTTTTAGTGTACCTGTGTTATTATCAATAGCTATTGATTGCTGGTGTCGTCCCCCGACGGCGCCGTGACGGAAGTGCTCTATAGCTCAGAACTTCTGAGCATGTGTGAGGTGGTCCCACCTCCCCAGCCCGCCCCTAGCCGGCCAGTTGGTAACTAGCTATGCCGTTGCGGCTAGGTGCGGTGCGCAGGCCACCCTCAAGAAGGGGAGGCGGGCGGGATGGTGTGGCTGACTTATCCTGCTGTCCACGGAGAACTCCGTTACAGGTAAGTAACTCTGTTTTCTCCTAGGACAAGCAGGATGTGTCAGCCACACCTGGTGTCTCCCGAGCTATTTTCATGCTGAGGGGAATGAGGGAGGCATGCGTAATTTCAAGGTTTATTGTGAACAACAGGTGAAGACAGTGCAACAACAACAGTGCAAGAACAGGCATAATTGTGCGAACTTGTGAACAGTGCAAACAACAATAGTGCAAGAACAAAGTGCAAGTGCCTAGACAGTGCAGCAACAGTGGAGGAGTAGCCTAGTGGTTGGGGCAAGGTACTTCAGGCCGGAAGGTCGGAGGTTCAAATCCCACTAGAGGACAGCAACCTTGGGCCGGAAGGACTGGGGTTTCTAGTCCCACAGATGCTCCTTGTGGTCTTGGGCAAGCCACTTAACCCTCCATTGCCCATGTTCCCTGTAAGTATTAGTGTATGTGTCTCATATCCCTGCGTGTTAAATGTATCCCCCAATTGTGTTGTGACCGCTTTGATTGAAGGATAAGGCGGTATACAAAACTGTCTAAATAAATAAATAAATAAATAAATAACTAGTGCAATGGTACTCTTCATCACAAGAAATCCGAATTTTACCCCACCACCTCATATAAAAGTGAGAGAAGCTGAACTCCAAACAAAGTCTACAATTCGATACTTAGGAGTTACTCTAGATCAACACTTGGACATGAAGCTTCACATATCCTACATTGTCAGAGCCGTATATTTCAAGATCCGGACACTCAAACACCTCAGATCTTTATTGGACCCAAGTGACTTCCGGACTGTATACCAAGCTCTTATCCTACCCCACTTTGATTTCGCCAACGACATTCTCCAAGGCCTCCCACAGTCTACTTTGAACCCCCTTCAGCTAACCATGAACGCCGCTGCTAGAGTTCTTTCTGGAGCATCGAGATTTGACCACATCACACCCATCTTAATTCAACTCCACTGGCTCCCAACACACGGAAGAATACTATTCAAGACTCTGACGCTTACTTTTAAAGCCATCAACGGCATAACCGCTTCACAACTAGTGGATCTAATTCAGCCCACCCCACCTAACAGATCCAGAAGATCCACATCAGCAAACACTCTAACTATCCCAAGTGCATCAACAAAATGCACACTAACAACGTCAAACAGGGCTTTCAGTCTTTATGCTCCCAAGTGTTGGAACATATTACCACCAGCAATCCGAGCCATCACCGATCTCACACAATTCAGGAAAGCACTAAAACATTACTTATTTATACAACATTACCAGATCAACCATACTCCACCATAGCCACATCTTCCTTCCAGAAACCTCTACATATTAGTCCCTATACTTAATATCTTTCTGTAGGTTCATAACCCACTATGCAAAGCTTACTGCTACATATGTAAATAGTTGATGTGCATGTTTCCCTAAGTTATCCAAGTTGTATTTCCTTGTTCTCTGTAAAACTAACGTTTGTTCATTATGTTTCACTGTTCCATGTAAACCGCGCTGATACTAAATAGTGCGGTATATAAGAAACTAAAATAAATAAATAAATAAATAAATAAATAAATAAATCATTCAATTCAGCTTGAGAGAAAAGTTCAGGTTTCGGATCTGGTTCAGTTTCAAACTCGGAAGTACTGGACTCATCGGGAAAAGCCATCTGATGAGTCTCATCATGATCAGAACCGTCCACACAAATATGATCCAAAGATTTTGGTGGTTCAGGCACAGGTACTTCGTTGCTATGAGGCATAGGCCTAATTGCTGAGGGAAGGTTGGGGTAACTTATTACGTTCTTATTTTTTAAGTTGTATCCCTTCACAATGCAAGAGCAAAAATAGCAGTCACTGCTGTGGTCTCTTTGTTCACGCCACATCATAGGTATTCCGAAACGAAATGCTTGTTTTTTACCTTTCATCCATAAGCGTAGATCTTCCTCACATGTCTTGCACACTTTGTGAGGAGCCCACGGTTTGTCTTGATCGCCTAACTTCAAACAGAAATAGGCGAAATATACTTTTTTAATAAATGCAGAAATGTTCCTCTGCCGCTTTTTCACGGTATATTCCCCACAAATAAAACAAAAACTGTCCGGAGAGTTGACGCAACCTCTGGCTCTGTGAGCCATCACAAATACACAGCACTGCAAACTACAACTGTAGTGAACCACTTCGGAATAAAGCTGGATTACGACTGAGCAAACAAAAGGTAATAATGAACTTGCAAGAAACTGAAATTTGACAGGAACGTTCATGTCGCAACCACCGTGTTTGAGCGAGCGAACGAGGCGAGGCGAACAGGAAAGAACATGCGCCAGCGCGAGTACTGGATTTAGCCCCCCGCCTCCCAATTGTCCTGTTAATGTATAAAATAAATACAAAACACTCTAAAATATCATGAGGGAGTGTTTCTAGTTAGTTAACCATTACAACCTCTATTTTGGGCCAAGAAAATAAACTGCAGTCGGCTAAAAAGAAATTATGTGAACATTCCTTATATGGGTAAGAAATCTAATTTTGCAAGAAAACGTGACGTGATGGAACAGTACCTGTGTAGTTTTCACCAGTCTTCCTTCCGCTCCCCTATCACCCCCCCCCCCCCACCACCACTACCACCACCTTCCCTCCCCTCTTGCTGTTTATTATTTTAGCAATTTCTAGGATAGATGTTTTGAAATGTGGTCTTTTTGGTCCCTGTGGTTGATTTTTCTGGAAGTGTTGATTGGCCTCCTGTACATATATATGTTCCTATAGCACATTTGCTCTTATACAATTTTACAGTATTTGTCTATTCAATTTTAATGATTTCTTTTTAGTTTGTGCGATCCAATGAGTACCTTTGTTTAGTTATAATATATATATATATATATAATCTACTTATCAACTTTACTAAAACAGATATTTTATTTATCACTAAAAATCAAACATATATACCCCCAAACACGATTACACTAGATACTCATGAAATTAATATAAAAAAAGAAGTAAAATATTTAGGTGTGATACTTGACAATAATCTAAATATGGATTCACATATAAAATATTTAACTAAAAATATACATTACAAACTCAAAACACTAAAACAACTAAGACCTTTGATTCTTCTACAAGATTTTATTAACATAATTCATGCTATTATTACCCCACATTTCGATTTTGCAAATACAATACTTAATGGTATTTCGAAACAAAATATTAAAAAGATACAAATAACTCAGAACTTAGCTGCTAGAACGATTATGAATATAAGCCCACTTGAACATATTACACCAATTTTAGCTGAACTTCATTGGCTACCAATTTACTCCCGAATCAAATATAAAATTCTTGTCACTACATTTAAACTTATAAATAAACTTGCACCATCTGCACTAAATACACTGATTAACATTGACATTGATAAACGATCTCAAAGGAGCAGAAACATAAATACTTTAACAATACCAAAAGATTTTACAAAAGCCAGAAAACAAACCAATAAGAGAGCTTTCTCACACTCTGCTCCAATACTCTGGAACAATTTACCTGACAACATTCGCCTACTGTCTGACATAAAAGAATTTAAAAAAAAATTAAAAACTCACTTATTTACATTACACTATAATACACTCCCAAAACAGAATTCTCAAAGGGATACAGGCTAACATTTATTTTTAATATTATATACCCTATTTTCAAAAATAAACGACACTAATACACTAATTTAACCATACTACACACTCATTTACATGATGATTAATAATTTAACTAGCAATGTATATATGTTCTAATATGTTATACTTGTAATGTTACAATTTTCCTTGTAATTTATAATTATCTGTTCTATGTAAAATGTCCTGGTATATCTCATACCAATTAACCTACTGTTACATGTAAACCGCACTTGAAACATGGGAAAGAGCGGTATATAAATAACTGTTAAATAAATAAATAAATATATATATATATATAAGAGAATGTAAATAAATAAATAATACATTTGTAATGTTTACCTTTGATTTATTTAATGTGTTTAATATGAGTTTTATTGTTTTATGATAAGATTTATGATGTTTTTTTAATACATTTGTCGTCAACATTATTGGCACCCTTGCAGTTCAACCCCTTAATGTCCAATATCTCCTAAAAGAAAGTATTCAGTGAAATGGTTTTGGACTATATATGCACATATATTTGACACATAAAAGAATCAGATAAAACAAGACCAATTAGAAAAGGAAATACTAGGAAACAGTATAAAAACTGGGACATTGCCAGTGCATGATTATTGACACCCTTATAAACAATTCAAATCAGTTTGAACAGAAGAACCACATTCCCACTGCAATAAAATTAGATGCACCTGTGATGAATTGTCACTACTCACATGACTTGAATCAACCAATGAATGATGGCTCTAATGTTTAAAATGGCCACATTCACTCCCTGTTCTATTTTCACAATAAAGACAAGAGAACTGCCTGAGATGATCAGAAAAGCCATTATCATCAAGCATCAACTTGAAAGGGATACAAAGCCATCTCCAAAGACCTTGGGATTCTTGTGTCTACAGTTCACAATGTTATTAAGGAATTTTCTGCTCATGGAACTGTCAAGAACCATCCAGTATATGGTGGGAAGAGGAAAATTAATCCAGAAAGTCTTTGAAGGTTAGTGCAAACTGTTGGAAAAACACCATGTACAACATCCAAAGAACTTAAGGCTGACCTGGAACAATCTGGAGTGATGGTTTCAACCCGCACATTATGCCTCGCACTAAACAAAGAAGGACTTAATGAGTGAAAACCAAGGAGGACCCCACTGCTCAAAGATAGACATAAAAAGGCATTCCCGATCTTTGACCAAACCCACCTGAGAAACCACAATCGTTTTAGGAAAAGGTTCAGTGGATAGATGAAACCAAACTTGAGCTCTTTGGCAATGCAGACCAGCGATAACATTTACAGACAAAAAAATGCAGCCTATAAGGAAAAAACACCCTTCCTACAGTTAAAGATGGTGGAGGTTCCATAAAGTTGTGGGGCTGTTTTGCTGCCTCAGGGACTGGAAGACTGAAACGTATTAAAGGAATCATGAAGTCATTGCACTGCTAAGGTATTTTGAAATGAAATGTTCTACCTAGTGTCCCTAGTATCAGAAAGTTAAGTCTGGGCCGAAGGTCATGGGTCCTCCAGCAGGACAATGATCCAAAACATACATCCAAAAGTACTAAAGAATGGTTAAAAAGGAGCAAATGGACTGTTTTAAACTGGCCAGCAATGAGTCCTAATCTCAATCCAATCAAGAATCTTTGGAAAGATCTGAAATCTACCATTGGTAAAAGGAAGGCTGGAAACATTCATGAGCTGGAACAAATCACAGTTGAAATGTAGGAGAAACTATCAGCAGAGAGATGTAAGAAACTTATAGATGCTTACAAGAAACATTTGGAGGCTGTCATCACTGCCAAGATTTGTGCAACCAAATATTAGTGAAGGGTGCCATTAATCCTGTCCAGGTCATATTTTGTTTTTTTTCTCAGAAATTTCTATGTCTAAGTTGCACAGACATATTTTTTTTGTTGTATACCTTTGAACATAACTATTAAAATATTATGATGACAAACCGTTGGAAGATTTCCAATTATTTCTCAAGATATTGTACACAACATACCTAATGCAAGAGTGCCAATAATGTTAACCACAACTGTATTTGTGCTATTTTTATTTTTGAGGCTTGCCTCCTGAAGAAGGCACTTAGCCAAAATGCAGCTGTGTTGGGGTATGGTTAATAAAAGATTGTTCCTTTACACCTTGCTCTGGTTTGTTCTGTTCTATTTGTGAGTGTTTGCTCTTTTATGAACCCCCACTTGGCTGTAGGAGTACAAGTCTCCCATGCAGTTTCTGGGACAGGCCTGGGCCTGGCTAGCAACTGCGCTCTTCCATGGAGCATGAGCAGAGTTGTCACCGCAGCTTTAGAGGCAGGACCAGGTCTGGCCAGAGCTGAGGGCAGCCGAGGAACGGAGGATGCCAGCCGCTTAACTTTACCTGAGACCACAAGAAGAGTCAGTTGTGCCATGGCTGGCAGATTGAGGCTGAAGGGGCAAAGAGCTCCCGTGTGGTTCTCTGGAGTACGAACCGGGCTGGATGGCACTTGCACTGAGGGCCTGTGAGCATAAAGACTGGTGCGGTAGCAGAGGTGAGTGCAGAGGTGAGTGCTCGTAATGAATCTGCATGTTCCCCCGCATAGGCACCTGGTTATAGCAGTGTCTCAGCGATTAGGCGGCGGCTCCTGGGCACTGTAGAGGCTTCAGGGATCCGAGGGATGCCAGGCCTATCCCTGTAGTGCTATTATTATCATTATTTTTACTTGAAGCCCTGTTGGATGGTAACCACAGCAAGCAGAGACCCCAGGAGGCTGTGAAAAGCACTTGGGGTCCAAGCAGGAGCCTGGCCTGCCTCTCTAGGTTCTTCTTGTGTGAGATACAGTGCTCCAGCCTGGATGGTATAAAACATCCAACCGCTGCTTTATGTCTCCTTTTGAAAAAAGTAGAAGAGAGTCTTCTGGATAATGTGGGAGCTGCCCCTGCCAGGGAAGTCTGCTCTAGATTGGGCAGGCCAGCTAAGGCTTCATGGCTTCGCCATCTCAGTGTCCCACAGCCAGAGAAGTCTGCTGTGGATGGGGTGACACGAGGAGAAGTGAAAGCTCACGAATGCTGCTGCTGCCAGAGAAGTCTGATGTGATCTTGGAAAATAAAGATGAAAGCCAGAACAATGGAGAGCTGTGTCCACACTTGGCTGTGGATGAGGAAGACTGAGAGGGAAGAGCACAGGGCACACAGGAGGGGTTCACTCGCACACACCCAGAAGAGTTTTCTAGACTTTTTTGGGCTCTTGGGAGAGCAAGTCCTGCCTGGTACCATCAGGGATGATGTCACTCATTGTGTGACTGATTTATATCCTGCTTGTTCATGGAGAATGACATAGAGCAAACAGTGTTTCATAACACTTTGTGGAAGATATAGTAATTATACAGAGACCCAGCAAGGGACAACCAGTAGTAAAAGCAGTAACATCTGAAGGAGTTTGTCTGGCAGCCGTGACTTACTTGGCGGTGTTGACAGGTTTTGGTTCAAAGTTTCCTTCAGAATCCACTGAAGCTTGTTTCTCGAAAGTGGCTTTGATTTTGATATCCACATGATCTGGTGGCAAGGCACCTGAGATGGCACTCAGACAAGGCAGGGCCATTTTAAAGAGATCTATATCATACTTCTACAGGAGAAAGAGAAACTACTTGGAAAGTCCAACAGAGAAACATTGAAGATGTTAGTAAGAACATAAGTCTGCCATTAAACTTAGTCAGTCAGAGTGGAGGGAGAACAGAGAGATATCAGTAAGTGCCTCAAGATCTCCCTGTGTTTGCCATTTGTTCAATCTTACAATGAATTTGGGTCATTCTTTGTCCTATACTTCATTCTTATTTCCTTTTGTGTTTAACAACTTACATTGGAAAGAAGTGCTAAAACTGAACTCATAAGACTATACACAATTACTAGAAAAAAGGTGATCCTTCCAGATATTGGAAGGAAATGTATACCTGCAGATTAATCAACCTTGTTTCCTTGCTCAGGTTTGGTGAGCTGTAACTTGAAGATTTGTTTTGATAAAAACAATTTGTAAATCCCAATCCACATATACCTTAAGAGCCAAATCGTATCAGACCATGCATGAAGTTATGGTGAGACCCACAACAGAATGCATTATTAAGCACAGTGACAGAATGTACTGTAATACTATATTACATATAAGGAAGAGAAAAGAAAGAGAATGACAACTAAGATTATGATCTTTTAAAACACAATGCATAGATACATTACAACATCTTTAATGGATTGGGATAAGAGTGGTGAGAGAGGCAATTGAACAGATTACTACTAGAGCTATGAACAGAAATGTTTGGTTCATTTTCTATTTTTTGATTTTTCCCTTGATTTTCTGATTTTCTTTTTGTTTGTTTAACACATTTGTTTTAATAAAAAGATTTTAACATGGAATAGAACTTGCTACCAAACCTTAATTCAGAAGTAAATGTGTATTAAATCAATTTAGCACATATTTTGAGGGATTGTTACTAAAGAGGGATATTTACTAGGTTAATGCACATCAATGAATGTTAATGCACATCAATGAATGTTAATGCATGTTAAGTGCTGCTGCAGCCAATTTATTTCTATGGGCGCCGCATCACTTAGTGCACATTAACCTTTAGTAAACATGTCCCACAGGAATAATGAATGATTTTTGTCATTTAGCACATGTTAAAAGGCAAAAGCGTGCATTATGTGCCTTTAATGCACATTTTGACAGTGCACTGCGTGCAAAACACCAAATAAATGCAAATAATGTAAATGCATGCAAAACACTTCATTATTATATAAACTGAATAATACAACTTGTGTTTAATTTCAACATGCTGTGTTATTCCTTGGGAGACTCTTAAAGGGACCATGTAAAACCTGGAACAAAACCTCACCCTCCAGACTTTCATAGATTGAATCCCCTCCCCTGACCCCTACCCCGATATCTTCTACCCCCATAACCTGGGATTTTTGTGGTGTCTAGTGGTCAGGCACCCTTGCCCCATCATGCACCCAGTTTTAAAATGGCACCAGTTGATCCTTAGCAGTAGCCTCATGCTGCTACCAATAGGGGATTCAATCTATGGGTGCAAGGGGTTTTAATACATTTTATTTTATTTAACAGGTTTTTTATACCGTTTTATCATTTAGTCAAAATGGTTTATACAGTAACTTAAACTTGGTAATACACATTAAACTGGGACTTTGATAACTTGGATTCTTCTGAGGCAATGGAGGGCTAGATTATTTGCCCAAGACTATAAGGAGTGCTAGTGGAAATTGAACCATGGTCTCTTGATTCCCTAATCAGTGTGCTAACCATTAGGCTACAGAGTGTCAGGGTGAATAGTTTAGGGGGAGGGGTCATTCTGAGGCATCCTTGCTATTTGTGCCCCCTCCAGATCCCGTCTAACTTCCCCACATGTTATATGGAGAAGTTAGACGAGGGCAGGAAAGGGACGACTCGGGGGATGGCGTTAGGGTGGGCGCTGGGTGGTTATTGGCCCCGGACATACAGGACCGAGTCCAATGTCGGCCTTGTACGTCCGGGCCTGATGGTTTGAATGGGGAACAGAAATCCAAGGGAAATGTACGTGATAGGGGGTGAGAGGTTAGTATGCACGGATCAGGAGAAAGACCTTGGTGTGATTATTTCTGAAGATCTCAAGGTGGCAAACCAGTGTGACAAGGCGGTGGCAAAAGCCAGGAGGATGTTGGACTGCATACAAAGAGGAATCACCAGCAGAAAGGAAGAGGTACTTATGCCACTGTACAAGTCACTGGTGAGGCCTCACTTGGAATACTGTGTTCAGTTTTGGGGACCGTATCTTGCAAAGGATGTAAAAAGACTGGAAACTGTTCAGAGGAAGGCGACCAAAATGATTTGGAGCCTGCAACAGAAGCCTTATGAGAAGAGACTTGAAGGCCTAAACATGTACACTTTGGAGGAGAGAAGGGACAGGGGAGATATGATTCAGACCTTTAAATACTTAAAGGGAAATAATGAACAAACAAACCTCTTCCAAAGACGGGGAAGCTGTACAACTAGAGGGCACAACATGAAGCTGCGAGGTGGTAAATTGAAAGGCAATGTCAGGAAATACTTTTTTATTGAAAGGGTGGTGGATGCTTCGAATGCCCTCCTGATGGAGGTGGTGGGGACAAACACAGTGATGGAATTCAAAGTGGCCTGGGACAGACACTGTGGATCACTTTGCAGCAACAAAATGTCAGGAAATACTTTTTCACAGAAAGGGTGGTGTATGCTTGGAATGCCCTCCCGATGGAAGTAGTGGGGGCAAATACGGTGATGGAATTCAAAATGGCATGGGACAGACACAGTGGATCCCAATTTCTCAACAAATAAGGGTGTCCTACATGGAGTGGTGGGTTCACCCCTAAACAGGGATGTGGAGAAGGGTGGCAGAGCGGCAGGTGCACCTACTCATCGTGCTGGGCAGACTAGATGGACCATGCTGGGCAGACTAGATGGGCCATGCTGGTCTTTATCTGCCGTCATTTACTATGTTACTATATTCCACCTCCAAGGTGGAATACATACCCCGATTCGTAGAAGGACGGCAGGCCTGGGGCTC
The DNA here is from genome assembly GCA_033557465.1 of Ichthyophis bannanicus. Classification (NCBI taxonomy): domain Eukaryota; kingdom Metazoa; phylum Chordata; class Amphibia; order Gymnophiona; family Ichthyophiidae; genus Ichthyophis; species Ichthyophis bannanicus. The sequence continues at coordinate 379,535,190 of CM066037.1, read as the reverse complement.
TGAATGGGCAGGAGGATCAGGGGACGATCCCCGCAGTCCGACCGTGGCCTTGGGAGGCCAGATCGGGGGTTTAGCTACAGGGAATCCACATTTTCAGCCGGCGGCCAGGGATCACAGCTTTTCAATGGAGCCACAGTGCCAAGGCAACCGGACACCATGGCACCGGGGATCCATTGCAAAGCCCTGACTGAGCTAGCCGGGCAAGGCCTGTACATGCAGGCCGGACTGAATTGGGGTCCCGGCCTGCATGTACAGGCCTGGATGCGATTCTGATCCCGCGGGGCTAGACACGCCCTGGGGATCAGAATCCCGGCTAACTCTGTGCGTCTGGTTCCAAATTGGGTCCAATGTTTCCAGCTGCAGCACTGCAAAATGAAATTTGTCTTGTGAACAGATTAAAGACTATGGTGGTAAATTCTGCTACAGTAAATTTCCATTGGTTACCGCAGGCATCACTAAACTATAGGATTGTTACCACAGGTTAGCGATTCCCATATTAAATTTTGTTGCTATAATTTAGAGAGGAAGAGCAGCAGACTACGACCAAGGAAAGCAAGAGTTCAAATTCTACTGCTGCTACTTGTGATCTTGGGCAAGTCACTTAACTTTTCATTGCCTCAGGCACAAATTTGGAGTGTAATTCCTCTGGAGAAAGAAAAACATCTGCTGCAGGGTTCATCAAATCCGGTGCCTGGAATTTCAAACCCCTGAACATTACTACTACTACTACTACTATTTAGCACTTATATAGCGTCACGCATGCAGCGCTGTACAGACAAACATACAAGAGACTCCCTGCTCATCAGAGTCCTGCTCATCCGAGCTTACAATCTAGTTGAGGCAATACAGAGCATTAGTCAATTCGGTGCAAAGCACAATATGGTCTTTACAATTCTGTCATGACTATTGACGGGAGTCAGGTTAAGATAAAGGATAGAAGTCAGGATCTGAAAGCGACAGTAAAGAGGTGGGTCTTCAATCTGGGTTTGAAGAGGGCCAGGGAGGGTGCTTGGTGTATAGACACAGGTAGGCTGTTCCAGGCGTAAGGTGCAGCAAGGTGAAAGGAGTGAAGTCCGGAGTTAGCGGTGCGAGTGAAAGGCCTAGATAGAAGTAATTTGTTAGCGGAGCGAAGTTCCTGAGAGGGGATGTAGGGAGAGATAAGAGATGAGCGGTATTGAAGGGCCGTAGAGTGAATGCATTTATAGGTCAGTAGGAGAAGTTTGAATTGGATGCGGAATTGGATAGGGAGCCAGTGAAGCGACTTGAGAAGAGGAGTAATGTGGGAATGGCGAGACTGGCGGAAGATTAGTCGAGCAGCATAATTTTGTATAGATTGAAGGGGAAAGAGATGACTCACAGGGAGACCAGCAAGGAGTAGGTTTCAGTAGTCAAGGCAAGGGGAGATTAAGTAGTGGTCAAGCATTTTGGTAGTGTGTTCAGAAAGGAAGGGGTGGATTTTGCTAATATTGTAGAGAAAGAAGCGGAAGGTCTTAGCTACGAGCTGGATATGTGTGGAGAAGGAGAGAGGGGTGTCAAAGGTAACCCCCAGATTGCCGGCTGAGGGAACAGGAAGGATCGTAGATCCATCCACGGAGACTGAGAAGGGGGGAAGAGGAAGGGAGGAGTTGGAGGGAAAGACAAGGAGCTCAGTCTTGGCCATGTTCAACCTCAAGCGTCGATGAGACATCCAGGCAGCGATGTCAAAAAGGCAGGCAGAGATCCTTGTCTGGATTGCCGGAGAGATATTACATATAGAAAGGTAGATTTGGGAGTCATCGGCATAGAGATGGTATTGAAAGCCATGGGAGGAGATAAGCACGCCAAGGGATTGGGTATAGAGAGAGAAAAGGAGGGGGCCCAAGACGAATCCTTGGGGTACACCAACATAGAGCGGGGTGGGAGAGGAGGAGGAGCCACCAGAGCATACACTGAAGGAGCGATGGGAGAGGTAGGAGGAGAACCAGGATATTACGGAGCCCTTGAAAAAAAGCGAAGAGAGGGTGGTGAGGAGAAGATTGTGGTCAACAGTGTCAAAGGCAGTGGAGAGGTCGAGAAGGATGAGGACTGAGTAGAGGCCCTTAGATTTAGCCAGGAACAAGTCATTGGAGACTTTTGTAAGAGCCGTTTCAGTGGAGTGTAGTGGGTCCAGGAGGGCCTGGGAGGTGAGGAAGTCGAGGCAGCGGCGGTGGACTGCTTGTTCTAGTAGTTTAGATATGAAGGGAAGGAGGGATATGGGTCGATAGTTAGAAGGACAGATGGGATTGAGTAAGGGTTTCTTGAGGAGAGATGTGACAACAGCATGTTTGAAGTCTACGGGGATAGTTGCAGTGAAGAGTGAAAGGTTGAGAATATGAGAAATGGAGGGGACAACGGTGGGGGAGATGTGGTGTAGGAGATGGGTGGGGATAGGGTCAGAGGAACAGGTGGTAGGTTTGGAGGAGGAAAGAAGGAGTGTGGTTTCCTCTTCAGAGATCATAGGGAAGGAGGAGAGGGTAGCAGAGGAAGTATGGATGGGGGGGATAATTGGGGAGGGGGGAGGTAGATGAGTAAGTGGGGAATTGGAGGGTAATCTTGTGGATTTTGTCGTGGAAGTTGTCGGCTAGGGTTTGGGCAGAAAGGGAGGGCGGGACTGGGGGTGGGGGCACCTTGAGGAGAGAACTGAGGGTATTAAAGAGGCGGCGAGGATCAGAGGCAATGGAGTTAGTCAGATGGATGTAGTATTTATTTATTTATTTCTCTTATATACCGCGCTCTTCAACATCAGCGCGGTTTACATGGAACAATTAGTTTTTACGGTGGGGGTTACACCGTAGATTACAGATAACAGGTAGCTCAACTTGGATAACCGTAAATGCTTGGCTCCTTCCAGTCAGCCATAGCACTTGCCAAACAAGTATTCTTGTTTGGCAAGTGCTATGGCTGACTGGAAGGAGCCAAGCATGAATTTGAAGTGTAGAATGTCTTCCGGGGAGCGGGATTTGGTCCAAGCACGTTCAGCAGAATGGGCACAGGTGCATAAATAGCAGATTGTGGATGAAAGCCAGGGCTGGGGAGCAGAACGTCTGACAGGACGTGGGGTGGGTGGGGAAAGAGTGTCAAGAGCCGAGGATAGTGCAGCATTATAAGCGAATACTGCTTCGTCGACGGACTTGGAGGACATAATGGAGGAAAGAGATGGAGAAATGGTGGAGGAGAGAGTCAAGGGATCAATATTATGAAGGTTTCTAAATAGGTTGGAGGAGACAGGACGAGGTTGAGACAGCAGAAGCTGAAGATTAAAGGTTAAAAGGTGATGGTCAGATGAGGGAAGGATTGAGTTGCGGAAGTTTGAGGGAGAGGAATTAGAGAAGAGTATCAGGTCAAGGCAATAGCCATGCAGGTGGGTGGGGGTAGTGGAGCAAAGTTGGAGGTCAAACAAGGAGGTGAGGGCGAGGAACTTTTAAGCATGGGGATCGGAGGGGTTATCGACATAAATGTTAAAATCACCAAGAATAAGAGTGGGGGAAGAGGGATCCAGAAAGACGGAAAGCCAGGAGTCAAAGTCGGTAAGGAAGGTCGATTTGGATTTGTCGGGTGGGCGATAGATAACAGCTACTCGGAGGGGAAGTGGTGTGAAGAGGCGAATGGAGTGGACTTCAAAAGAGAGGGAGGAGTTTGACTGAGGCAGTAGGAGGGGTTGGAATTGGCAAGAGGGAGAAAGTAGAAGCCCAACAACACCACCGCGGCCAGTGGATCGAGGTGTATGGGAGAACTGGTAGCCACTGTGTCAGAGAGCAGCAGTGGATGCGGTATTGTCTGGGAGGAGCCAGGTCTCAGTTAGGGCAAGAAGGTGTAGCGCATTAGAGATAAAGAGATCATGCGTAAAAGCAAGTTTGTTAGAGACTGAGCATGCATTCCATAGGGCAGATGAGAACGGGAGAGTGGAGGGGGAAAGGAGGGGGATATGGATAAGGTTGGACAAGTTACGTGAGGATTTATTTTCAGAGTAAAACAGCGGTCTAGGGGGGCCGTTATGTGAGGATCTATTATCAGAGTAATACAGAGATCTAGAGGGGCCAGCGTATGGGTGGGTGTCTCTGGATGAGTGTACCCTCCATGAGGGACATGAGGGAGGGGGAGTGAAAGGGGAATGAAGGGGGATATTGGTGATATTAGATAGGTTACGTGAGGATCTCTTTTTAGAGTGAGACAGAACTCTAAGGGGCATAGGGTTGGGGTTTATATCTCTGAATGCGAGATTGGGGCATGAGTGAGGGAGGGTGGAAGGGGAAAGGAGAGGGATATGGATGAGATTAGATAAGGTACGTGAGGAGCTCTTCTTAGAGTGAGAAAGAAATCAAGGGGGGCCAGGGTTGGGGTTGATATTACCTGATGAGAGAAGGAGAAGGAGTAGTAGAGAGCGGGGTAAAGCGGAGGCAGTACGGCGGAAGCGAGGGTGGGGTTGCCTTAAAGAGAAAGGGGCTGGTTGAATGAGGGGGAGGGTGTGATGAAGCTCAAGAGCAGATGCTAGGTTAGAAGACAGAATGGAGGGAGAAGTGAGGAAGGTAGAGGAAGAGTAGGGGGGAGAGGAGTGAGGGTGCTGGTGAGAGGGGAGGCAGTTGGGGAGTATGAGGAAGAGAAGGACAATGTGATTTGGGGCCATAGAAGAGGAGTAGTGGGGGCTGTGCAGCGTATGTTATCTTACAAGCAATGAGGTGGCTAAGGATTCTATACACTAAGCAGTATATGTTGAGTTACAAGTGGGGACTACACGCTATGTAATATAGGTTAAAATACAAGCAATGGGTAGTGGGGAGACTATAGCCTGTGCAGCAAAGTTCAATGTAAGCAATGGGAAGCAAGTTCAATGTAAGCAATGGGTAGCAAGTTCAATGCAAGCAATGTCCAGGCAAAGCAGCAAATGTTAACCTACAAGCAATGAGGCAGCAATGGATTGTCCAGGCAAAGCAGCAAATGTTAACCTACAAGCAATGAGGCAGCAATGGATTGTCCAGGCAAAGCAGCAAATGTTAACCTACAAGCAAGGAGGTGGCAATGGATTGTCCAGGCAAAGCAGCAAATGTTAACCTACAAGCAATGAGGCAGCAATGGATTGTCCAGGCAAAGCAGCAAATGTTAACCTACAAGTAGTGAGATGGGATAAGGCAGCAGAGGGTTCAGTAGGCTATGCTGTGCAGGACGTCTTGAGCTGCTTACCCGTCAGAGTGGCTTGGTGGTGACTTAGTCTGGGCGGCTTGTCGTAGGGTGGAAGGTGGACGGGTTATTGTTGGGGAGACGATTACGGCACACCTAAGGGCCGTGCCAAATGGCCCTTTGGAGTGGCCCTTAGGCGCAGGCCCGGAAGGCGCGGGCACCTGGGTTAGGGGGTCCTAAATAGGGAGACCTCCGCCCCTCCCACAGCCTGGATTGGGCTGGAGCTCCCTGGGCACGCGGTGCTCTGCTCAGGGAGGCCAGACACGCTGGCGGCGGTGAGACCGGATGCTTCCGCCCCTCCCACAGCCCCGATTGGGCTGGAGCTCCCTGGGCACGCGCTGCACTGCTCTGAGGAGGCCAGAAACGCCGCTGGTGGCGAGATCGGGTGCTTCTGCCCCTCCCACAGCCCCGATTGGGCTGGAGCTCCCTGGGCATGCGGTTCTCTTCTCTGGGGAGGCTGGACATTCCTTTTATGCCCTGGGTCCTAGTGCTGCCTAACTCCACTACAGTTGGTTCTCTGTAAAAAGCTTGAGCCACGTGGTGGAGGATGTTCAGGCTGATCTTGCTATTTCAAGCCTTGTGAGACTTGAAACGGCAAGATCAGCAAACTTTCTGCACTATGCAGCTCAAGCTCCTTGTAGAGAGCCAATCACGGTGAGCAGGTAGCACAGTCTTTTTGATGCAGCATAGCAGAAAACATTCATTCTTTCAACTGGAATGGTAAGGGACATGGGGTTACGACTGCGGGAGGCAGGCACTGAGAGAGAGAGAGACATAGTATGATGGCTGGAGGCAGGGCTGGTCCCAGAATCGGTTCAAGGTGTTGGCGCCAAAGGCAGGCCATAAGTTTACACCTTCCTTGGCTGTCAAAATCTATTGTTCAGCTATGAATGCCCTGCTCTTTGCTGCCCTCCCACCCAGAGGTTGCCACCGTAGGCGACCAACTACTTGGCCTGATGATTGGGTTGGCCCTGGCTGTTTGGGGCAATGAGAGTGAGAGACATGACATGATGGCTCAGAGGGACAATGAGAGGGAGAGACACTGGGTGATAGCTGGGTGAAGGGCAGTAAGAGAGAGATACTAGGCAATAGTTGGAGGGGCCTATGAGAGAAAGAGAAAGAGAGAGCGAGAGAGACACTGGGGGGCTGGTTGGGAGATCTATGAGAGAGAGTGAAAAAAGCTGGTTGATGACTGGGGGGAGGTTATGAGAGAGACACACTGGAGATTGCTGAGGGGGGCAATGAGAAAGAGACAGAGAAATATGTTGGCTGATGTCTGGGTGAGCTACGAGAGAGACACAAGTTAGTGATGGCTGGAGGGGACAATAAAAGAGGGAAAGATAGACACTGGGTGATATCTGGGAGGGGGGGGGGCAATAAGAGACAGAGAGACTGGGTAACGGCTGGAGGTAAGGCTATGAGACTTTTAAACAAAACAAAATGCAGGGTTTTTATAACTCCTGCATTGAGAAGGATGGTCTGACCTTGCCCTCCTCTGATGCATGCTTTGTGTCAGAGGGTTGGGGCCAGACCAACCTTCCTAGCATGAAGTTGCAAAGACCTGCCTTTTTTTTTTTTTTTTAAGTTGGAGGTCTGCCACTGCCGGCACAAGAAGAGTGGGGGCAGTGGTGAGGGTTCATAAAGGGAAGGAAGGTAGATGCTGGACATAGGTTGGGATTATAAGGGGTAGAGGCACCTGCTGGACACAGGGAAGGGGTAATAGGAAACTGAAGGGCAGATGCTGGACATACAAAGTGAGGGGTGGCAAGCAGATGTTGGACACTTGGTGAGATAGAGAAGAGACACTGGACATGGAATGGGGAGAGAGAGGGGATACTGGACATGGGGTAGGATGAGATGGAGAGATGCTGGACACGGGGTGAGGAAGAGGGGAAATGCTGGACATAGGGGGGATAGGATGAGAAAAAGGAGAGATTCGTGAAAATCGGGAGAGATGATGAAACACAAGACAGGGAAGAAGAAAAGGGGAGAGATGCAGAACACAGGGAGGGTGGAAGAGAGAAAGAGAAAGGAGAACGTTAAATACTGAGGAATAAATGGCTGGAGAAGGATAAAGAGAGGGGGTGTGAGAGGGCTGCATGAAAGGTTGAAAAGTGGTAGGTAAGAACAGCAAGAAGAGGAAGATTAAAAACTGGATGTAAGAAGGAGAAATTAAATCCGAGTTGACAGACAAAAATAAATGGAAGAAAGCTGAAAGGAAAAGATCAATGTCACAGATGGATGTAGGGGAGCAAGTGGAGAAGACCAGAGTGGAAAGAAGTGGCAGGTGGATTGCAGACTCTGGAAAAGAGCATTAAGAGAAAATAAAGGGCACAGACAAAAGACACTGAGAAAAATAAAATAGGTAGATAACAAAGGTAAAGAATTTATTTTCAGTTTAATGATTGGAATATGTCAATTTTTGCATTGTATGCCATCGTTATATTTTGCACAGTACTGTTTCATTTTCTTGAGTCTGGCTTGTTGGGGTTTCAATTTAATTTTGTCTACATATCCAAGGTCAAATACCTGGGTGTCATCATAGACCAGAACCTGAACATGTTCTCCCACATCAAAAAAACACTAACTCAGTCTATCAAAAAACTGAATCTACACCTTCTACTGGACCAAAATGATTTCAGAACTGTATGACAAGCCATAATTACACTGCATCTTGACTACTGTAACATCCTATATAAAGGCCCCCCTAAGCAATCCTTTTATCCACTACAGATGGTACAGAATACCGCCACCAGGATCATCACAGAAAAATCTAGACACGATCAAATCACTCCCATCCTAAAATCCCTACACTGGCTCCCAACATCACAATGACTCTTTTACAAGACAGTCATCACCATTTTCAAACTCCTGCAGAACCAAGTCCCAACCACTCTTAAGAAATCTCATAACCAAAGTTTCATACACACAATCATGTCGACGGAATGCTCAGAATCTCCTCTCCATCCCATCCATCAAAACAAAAAGTCCTTAACAAACATGCAATACAGCCTTCAACCCATTTGCAACAGCCATCTGGAATTTACTCCCTGAACACTTATGCTCCTCTAGAATTGTTCCTAACCTATGAAAAAATCTAAAAACCAACCTGTTCCTCGAATACTATGGATCAGATAGCAGCGGATAAGCGCCCTCCCTCCAGAATGCTTATCTACTTTATATAGTAATGCTGTATCCATCTCCTCCCTTTGTTAACCTAAGTTTCTAACCCCCTGATCTGCATTTTTGTCAATAGTTCTTTGGTTTTGATGTTAAAACATAGTCATTCACCTGTAACAAGTGTTCTCCAGGGACAGCAAGAATCAGTCCTCACATATGGGCGACATCAATGCTAAAGGAGCCTGCTTGGAGCATTTCCCCAGCATGCGTGGTCCCCTTCCCACCCAAGGGTGCCATCTTGCTCAGTCAGATGACATAGCTAGGACGGTAATAAAAAATAAAAGAAGGTAGGGAGGCAAATCCCAGGGGAGGAGGGAGGTTGTGAGAACTGATTCCTGCTGTCCCTGAGAACACCTGTTACAGGTGAGTACGCTTTCTCCAGGAACAAGCAGGAAAACGGGGTTACTTACCTGTAACTGGAGTTCTCCGTGGACAGCAGCATAAGTCAGCCACACCTGGTGTCGACCTCCGGGCGGCGCCAATGCGGAAATGCTCTCTAGAGCTCAGAAAGTAAAACTCTCTGAGCCCGCCCTGGTAGCCCAGGTGGCCACCCACCGTCCCGCCCCCTAGCCACCAGTATGTTCCACGCTATTCCAGCGGCTAGGAGCGGTCACTTCAGGGTGCCTCCTCCAGGGGAGGTGGGTGGGATTGTGTGGCTGACTTATCCTGCTGTCCACGGAGAACTCCAGTTACAGGTAAGTAACCCCGTTTTCTCCATGGACAAGCAGGATTGCGTCAGCCACACCTGGTGTCTCCCTAGCTGTATGTGCTGGGGGGAGGAGGCCCGAGCCTGGCCCTGAAGGGAATAGATACTCGGATCATATGTAAAACAACACACTTTTATTACGAGGAAAAACAATGAACAAGTGTAGTAGTGCAATAGTGACAGTGCAAACAATGCAATGGTAACAGTGCAAACGGTGCAGTTTAACAGTGCAAACAGTGCAAGGTAACAGTGCAACAACGATTACAGTGCCGCAAGGCACAGTACTCGGTCCAGTGCAGCATAACAATGGTAGTCCAAAGTTGGCAGGGCAGTGATCATTCGCGACTCAGGGCCGTGGAGAGGACGGCCGTTCCGAGCACGTAGCCCTCCTGGGAGCGGAGGTCCAGGCAGTAGTGTCTCTGGAAGGTGTGTGGTGACGACCAGGTGGCTGCCTTGCATACCTCATCTAGGGGCACGGCGCGGAGATTGGCAATTGACGCGGCCATCACCCTGAGGCGATGAGGGCCCACTCTGGGGTGGATCTCGCTGGTACGGGATGGGTCAAGGCAGTATGCGACACAGGCGGAGACCCACTGGGATAGCGTCCTTTTATTGACGGGTCTTCCGGGCCTGTTCGGGTCGAAGGAGACGAAAAGCTGCTCGCCCTGCCGGACATCTTGCGTTCTATGCAGGTAGATCCGGAGAGCCCTGAGGCAGTCGAGGGTATGCAGACGTCGCTCCTCGTCCGAGGCGTGTGGCTCCGGGAAGAACGTAGGCAGCTCTATTGATTGGTTGACGTGGAAGGCCGAAGACACTTTGGGTACGAATCTAGGATTAGTCCTCAGTGAAGCATGGTCGTGGTGCAGCTGAGTGTAGGGAGGATGTGACACCAGCGCGTGTAGCTCGCTGATCCTCCTCGCCGAGGCGATGGCCACAAGGAAGATCGTCTTCCATGAGGCGAATTTCATGTTCGCCGACTGCAGCGGTTCAAAGGGTTCCTGTGTGAGGCGCTGCAGGACGGTGTTGAGGTCCCAAGATGGAACTGGTTGTCTGACTGGGGACTTCAGGTTGGATAGGCCCTTCATGAAACGGACTGTGAGGGGCAGTGTTCCGATGGAGGAGGTTCCTACTGGCGTATGGAACGCTGCTATCGCCGAGAGGTGTACTCGGATGGATTGTGTCTGCAGTCCCTGGTTGGACAGACTCTTGAGGTAGTGCAGGACGTGTGGGAACGAGCATGTGGTGGGTTCCAGGCCTTGGTTCGCGCACCAAAGGCTGAACCTCTTCCACTTAAGTCCATAGGATTTCCTGGTGGAGGGTCTCCTGGCCGCTAGCACAACATCTTGCACTTCGGTGGTGAGCTGGAACTCGGACAGGCTTATCCGCTCAACCTCCAGGCAGTGAGAGACAGGGCTTCCAGGTTGGGATGTCGTATCCTGCCGTCGTCCTGAGTCAGGAGGTCCGGCTTGAGGGGTAGTCGTTTCGGCTCCCCCTGTGCCAGGCGGCGTAGTAGGGCAAACCACATCTGTCGAGGCCAGTGGGGAGCAATTAGGATGGCGTTTGCTCCGTCCTGTACGATCCTCTGCAGGGTCACCGGGATGAGGGGCGTGGGTGGAAAAACATATATCAGTGACCACTCCCCCCAACACACGTCGAATGCATCCGCCGCTAGCCTCCTGGCTGACGGGTGTCTGGAGCAGAACAGGGGGCATTGGGTATTCGACTCTGTAGCGAAGAGGTCGATATCCGGCTGTCCCCAGAGCTGGAAGAGGTCGTCGGCCACTGTCCGGTGTAGCATCCATTCGTGGGGCTGTAGTTGTCTGCTCAGTTTGTCCGCCAGGGTGTTCTGATCCCCTGGGAGGTAGGAGGCCCGAAGGTGGCAAGCGTTCTTCAAGGCCAGGGTCCAGATTAGCGTGGCCTCCTTGCAGAGGAGGCGTGAGTGAGTGAGTGCCTCCTTGTTTGTTGACATAGAACATCGCTACTTGGTTGTCCGTCTGGATGAGAATGGACTTCCCGCGCAGCTGCGGGAGGAACGCTGTCAGGGCATATCTCATTGCCCTCAGCTCGAGGAGGTTGATGTGCAGACGTCTCTCCCTCTTCAACCACTGACCTTGGGTGCTTAGTGATTGCATGTGGGCGCCCCAGCCAGTGTTTGATGCATCTGTAGTTAGAACAACTTGGTGCTCCTGGGGGTGGAGGTCCTTCCCCACTGACAAGTTGACTGGCTCTGTCCACCAGCGAAGCTGTGCGTGGATTAGTGGAGTCATGTGGATGGTGGTCGAGAGTGGTTGGGAACTCTGGTTCCAAAGGTCGCGCAAATGCCATTGGAGTGGGCGCATCCGTAGCCTCGCTGTGGGGAGTACGGAGGTGGCGGCCGACATATGGCCCAGAAGGCACAGAATGTCCCTCGCTGACGAGGTTGTTGCAGTGGAGGCCTTGCATGCCAGGGCTGTGATGGCGCCCAGTCTGCGCTCTGGTAGGTAGGCCCTCGACTTCGTGGTGTCTATCACGGCCCCTATGAATTCCAGCTTCTGGGTCGGTGAGAGGTGTGACTTGTTGAGGTTGATGACGAAACCCAGGGAGGACAGCAGTCTCATGGCTGTCTGCACGGCCTTCTGCAGCTCCTGGGCTGAAGGGGCGGTTAGTAGCCAGTCGTCGAGATACGGGAAGACTGCAATGTTCTGCTTGCGGAGATGGGCAGCAGCTACTGCAACGCACTTCGTGAAGATCCGCAGTGCGGGGGACAGTCCGAAGGGTAGGACTCTGTATTGGTAGTGCTGGTCCAGCACCTGAAAACGGAGGTATTTCCTGTGGGACTTGTGAATGCTGATGTGGGTGTACGCATCCTGTAGATCCAGAGACGCCATCCAGTCGCCGGTTTGAATCAGAGGAAGGATGGTGTTCGGTGAATACATCCGGAATTTCTCTTTGATGATGAACTTGTTGAGCCGGCGGAGGTCTAGGATGGGTCGAACGCCGTCCGTGCGTTTGGCAATGAGAAAGTATCTTGAGTAAAACCCAGAGCCCCTCTTGGAAGGGGGAACTTCCTCTATGGCCCGTGCGTCCAGTAGTCGCAACAGTTCGGTGACCATGGCCAGCCTGAGGTCCTGAGGGGTGTCGCTGACAGGTGGGGAGCGCTGATGCGGCGTGGCTGCAAAACGTATGCGGTAGCCTTCTCTGATAACCCGTAGGACCCAGGAGTCTGAGGATATTCTTTGCCAGTGTGTCAAAAACCGTGTCAGGCGTCCCCCGGTCCGTGCTTCCCGCCGAGGTTTGGCGTCAAAAGGAGGGTCCAGCTTTGCTTGCGGGTGCACTTGACTTCTTCTGTTTACGGTCCCTCTGCGTGTTGCGCTGGTGCGAGGGTCCTTGATAGGAGTTGCCCTTGTACCTGTTGTTGCCGCTCCATTTGTTGTTGGAGGGGTACCTCTTGCTGGAGGAGTAGTAAGGTTTCCTTATGAATTTGCTCTTCTGGGAGTTGTTGTGGCGCTCAAAGCCCTCTTCTGCGAGGGTCTGTAGAGTGGTGCAGTGCTCCTTCAAGTCATTGACTGTATCTTTCACCTTGTCTTCGAATAGGGACTCCCCGGAGCAGGGGGTGTCGGCTATCTTGTCATGCGTGTCGTCACGTAGGCCGGATGCCCTGAGCCATGCCCATCGCCTTGCTGAGATGGCTGTTCCGGCGGTCCTCAGAGCTATATCAAAGGAGTCAAAGGTGGCACTTGCAAGGTGTTTGCTGCATTCCAGCATGTCTGTAAGCGCTGCAGACGCCCCGCTCTGGGATCCTTTGGGCAGGCAGGATAGCGCGGCTTTTAGGTTCGCCATGCATGCATCCTGAAAAAGGACTTGCTGAAATTGGTGGGCCGCAATCTTCGCGTTGAGCATGGCCCCTTGGTACACCTTCCTCCCGATATCATCAAGGAGCTTGTGGTCCCGACCAGGCGGGCTGTTGGCATGCGTGCGGGAAGACTTTACGCGCTTGAGGGCTGATGACACCACTATGGAGTGGTGGGGTAGTTGTGGGGACGCAAATCCTGGAACAGGCTGTACCTGGTACTTAGTCTCCAGCCTCCTGGGAAAAGGGCGTCCGGATGGCGGGGTCTGCCAGAGTCTCAGATGGTTGTCACGAAGAGTCTGGTGGATAGGCAGCGTAAACACAGTTCTCGGGGTGGCGAGGTATTTCAAAACCTCCGGCATGTCAGCTTTCTTGTCCTCCCGACCTTGTAAGGACAGGGTGGAGGCCAGTTTGAGCAGGAATTTTGGGTAGGTAAGGTCCTCTGGGGGTGGTGGATCCTCCGGATCTGGAGAGTTCCCTCGCTCCGGGGTCATGCCTCCACTGGCTTGGGCCGCAGACCCCACTACTGCGTCTTCAAGATCACCTGTGTCTGCCTCCGGGGGCGGGTCGCTTGAGGGAGTAATGTCCGGCGAGTGCGCCCGGGAGTCCCCAGTCCGTGTGACTACGTGCAGGGGTTCCTGTTCCTGTTCCGCTGGAGTAGTTTGAGGTGTGAGTGCAGGGGCTGTCCCTGTAGCCTGCTTCAGTAATTGAGACAGCAGGCGCACAACAGAGCTGGAGGCTGATGGGCTCCGTATGCTGCGAGAGGGGCTGGGGGAGGCAGATATGCTTACGCGACTCCTTCTGCGCTTGTGGTGTCGATGGTGCGCGCGGCGCTTAGACCGTGCGTCCCTGTGCTTGGAGCCTCTGCTGTCGGGGGAACTGCAGCAGCTACTGCTGGAGCTGTGGCGGCGACGTTTCCTGCAGTTTTTGCTCCTCTTTGATCTTTGGCCGTCCGACTGGCTGCTGGAACGATTTCGACCTCCCTTTCTGCCCCGACGGCGTGTGCGTTCGTCGGGGATGTTGCCGCTGGAACTGCTGCGGCTGCGAGAGGGTCTGCGGCGCGGAGAAGATCCTTTTCCGCGATGTGAATCGTTGCCACGGTTTCCCGACGCCGCCGAGTGCTGGAGGAGCCCGGGGGCGTGGTTGGAGGACCTGCGGCGTCCAATTGCTGAAGCGGAGGGATTGGAGCCTTCCAATTGGTCTGGCCTGTTCCCGGAAGGGGCGTGGCTGGAGGACCGATGCCCGGAGCCTCCCGATTGGTCGTGCCTGTTCCCAGAAGGGGCGTGGCTGGAGGACCGGTGCCCGGAGCTGGAGGACTGAGCCCGGGCGCCATCTTTGAAGACCGCATGGCTCTCTTTAGGTTTTTCAGCCGGCATAGAGTCGGCAGGTCTCACCTCAGCATGCTGGTCTACCAAGGGAGCCAGGGAAGGAGTTGCAGTAGTAGGCTGGAGGCAGTCGGCACCACGGTCGTGAAAGGAGGCCGCAACGGGCACTTCCAGAGCCGGGTCCTGCGGGGAAACCATCGGAGCAGCAACAGGTACAGGCTGTGTGGTTTCAGAAAGAAGTTCTTTCAAGTTGTGTCCCCTAATCTTTAAAGTCCTAGGGGACATTCTCCCGCAGTTATGGCATTGTTCAGCATTATGGTCGGAACCCAGGCAGCGTAGGCAGTTGTCATGGGAGTCCGCAGTGCTCATCTTCTTCTTACAGAGGAGGCATTTTTTCAGGCCGGTTTTGGTCATGGTGATAGGGAAAAATAACAAACAAAATAATAAAACTTGGAGAGAGAGCAGGGTCCGTCTTGCTGGCAAGGCGGAAGGAAGAATACTGGTGGCTAGGGGGCGGGATGGTGGGTGGCCACCTGGGCTACCAGGGCGGGCTCAGAGAGTTTTACTTTCTGAGCTCTAGAGAGCATTTCCGCATTGGCGCCGCCCGGAGGTCGACACCAGGTGTGGCTGACGCAATCCTGCTTGTCCATGGAGAAGTCAGTCCTTACAAATGGGACTCCCTAGCTCCAGGCTGCTGAGGATTGAGCCACAACAGCACCAGTTGTGACCATCCGGGTAGCCGTGAATTGCAGAAGATGAGTCCCCACTGAGAGACTGCAAGACCCTAGCGAACAGTGACACAATTACTCCGGTAGCCTGAACATAAAAGGGTCGGAGGACAGGAGTTGCCTACAACCCGAGAATATTACAGAGTACTACCTGGCCAAAGGCATTGTCCCTGTGGGACTCGCTCTCCAGGCAGTAGTGAACTGTGAACCATGTGGTGGCCTTACATATCTCCGTCACCGGCACTGAGCGGAGGTTAGCTACCAACGTGGCCATCACCCTCATGCGATGCACTGTGATCCGGTGTTCAAGGGAGATGCCCGCTCGCTCATAGGTGAGGGCAATATAGTCCGCCACCCAAGTGGACAGAGTTCGCTTAGTCACAGAAAGCCCCAGTCTGCTGGGGTCATAAGAAATGAAAAGTCGAGGAGCTCTGTTGTGTGCCTGGGTCCGCTGTAGGTAGAAGGACAGGGCCCATTTGCAATCCAGAGTATGAAGCACTAGTTCCTCCCTGCCAGCATGAGGCCACGGAAAGAAGGTGGGGAGGACCACCTCCTGGTTGAGCTGGAAGGGAGATTCCACCTTCAGGAGAAATTTGAGATGTGTGCGGAGCACCACCCTGTTCCTATAGAACCTTGTATTTGGTGGATCTGCCACCAGGGCCTGGATTTCATTCACTCTTCAAGTGGAAGTGAGGGCCACTAGAAAGGCCACTTTCAATGACAGGTACCACAGGTGGCAAGTGTCTAGGGGCTCAATGGTGGTTTGGTAAGCTGGGAGAGTACCACATTGAAGTCCCAGTCTGCTGCCAGAGGACAGAGAGGGGGCTATTGCAACTTTCCAATAGTGGGCTGAAGTCTATTTAAGTAAAGGTGCATCTGAGCGCCATAGCTGTTCACCATCACCCTATTGAGGGGAAACCCCTCTCAGGCCAGCCCTGGAGGAACCTGAAGACCAGGGGCTGGCCTGAGAGGAGTTTCCCCTCAATAGGGTGATGGTGAGCGGCTATGGCACTCAGATGCACCCTTACTGAAATAGACTTCAGCCCAGTATTGGAAAGTTGCAATAGGTATTGGAGTACTACTTGCACATGGCAGGAGAAGGGGTTTTCCCCTCTTTTTGCACACCAGGTGGAGGAGAACCACCTCCACTTAAAGACGTAGGCTCATCTAGTGGAGGGTTTATGGGAGGCCAGTAGGATCTCCTCGACTTCTCTCGGAAGGTTGAAAGGAGCCGGTGCTACCCTTTCAGCAGTCACACTGTTAGCATTAGGGACCCCAGTTTGGGGTGCAGGAGTGAATCCCCCCTCCTGGGACAGGAGGTCCAGAGCTTGGCTCAGCGGGACTGGGAGTGCCACCGACAGATAGAGAGCAGCAATGGGAACCATGGCTGTCTCAGCCACCTGGGGGCAATTAGAATGATTGACGCCCTCTCGCTCTGGACCTTAAAGAGGGTCCTGGCGACCAGGGGGGTAGTGGAAACGTGTTGAGCAGGCCCTCAGACCAAGAGGTCAGGAAGGCATCTGTCAACACACTCTCTGGGTGCGGTTAGCAAGAGCAGAAGCAAGGCAGTTGAGTGCTGTCCAGAGAGGCAAATAGATCCAACATGGGCCTACCCCAGAGGTGGAAGAACTTGTTTGTTTCTCAGGTCTAGTATGGGTCTGAGGCCCCCTGTCTTCTTTGGGACAAGGAAGTATCTAGAGTAGAAGCCTCTTCCTCATAGGTGCTTGGGTATAGGCTCTACTGCATTGTCCCTGAGCAGATCTGTGAGCTCTGAGAGCAGAAGGGTCTGGTGAAGGAGAGGTCGCACCAGCTCTCCTGGAAAGAATCTGGATCATACCTGCTGTAGGTGGAGGAGGTATCCCTCCCTTACCACTTGGAGTACCCACTAGTCCGAGGTAACCTTGGCCCACCTGTGGGCAAAGAGTGGCAGATGGCCCCCTGTAGGTTGGTGAAGGTCTCCCAGAGAAGGGGAGGCCCTGCCCTGGGAGTCAAAAGCTCCCCTGGATTGGGTAGGATCCAGAGCCTGGGGCTTCTGAGCCTTTGGTTTCTGAGCTCTATGACCTTGTCTTTTGGGGTGAGAACCCTGTTGCTGGCTCGAGAAGAGCTGGTAGTGTAGACGCTATTGGAACTGCCCCTTTTTCCTCGAGAAAATGGGTCTTTTCTCCAATAGTTTTTTATGGGGAAAGAAGGAGGTCTTTTTTCAGAGCCTCTGTCAGCTCACCACATCAGCCTCAATCTTGGCTGCCTTGTCAGCCATAGGCTTGCCGAACAGGTTCTCCCCAGTGCAGGGGACATCAAGCAGCTAATCTTGGACCCATTGCTCGAGGTCTGAAGACTATAGCAGGCTTGGTCCCGGACACCGATGCCGGCTGCTGACTCGAAGCTGTCATTGGTTAGAGACTGGAACCATTGGAGGGGTTCCCCGGCCAGCCCCACTGAAAACCCAGACAACTCCTGGGTTAGAGCCGTCAGATGCATGCCTATTGTGGTGGCGAGACAGGGTTAGAGCCCAAGAAAATGCTGAAAAAACAGCCATTTATTTCTAAACAGAGAAAGGTTCAGGGAGGTTCGGGGTTAAAACTCTGACCAGAGAAAAAAAAACTGTGTGTATAGAGCTACAGAGATTGAGCCACACCCTAGCTCCATGGAAACCAGGGGAGGTGACGAGGAGAGCCCGGGGGTGGAGTCTAGAGCTATAGGGCAGACACAATCATATAAGCTGGGGAAAGCAGCAGTGAAGAGGAAGGAGAGGAAGCTGGGAAACGAGAGAAGCCCAGGAGACGTGGGAGACGAGAACAGCAGGAAGACAAGCAGGAGGAGAGTGCTCTGAGGAGGAGACGTCCTCCAGGAGGGAGGAGACTAGCAGAGAGTCTCAGGAAACTAAAGGAAGTGAGGAGACCAGGAGAACACGTGTAAGAGGAAAGTGTGACAGCAAATGCCTCAAAGGAAAGCCCTATTGCGTGCAGCAGACAGACCACTCCAGCCCTGAAGGTAGTCCAGTTTATAGAGAGAGTACAGCTGGCTTGGAAGACAGGAGAGTTGGCTCTGTGGGGAATGCTGAAAGAACGCAAGGTAAAGGAATATCTTTGAGAGAGTCTGTGAACACTATTCCACCTTTGGCAAAGTCTGAGGGAAGACTGGTTGCTGGGAAAAAGGTGAGCACGTTGCAAGCTTTAAAGAGTTTGTTAAGAGATAAGAATCTCCTCTATCCTTCCCCCGTAACTCAGCCTAGAAAGGAATCCCAGTGGGGTCAGGTTTTGAAACTCTTGGAGAAGTTAAAGCCTGTTATAGACGCTGAGGACAGACAGGTGCTGAGTGAATCAAATGAGGAGCTCATGGAAATAGAGGAATGCTGTTCAGATAGTCCCTGTTCTGACTCAGAGATGGATTGCTCTTATTGCACTAGTCAGAAGTAGCAAAGCTGAGCGTTTTTTTTAAAGCAGTGAAAAAAAACCCAGGAGCTTTGGGAAATACACGTCTCACTGAAAATTGTGTTAATTAAAGCATTAAGGTCTGAGCTAGCCAGCCAGGCTCAGAGAAGACGGTAAATGCTTGAAGTGAAAGAAAAGCCAATGTTTGCAAATTAAGAATGAAGAATGCAAAACTGTTTAAAAGGAAATGATATCAATGTTTGTCAGCTTGTAGCCAAGTATTTTATATGCTGTGCAGAGCCCTGAGGAGATACGGGTCTCTGTTGTATCAAGCCTGGTTCTGAAGAAGCTGTTCTTTATGGAAGGAAAAGATTTTGGTTGCAACGTTTAAAGCAAGCTGTTGAGAACATGTGATGCATGGACTATGCTATAAAGTTTTATTTCTTTGAATGGAGAAGTATCCAATTTATGTTTGATAATATATGAACTGCTGATAAAGAAGTTCTGTGGCTAAGAAGAAAATAATCATTAATACATTTTCCTGTGCACCTTTTGAAACCCTCGGCTAAATGTGTTTATTTACACAACTACATTATTTGAAAGCCCCAGCATTGAGCAATCAGGCTGGCAAAGGACATAAAGAGGTAGGCCCACTACTACTAGGCAACCGCCTAACCAGTGATGGGCGCTACACTATGTATAACTCATAGGCCTGGATCTGACACCCCAGTATCGAGCCCTGGTAACACTTGCGACCGAGGGTGTCGAGGGTCCTGGAATCCCTTTCAGGGGGCACAGTAGAGTGGGTCTTCTGGCTCTTAAGTTTTTGCATGGTTGACTCGACAACCATGGAGTTATGTGGGAGCTGGGGTTAGATAAACCCCAGGCCCTTCCGGACACGGTACATGGCATCAAGGCGTCGGCTGACCACCGATACTAACACTGGGGTCTCCCATATTCTAAGCAGTTGCCACCTGAGGATTGGCTGCACCAGCACTGTGAGAGGTTTCTTGGATAAGAACATAAGATATGCCATACTGGGTCAGACCAAGGTCCATCAAGCCCAGTATCCTGTTTCCAACAGTGGCAAATCTAGGTCATACGTACCTAGCAGTATCCCCAAGAGACACAGGTTCCACAATGCTTGTATTGGGTCAAGCATTGATATCCTGGGTCCCTTTTTAATAATGGTTTAGAGACCTTTCCTCCAGGAACTTCTCCAAACCTTTTTTAAACCCAGCTACACTAACAGCCTTTACTACATCCTCCGGTAACAAATTCCAGAGTTTGATTACATGTTGAGTGAAAAAATATTTTCTCTTATTTGTCTTAAATAGTTTACCCTGTAGCTTCATTACATGTCCCCTAGTCTTTCTATATTCTGATAGCGTAAACAATCGATCTACGTTTACCCGTTCCACTCCATTCATTAATTTATAGACCTTTATCATATCTCCCCTCAGCCGTCTCTTTTCCAGGTTGAAGAGCCCTAACCTTTGTAGCTTCTCTTCATAGGAGTAGTCTTCAATCCCCTTTACCATTTTGGAGACTCGTACCAGAGAATTTCCAGTTCTTCAGTTCGTGGGTCCTCCTCTGCCTCAGTTTGCACTGAGAGGGCTCTGGCCATATACCTGACAAAGTCATGGAAGGCCACATCCTCTGGAGGGGAATGGCGCTGGGGCACCGGTGGAGACAGGACTGAGGAAATGTCTCTGTGCCATCTAGTTTCTGGGGATGCCTTATCATCGGTTTTCCACTCGGAATCGAGGGGTCACGATGAATCTGAGGTCCTGTGGCTCCTTGCCTCTAGGCCAGCACTGAGGTGCCATGGGCCTTTGGAAGACCTGGGGTCCAAGTCACAGAAACTCACCGGTGAGGAGCGGATGCCCGAGGAACAGTACTGAGACCATGATCAGGACTGAGGGCTTACCAGAAGCCAGTGGCACTCAGAGCTCAGCTTGATGACTGGGGACTCCCCCGCAGTTGGAGGCCCCAGTCATCAGGGAAGATGATGCAGATGAACCAGTCATCACTGCCTGTTTCAGGGCCAGGCTAGCAGTGATGTTCTGCTCCAGGGCCGCCTTTCTGTTTTCCAAGCCAGAAAGCTCTGCAGCTTTTGGCGCAAGCAATGAGGATTTTGGGCCCGGTGCCGGCACTCTTTCGAGTGCATCCTCAATGAGGACTATGGTCTTGAGGAACCTTGCATGGTCTCTGCCGGCTAAGGAATTCTTCTTGAGAACCTTGGAAGGGCGCCTCACAGAGCCACCCGAGTCCCTCCGAGCGGTTTTACAGGGTTTCTCCAGTGGAACTTCGATGGACTTAGAGGATTTTTTCATCTTTCTCTCGGGGTCTGAGGTCTTCGCGGAGAAGCCGCCACTCACGAATTCTGAGTGTGCCCGGGCCTCATGGGAAATGCCGGGCTTGGAGCTCAGCATTGGGGAAGTCGGTGCCGAGTCATTCCTTGGGAACAGTTCCTCCTGCAAATTCGACTGCTTTTTATTGGTCCTAGCCATCATAGTCTGGCACAGTTCACAGGAGGTGCTGTCATGGTCCGGTCCCAGGCAGAAAATGTAGCAGTCAAGGGTGTCAGTGGCTGGCATGGTTTGACTGCAGCGGTCACATTTTTTTAATCCACTGGGAGACATGATGGAGAGCACCCGGCCGAGGTTGACGACCCCCGGGTGAAAAAAGGCATAAATGTCGGTTGAGGCAAGCCATGATCAAAAAAAGGGAAAAAGGAGCAGAGAACAGCGCTGGTTCCAGCGCCAGCTCAAGGCGGGAAAAAGAACCAGTACACAAACCGGGAAAGCTAACTTTTAAGGATATTAGCAAGGATTTTTTCTGGGGAAACAGGACAGGTGTCTATTGGACTCCACGGAAAAAAGGAGACTAAGCAAGATAGCACCCTTGGGCAGGAAGGGGACCATGCATGAGTGGTAGCATGTCCCAAAAGCATTCTTTAAAAGCTGGGGAAATGCTCTGCACGGGCTCCGTCGGCACCAATGTCACCCATATGTGAGGACTGACTTCCTGCTTGTTCCTAGGGAACATTCCATTTCTTGTTTAAATGTAAACTACTTTGATTGAATGATAAAGCGGTATATAAAAATGTGTAAATAAATAAATATTTCTACTTTGAGTTTGTGAACACTTGTGGGCTTGTTTACAAAGCTGCAATAGCAGTTTCCGATCGTTATCGGAGCCACGGCCCCATTAATTTTAATGGCACCGCGGCTCTGATAACGATCAGAAATGGCTACCACAGCTTTGTAAACAAGTCTCTTGGTCTCTGCCTGTGTGACAGAGATCAAGTGTTCTGTTAGCATGGAATTTCTATGTAGGATCTGTAGAAATCTGGCTTGCTCAGTTTGCTGAATAGGTGTAAGGATGTTCTAAGGCCCACTGCAATATATATGGTGCTGCTCTTTTATGGGTAGGTTCCTTTTTTGTTTATGTTTTAAAAGCTGGTGTCATTATGGTATGGTAGATTTGCGGTATAGGTCTTTAGTGACTTTTGTAAGGTTTTGTGTTAGTTTACGGTCTGCCTGGTACTGGAGAGGCATTATATTGCTGTTAATGAGATGACACTGGAATCCAATTGGGTTCTATGGTGAAATGTCCTAGTTCTGCTCTGCACAATTTTTGCTGCATTTTAATTATATAGCTTGGGAAAATGTTGCTTTCCTTTTTTTGGCAAAGCTACTGGGTTAGAACCTCTCATCCCTCTTTGAGTATCTTGGGGATGCCAGCTCATCCCTCGCTTATTTAACATACCGGCTTCCTATCCATCTAATGTTTTTTTTAAAATAGCTATAATGAATATGCAAATGAATATGTAAATATGTCACCCCACCCTTTGCCCCCCCCCCCCAAATGAAGCAGTCAAACTATACCCATGAGAGATTGGGTGATGGCTGTGGAGGGGCTATGAGAGAGACAGAAAGACACACACACACAGGATGATGTTTAGAGGGGGCAATATGAGAAAGAAAGGGACACACTGGGTGATGATTGGGGGGCTAAAAGAGAGAGAGACACAGAAACTAGGCAATGTCTCTGGGGGGGCTATGAGAAAGAGATGCACACTGGGTGATGATTTGGGGGCTATGAGAGAGAGAGACAATGGTGATGGCTGGGGGGAGGCTATGAGAGAGAGAGACACTGGGTGATGGCTGGGGAGCCTATGAGAGACAGACAGAGAGAGAGAGAGACACTGGGTGATGGCTGAGGGGAGGCTATGAGAGAAATATTAAGAGAGAGACTGGGTAATAGCTGAGGGGAACTATGAGAGAGAGAAAGACAGGGTGATGGCTGAGGGTGGGGCTATGAGAGAAAGACATGGTGAAGGCATGGTGAGGGTGCTATGGAAGTTCTTTTTGCTTCATGTATTACCAGGTCAATGAAATATGTGAAGCAGAAAAGGAACTTGCCTAAGGTGCAGCTATAAAGAGTCATCAATATACTGCTGACAACATACTCATTGGGGTTGGTCAGTTGGGGAGGAGGAGAAGGAACTGTGTAATGGCACCTTAAGGATCTGATTTATTAAGCTTTCTTTTCCCATAAAAAACTGGCAAATAGTAAATCAGCTCTCAGTGACTGACTCCTACATTTTTAAGCCGGTTCCTCGATTCCAAGAAAAAGTGCCAAGGCCTGAGCTACTCTTTTATTTATTTATTTATTTATTTTACATTTCTTATATACCGCACTATTTGCGATCAGCGCGGTTTACATAAAACAAACAGTATCCGACAATAAACAAGAGTCAGGTCATTACAATGAACAGGAGCAATCAACTTGGATAACGGGGGAAACTATGTACATGTTTGGAACATTGAAATAGGTAACTGTATATATGTGAGATGGAGTTATTGTGTGTTGTTCATACCTGGTGGCTGGGGTTCGGGGGAGGCTGTGAGGTATTTAATAAAGAGGAGGTGTTTTAAGGCCTTCCTGAACTGGCTCAAGTTAGGGATAGCTCTGATGTGTGGTGGTAGGGAGTTCCAGAGGCTTGGGGCGCTCAGGCTGTAGGCTCTATTTGAAGTTGATATGGCGCATCTTGTCATAGCTTTTGGTATTGCTAGCATGTTGGCTGCAGCGGTTCTTCTTATCCTGTTGGGCATGGGTGGTTGTATGAGGTCACATATTGAAGAAGCGGATAACCCATTGATGGCCTTGAATGTCATCACTAAGATCTTGAAGCTAATCCTGGCTTGAATGGGGAGCCAGTGCAGCTGCATCAGGAGGGGTGTGATGTGCTCTCTCCTTGGTGCTCCTAAGAGGATTCGCGCAGCGCTGTTCATAGCGAGTTGTAAGGGATGTAGGGTTGCCTGAGGGAGATCTTGTAGGATGGCGTTTGCATAATCAAAATGAGGGATGATGAGGGCTTGGTAGATGGTACGGAAGTCGCTCAGCTCGAGTAGAGGGCGTATGTGTCTGAGGGATCTGATCTTGAAGTAGATCGCTCTTACTGTTTTTGCTATGTGCTGCTTCATGTTGAGGTTCTGATCCAATGTGACTCCGAGATACCGTATGGCTGATTTAACTTGCAGCTTGGCATTGTCTACTTCCAAGTGGTTAGGTGGAATAAACTCAAGATTTCTAGAGATGAATAGGACCTCTGTTTTCTTATGTTGGATGCGCAGATTTTGGGAGAGGAGCCATTCGGATATTGCGTTGAAACACTTAGTTAGTGGGGTGAGGTCCGGGCAATCCAGGGATATTGGCAGGTACAGTAGTACATCGTCAGCGTAAATCATGCAACTCACATTAAAGGATCTAATGATGTTACAAATGGGTTGGATATAAATGTTAAACATAAGTGACGATAGGGAGGATCCTTGAGGGACTCCTTGACTTTGTAGGAATGGCTCAGATGTGGTTCCATTTGCTCGTACGTGTTACCATCTTCCAGACAGGTAAGACCTGCACCACTCCAGCGCTGTTTCGGTGATGCCTTTCTCTCTTAGCCGAATCAGGAGAATCTCGTGGCAGACTGAGTCGAAGGCTGCCGCAATATCTAAAAAGATAAGTGCGAAACCTGTACGTGAGTTGTCAATGCCTGAGATTATGGTGTTGAAAAGAGTAGTGAGTAGTGTTTCCACTCCATGTGACTCTCTGAACCCGTGTTGTGATGGATCTAGAGGTGCATTGGTGTGCACATGATCTTGTAGCTGCCTGTAGACTATTTTTTCAACGATTTTAGAGAGCATCGGGATACTGGATATGGGTCTGTAAGACTCGACCTTTAGAGGGTCTAATTTGGTGTCCTTAAGCAGCGGTCTAACAGAGGTCTGTTTGAGCATGGATGGGAACGACCCGGGGCTAAATGATAGTCCTATCATTTTAGCTAAGATTGGGGCAAGGTCAGATCGCAGATCTTTTATCCAGAATGCCGGACATGGATCTGAGTATGAAGTGGAGGTATTTAGGGTAGCAATGGTGTCTTCAATAGTTCTCTTAGACGGAGTGGTAAAGGTGGTTAGATACGTTGCGCATGCTTGAGCATCAGGGGGGTCCGGTATCACCATCTTGTCGGTTTTGCATAGTTTTGATTGCATAAAGATGGCATAATCCTGTGGGTGTATAGATCCTGTGCGCTCCGGGGTCGGTTCTCTGGCAAGAGATTTGACCAGGTTGAAGAGGTCGTGCGGCTTGTTTAATGAACGTTTCAGAGTGTTGGTGTGATGTTGTTTCATCTTGTCTGTGACCACCCTGCGATGGGTGTGTAGGAGTTGGATGTATGCTGTTTGGTCACTGCTGGTACGTGACTTCCTCCAGCGTTTTTCCGATCTCCGTAGGAGGGTTAATGACGCCCTTAAGTCAGGTGTGAACCATGGTGCGGATGGTCTTTTCTTTGGGGCTTTAGTCGTGGGAGGGCGGATTGCGATTGCGCTGAGTTTGCTGTTCCACGTGGAAATTAGGACATCTAGGTCTTGTGAGGTATTGTCAAGGAGAGAGTTTGTTTCATCCAGGATGCGTTCTTTGTTAAACGGATGAAAACTTCTGGCATTTGAGGTTGTGTTTGTTTGTGCGTTCGTAATGGGCCTTTGTGACCTGATGGGGGTCGGAATTTGGAATGAAATAAGCTTATGATCCGACCATGGAACTGCTGTTAGTGATAACGTGATGTTTTGTGCTTGTTGAAGCACCATTTTTGGGGCGAATATCAGGTCGAGAATGTTGCCCTTTGTGTGTGTAGGTTCATGAACCAATTGGGTGTATCCCAAGATATCTAGGGCTTCTGTGAAGGCGGCTGCCTGATTGTCCTGTAGGGATGGCAGGTTAAAATCACCTAGTATCCAGTTTGGTCTATGTGGAACATGGGTATTTGTTGCTATGTTTATGATATTGGAGAGGTTGTCTGGATCAGTAGAGGGTGCTCTATAAACAAGGTTTATGGAGCAAAAGTGGTTAGAAATAGATAATGTTTCAAGGGTATTGGTGTTGCTGGCTTCTACCATTTCGAATTGAAGGTCAGATCTGGTGATGATGGCAACTCCTCCACCCCTTTTGTTTTGCCTGTGGCTGGTGAAAGTGACGAAGTTGGGTGGGAGAAGTTGATTGAGGATGGTGTTATCTTCCGGTGAGAGCCAGGTCTCAGTTATCATAATGATATCTAGATTAAGATGAATTATTGTTTCAGTGATTGCTGGCCATTTTTTGCGAAGTGATCGAGCGTTAATGAGTGCGCACTTCAGGCTGTTAGTATGTGGGCGTTTATTTTGCTTTGGAAAAGATGTGAGCTAAAATTCAAATTTATTGCACTTTATACATTTTTTTAGGCATGCCAACAAACTGAATGCACATTAAATGAAACATATACCTTACTACTACATCATTCTTATGTTGACGCCAATAGGCATTATCAACACATCATGCTGACTGCTGTTTTGAAAGTGGAGATTCTATTCTTAATTTTCTAAAATCAAATATTCTTTATATTTTCTCGCACAGTGCATCAAATATTAAAATACATAATAAATAATAAGCAGTCAATTGATATTTTGTCAATATTGTTTTCAGAACTATTCTGTTTTTCAACCTAATTTGCAATTCTTTCAAGTTGCCTTATCTTATTTTGCTTTTCTATATTAATTTTGTTTAGTAATACATTTAAAAATATAAACACTGAATTCTTTCATATATTGTTCCCATCATCTATAAACCTGTTTTTAAAGGGATCTAGCTAGCCATCTAAATAAAGACTCAACTAGCTAATCTAAAGCCTTTTAGAACTGACCAGGTGAAGTGGCTAAATTTAACTACCTTAGGAGCTGTGTTAGCTCACAGCCATGCTAACAGTTAACGCAGAAGCTTGACACTAGTGCTCGCTAATTTGCACAATACTATTTTCTTTTTTTCAACTTTATTTTTAATTAATTGAAAATGCAGAATAGAATGTGAACGGGCAGGGACTGTGCCTTATACTTAACACTCAGTACAGTATCGTGTGTTAACTGTTAACGCAGCAGATAATGTAGCGCAGTTAGTGCCACTTCAGTAGATGGCATTACGTACACTTGCATTATCTGCAATGCAATTAATACATGCTAAGTATATTTCTGCATTAACTGCAGGGGCAGATACTGAGAAAATCCCCAGCAGTTAACTCAGAGGCTCTGCAGTTACCACATAGTAACTGCAAAACTTTAGCAATCTCTAGTAAAAGGGCTCCTAAGTTTATTAGGATGCTAAAGATAGCCATCAAATTCTAGGTAGGTCTGGGACCAAGGTTAGTTGACTAGTGCTGATTTTCAATGCTGACTGCATATCCTGGCAGGCCACATTTAGGTGCTACAAGAAATGGCCTAAGCCTTCCCTCGCTGCTCTGAAACTCTAAATTATAAAGAAAAAAAGTGATCTGATCCTCTTTCTCCCAAGTAAAAATTTTAACATATGACTGCATATCCTGGCAGGCCACATCTAGGTGCTACAAGAGGCAGCCTAAACCTTCCCTTGCTCCTTTGCAACTCTAAATTGTAAAGAAAAAAAAAGGTGGCCTGATCCTCCTATATTAGACACCCATAAAATTTGGCTAAAATTACTCATTCATTTATATAGTTTTTTACTCTTTTGCCTAGATTCTCCTTAGGTGTAGAAAGTTACGAACTACCCGATTATCATCATACTGTGTAGTATATGCATCAAAACCATTTCATCCATTTTACATGTGAGTCTCCTCCTCCTCCATTATTACTATATTACTCCATGGGTACTATTACATATTATTATTTTCATAGGCACTTATTTACTGTATTTTTCACTGTCTCTTAATTAGTTCCCCTAAGAAGTCTTTTACTAACTTATTTATTGTACTTTTATTTGCCTTTTAATTAGCTTTTTAAGATTTTCCCAATAGTGATATATCTTGCCTTTTACCATCACGTCTTATCTTGTGTTCATATTTAATTTATCTTCATGTATTTTAGTTATCCATTTCTCATGATTTTAGTTTGCTATTTTTATGGTTTAATGATTTAAGATACTATTTGGAGTTGCTCTTATACATTTACAAATATAAACACTTCATCCGACTGACCCCAATGAGTATGTTGTCAGCAGTATATTGATGACACTTTATAGCTGCACCTTAGGAAACTTTATTTTTTGCTTCACATATTTCATTGACCTGGTAATACAGAAAGCAAAAAAAAATTCCATAGCCCCCTCACTATGCCTTCGCCTTGTCTTTCTCTCAAGGCCCCACCCCCAGCCATCACCCTGTCTTTCTCTCTCTGATCCTCCTTCCTCCATGTAAAAATTTTAAAAAGGCTGCATAGTCTGATGCTCACACCTTCCCTCATGCATGGAAATGTATTTTAGAAATCTCCCCCAGAGGTGGCCCAACAATAAGGAGAGACTAGGAGACTGCTTAGGGCAGCAGCTTCTGAAGGGTGGCAATGAGCAGCAACAGTCAAAGCAAAACCGCTTCGATTCTATGATAAGGCGGTATATAAAAATTGTTAAATAAATAAAATAAATAAAGCAATAAATCTAGACAGCCTTATTAACTCAAAGAACCAACTGCATACTTCTACTGCAGGGAGATTGGGCCCACAATGTTGTTCAATTGTGCATGTTTACACGGGTGATGTGGGTGGTGATGTGTCATCCATACACTGGAAAAGTGCATTGACAGATACTACAGCTATACTTGGTCACATAATCCCTGTCTGTTGTCCAGCCAGATTCATGAAATCTTATTTGGCATTATTTTAAAATCTGCAGCTCTTTTAACCAACATCTAGTCATACATACTTCTCCCCTCTCCACTGTCAGCATACATCAGCAGGACATTATGCCTAGCATAGGTGTCATGGCTGTTCCCAGACCTCGGATTTCAAGCAGCTTTGTTACTCTGGTGATGTCAGTCTCCAAACTTAATGAGGGTAGTTTACAAAATGAGATTAGCTCTGACCCCCTGGTGATGTCAGTCTCCGGGCCTGATGAGATTGGTCTGCAGCCCCTCCTTGCTAAATCAAGAATAGCAGACCTCAAAGGGAGGTGACTGGAAACAATAGCAGACCTCAAAGGGAAGTGCTAGAGAAAATTCACTATAAAGGACAGAAATATTTCCTCTTTCTCTCTCTCTCTCTATTCATCGGACATGAAGGACAGGAAGCTCTGACAATAACTTCTCCTCACCCCTCCCCCCTCTCTCTCTCTCTGATCTCTCTCACACACACATGCACACACATAGAGTCTTTCATATACTCTATTCTCTCTCACACTTCACACATGCACACACACATATAGATTCATTGATGCACACTGAAGCAGCTCTTTAACAACCACTATATAACTCTGTTCTGTACCTATGTAATAAGCCTATTTCTGTATAAAACTCTTTTTCCAATCCACCCCAGCTTTGTTTGTCTTATTTGTGCTGCTTACCCTACTGTCTCTGTGAAATGAACCCAGGACCAAACGGAGCGTAGCCAAAAGTGGAGAGCAGCGGCGGAAGATTACATATCAGAAGATTACATCCACCATTCGACCATGCATACACAGGGGCAGATCAAGGGGGATATGGGGCCATGTGCAGAGATTCATTGTGGGACCTCATTTGCATAAATATTTGCATGATGTTAACATGTGCTAACTTTTAGTAAACATGCCTCTAAGTGTCTGGATAAAGAAAGACTACTCGATTTCTACATTACTATACTCCAGTGCCAACCGCCAGGTACATTAGGAAGTACTATAAACACTGACCATTTAGAACATATAGCAAACTCGCCGTGTCATAACAGCACTACCAGGACTCACAAAGCACCAATCCCTACCTATCAAAAGGCAACACTGCAAATATTAAATCAAGACATCTCAAAGAATACCAATACATCTCCTACTGGGGAAAGAGAACAAGTGGCACTGTCAAATAGAAACTACAGGGTCTATTCTGAACCACGAATAGTGGGGATGGACATCTCGTTGGGACGTCCAACCCTGCTATTCGTCTGCTTTTGCCATCCCCACCAAGTCTCCCCATATGAACTTGGAGTTTGTACAGGGAAGTTAAACGGGGACGGGAAAAGAGTGCTGCAGAGCTCGAGATGGGGCAGGCAGGGGCGGTCTGCGGCCCTGGACATACAGGGCCGATTCTGATGTCGGCCCTGTTTGTCCAGGGCCGGCAGAATAGACAGGGAACTTATTCCACCTCTGAGGTGGAATAAGTTCCCCTAGACGGTGGGAGATGGCAGGCCCGGGGCATGTCAAAGGTAGGAGGGGATGCAGGGGATTCCCCACAGCCTTACCCTGGACGTGGAAGGCCAGATCGGGACTTGGGCTGTGGAGAAAGCACAAAGTCGTCAGCGGCCATGGATCGCAGCTCGTGAATGGAACCGTGGTGCCATGGAAACTGGATGCCATGGCACTGGGGCTCCATTCAGGAGCCTTGACTGAATTAGCCAGACAGGTGCCTGTATGTGCAGGCCGACCGGAATCAGGTCTGGGCCTGCCGTACAGGCTTAGACGGCATTCTGATCCCGCGGGGACTAGACGAGCCCCGTAGGATCAGAATCCCGTCTATCTCTGTGCCGAGACATCCACAATGGAATAGGCCTCCACATGAACAGAATACCTCAACTCAGTTACACATGCAAACAAAGAACAAGAGATCACAATTTAGAAATAGGAATACAATAATTCAACTGGGAACCCCAAAAGCCAAACTTGGAATTTACAACAACACTGGAGAAATAAACCTATAAATGAATTTCCCCTTATACTAAACAAAAACACAAAGATGTTAGCAATGCATATTTCTCAGAGCTGACATATTCCAGTTAATAAATTCAAAATAAAAAAGTATTTTTTCTGCCTTTTGTTGTCTGGGCATTTTATTTTTCAGTTGCAATTGCTCCATTCACTTTCTTCTGGTTTCTATGGGTCTTCTGCTAATTCTCCATTATCTTCTGTCCATTTATCCTTTTTTCTCTCTTCTAGTTTT
The DNA here is from genome assembly GCA_033557465.1 of Ichthyophis bannanicus. Lineage (NCBI taxonomy): Eukaryota > Metazoa > Chordata > Amphibia > Gymnophiona > Ichthyophiidae > Ichthyophis > Ichthyophis bannanicus. The sequence continues at coordinate 379,504,404 of CM066037.1, read as the reverse complement.
TTTCCATTCTCTCTCTACATCTGCTTTAACATACTGATCTTTCCCCTTTTGCTCTTTCCTCCATTTTTTTCTTTATTCCGTTTTCATCCACTCAAATTTCACCCTTCCATCCTCAGTCCCCACTTACTCTCCCAATACCCAACCAATTGTAGATTTTTCTTCCCTCCCACACAAAATATCTTTTCCCCTCTCCACCTTCACTCCGCCAGCCCCATCCCCTTCTATTCCTCCCCCAACTTCAGCTCCCTTTTTGTTCCAGCCCCACCCAGCATCCGCTCCCTTCTAGTCCCATTATCCCATCCCCCTGCATCAGCCCATTTCCAGTCCTAGCCCCCCCAACAGTCCATTTCCAATCTTAGCCCTCCCATCAGCCATTCCCAGCACTATCCTAGCTCCCCATCAGCCTATTTCCAGACTAGCCCATCAGCCATTTACAGTCCTAACCCAGCCCATTTTCAGTCCAAGCCCCCCATCAGCCAGTTTCTAATCCTAGCCCTCCTATCAGCTATTTACAGTCCATTCCTAACCCCCCATCAGCCCCTTTCCAGTCCAAGCCCCATCAACCCATTTCCAGTCTTAGCATAGCCCCCCATCAGCCCATTTCCAGTCCAAATGCCCCCATCAGTCCGTTTGCAATCCTATCCCCCATCATCCTATTTCCACTGAATATCCTGCTCAGTGCCATTTAGGTGGTTTTCGGGTCTGCAAGCTACACAGAAGATCTCTAAAGGCAAAAGGGGGACTCTTGTAGTGGGTGATATGGAAGGACAGATTAGATAAGCCATATGGCCTTTTTCTGCCTTCTTGTTTCTAAATATCCCTCCATGATGTTTAATTATGCATTTTTACAGGACTGTTTTGGGAGAGGTGATGTTGGAATAATCATGATTACTGAATTTTATTATAAAATCTTGGGCGGGATGAAGGGGGAGGGCCCAAGATGGCTGTGGACAGGTGTTTGCTGCTGTGACACTCCTCTTGATGTGTAAAGAGGAAAACAAAATTGGGCAAAAGTCCTCCAATGCCCTGGAAGCATACTCTTTATTGCCACTACCAGGACTATTGGACCCTTTCCTGACACGAACACAGAGACAGCCAGAAGAACCAGTGATTCAGAGCCTCATTAGCACCTCGTCAGAGCTGGGATGCTCGACAAGTAGTTTAAGGCTGGATATCTTCCCACCAGAGTAGTGGCTTCCATAGAAGGTTGCTTTGCTGGAGCAACATAGCCCTGGGAGCCATGCAAAGCCAGTTGTTTCCCGAATGGGGAACCAGCGTTCGTAGGAGGGATGACTCCAGGGCAGAGGGGAGAGGTATCTGGAGTCCTTCCAGGTCAGCGTGCCAGCAATTGCTTATCATGGTATCGAAGATTCAGCTGATGATTTGGCAACGCTGGTTACCTCACCGATGTCATGGCGAGCCCCAGAAGTCAATATCTTTCTCCCTGGTTCGCCCATAGGTTTTCACATTAGAGACCATTTAGACAGCTATAGCACAATTCTAGGAAACTTTGGTTTCCCAGATTAATACTGTGATGGCACAATCTCAGGCCAACACTGTACTACTTTAGAGGTATACGGAGGAACTTTCATCTTTGCAAAGTTTTGCCTCAGCATTGTAGTCGAAGGTTGCTCAGGTGGAAGATTGTGCAGACTCTTTTCAGAAGGATGCGGTTACAATGAAGGCAAGAACTGAATTACTTGAGAACTTTTCTTGATAGCAAAATTTGAGACTTAAAAATTTTCTGAAGTCCTTAATGCTAAAGAAATGTTTAAATTATATCTACTTGAGGTGTTAGGGGTTCTTGTGGAATCACATCTTCTGGTCTATTATATGCCTACTAGTCAGAGATCATCAGGCACTGGAGATATTCCAAGTGTACAACAAGCAGATTCATTAGATGTTTCTGCAATTTTAGAAACATCAGAAACTGAAGTTTACATTCCCTCTACCCTTTTAATTACCTTTGCGCTATCCTCTGATAGAGACTGGTTCCTTATGGTTTTCTTCAGTAAAATACATATTTTATTTAAGAGTTTAAATGTGCGAGTGTTCCCTGATCTTTCTCAGAAAACAGCAGAGAAGGAAGGAGATTTTCCAACGCCGGCCCAGTGTCCAGATGTTGATAGATCAATTTTTCCTCAAATTTCCATGTAAATGGACGGTTAAGCTGCATTCCGATTCCTATATATTTTTTTATCCTTCCCAACTGCTGGCGTTTCTGAGGGGTCTAGGATGTTTCAACATGGCCATTTCAGCGCAGCCGTTTCGGTGCACGCAGTTCAGCGAGGCCACTTCAGCACCAGCATTTCGGCACAGCATGCTGAATCCTGTCATTACGGTTTTTTAGCTACCCATAATTGTTTGCATAATGAGTACATGGTCTTTGCCCTATGGCATGCACCAATGAACTGTGTAGGTCCAATGTTATAAGTTGTACGTTCTATACCATTGCATATACTGAGTTCATTGGTTGAAATACATTCAGTGTCCACTGTAACTCGCTTGAGTACACAGTTCCCTTGCAAAAATTATATTATTTGGCTGTTACCTGTGAAATAGATATGACCATTCTAAGTAAGAGAGGAAGGCAAAAGTTTGCCTGTGATATACTGATTGCATCACATTTTGGTGTTGCAAACAGATGGGATGCTGCAAGGCCAAAATTCACACCAGAAATGAAAAGGTGATTAAGAAGCTCAATGAACATTCTCACCTTCCTTCGCTAGCTAATGTCAAAGTGGCAAAATTTGTTTCCTCAGTCTATGTGGAATCCTTTCGACAGAACACTTGATGCTAAGGATCGTACTAACAACCACTCCGAAGCAGCTCATTGTCACCTCCAAGCCAAATTGGGAATGTGCCAGCCCACCATCTGGAAGTTCATTGATGGCCTCAGAAAGGTGCAGAAAGGCAGAGATGCCTGTCATGAGCAGCTCGTTTCAGGCCATATTCCTCCACTGAAGTTGAAGAAATATCGCAAAGCAGATCATTGTATTTCAAGCGTTGTATCTGATTACGGCACTAGAAGCCATAGCTCAGAATTATCAAATACCTTAACAAAATGGCCATTCATGTTTTACTATTGCTCTTTCTTGATTACTTTAATTACTTGTCAATTACTTTAATAAAATGTTTTTTTACATTTTACTATTGCATTTTTTTTGACATTTCAAAATTTCACTTCATATATGCGAGCAGAAATGACTCGAACAGTTGAGCGCGCCACGTTAAAATGGCCCACGATGAAAAAGCCGCACTGAACTGGCCACACTGAAACAGCCGCGCTAAATCATCCCATTCCGTTTCTGAGTGACCATAGGTCTTCATTTGTTGAGGATCCCCCCACTGCATGAGTGTTATTCTTGGTTGTTATGTCTGTCTAATTCTTACATGTATTGGATCTTTTTTGTTTGTTTGTTTCCTATGGATTTTCTCCCCTTTCTTGTGGGCTGTAGTGGGAGGTAGAATGGGAATGACCTTTCTATGCCTTAATTGGATTTTGTATTTATCCTTATGTTGTTATTTATGATTCTGCTTCTTTTTTCCTGACAAGTAAGTTCTATGCTTGCTTTTTTTTGTAAAATGAGAAATACAAAATAAAAATATATATATATCGGTGATGGGGGTAATAAGACTGAAAATTTGCCTATGGCACCCAATATCCTTGTACAGGTCTTGCACATTCCAATCTCTAAATATTTAAAATATTTTTTTCTTTTCTACCTTTGTGGTATAGGCAGTTTATTTTGCTAATTGGATTGTTTACAGTCTTCTTTCCAATTTCCTTGTGTTGATTTTATAAGTTATTTTCTAGGGTTTCTTTCCATTTCTTCTTGCTCCTCCTGTTTTCTTCCCTTCTTTCTGTATAATTGTTTGACACTAATCTTCCCATTCATGTTTTTCCATTTCTCTCTTCCCTACCCCTGCCCCTCTTTCTCCCCTCTAATCCAAAAATCCCTAACTTCATCTGTCTTAACTTTAGGCATTTTAGCTAACCAGTTAGTGACTGAATGTCGTTGCTGATAGACTAGCTTGTACTACCATCTGTGGAACGCCCCATCGCTAACCGGTTAGCAATGAGACATTTAACAGGATTATAAGGGGATATTCAGCATTAGTGCAGTTTGAATATCCCAGTGAGCTTGGGGCTGACCAAACCATTAGGCAAACTAAGTGATTGCCTAGGGCAGCAGCTTCTGGGGAAGGGTAGCAAAGAGCAAGGCATTCAAAGCTAAACAATAGATTCTGTCAGCCAGGGGAGGCATAAGGCTTAAAGTTTGCCTAGGGCATCAACACTTTGAACCAACTCTGAGGCCAGTCTGCAAACCACACAAATCCCTTTGAATATGTGCACTCTCAGAATTCTACAGCACATATTCTTTCTGGTACTACTTGCTCAGAACACATTCCTCCTATTTTGTGTGATCTATATTGGCTTTCTGTAGCCTGGAGAAAAAGATCTTAAATTAATCTTGATTCTCAAGGCCTTAGGAGATGCAGCACTTAAGTATTTTAACCCTGTCTTGTAGTTTTATAAATCTGCATATACTCTGAGATAAATGGGTACCCAATAGCTTACTATTCCCTCATGTCAAGTGCATTTGATCGAGCATAGGCGTAGGGTGCTCTTGATAGCTGCGCAATCAGAATGGAATAAGCTGCTTGTCTCACATCGCCTGTTGGTTTCTGGGAATTCTTTCCAAAAGCATCTGAAAGCATTTTTTTCCAGCAGGTATTTTTGTTAAATTTAATGACGCTTTATGCTGATTTATCTCATCTGTCTAATTTGAATATTGTTTTATTTTTTATAAATTACGAATATTATATTCTAACTTGCCTACAATAATGGATAAGTGAGATACATTTTTATAAATAAATACATTTTCTGTGTGTAACATTTAAACATGGATAAATGGCTGTTATAGAAACATGATGGCAGAAAAAGACCACATGGCCTAACTAGTCTGCCCTTCCATATCAAATACTATAGTCCCTTCTTTTTCTTTAGACATCTTCTGTGTTTGTCCCCTGCTTTTCTGAATTCAGATACTGTCCTCAGCTCTACTACCTCCACTGGGAGGCTATTCCAGGCATTTACCACTCTTTCCATAAAGAAATATTTTTGCATGTTAATCCTGAGTTTATCCCCTGTCACCCTCATCCTATGTCCCCTCATAGCAGAGCTTGCTTTTAATCAAAAAGAGGCTCTCCTCTTGTGCATTTATGCATTTATAAAATTGCATGCATGTAAAGGTTCATACAGGTATGCATGATAACAAGAGAACACATACTTATACAGGGAGTTGACCCCGACATATCTGGGTTAAAAGCTAAGCGCTGTACTCGCACATAGCATTGGTGCTGATTATTGGGCCCTTCAATTTTTTATAACTCCCCTATAATAAAATTACCCCCATATTGTGTAGATAAGAACAGCCATAATAATTAATGCCAAGCAAAGCACTTTCCCACATATCAAAGCAAAGAACGCATGCATATCTCTGAGAAATTTCCTTCACCTTATGAGAAAGAGAATCAAAAACACCCCAAAAAAGTTTCTCAGTCAAATGCAGTTCTTCTTCCAAAGCCATGCCGTAATTTCCCCAGCCAGATGGCAGACAATAATATTTCCAGCACTGTTCATAATGATTGGTCAGGAGCTGAGGAATCAAAGTGCAAAAACAGTTTCATCAATTTTCAAAAAGACATACTTTTTCCAACAGCCAGTAAACATATGTCCATTATTCATCAATTTTCAGCCACTGTATGGAGAGTGGCAGGCTGAAAGCATAGTTACTCACCTGTAACAGGTGTTCTCTGGGGACAGCAGGAATCAGTCCTCACATATGGGTTACCTCGGCACCGGTGAAGCCCTCGCAGAAGAATCCCCCCCAGCTTTCAAAGAAAGCCTTTGGGAGATGCCACCACGCATGAGTGGCCCCCTTCCTGCCCAAGCGTGCCATTTTGCTCAGTCAGATGACATAGCTAAAAGATGGAAAATAAAATATGGTAAAGGAGCTACTCCAAGGGGAGGAGGGAGGGTTGTGAGGACTGATTCCTGCTGTCCCCGGAGAACACCTGTTACAGGTGAGTAGGTATGTTTTCTCCGGGAACAAGCAAGAAGTCAGTCCTCACATATGGGACTCCCCAGCTACAGGCTACTGAAAGCCCATAGCAAAAATAGGGGCTCCCTCATGGGGAGCTGCAAGCTGCCTGTGTAGACAGACCACAGTAAGACTCCTGTGTTCAATGAACCAGCACTCCGGTACCCCGAACACAGAAGGGTCAGAGGGTAGGAGTTGCCTAAACCCCGAAAAGGCTACAGAGCACAGTCTGGCCGAAGGCACTGTCCCGTCGGGACTCTCTTTCCAGGCAGTAATGGGCTGCGAAGGTATGGACTGAAGACCAGGTGGTGGCCTGGCAGATGTCCACCATTGGGACAGAGTGCAAGTTTGCCACTGAGGCCGCCATGGCCCTAACACGATGCGCTGTGACACGGCCTTCCAGTGGGAGCCCCGCCTGATCATAAGCGAGGGCGATAGTGTCCATCACCCAGGTGGACAAAGTACGTTTGGTCACCGCCTCCCCCAGCATAGTGTGGTTGTAGGAGACGAAAATCTGAGAAGCTTTGCAGAGGCCCTGAGTGCATTGGATGTAGAAGGACAAGGCCCTCTTATAGTCCCAGGTGTGAAGGACCGTCCGTCTCCGCCTGACTGGAGTGAGGTCTTGGAAAGAAGGTAGGAAGCACCACTTCCTGGTTGAGATGGAAGGGCGACACTACCTTCAGAAGGAATTTGGGGTGCGTGCAAAGCACCATTCTGTTCTTGTAGAACCTGGTATAAGGCGCTTCTGCCACAAGGGCCTGGAGCTCGCTAACTCTGTGAGTGGAGGTGCGTGCAACCAGGAAAACCACCTTCCAAGAGAGATAGCGAAGATGGCAAGTAGCCAGAGGCGCGAAGGGTGGGCAAGTGAGCTGCCCCAACACAAAGTTGAGGTCACATTCGCTTACTGGCAGGCAAACCGGGGGCTTTGATAAGAGCAGGCTCCAAAGGAAACAGGTCACCAACAGCTGGACCGAAAGGGGCTTACCATCAGCCCGGACTGAGAGAGGTGGAGAAGGTACTGTAACATCAGAGCCACTGGGCAGGAGAAAGGATCAGCTCCTTGTATGGCGCACCAAGCAGAGAACCTGCACCATTTGAGGGAGTAAGTCTTCCTAGTAGAGACCTTGCGAGAGGCTAGCAGAATGTCCTCAACCTGAACCGGAAGGTTGAAAGAGGCCAAAGTCACCCTCCAAGCAGCCACGCTGTCAGCGACAGGGACCACAGGTTGGGGTGCAGGAGAGAGCCTCCCTCCTCAGACAGGAGCCCCAGGGCAGTCCCTAAGGGGGTGGGGGCCTCCACCGTCAACTGAAGAAGCAGCGGGAACCACGGCTGCCTGGGCCACCGAGGAGCTATCAGGATGAGGGAGGCCCTGTCGAGGAGGGACCTGAACAAGGTCTTGGTAATCAGGGGCGTTGGAGGGAAGGTGTACATGAAGCATCCCGACCATTAGACTAGGAACGCATCCGCTGCCACCCTGGAGGGGTGGATCTGCCGGGAGCAAAAGTGGGGCAACTGAAAGTTGTCTAGACTGGCGAACAGGTCCATCACTGGCTCCCCCCAGAGCCGGAAGAGCCAACCAGCTATCCTGGGGTCCAGCTGCCACTTGTGCAGCTGGAGAACTCTGCTGAGTCTGTCAGCCAGTAGACTGTCCTGGCCTGGCAGGTACACTGCCCACAGGAGGATATCCTGTCAGATTGTGTTCGAGCAGAGGGTTAGAGCCTCATGACAAAGGGTCTGTGACCCCGTGCCCCCTTGTTTGTTCACGTAGAACATCACCACCTGGTTGTCCATCTGCACCAGGACTGGCTGGTGACGCAGGTGGTGACAGAAGGCTCTCAGGGCTAGGTATAAGGCTCGGAGCTCCAGGAGGTTGATCTGCTGGGTGCTCTCGTCTGGTGACCAGTTGCCCTCGGTTCGGAGATGTTTATGTTTATGTTTATGTTTAATTAAAATTTGATATACCGCCCAACACCAGAGGCACCTGAGCGGTTTACAATAAAACAATATAAAACAAATTAAAAACAGGCTGCATGAAAAAGTGGGCTCCCCAGCCAAGCAGAGAGGCATTCTTGGTGAGGACCTTCGAGGGGCTTGGGGTCTGAAAAGGCACGCCCGCTTCAAGATGCTGGGGTGACTGCCACCACACCAGGGAGTCTGCCAACTGGCAGACTGTCTCAGAGGTGACCTGTGGCCTGGGATCACCGGTCCCGGAGACACCGCTCCGCCGCTCTCATGTGGAGGTGAGCGTCTGGGGTGATGTGGACCATGGAGGCCATGTGCCCGAGTGGCGCAGAAGAAGCCAGGCGGGCACCGAGGGACGGTACTCTACATCCCGAGATAGAGACCTGAGACAATCATCTCAGTCCCTGGGCAAGAATGCCTTTGACTGAAGAGTGTCGATCCTTGCTTCAATGAACTCCATTGTGTCGGGAGGAGGTGAGACTTGTAGTTTATGAGAAAGCCCAAGTGTTGCAGAATGTAGATGATGCATGCAGTAGCCTGCTGCACCTCTGAGGCTGTGCCTCCCTTTATGAGCCAGTCGTCCAGGTAAGGAAAGACGAAGACCCCTTGGAGCCGGAGGAAGGCAGCCACGACTGCCAGGCATTTTGTGAAGACTCTTGGGGAAGAGGCTAGGAAGAAGGGGAGCACCCTGTATTGGCAGTGCCTGCCCCCCACTACAAACTGCAGGTACTGCCTGTGGTTGGGGTGGATGAGGATGTGGGTATAAGCATCCTTGAGGTCTAAGGAGCATAGCCAGTCTCCCTGCTGGAGGTATGGCAGCAATGTTCCAAGGGAGAGCATCTTGAACTTCCCCCTCACCAGGAATTTGTTGAGGTTGCGCAGGTTGAAGATGGGCCTTAGACCCCCTGTCCTCTTTGGCATGAGGAAATACCTGGAATAGAACCCCTTGCCCTTGAGGTGATGGGGCACTGGTTCCACCGCTTTGTCCTCAAGAAGACTTGCAAACTCCTTCAGAATAAGTTCCTGGTGGAGGAGAGACCAGAGGGGCTCGCCCGGGAAATAAGGGGGAGGTGTTTGAGTCAGGTGGGGGAGATAACCCTCCCTGACTACCTTAGTGCCCAGGAATCGGTGGTGATGGTCACCCATCTCTGGGCATAGAGGGCCAGACGTCCCCCTGTGGGTTGCTATCTCCTTGGGGTAGAGAGGTTATGCTCAAGGCATCAAAAGCTCCCCCCTGGCTGGGCTGGGGCCGGTGCCTGGGGTTTTGGAGCCTTCTGCTTACGTGGGCCATGCCCATGTCCCATGGCTTGCTGACCCTGTTGGGGAGCTGGGGAGGCCTGATAACGTGGGTAGTTTCTGTAAGCAGCTCCCTTCCTCGGGTAGAAGGGTTTTTTTACCCAAGCCCTTCCGTCAGCAGCGGTCTTTTTAGAGAGTCTGGTCCTTGTCATGAACTTGGCAGCCTTGTCGGTCATGGATTTGCCAAAGAGGTTCTCTCCTTGGCAGGGGACATCAACCAATTTGTCCTGAACCAACAGCTCAAGGTCGGAGAACTGTAGCCAAGCTTGGCGGTGTGCACCGATGCAAGCCTCTGCTACTCGAGCCACCGACTCAAACCTGTCATAGGCATGAATTTGGAGCAGTCACTGACTGCTTTGGCCAGGTTCTTGAACTGCTGCAAATGTTCCTCGGAGAGACCAGCCGAGAACCCTGCGAGTTCCTTCACAAGATACATGCCCATGTACAGCTGGTAAGCCTGGATGAGGCAGATGAGAATTGAGCCCATGTAGTACTTCCTGCTAAGGGCATCCAAGGTGTGGGCCTCCCTTCCGGGGGGGGGGGGGGGGGCACTGAGGAGTGCATCTTCTGACTTTTCAGCTGATGCATGGCTGACTCCACCATCATGGAGTTATGCGGCAGTTGTGACTTCTGGAAGCCCAGGCTCCAGTGGACTCGATACATTGAGTTGAGACATTTGCTCACCACTTGCACCGAAGCCGGTGTCTCCCACATTCGGAGCATCAGCCACTCCAGGATGGGAGGAATGGGCACCGTGATCGTTTCCCACAGAGGGGCCTCGCACTGGAATGCCAGGGACTTGGGCATGTCCTTGACAAAATCAAAGAAGCCCATATCCTCAGGTTCAGACCTCCGTCGAGGCTCCGAGATGGGAGAGTCAGATGGGACACCGTGGTGACGATGGGTATCGCCTCATCCTCTGTCTCCAACTTGGAGTACTCTGTCAAGGACTCATAGGAGGGCTGCTCCGTGGGCTTTGGGGCTCCTGATGCCCCGTGGCCGTGCCCAGCAGACTTGCTGGGGATGACCGCGGTCCCATCGAGCGGGACTCGGAACGCGACCTTGGCCAAGGATCGATTCGAGGCTGAAGGACCTCGAGGATCGGCTCGGCCTCCAGGGAGGTCTTGGACATCAAAGGCCTGGTGGTCAGGGTGGATGAATCGGTCATGCCAGATAACAGTGCCGCTGCTGGTCCATGAAAGCAGACAAACTGCGCTCCAGGGCCGACATTCTGGACTCTAGGCCAAAAGGCTCCGCAGCCTTCGGCACGGGCACCGAGGGACTCAGGCCCGATACTGGCTCCCCGAAGGGGAATCCTCAATGAGAATAGTATCTGAGAACAGAAGCCGGTCTGCGGTCAGATCCTGCCAGGGGACCTTCACAGGCCCCCTTCTCCGACGCTTCAGAAGAAAGTCTCGGACTGCGGGAATGGGCACGGGGCCGGTCGGATCCATCCAAGGACACTGCCTTCGAGGGTTTCTTCTTCTTCCTGGGTTTCCTGGAGGGAGAACCCCCTTTATGAGGACCCATGATGAGGCTCAGGTTCAGAGGGTTCTGCCTGAGATGTCAGGTCCTCAGATGAGGCCCTGGCCTTTGGAGGCACAGGGGACTCGGGGGAAATCGTGCTGCTGCTGGTGGCTCTTGAGGTCCTTACTGGTCATCCTCTTGCAGAAACCGCAGGCTGCCGGGTTGTGATAAGGCCCTAGGCAGCAGAGACAGCAGTCATGTGTGATGGTCAAGACATAATTTTGGAGTACTGATCACACTTCTTAAAGCCACTGGTAGCCATGGGGGAAAAGAGTACCCCTGCAAGGTTGAAGACTCTCTGGACTGCTAGCGGAAGAAAAAAGGTGCAAAGATGCCGGGAAAAGAAAAGAACGATAAGCTACAGTACAACGCCGAGGCAACGAGGTCAGTGGGTGGAAAAAGTACCGGTGCAATACCGGAGGCCGGAGGCGAGTATGAAACAAGGAGAGAAAAAAGTCAACTTTTTCCGGGGACAAGCCAGAAAACATCTGAATGGCTCCGTGGAAAAAAGGAGACTGAGCAAGATGGCACCCTTGGGCGGGAAGGGGACCATGCATGCATGGTGGCATCTCCCAAAGGCTTTCTTTGAAAGGTGGGGGGATGCTTCTGCAAGGGCTCTGTCGGTGCCAACGTCACCCATATGTGAGGACTGACACCCTGCTTGTTCTCGGAGAAAATCCATCTATTCACTCCACCACTATCCATATAGTAGAGGACTGGAGTTTGACTAGAGGAAAGGCAGCAAACCCAAAACTAGACATATATAGGCCTAAACTAAACAGAGTGATGACAGCAGTTAGCGGCAAATATGTACTATATACTCAGTGCTACTGACAGCAAGTATAGTGGGCTACCTATATGTATTTATTTAAATGCCACAGCTGGTATTTAAATAAATATACTGAATGCCACCTCTGAAAATCCAGCCCAGTAATTCCTCCATCACCTATATCTGTATGCATGCATCTTTTTTTTCCTCATCTGTTGCATATTTCTAGGTCACTCCCTGCACACTTCTGGAGGTCCCAGGAACCTTCCCTTCCTTCCCCATCCCCTGCATGTGTCAGAAAATTTCCCTGAAGAAGGTAGGGACATAGCCACAGCTGGGTCTAGGCAGGCTGTGGTTCCCCACTGGAGTCAGGCCTAGTCAGTCAAAGAACTGCACTGTTTAGTGCCCACCCACATTAACCTCTGGCCCCACCAGAAAATCAACCCTGGCTTCACCACTGGAAGAGGGAATGCCTCTTCTGGGATATTCTGCCCTGTAGCAATAAGAAATAAGAATGTGGTATAAGGTTTGCTCCAGAAGCTAAATGAGTAGAGACCTGAATATATACAAGATCTCAAAGATTTCCGAAAGAAAAAGAAACACTTACCTATTCTCTGAGCATTTCTCCAAGGCCCCAGACTAACCATGCCCCCCCCCCCCCCAGCCTAATCTCCACCTGAGTGCCAAGCCTTTTCCCTATCTCAAGTTTATATTGTTGGCACTTTATACTGTATATAGTTACCTATGTTTCATGTTGCCATGAAGGTTTTATGTTACAACTATGGCCTAATATACAATATGTTCTCCACTGTCCACTGTTTTCTTAGTTGCTGTATTCTTAGTTGCTGGTTTTATGTATGCGCTCTTCTGTTCAATGTAAATCAAGTTACTGTTCGATGTAAACCACCTTGACATATCGAAAGACGTTATATAAAACTGGTTAAATAAGTAAATAAATAATAAATATATATCTTAGAGGAAAGAAGAGACAGGGGAGATAAGATACAGGTGTTTGAATACATGATCACATTTGATTTAATAAATGGAGGGAGGATAGCAAGGACATCCACAGTGCTAGCGTTTAACTTTCAAAAGGGAGACTAGGATAAAATGAGGGAAATAGTTAAGAAAAAACTAAAAGGAATAGCTGAAAAGGTGAAAGGTTTATATCAAGCCTGGGAGTTGCTTAAAATGCTATTTTGGAAGCCCAGACCAGATATAGTCTATGATTTAAGAAAGGTGGAAGGAAGGCCAAAACGACTACCAGTATGGTTTAATGGTGAGATTAGAAAGGCTATTTTAGCCAAAAAAGCATCTTTCAGAAAATGAAAAAAGGAGCTAAATGATGAAAACAGGAAAAAATATAAGCACTAGCAAGTTAGATGCAAGGTACAAATGATGGCAGGCAAAGAGAGAATTTAAAGGAAGAATGCTGTGGAAGGAAAAACTCATATAAAAACTTTTTCAAGTACATTCATAGCAAAAGAATTGTGAGAGAGTCAGTTGGACCATTAGATGATAAAGAGGTAAAAGAGGTAGTAAAGGAAGACAAGACCATAGTGGAGAGACTAAATCAATTCTTTGCTTAGGTCTTTACTGAAGAGGATGTAGGGATTTCATCCATGCCAGAAATGATATTTAAAGGTGTTGTACTGGAGGAAATGAAACAAATCTCAATAAACCAGGAAGATGTAATACAGCAATTTGATAAACTAAAGAGCAGGAAATCACCTGGACTGGATGACATACATCCCAGGGTGCTGAAAGAAATAAAAAATGAGATTACTAATTACTAAAAATAGGTCTGCAATCTGTGAACTATCATTAAAATCATCTGTAGTACCAGAAGATTATAGCATGGCCAATGTAATGCCAATTTTTAAAAAGGGTTCCACAAATGATCTTGGAAACAACAAGCCTGACTTCAGTAACATAGTAACATAGCATATGACAGCAGAAGACGACCAATATGGTCCATCTAGTCTGCCAAGTAAAAAAGATATATAAATTGGCTTTGATTTCATCCTCTTGCTATAAAGGGATTCACTGTGTCTGTCCCATGCCATTTTAAAGTCTGTCATTGTATTTGTCCCCACCAATCCATCAGGAGGGCATTCCAATCATCCACCACCCTTTCAGTGAAAAATAATTTTCTAATGTTGCTTTTAAGTTTACCGCCTTGCAGCCCTCTAGTTTTACAGCTTCCCCTTCTTTGAAAAAGGTTTGTTCATTCATTAAGTATTTTAAGGTCTTATCATATCTCCCTATCTCTCCTCTCCTCTCCTCTAGGGTACCATATTTCCCGGATTATATGCCACGGTTTTTTACATCTGGAAATAATGGCATGACCTATACACTGGAGCAACTTATCTAAGAAATTAATGCGGTGGAACACGCCCCCTTGAAACAGGTATAAATAATCGCAACTGTGCAGCGGATGGTCTTTCTCCCTGGGCCCTCTGTTCTACACCGAAGACTTGCAAGCAGACCCTCCAATCAACAAACTGGTATGTATTTTTATTATACTCGTAAATAGCATACCAAATAGCATACTGGATGAATTTCAGTTACCAAAAAGATGTTATTTTTAACCCCACAGAAAATGGTGTCACTGAAGGACAGGAACTCATACATCGTGGAATTCAAACTGAAAGCTATTCATTATACAGAAGAACATGGTAACAGAGCCTCCCAGCGAACTTTTGGGATAAATGAGAAATTAGTTAGAGACTGGAGGAAGATGCAGGGAAAGCTAACCTTGATGAAACGCAGCAAGAAGGCAAATCGTGGCTGAAAAGCATAATGGCCTGAATTGGAAGCACATCTGCTGCAGTTCATTGTATAGTGGAGGGTCTAGGGCCATGGACTGTCCACTGTGCAGGTGCAATTGAAAGTTGTTCATATTGCCAGGAAAATGAATATAGAGGGATTCAAGGCTGGTCATTCGTGGTGCTACCGATTTATGATAAGAAACAAATTGAGCATAAGACAAAGAACAACCATATGTCAGCAGCTCCCCGCTGATTTCTTGGAATTTCAGGGAATTCATAAACAAATAAATTATCGCATACACAGTAACACTGAACTCCATAATCAACATGGACAAGGTTCCCTTAACCTTCGATATCCCATTAGGGAGAACGGTCAGTTAAAAGGGGGTTAAAACAATAAATATTAGAACCACCAGACACAAAAAGACACACTTTACAGTGGTGCTGACCTGCTGCGCGAGTGGAAAGAAGCTGCCACCTATGATTATATTCAAAAGGAAGACAATACCACGTGAAACTCTACCAACCAACGTTGTTGCTGATGTGAATGAGAAAGGATAGATGGATGAGAGCATGATGTTGAAATGGTTGCAGCACTGCTTTAGAAAGCGGCTGGATGGATTTTTCAAGAGACAGAAAGCACTGCTTATCATGAATTGCATGAGAGCCCATTTCACTGAAGACATAAAGAAGAAAATAAAATCTCTGAACACTGTCCCAGTTATTATTACCTGGTGGTATGATAAAAATGCTTCAACCACATGACATTCATGTCAACAGAAGATTCAAAGCTATGCTGCGTCGCCTATGGGAAAACTGGATGTGCCACGGAAAACACAGTTTCATGGCTACCGGCCTTATGTGCCACACCATTTTTGCAGACGTTACCGGGTGGGTTGTGACAGCAGGATGGGAAGGTGTGAGCAATAAAATAATCAAATCAGGTTTTGTGAAGGCTGAGATCCTAAAGAGCCCCGATAACCGTGAAGATGAAGATGATGAAGACAATAATGAACACGAACTGGCACCAGAAATTGCAGAACTATTTCACAGTGACACCAAAGATGAGGACTTCTACTGCTTTCTTGAGAGTGATACAGAACAAATCTGATGTGGACTTCAGTAGCTTTCCCGAGAGTGATACAGCACAAATCTGTTATTGAACGAATGTTACTCTAAAGTGAAAGTGAAACAGAATAAATACAGTTTTTAGAAACAGTAATGTTGTCTTGCGCTTTATTTTCTGTACTTGTGACCTATACACAGGGGCGACTTATACTATAAATTTACATGCAAAAAAGCCAATTTAGAAACATAGAAAAATGATGGCAGAAAAAGACCACATGGCCTATCTAGTCTGTCCTTCCATATCAACAACTACAACAGTCCCCTTTTTTCCTTTAGAGATCCTCTGTGTTTGTCCCATGCTTTTTTGAATTCAGATACTGTCCTCATCTCTACCACCTCCACTGGGAGACTATTCCACGGATCCACCATTCTTTCCATAAAGAAATATTTCCGCATATCACTCATGAATCTATCCCCTTTCACCCTCATCCCATGTCCCCTCGTAGAAGAACTTGCTTTCAATCGAAAGAGGCTCTCCCCCTGTACATTTATGCCACAGAGATATTTAAACATCTCAATCATATCACTCTATCCCGCCTTTCCTCTAAGGTGTACATATTAAGATCTTTAAGTCTGTCCTCATATGCTTTATAATGAAGACCACTAACCATTTTAGTAGCCACCCTCTGTACTGACTCCATCCTGTTTATATCCTTTTGAAGGTGCGGTCTCCAGAATTGCACACCATACTCCAAATGAGGTTGTACCAATTTGAGCCACTGCAACTTATGCGAGGGGTGAATTATAATCTGGGAAATACGGTATACATATTTAGATCTTCAAATCTCTTCTCATACATCTTCAGGTGCAGGCTCTAAATCATTTTGGTTGCCTTTCTCTGAACCGTTTTAAGTATTTTTATATCCTTTGTGAGATACGGTCTGCAAAACTGAACACAATACTCCAAGTGAGACCTCACCAATGACTTATACAGGAACATTAATACCTCCTCTTTTCTGCTGGTTATTTGTCTCTGTATGCAGCCCAGCATCCTTCTGGCTTTGGCTATTGCCTTGTCACTTTGTTTTGCTACCTTGACATCCTCACACACTAGCACTCCGAGGTCCCTTTCCTGGTCTGTGCAAACCAACCTCTCTCCCCCTAATGCATACGATTCCTTTGGATTTCTGCATCCCAAGTGCATGACTCTGCATTTCTTTTCTCGTGTTGTCCACTCCCTCAGAAGTGTCCACTCTGTTGCAAATTTTTGTATCATCTGCAAAAAGGCAGACTTTTCCATTCAGGCCTTCTGCAATATCACTCACAAATACGTTAAACAGTACTGGTCCCAGGACCAATCTCTGAGGTATGCCACTATCCACTTTCCTTTCTTCTGAGTGAGTTACGTTTACCACCCAACCAATTTCTGATCCAGCCAACCAATTTCTGATCCAGTTCACCACCTTAAGACCTATCCCCAGGTTGCTCAGTTTATTGATAAGCCTCCTATGAGGAACAGCATCAAAGGCTTTGCTGCAATCCAGGTAGATCGCATCCATCGCATACCCTTGATCTAGTTCTCTGGTCACCCAGTCAAAGAACTCAATCAAATTTGTTTGGTATGATCTTTCCCTGGTAAAACCATGTTGCCTCAGATCCTGCAATCCATTGGTTTCCAGAAATTCCACTATTCTTTCTTTCAAGAGTACCTCCATTCCTTTTCCCACCACAGTGGTAAGGCTTACCGGCCTAAAGTTTGTCACCTCTTCTCTATTACCACTTTTGTGAAGAGGTTCTACACCAGCCCTTCTCCAGTCCTGTGAAACTTCTTTAGTCTCCAAGGATCTATTAAAAATATCCTTTAAAGGCCCTGCCAGAATCTCTCTGAGCTCCTTCAGGATCCTGGGATGCATCCCATCCAGTCCCATGGCCTTGTCTATCTTCAGTTTTACAAGCTGTTCAAAAACAGCTACTCCCTTCCCATTTTATGTTTGTCAATCTTACTTGGTCCTTCTCCAGATTTTTTTTTTGTGAATACAGAACAGAAATATTTGTTTAGCATTTTTTTCTTTTTTCATTGTCACTTTCCACAAATTTGTCCTCGGCATGTTTGAGTCTGGCAATTTGATCTCTGATCTTCCTCTTCTCCCAAATATACCTGAAAAAAGTCTTGTCTCCACTCTTCACATCTTTAACCATCTTTTCTTCTACCTTTGCTTTTACTATCCTTATTTCTCTCTTTGTCTCTGAGCCAAATGGTCAAAACAATGATAAAGAACAAAATTACTGAACATATAGAGATAGTCATGGTTTAATGGGACAAAGCCAGCATGGCTTTAGCAGGAAACTCTTGTCTCGCTAATCAAATATATAATTTTTTGAAAGTGTGAAGAAACAGGTACATAAAGGTGAGCTGGTTGATATAGCATATCTGGATTTTCAAAAACCCTTTAACAAGGTCACTCATGAATGATTCTTGAAAGCTATGGGACCAGATGGGATACTGAAAGAGCTTAGTGAGGTTCTTGCAGGACCATTAAAGGATGTTTTTAATAGATCCTTGGAGACAGGAGAAGTTCCACAGGATTGGAGAAGGGCTGATGTAGTACTTCTTCACAAAAGTGGTAGTTGGGAAGAAGTGACAAACTACAGGCCAGTAAGCCTTACCTCAGTGGTGGAAAAAGTAATGGAGGCGCTCCTGAAAGAGCGAATAGTGGACTTCCTCGAAATCAATAGGTTGCATAATCTGAGGCAACTTGGTTTTACCAAAGGACAATCTTGCCAAACAAATCTGATTGAGTTCTTTGACTGGGTGACCAGAGAACTAGATCCAAGGGCATGTGATTGATGTGATCTACTTAGATTTTCAGCAAACCTTTGATACTTTTCCTCAAAGGAGGCTTATCAATAAACTCAACAGCTTGGGGATGGGTCCCAAGGTGGTGAATTGGATCAGAAATTGGTTGACTGACAGATGACAGAAGGTGACGGTAAACGGAACTTACTGGGATGAAAGGAAGGTGAATAGCGGTGTGCCCCAGGGTTCGGTCCTGGGACTGGTACTGTTCTGATATTGCTGAAGGACTGAATGGAAAAGTCTATCTTTTTGCAGATGACACAAAAATATGCAACAAAGTGGAATCCCTTGAGGGAGTGGATAACATGAGGAAAGATCTACAAAAGCTGGAAGAATGGTCCAATGCTTGGCAGTTCAGATTTAATGTGAAGAAGTGCACTTGGAAAGCAGAAATTCAAGAGGATTGTATGCGATAGGGGGTGAGAGGTTGGTGTGCACAGACCAGGAGAAGGACCTCTGAGTGATTGTTTCTGTGGATCTTAAGGTGGCGAATCAGTGTGACAAGGCGGTGGCAAAAGCCCGAAGGATGCTGGATTGCATACAGAGAGGAATTACCAGCAGAAAGGAGAAGGTATTTATGCTACTGTACAAGTCGCTGGTGAGGATTCACTTGGAATATTGTGTTCAGTTTTTGAGAACATATCTCGAAAAGGATATAAAAAGGCTGGAAGCACTTCAGAGGAAGGTGACCAAAATGATTTGGAGCCTGTGTCAGAAGACTTATGAGAAGAGACTTGAAGACTTAAATATATATACTCTGGAGGAGAGGAGGGACAGGGGAGATATGATTCAGACTTTTAAATACTTAAGAGTATTAATGAACAAGCAAACCTCTTCCAAATACAGGGAAGCTGCAAAACTAGAGGGCATAACATGAAGCTGCAAGGGGGTAAACTGAAAGGCAATGTCAGGAAATATTTTTTCACTGAAAGGGTGGTGGATGCTTGGAATGCCCTCCCGATGGAAGTGGTGGAGGAAAATACAGTGACAGAATTCAAAATGGCATGGGACAGACACAGTGGATCCCTTTATAGCAACAGGATAAAATTGAAATAAACATAGCTATCTCTTACATCTCAACAAATAGGGGTGACCTACATGGAGCAGTTGGTACAACCCTAAACAAAGGCGTGGGGAGGGGTGACTTGCACGGAGCTGCAGGTGCACCTACTCTTGCTGACTTGCTAGGCAGACTAGATGAACCATACTGGTCTTTATCTGCCATCATATGCTATGTTACTATGTATGTTACTATGAAGAAAATAAAAAGTCTTTGGATAGAAGGCAGTGTACTATTGTGGACTTAAAAATGGTTAAAAGATGGAAAACAGAAGACACTTCCCGGATTCAAGATGGCTGTTGGTTCTGCTGATTGAGTGGGCTGTTCTCTTGTTATGCCTAAGCGTAAGGGGAAGCTTTGGGGGAAATCTCCCAACTGTTGCAGGCTTCTTCTGCTTGTATTTCGATGGTTGAGTCGATGGATTCCTTCATATAGCTTCATGAAGAGTGCCGGGGAGAAACCAGAGGAAACCTTGCTGCGTCGATGACGGGTAGCCCGGCATTCTCCTCAGGATGTGATCTTACTTCAGATCTACAGCTTCTACCAGCTTGCCCACTGACCTTTTGAGTTTGAGCTCACTAGGGTCTGCAGGATCGGATGTAGAGAAGCCTGCACTCCCGGTGGGAGGAAGTGTGCTCAACGTGGTATCAGCGAAGGCTTGTGTCTCAGGATCAGCATTTGGGACCGCAGGTTTGGAACAGGGAGCAGAGTTGCGTGGTTCCCGAAAAGCTTTATTAGCATCGGGTGAGTTCAGCGACCTCAACTGCGACTCAGGCTGAGCAGGCTGTTATGGCTCCATTCTCTTTAGAACAACAGGACCATATTATTCAATTTGGACTGCCCTAACAAAATTTCGTGAGCGTTTAGTTTCTCAAATTAACACAACATTACAACTTATTTGTGATAAAGCTGGGGCCAATCAGAAGAGCCAGGATTCAGTGGTTACTGTTAACTCTCAAATCTCTACTTTGGATAACAAGTTTTCAATATTGGAAGTGCAGTGTTCTTCAGTATCTAAGGACTTAACCAGTCAAAGAATGAAACTGGAAATACTGGAAAACCAATTTAGATCTACAAATTTGAGACAGTTGAATTTTCCTCGGTCCTCAATTATTACAGCTTGGGATATGTTTAAGTCCTATTTTTTGGAAATACTTGGGGTTCCTTTGGAGTCTCATTCACCGCTTTCTAAAGTTTACTATCTGCCTACTGGGAAAAAAGACACAAAATTAGATGTGAAAACTTCTGTGGAGTCTGGTGTTATGGACATATTGAATGTTTCAGAGTTATTGGACACTTTGTTGTCTGATTCTGTTATACCAGCTACTTTGTTGATTTGTCCCGGGACACCCAGAGAAGGAGAGAGTTCTTGGTTCTTAGGCCTGGGATGACTCAACAGGAGGGCCTGTTTTTTCTCAAATTTCCTTGCAAATGTTTGGTTAAATTGAATTCTATTTCCTATATTTTTTATGAACCCTCCAATTTAGCCACCTTTATAAGCTCTCGCCTGGCTTCTGCTTCTTAGTAGATGTGGTGTTAATCCTCTACTTCTGTAGATATATTATGACCCGGTATTATGGCAGAATATGTCTTTCCCTTTAAGTGATTGGTTATGGGGTATTTTTTTTTCTCCTAAGTTCATCTTGAATCTTCTAAGTAAGAGGACTAATGTGGTAATAGCAAAGTTATATTATCTATGGTTTTATTTTTTCCCGTTTCTGGAAAGTAATGTTTCTTTTCAGCTTATTATTCTTTTTCTTTTCAAGTTATATTTACTTGATATGTATTTTGATAAACTGCATAAATAATAATAATAAAAAAAAGATAGAAAACAAAGAGTAGTGGGTCCACTACTTTTTAACATATTCATAAATGACCTGGAACTGGGAACGAGTAAGGTAATCAAATTTGTGTAAAAAGGGACTCAGTGGGGTACCAGGGCTCTCTGAAAGGGTTAATATCGAGAATGGCTTGGAATTTTGCTGACAACCTAAAACTTGATCTGTAGCAGCTTAGCAGTGTATGTGTATAGAAGTCAAAGGTCATATTTTGCAGACAAAATTGTTTTGTGAGAGAGAATTCTTATGGAGACAGGATGTTTTTATTTGTCTTGAATATGTATGAGCAATGTCTGTGCCTAGTTTGACCTAAAACATGAGCCAAACATACAGAGGGGCTAGCGATTCTGATCCCATGGGCCATATCTAGCCACGCAGGAACAGAATCAAGATCAGTCATGTATGTGCAGGCCAGGACTGCGATTCAGTCCAGCCTGCATGTACATGACAAGCCCGACTAACTCAATCAGGGCTTTTAAATGGAGCCACGGTGCCGTGGCGTCCATGGACCCAACAGGACATCCAACCCCGCTATTCATGGCACCGAATAGCCCCACAGTGTTTAGCTTAATCTGTAAGGCAGAAGCATGACATAGAGATTTTTTTTCCTAATAAAAGAAGATACTGTGGCCTAGTCAAGAGGGATCACAGGAGATTAGTCCAGCCTTGACTTTCGGTTTCTGTACTATGTCTTGGTCTGAAGCCTGATTGACGTGAATGGTGTGAAATCGTGTGCTCAAGATATTGTAAAAGCTGGGAGAAGACAACTTTTTCCAGGACGTTTGACAAAAAGGGAAGGTTGGAAATAGGATAAAAGCTGACTGGATTTGAAAGATGTGAACCTATACATGTTGTATACCACCTGGGGTGAATCGCTTCATAAGGGTGGTTAATAAATCTTAATAAATAGAAAATAAATGAACAAATCAACAAATCTTCAGTTTTATACTGTCTATCTAAAAGAGCTTTGGGCGGTAATGGTATCATGTGGAAGTGGGTTTAACTGATGCAGGAAATAGCAGTAGTGGAAAGAGTCAAAAAGAGGATATAGGAGTGGAAGGTGCATTGCAACAGCGCCCCAGCAGTTAGAAATACCCCCATCCTTCTGGTCACAATGGAATGGAATTCTGTAAGGCCCCCTCTTGCAATAGGCTCCTTTTTAGTTATTTGGTCCAGGTAATGGCATCATTGGAAGGTAAAGTTTACAGAGAGCAAACTGGAGACTGTCTTGGAGAGGAGAAGGAATGGGGGGTAGAGTTACACAGCAGACAGGTC
Source organism: Ichthyophis bannanicus (assembly GCA_033557465.1). NCBI lineage: Eukaryota > Metazoa > Chordata > Amphibia > Gymnophiona > Ichthyophiidae > Ichthyophis > Ichthyophis bannanicus. The sequence continues at coordinate 379,481,874 of CM066037.1, read as the reverse complement.
ATAATAGTACTCGTGGGAAGTTCTATAGGCACTCAAATGGCTTAACTCCCAACTGTGAATGAATGATGTTGCATGGAGGCTGGAAACTCATCTTGCTAAGTCCTACTGTTTGGCACCTCATACCCCTTGAGTCAGTTCTCCATCCCTATCCTGAAAGCATAGCCGAGTGCTCTGATAGTTAGGATTCTGTTTCCTATACTAGACACTTTTTCAGATATTCCACCCAATCACCCACTTGCGGTAAGATAGGACTTAAAAGGAAATATGAGAGTCTAGGGAAAGCAGCTTTCTTCTTTCCAGATGATTAAAGCCCTTGGATATTCACTGTGGTGAAGAGGCTCTTACCAGCAGTGGCATCTTGCAGTGCTCATTCAGCTGTGGTACATCAAAGATAAGGCGTCGCACTAGCTGTTGCATCATGGAGGGGCGGAGGTGCCTGTGAGCAATAAACGCTAAATGTCAGACTATTGGTTAATGACACAAGACAAATGTACCACCAGACAGGAGCAGAAGACCATCCATAACTGTGCTGGCATAACAATTCTGGAATGATTATTGCAATACAAACTAAGAAAATTAACCTTTATGATATGTAAAACCAGTGAAGACCATTCATTTGCTGTGAATTATCTGAAAGATTCACTATACTCACTGGAACTTTAACTAAAGCATCCAAAAGAAGTAGAAGTTACTTTTTTTAAATAATAATCTTTTTTAACTTTTCTCCCAAGCCTTTAATGGCTGTGATAACTGACCACATACTTACTCACAATGCTTCAGGATTAGCTTACCACACAGCTTCTGAGACCATGTATTTGCTGTATTTGACTCTGCATACAATTTGCCCTCAATCTAGCAACCCAGTTTCAATTCCTCAGTGGCTTTGTCTTTTCCATCTTATTTGTCTATATACTTCAAATGCACCTATCCTATTGAGAAGTTTCATTTTTGTTTTGCTGACATTGAGTTACATTTTGATTATATGGATGTTCTACTGAGCTGCCTGCAGGGTCGGCTCATGGGGTTGTGGCATACAGACCCAATGTTTGCTTTTGCACCCTCATCTTGGGTCCACTCTTATAGTATGAACTGCACAGTGAGAGGTTAAATTTCAGCCAGCCAAGTTGCTGACTTAAATTAAATTCCAGCTTAAGTCATATGTTTCATTTAATCAATTTATTCAGTATCACTATCAGTATAGGTGGTGGCGCTGAATATACAGTACATAGTGCATAATTAAGCTGAGGAATCTATTGCCAGAGGATGTGGTCAATATGGCCGGATTTAAGAGGTCTGGACAAGCTCCTGGAGGAGCAGTCGCTAAAAGGGTATTAACCAGGTAGATTTAGGAGAGCTAGTGCTTATCCCTCTAAATGAGCTGTGAGAAATAGATTTACTTTTGGGACACCCCCCCCCCCAGTCTTAACCTCAGCCCCCCTCTTCCATTTCTCCCAACCCCAGCACCAGCCTTAGACTCCACCCAACCACACCATTATCCTCCACCCCAACCTTCGTCCAATGTCAACATCAGCTTCAGCTCTCCCTTTTCTCAGCCTTGGCATCAGCCTCAGTGTACCCCTCCCCCCCTTCTCCCAGTCCAGAATCAGCCTCAATAGAAGAAGAGTCTGCTCCCTAATCTATTCCCCTCCCTCCTTCACCCTTATGTGCAAGGTTTTCTATTTCTTCAAAAGGTATCTGGTCATGAGGGTAATTTGTGTCACTGTTACTAAAGTGGTGAGTACGTAGTAAGGGGAAACATCATAGTTTAGGCCAGCTAGACATTTCAGGGACTACTTTCAACAAATGCAGTATGGATTTTTTTTTCATTTATAAATGTATATATTGAAATTATATTTTTGAAATCTGCCCTTAAAAATCACAGATGAGACATTCATCAGTCATGGTGATGTGATTTCTTAAATATATTTGTATTATATATTGGTACAAAGTTTAATATGTAACCTACTGTACCTGAATGTAACTCACCTGGAAAAGCATGAGGTAAGTACATACAATCAAGTAAATAAATAAAGTATAGGGGTAATATTGATCATGAAGGCAAACACATAAAAGTTACGTGCATAATTTTGCTTATAACTTTAAGCATATATTCCGCCACCTTATGAATTTGAAATGAGTCCATCAATTTCAGCAGGTCAGCTACATGGATAAATTAATCCGTTCAGTGGCTGACCTCAACCAGACCAAAATACCACCTCTTTCTATATGGTTAGAATTTGGTCATGTATCTGCTGGATATCATTCTTAACAAGTCTTCATGTGGTGAGCACCACCGCTGACCATATAAGGGCTTTTGAATATTGATTATATAATGTCAAATTACATAGTTTTATAGGATTGTTAAGGGAATATTGACAGTAAGATCATGATGGTTTTTTTTAGTTTATCAGAATTCGGGGTGGGGGGGAACTGAAAGTTGATTGGAAGGATGAAAGGTTTAAAGTTCACTTAGGGCATCAGCTCCGCCCATAACACTATACTCTTAACACCTTGGTCATACCAGCCCACACAGACCAAAACGAAGAAAGCACCTTGTGCCATACTTGCATCATCCTGCACTGATCAGAAGGAGGAAGACATCATCTGCATACCTGCATTGGCCCGCATGGGCCATAAGAAGATAGAGATGTGCTTGCATAAGCTCTCATGGGGCTAGAAGGAGGACAGAACATACAGCTGTCTTCCCGCCAGCTGGTAATGAGGAAGAAAGCTGCAGCAGTGGGCTGGCAGCATAAGATTAATAGGGGCTGGTAAAGGGAGGGGGGGTCAGGTAGGAATTGGATATAGAGGGTGATGTTAAACAGAGCAAAAATAAGAGGGCCTATATCACGTTTTCCCAGGACCTCGTAAATGGTTAAAGCAGTCCTGATCCAGGTGAACTTTGGGGACCAGAAAAAAAGCAAGGCCTGTAGTAGAGGTCATAAGGGAAGGACAAGTTCCTGTGGTCAGACGAGGAACCCAGAGGCATGGTTTGTATGTAGAGCTGCTGACATGCCATTTTCTGAGCAGTGGGAAAATTGAGGACATTCTCATCAGTTCCTTGACCTAATACTGAGGTCATTCAGGTACAGCTTGGGGTAGAATAAATGCAAGGCCTCTGGTAGAGGTCTCCAGAGGAGGATCGGTTCTTGTGGACCATGGAGGCGCAAGAAGGAATGACCAGAGGCCTGGTTTGCTGAGCAGTGGGAGTTCTCAGGATATCCCTTGTAGTTTCCCTAAGATGGGGGTGGAGAGATGGGGGAAGGACAGAAGAGAAGTACAGATTACCTCATCCATCACATACGAGGTGTGATCAAAAAGTACTTGTTGTGTAACTATATAACAATACTTCACCGAACAATACTATTAAGCATGCAGTGACCTAGTTATGTGCTCTGCATGTGCAGAACGTAGCATGGCTGCAGCACATCTGTACTTGTGACAGTGACGAACATTCTGAAAGGCCATCCATAAGCAGGAATGAAGACAAAGTTGAAGCAGTGCAATACACTCAAATTGTCGAATGACCATCAGGGAGCTTGCTGAGGACATAGACAGTCAATTCTTACTATCAATTTGGGAATGAGAGATCATCTGCAAAATTCGTGCCTAAACTCCTGTCCCCTGACCAAAAAGAAGATCGACTATCTGCAGTCAGGGAGTTGTTGGGATGCATTGAAAATTACTCAGATTTCATCAAAAAGATTATTACTGGTGATGAATTATGGGTTTATGGTCATGGCCTGGAAACCATGGCTCAGTCCTCACAATGGAAGACTCCAAATTCTCCCAAACCCAAGAAAGCCGATCAGGTGAGGAGCAATGTTAAGGTCATGCTCACAGTTTTCTTTGATTGGCCACTATTGGAAACAGGATACTGGGCTTGATGGACCTTGGTCTGACCCAGTATGGCATATATTATATTCTTATGAGTATGTTCCAAAAGGCCAAACCATCAATAAGAAGTACTAAGTCCAAGTTCTGACTTGAGATGCAGTTTGTCGTAAGAGATCAGAGTTGCACAGAAATGGTGAATGATTGGTGAATGGTTGCTTTATCACGATAACGCCCCAGCTCACGCATCACATCTTGTCCAGCAGTTCTTGGCCAAACACCAAATTAAGCAAGTTCTTCAGCCTCCATAATCACCTGACCTCACACTCTGTGACTTTTTCTTGTTTCCAAAACTGAAATTACCACTGTAAAGAAGGAGATTCGACGACTTGAAGACCATTAAGCAAAATTCGACACAGCAGCTTCAAAGAATAACTAAAGAGGTATTTCAAAATTGTTTCCAGCAGTGGCAGGGACACTGGAGGAAGTGTGCTTTATAAGAAGGGGACTACTTAGAAGAAAGTCTCTGCAATAACCGTCAGTGTTAAACTTCTTGTGTTATTGTACAGGTCTTGATAGTTTTTGATCGCACCTCGTATGATACGTACTAAACCTTATTCAAAACACATTCATTCTCACACACCCCACAAACCACCTGTCGCCCACTTTACAACCTACTTCTCCACTCACCTCACAGAATCTTTCAACCATTATATGTGCTAAACAGTCATCATCTATCATGCACTGCACTCATCACTTCTCACATCAGGAATGCCCATGTTTCTAAAATCAGCAGGCGATATAGTCTTCCCTGGCATTTTTCTCCATGTTCCGCTCTGGATATTCTGGATTTGATTTAGACGTCCTTTCTAAAATGTTCTGGATTTGACTTAGACATCCTTTCTAAAATGACACTTTAAATGTTTTAACGCGTTATAACAAACTCAATCTGTAGTCATGAATGTTCATCCGTACCATGTGGAGGACCTTCATTCAATTGCCAGGTCAAATATTCAGTTCCCTGGGTCAGCCAGAGCTGGGATTCTGTGCAGGCAACATTCCCAACCACTAAAGGAAGAAGTTCCATTCACTGCTGCATGAAAGCAACACCTAGTGGCCAGACTTTTTATTCGTGATTGCAGTGTTTCACAGGGAGCTCTGGTGCATGGATTAAGTTGAGGACTGTCACTGCGATGACTAGGCTAAGTAACTTGGAGAGGGATATAAAAATAGGTGAAAAATCCTAGTTATTTATGAAAGCTCATGGTACCAACAGTGATCTGTTTTGATTAAACTGTAAGCAGAAAGAGCAAGGGGTAACTTCTAGGCTGATATTCCCCCCTCCCCTAAATAAAAAAACTCAATGCAACGTATGGGAAATGGAAACAAAGAGAATGGTCCACAAGAAATGTTTCATTTTAGTATTGAATCACAAGCATCTCATGCAGTAGGATATGTAAAGAAATGATACTTACTGGCAGATGGCAAGCAAACACTCTTCAATGGTGTCTCTTTGTGCCTTAGTGAGGGAGCGTCCCTTGGACATTCTGTAAATCGTGTGTAGGGTAGAATCAACCAGAGAAGCATGATGTTCTGTGCCAGAGAAGAGTGGAGCACATCGAGTCAGCAGTGGAAGCACGGCAGAACAAAGGTAGCGATTGAGGGCAAGGGCCATCTCAGTAACACTCAAAGAGGCCTAAATGAAAGGAAGGGCACGGCTACATGTAATATTAGACTGGCATACTACTATACATTTCAACATCCAATAGCTTTCTATAAAAATATATCATTATCATCACCTGACCATCCAGTTCCCTTTAGATGGAAATATCAGCAGTATTATTACAAATGGCATATTCCATGCGAAGCGTAATTTTATAACAGGACGCCTATGTAAGAAGCCCAAGAAGGCACCTTTTTAATGAAGGCAGCATAGGCACCTATGTGCCTTTAATAAAACAGGTTCCCAAACCAGTCCCAATAGTATGCAAATGACCATGCATACCTTTATACCTACTCTAAAAAATGTGTAAATGTGCATGTGCACTCTATACATGTAAGAGTATTTCATAAAATATATGCACGCATCACAATTCTGCCTCTGCTCCTCCCAGACTACAATCTATGCACAAATTGCTAAAGGTAGGAACAGTCTTTCCATGTGCCTGTCTTCTATGTGCAAATACAGTAGCACAATTTTATAAAAGCCCCTTTCTTCATGTAAAACACGTTTTACAGGCAGAAAAATATTTATAAAAAGACCCCATGAACAGATTTATTTTTTGTAAAAATATCACATTGTACTAACTCTTCAAGCTTTCTAATGAAGTTTAGAGGTCTTGTAGATTTGCTATGGACAATAGCAATAACCTTATATAATGTTACTGATTTGGGCAAAAACCTGTAGTAAATCAATAGAACACCACAGAACACTGGAACTTGGAAAGGGTTGAGAGTTCACTACAACACATCACATCGCATTGTTATTTGTAGAAATATTATCTCATTGCCACCCTGTAGTAAAGTAGTTATATACTCCAGAAACTCCCCGGAATTAGGACTCCATGTAGATGAGTTCAGAATATGTAACTGAGCAGGTTCAAGAAGCTAGCATAGAAGAGGTCATAACCAACCACCTCCTTGACAAAGTTTGCTAGTGTCTTAGAGGAGAAGTATTAAACCCACATAAAGAAGCTCAAATATCATGAATTCATGAGAAACAAAGACAAATCTGCAGGATAACTGGCAAGGGTCAGCATAACTGAGAAAGCATCCCTTGTGAGAGAAAATGTTAAAAGAGAGAAATACTGGATAATGAGCCAACAGTTCTATAGTCCCAGAAAACTCTCTAAATATCAGTATTAAGAAGAACACAATAGTAGAGATAGTGTCCTTGTGCTTGCTTGCAAAGGAAATGGAGATTTGTCTGTAGACATTCTCAGGATGTCTCAGGTGGTGGCTATGGTAAAGAGGTAATCCTGCCTTTGTGGCTAAGGCAAAATTGAAATTTCACATTTCTCTATCCATAGCACAATCATTATCAAAAACACTTATGTGATATGTGGCAGCACTGACCACTATAGGGGGTCATTTTGAAAGCCCTATTTGTGCTTTGGATGTCCAATAACAGGCATAGAAGTGTCCAAAGCACAGAAATGTCTCCAGAGCCATTTTAGAAGTTGGCTCAGGGGATATCCCCAGCATGAGGACATCCAAGTCTGGCCTGGGCATTCTCAAAAACCTGGAAGTCTGGTATCACATCTAAATTTAAACCTGCTCTAGGTACCTGAAAAATTGTTTTGGCTGAAAAACATCCAGAGAGAGTAGAGAAGATATCATGCTATCATCCCCAGTGGTCAGCACAATATCAACAATAGCAGCAGTGGGATTTGAACCATGGCTGCCTGTTCCTAGCCCACTACTTTAACAATTAGGCTATCTTAGATGTCTGGGTTCTGAAATACAGTTCAAGAAATGTCTATGTAGATGCCCCCACAGCCATCCATATCAGGCACGTCCACGTTTGTGAAATCGTGTCTGCACCTGGACATGCCTGCTTATTTTTCAGACGTTCTGGCTTAGATGTCCCAGATTGCACTTGGATGTCCCTTCTAAAATCCCCATCCACATGCTTAAAAAAATACAAACAGCACAAGCAGTTTTATAGATAAATTTGGCCATTTTATTTGTGAATGGCCACATTTCTCTATCTGAAAAAGGGGCAATGTTTGGGGTGGGGCAAGAGTAGCAAAAAAGTTATATGTTTAGCAGCTAAATTCAAATGTTGAATATATAACTTTTTTGTCTAAATGCTGGTATAAATTCAAGGGACATATTTATTAATAGGCACCCCGGTAGTTAATATCTCAATATCTATTTAGATAGTGACGCTAAATACTGTTGCTAAATGGATAGCACTCACATCTAAATATGGTCACTTTCTGAACGCGAACTGATGCTCAAAGAAAAATTTCGTTCAACTCAAACAGTAAAGGGATTCCATTTAAAGAATATTTTCAATGTGGACCAGAGACATCCAAATATAATCTCGTAATTAGCGAAAAACTGGTCTCAGAACTCAACCCACCATCAGACTGACGTCTTTCTTAGTGGTGTATTAGAGGCGTTTCACGGCCACAGTTTCATCAGGAGATCATTTCCACAGCAATCGAAAAGAACTCTAAGGTAGACGTGGGCAGCATGAACATAGTAAGTGAAAGATTCTAAACATTTTGGGATAAGGGGGATTTTTTAATAATATGGGGATGGGTATAAAAGGGGCTGTTGAGACAATAGCAGTTGTGTTTTACTTTTAGATTGCTGTGGAAATGATCTGATGAAACTGTGGCCGTGAAACGCCTCAGTGGTGCCCAGGCAGAGCGTTGAGATCGAGATCATCACAGAGCATTGCACAGGTGTGAGAAGTTCCTGACTGAATGGCATTGAAGAAGCATGAAAAGTTGTATTGAGCTCGCCCAAATCAAGAAATGTTATCTCCATTCAGTGTCCCGGAGTTGAATGTGTTTGGAGCTTTAAAATTTGGGTAGTGCCTGCCATAGAAGTAAAAATCCGGTTTTGAGATAAACAAGAAAAACCGGGTGCTGGGTGATTTTTAGCAGGAGCCAGTCACCTGTGAAACGTAAGAGCGAATCCCGGAAATGGAAACTGGTCATTGATGTTCTAATACACCACTAAGACGTCAGTCTGATGGTGGGTTGAGTTCTGAGACCAGTTTTTCGCTAATTACGAGATTATATTTGGATGTCTCTGGTCCACATTGAAAATATTCTTTAAATGGAATCCCTTTACTGTTTGAAATGGATAGCACTGACATGGATAGCACTGACATGGACCACCTTATCCTGAAAATCTATTATTGTTTCAGTTGAAGGAACCAACATTATAAGAACATAAGATCTGCCATACTGGATCATTGTCCATCATCTAGTATCTTGTTTCCAACAGTGGCCAATGCAGGTCACAAATATTTAACAGAATCCCAAAAGTTAGACAGAGTCCATGGTTCTTAACCTAGGGAGTCACAGTTGCTATCATATCCGTACACTTTAATAATGGTTTATGGACTTTTTCTCTAGGAATTTGTCCAAACCTTTTTTAAACCCAGCTACACTAACAGCTTTTATTACATCCTCGGGTGGTAAATTCCAGAGCTTACTTATGCATCAAGTCTTAAATATACTACTTTGCAGCTTCATTGCATGCCCCCTAGTTTTGTACTTTTGAAAGAGTAAACAATCGATTCACCTTTACTCGTTCCATTCCATTCATTATCATATCTCCCCTTAGCCATCTTTCCCCCCAAGCTGAAGTGACCTAACCTTTTAAGCCTTTCTTCATAGGGGGTATCCATTCATCCCCTTTATCATTTTAGTCACCCTTTTAATTCTGCGACGACTAAAACTGCATGTAATATTCAAGATGGTGTTGCATCATGAAACAATACAGAGGCAGCATGATATCCTTTGTTTTATTCTCCATTTCTTTCCTTATAATTCTTTATACTATTAGCTTTTTGGGCATCACTGCACACTGAGCAGAGGATTTTCAATGTATGATGAATCACTAGTAACAGGGCTTTCTCATACACAGCACCGACACTATGGAACCAACTCCCACCCGACCTACGAGCCAGCACTGATCTAGCCGACTTTAGAAAGAAACTCAAAACCCACCTATTTCAAAGTCATTTCAACCTGTACTAAATTCGCATGAGGGGCAACTCCCCCACAGCTCCCCAGAAAACCTGTAATGTATAAATGTACATATGTAAATTATTATCCCCTTAGCTTAGAAGTAGATAATTTTCTGCGTGACGTGCTAACCTTTCGAATCTTTATGTAGAAATCAAAATTATTCTGTCTTGATTCGACAGCTTTATCCATGTAATCTTTCCCACTTCTGATCGCTGGAAGGAGCGGTATACAAATGCTTGCTAAATAAATAAATAAATGTCTAGGTCCTTTTCCTGAGTACTGACTCCTAAATCTTGCATCATGTAGCTGTAATTTGGGTTGCTTTTCCCTAAGTATATAACTTTACACTTGTCCGCATTCAATTTCATCTGCCATTTGGAAGCACAATTTTTCAAGGTCCTCTTGCAATTTTTCCCAATCCTCTTGCAATTTAACAACTTTAAATAACTTTGTGTCATCTGCATATTTGATCACCTCACTCACTGTTCCAATTTCCCAGTCATTTGTAAATATGTTAAAAAGTAATGGATCCAGTGCAGATCCCTGGGTACTCCACTACTCACCTTTCTTCACTGAGAAAATTGATCATTTAGCCCTATTCTCTCTTTTCTATCTTTTAACCAGTTCCAAATTCATCACAGTATACTGCCTCCCATCCAGTGACTTTTTAATTTCAAGAGTCTCATGAGCAACCTTATCAAAGGCTTTCTGGAAATCCAGATACACTATGGAGGTCATTTTAGAAGCTCTATTGGACATCTGAAAACAGGCATTCAGATATGCAAATCAGAGACATCCCTGGACCCATTTTAGAAAGCCAAATATATGGATGTTGCTGACATGAGCATGTCCATGTAGCACTGGGGCATAGTGGAAGTGTGACCTGGGCAGTGTGATTTCAGAATGGCATTAACTCATCTGGCCCTGGTTGTTGATGCATCTATGCCCATACCTGTGCCTGACCATGAATAAGGTGTTTGTTTCATGGCAGCAGTACTTGCAGGGGGGAGAGCGAAATGCACTCTCATCGCCACAGTTAATTTTTCTGGACCAAAGAAACCTGCATGTTAATTTATAATCCACATCTACTTATTGGAAATGGATGTCTACGTCTCATAGCATAAATGCCCCCTTCCCCCCCACTTTTGAAATAACCTAACTGGCACGTCCAAGAAGAAATTAGACCTTACCTGCTAATTGTCTTTCCTTGAGTACTCTCCGGGCCAGTCCAGGAACAGGAGGGTTGTCAACCTTGTCTAGCAGCTGAGGACTGAATTCTAAAGCTTTACTGAATGAACATCTGGCTCCCCCTGCTGGTCGAAGCTCAGTCTTATCCTAACAAAGCAGATTCTGAACCGCCTAGAAACTTGAACAAAACAAACCTATAAAGTATTAGTATTTTCATTTAGTTTTGGGGGGTTTTTGTTGTTTTTTTATTATATAACACCCTTGCCATTGTAGATGACTGAAATCGAGGCAGCCCCAAAGACCACCCCGACCAGGAATTCGAACAAACCGAGCACCGCACACCAAATTGATCTCCTTTGCCTGATAAACCCCTGCGGGAATCCGCGACAAGAGCTGAAGGAGGACCCGAAACAACTGATGATCCTCCATGTCCTAATGCAAATAACCCGGGTGGGCCCTGGACTGGCCCGGAGAGTACTCAAGGAAAGACAATTAGCAGGTAAGGTCTAATTTCTTCTTCCATTTCGTCTCTCCGGGCCAGTCCAGGAACAGGAGGGAAGTACCAAAGCAGTAACTAACCTCGGGAGGGACCCGCTAAGCCCCCTATGAGGGCGGAAGCCCCCACCTTTGCATCTCCACGGGCTTGCACATCCAAACGGTAATGCTTTGTAAACGTGTGAAGCGAAGCCCAAGTAGCCGCCCGGCAGATATCCACCGGTGGAATCAGCACTAACTCGGCCCAAGATGCCGCCTGGCCACGAGTGGAATGAGCTCTAAGCCCTTCCGGGGGCAATCGACCCCGTACCTGATACGCTGCCACTATGGCCTGCTTCACCCACCTAGCAATGGAAGCCTTGGAAGTAGCTTCCCCCTTCCTAGGACCCCCAAACAGCACAAACAACCGTTCCGACTTACGGAAAGACTTGGTCCTGTGAAGGTACTTCTTGAGCATCCTACCTAAATCCAACTTCTCTAGGACTCGATCGATAGGGAGCTGACCCTGCTTCGGAAACGTCGGCAGCGAAATTGTCTGATTCAAGTGAAATTTGGACACTACCTTAAGCAGAAACGAAGGCACCGCTCTTAAAGTCACTTTTTCCCCCGAAAATTGGAGATATGGAGCTTTACACGAAAGCGCCTGGAGATCGGAAATTCGCCGAGTCGAGCACAAAGCCACCAAGAACGCCACCTTCCAGGAAAGCTCTCACAGAGGAGTTTCCGCCACCGGCTCGAAAGGAGGCCTCAGCAACGCCTCGAGTACGAGATTGAGATCCCAGGCTGGAACCACCGCCCGTAGCAGAGGACGAATGTGCTGCACCGCCTTCAGGAACTGAAGCACATCGGGATGAGAAGAGAGCCTGAGACCCCTGACTGGACCCTTAAAACAGGAAATGGCCGCTAAATGAACTCGGATAGTACTGAGGGCTAAACCTTTATCCAACCCGTCCTGAAGAAAAGGCAACACCTCTGGCACCAAAACGGTCCGCGGACTAAAACTCCGTTTCTCGCACCAGCTTTCAAACACCCGCCAAACACGAACATAAGCTAAGGATGTCGAGCGCCGCCTAGCCTGTAATAAGGTGTCAATGACCGCCGGAGAATAGCCTCTACATTTCAACCGTTCCCTTTCAATAGCCAAGCCATAGGCGAGAAGCAATCGACATCTGGCATGACCAGCGGACCCTGAACCAACAGGTTCGCTCGCGCGGGAAGCTTCCAGGGACGGTCTATCAAGAGACGAACCAAATCGGCATACCAAGCTCTCCTGGGCCAATCTGGAGCGATGAGAATCACCCGACCGGAGTGACCTTCTATCCTCCAAAGTATCCTTCCTATCATCGGCCACGGAAGCAATACATAGAGCAAGACTCCGGACGGCCACGGCTGCGCCAAGCCGTCGAGCCCCTCCGACATACGCTCCCTGCGCCTGCTGAAAAACTGACTGGCTTTGGCATTGTTGAACGTGGCCATCAATCCATCACCGGCGGCCCCCACCGTCGGGTTATGTCATGAAAAACTGCTGCGTTCAACTCCCATTCCCCGGGATCGACTACATGGCGGCTGAGGTAATCGGCCTGCACATTGTCTTTTCCTGCCACGTGCGCTGCCTAAATGGCTACCAGATGCAACTCGGCCCAAGCCATCAAGCGCAGGCTCTCCTCCAACAATAGGGCACTCCCTGTTCCCCCCTGTCGATTGATATAGGACACTGTCACTGCATTGTCCGAAAACACTCTCACGGCTTTGTGATCTACCAGGGGAAGAAATTCGTAAAGAGCCAGAATGACCGCCCTGAGCTCCAAGAAATTTATGGAAGCCCCCTGCAGCTCCAGAGGCCAAGTACCTTGGGCCACGGAATCCTGACAATGCGCCCCCAGCCCGAGAGACTGGCATCTGTTGTCACCAGCACCCAGTCCGGTTGCCGCAAGGGAATGCCTTCTCTCAGGTGGACCGGATCTAACCACCACTGCAGGCTGTCTCTCACTTCCTGCGAACTGGGTAACCTCCGAGTGAGAAGATGCTCCTGAGGCGACCACCTTGAGAGCAACGCATGTTGCAACGGACGCATATGGGCTCTCGCCCAAGGCACCAGATCTAACATCGCCGCCATCGAACCGAGGAGTTGTAAATAACGCCACGCCGTTGGAGCTTGCAGACATAAAAACGCCGCCACCTGCCGAAGAATCTTTTTCACCCTGACCTCCGGAAGAAACACCGCGCCGATGTCCGTATCGAACACTGCTCCCAAGTAAAGAAGACAACTCACCTGCTGCAAGTGATTCTTTGCTTGGTTTATCACCCAACCAAGCCGTTCCAGGAGATGAACTACCCGCGCCGTCGCCGATACTGATGCTGACACAGACGGCGCTCGAATCAACCAGTCGTCGAGGTACGGATGCACCAGGATGCCTTCTCGCCGCAAGGCAGCCGCCACCACCACCATCACCTTCGTGAAGGTTCGCGGAGCCGTGGCCAAGCCAAACGGCAAGGCACGGAACTGAAAATGACCCATATGCACCGCAAACCGGAGATAACGCTGGTGGTCTGGCCTGATCGGAATGTGAAGATAAGCTTCGGTAAGATCTATGGAGGTAAGCATCTCCATCGGACGCACCGACGCTATCACTGACCGAAGCGTCTCCATGTGGAAATGAGGAACCCTCAAGCAGCGGTTCACCTGTTTTAGATCCAAAATAGGCCGAAAAGAACCCTCTTTTTTGGGAATGATGAAATAAATCGAGTATCGACCTGAGCCTAACTGGCTTGGAAGAACCGGAACCACCGCCTGCAGGCGCAATAACCGTTGAAGAGTGTCTGTTACTGCTCGTTGTTTTGCCACAGAACCGCCTGGGGACATCACGAAAGCCTCTGACAAGGGACGAGCGAATTCCAGAGCATAGCCCTCTCGAATAATTTCCAGAACCCATTGGTCGGACGTTATGGTGGCCCAGACAGAAAGAAAACCCTGAAGCCTTCCCCCTACCGGGATCTCTGTCTGGACCAGCCTCATTTCATTGCGGCTTTTTATTGGTAGCTTGCTGAGCCCCGAAATAACCTCTTCCGAATCCTCTAGCTCCCCGAAAGGACTGACCTCTGGGAGCAAAATGGCCTCTCGGGCAAAACGGGAACCCCGGAATCTTCAAAACTCTCTCAAAACCCCCCTGTGCAAAATGCCAGGCTTCTGAATTTTCGGACGGTCCTCCGGGAGCCAGCCACCCTTCGAGTCCCCGAGATCCTTCACGATCTGTTCCAAAGCCACCCCAAAGAGCAGAGTGCCCTTGTACGGAAGCTTACTCAACCGCGCTTTGGAGGAGGCATCCACCACCAAATTTCTTAACCAGAGGAATCTTCGAGCCGCTACTACAGTCACCATGGACTTCGCTGAAATCCGGATTAGATCATAAAAGGTATCCGCCAAGTAAGCCGACGCGGACTCTAGCTTTGCGCCTTCGTCCTCCTCCTTGCGGGAGAGCGTGGAGCCCTGGATCCACCGAATAGAGGCCCGAGAAACATACGCTCCGCAGATAGCAGCTCTAAGAGCTAGCGCACAAGACTCAAAAGCCTGCTTCAACAGGGACTCCAACTTCCTATCCTGCAAATCTTTCAGGGCAGCCGCACCTTCCTCAGGAATAGTCGTCTTCTTAGTGACCGCCGACACCAGGGCATCAACCTTAGGCAGCTTTAATAAATCCTGCTCTTCCTGAGGTAAAGGATACAAGCGGCTGATAGCCCGAGCCCCCCGTAGAGTAGCCTCAGGGCACTCCCATTCAGATTCTACCATGCGCTTCATGACCCTGTGAACCGGAAAACACCGCTGCTCTACTTTAAACCCCTGCAAAAGGGGGTCTTCTAAAGACTCTTCCTGGGTCGCTGGCAAGGCAATATTCAAAACTGCCAAAGTTTGGGAGATGAGAGCACTCAACTCCTCTTTCCTAAACACCCTAAACATATTAGGATCCTCACTACTGCTCTGGTCAGTGTCCTTCAAATCCCCAGGCCATTCCATTCCAGATTCTGATATGATCTCTCCTTTCTCCATGCCTTGCCACTCCAAACTGGACTGACCGATGCCATCGGCCTCCAACCCAGCCCCCAAGGACATTTTGGAGGAGCCTTCCCCCGGGTCCAAAGAAGAAGGCTGTTTAACCACCGGATGCTTGGGTAAGGGAGCAGAACCCTTCCCCTGCGCTTGCTGCCATCTCAAACAATAAGCCTGATGAAGAGCTAAAATAAAATCCGCAGAAAACACAGACTCCAAGTTGCCTTGCACTGCACCCAGAGATTGTGGAGGAGCCACCTCCACGTGCTCTGAGCGTTTTGATTTATATTTCTTTTTAGCGGGCTTTTCCTGACTAGAAGGTAACCCCGGAGCAGCAGCAGACATAGCTGCCGTTCCCGCCTTTTCTGTGCTGGATTGGAGTCCCCCTACAGCCCTGCTAACATCGGGCTTGCTCTCCATGGCAATTAGTGAGGCAGAAACTGCAAACCGAACGAGAAGCCACGAGCAATGCTAAACACCGAAAGAAAAGAAGCGCCGAAAAGGCTAGCCCCATTCCCGCCGCCCAGAAAATAGCGCCACTGAAAACCGCCCTGAAGAAAAGCGCGGGAACCAGCTAATCAAAAGACAAAAGACCACATACCTGAGCCCGACTTCGGAAATGGCTGTCTCTAACGCAAGCCACTAACCCCCGCAGCTAGTGGCAGCGTGGACATGCCTTCAGGGGCGGCCGGATGGTCTCTGGGGCTCCCTGCACCTCGTTGCCTGTCCCCCCGGTATCCAGAGCTGTGGACTGAGGCAGGCCCTGCCTCCCATGCTCCTGTTGAAGACTGCTCTGCCCTTGCCGAAGAGACCAACTCTGCAGTCTGCTTCTGTAGAACCCTGCTAGGGCTCCACACTTTAAAGACCAGCCAAAGCTGAGGAAAATAAAAAAGAAGGGGATCGCTAAAATCTCAAAGTTCTTTTCTCTCCAGGAGCCAGACAGGAACATGCGACCTACAGCTGCTGAGGACTGAATAGACTGAGCTTCGACCAGCAGCGGGAGCCAGATGTTCATTCAGTAAAGCTTTAGAATTCAGTCCTCAGCTGCTAGACAAGGTTGACAACCCTCCTGTTCCTGGACTGGCCCGGAGAGACGAAATGGAAGTACCTATTTTTGTAGTTGTCCAATTTGGGGATGTCCAGATTTCTGAAAGGGCTTGCAGCTGTGCAAATACCCAGCCTTGCCATCTGTACAGACCAGTTATCAGACCGGGTTACTTGGAAGTTCAATTTCAGGACAGAGACAAAGCTATTTCAGAAGACACTTATACATGCCTTCTTTCACTACTGCCACTCCCCCAGATTTTTGGACATGGTGCTCTGGACATCCCAGATTCCTCCAAGACCACCCTCCTAAAATCCTATTTTACAACAACTGACTCACCTTTATCTGCCTGTTTATTCATGCCTTCAAAGAAATGTAGAAGACTGGTGAGGCAAGACTTCCCTTGACTAAATCTATGTTGACTGTTTCCCTATTAAGCTATGACTAGCTATATGTAGGGTTGCCAACTGGCCAGTTTTCAGCCGGCCTGGCCGGTTTTTCCATGGCCAGGCCAGCTGCCGGCGCAGATGTAAAACCGGCCCTTGAAAAGCCGTTTTTTTGCTCTGGCTGCAAGATCGGGAGCGGCCAGAGCAAAAGACCGGCTTTTCTTCCAACCCGAAGTTTAAAAAAACCCCACCCAGGGCCAGCCCACACACCGGAGGGCTTCAGAGGGAGCCAGGGAAGCCCGCGCGAAGCCCCGGCTCCCTCTGTACAGCCGCCAGCGTGAAGAGCCTTTTCCTTCACGCTGGTGGCTGTTTCTGTGAAGCCGCGATTGCTGGGAAAGGTTAAAGGCAATGCCCTTTAACCTTTCCCAGCATTCGCGGCTTCACTGAAACAGCCGCCAGCGTGAAGGAAAAGGCTCTTCACGCTGGCGGCTGTACAGAGGGAGCCGGGGCCTCGCGCGGGCTTCCCCGGCTCCCTCTAAAGCCCCTCAGACAACCACGGTGCTGGTCAGGGGGGGGGGGGGAGGCCAAGGACTGCATGGGCTGTGATGGGGGGGGAAAGGACTACAAATGGGCTGTGATGGGGGGGACCTGGACTGGAAAAGGGCTATGGGGGGGGGGGACTTGGACTGGAAATGGGTTGTGATGGGGGGGGGATCTGGACCGGAAAAGGGCTTTGGGGGGGGGGGAATTGGACTGGAAATAGGCAGTGAAGGGGGGGAAACTGGACTTTAAAATGATTATGGGGGGGTGGGACATTGAAGGGAAATGTGTTGGGATGGGGGTGGAGGGGACCTGGACTGGAAAAGGGCTATGGGGGGGCGGGGACCTGGACTGGAAATGGGCTATGGTGGAGGGAGGGGGAACTTGGACTGGAAATAGGCTGTGATTAGGGGGGCTAGGACTGCAAATGGGCTGTGATGGTGCGGGGGGGCCTAGGACTGCAAATGGGCTGTGATGGTGGAGGGGGGGCCTAGGACTGGAAATAGGCTGTGATGGGGGACTTGGACTGGAAATGGACTGTGATGGGGGGGGGACCTGCACTGGAAAAGTGCTATGGGGGTGGGACTTGGACTGGAAATGGGTTGTGATGGGGGGGGCCTGACCTGGACAGGAAAAGGGCTAGGGGGGGGGGGGGACTTGGACTGGAAATGGGTTGTGATGGGGGGGGCCTGGACTGTAAAAGGGCTATGGGGGGGACATGGACTGGAAATGGGTTGTGATGGGGGTGGAGGGGACCTGGACTGGAAAAGGGCTATGGGGGGGGGGGGAACTTGGACTGGAAATGGGCAATGGTGGAGGGAGGGGGAACTTGGACTGGAAATAGGCTGTGATTAGGGAGGCTAGGACTTAAAATGGGCTGTGATGGTGCGGGGTGACTCTGACAACAAATGGTCTGTGATGGTGGGGGGGCCTAGGACTGGAAATGGGCTGTGATGGGGGGGACCTGGACTGGAAAAGGGCTATGGGGGGGGGGGAGACTTGGACTGGAAATGTGTTGTGATGGGGGGGGGACCTCGACCGGAAAAGGGCTAGGGGGGGCCTTGGACTGGAAATGGGCTGTGATGGGGGGGGGGGACCTGGACTGTAAAAGGGCTATGGGGGGGGACATGGACTGGAAATGGGTTGTGATGGGGGTGGAGGGGACCTGGACTGGAAAAGGGCTATGGGGGGGGGGGGAACCTGGACTGGAAATGGGCTATGGTGGAGGGAGGGGGAACTTGGACTGGAAATAGGCTGTGATTAGGGGGGCTAGGACTGCAAATGGGCTGTGATGGTGGGGGGGGCCTAGGACTGGAAATAGGCTGTGATGGGGACTTGGACTTGAAATGGGCTGTGATTGGGGGGGGGGTGCTAGGACTGGAAATGGCCTGTGATGTGAGGGCTAGCACTGGAAATGGGCTGATGAGCTGGAATAGGACTGGAAATGGGCTGATGTGGGGCATGGGAGAATGGGACTAGAAGGGAGTGGATGCTGGGTGGGTCTAGAACTATAAGGGAACTGATTTTGGGGGAGGACTAGAATGGATGGGGAATGAGAATGGAGAGGGGAAAAATATTTTGTGAGGAAGAAAAGTCTATGATGGGCCGGGTATTGGGAGAGTAAGAGGGGCTTGAGAATGGAAGGGTGAAATTTAAACGGATGATAAAGGAATAAGGAAAGAATTGGGGGAAAGAGCAAAAGGGAAACAATCAGTATGTTAAAGCAGAAATAGAGAGAGAATGGAAAAACATCTAAAAGAGAAGAAAGGACAAATGGATAGCTCGCAGAAGACACAAAGAAACCAGAAGAAAGTGACTGGAGCAATTGCAACTGAAAAATAAAACGCCCAAACAGAAGGTAGAAAAATACTTTTTATTTTGAATTTATTAACTGGAATATGTCTGGTCTGGGAAGTGTGTATTGCTAACATCTTTGCATTTTTGTTTAGTGCAAGAGGAAATTACTTTATAGTTTTATTTCTCCAGTGTTGTACATTTCATGTTTGGATTTTGGAGTTCCCAGTTTAATTATTATCTGACCAAGGAAGTTAACCTACACTTATCCTCGATAATTTTTGTGGGCGGGGCTGGGGGCGGGGCAGGGGTGGGACTAGGGGCGGAGAATGGGTGGAGCATGGCGAGCCACAGGTGTCGGGTTTTTCTCGGTGAAAAAGTTGGCAACCCTAGCTATATGTTCAGTAATTTTGCTCAGTACCTCAAAGGCAGGAGTAGCCTAATAGTTAGCACTAACAGGATAGAACCAGAGAAGTCAGGGTTTGAATCCCACTGCTGCTGCTTGTGAGGTTAGACAAGCCATTTAATCCTATATTGCCTCAGGTACAAGCTTAAATTGTAAACCTTCCAGAAAAAAAGAAAAAATCTATTGCACCCGAATATAACTCGCCTTGAACTTCTGAGAAAAGGTGTGTGTTAAATCCAATTCTCACTGACAGAATTCTTATCAATCTCAATCTCTAGTTTCCCAGACCACCCCTCCAGCCACCACCATCCGACCTGCATGAAGAGTTTCTATCATAGAGGCCATGGAGGGAAGAAAAGACCTTAGAACCAGCATTTAGTAACAGATGGGTAGCCAAGCAAACCCCAAAGCCCCTGAAGTCAAGAAGATAAAACAATGGAGGGCAATAAGGTATCCTGTCTAAAACTGATTTTTTTTTACATGAAATGAAGGAGTGGCCTAGTGGTTAATGCAAAAGACCAGGAACTACTGTAAGAAAACCAGGGCTCAAATCCTGTTACCACTCCCTGTAACCTTGGAATGGGGAAAAGGGAGATCTTTACTTATGTTGAAAAATGCAGACAACAAGAGAAGAGGATGTTGTGGCCTGACTCCCAACCAGAAGAGAGTGTGGCCAGCTTACCTCTGGGCCTGGGAAGGGGCTGCAGAACCTTTTGCTGTGGGGAAGTTGATTGATTTGTGAAGACTGAATGTGCTGATGTATTCCAAGGGCACCACACCATACTCCTCCTCGAGGCCATTCCCTCCCGCCCCTGTCCAGAGCTCCCCGCACAACTCCCCTATACATGCAGGGAGCTTTGGGCAGAGAATGCACAGGCATTTAGCAGGGATGTATACCCAAACCGGACATATATTCCCGCTAAATTCAGCTCAGAATTGCCTCCATTGTGATTACCAGTATGATCCTTTTGTCCATTGGGTATGGATATTATTAGCATGGCAGAGCCAACTGGCATTCATTTTGCTGTATTTATGTGCCTACTAGAGATGATCCTGTTTTATTTTCTTGTCTACATCAAATAGTGGATGTGCATAGCTCCGTGTCCATTATCCTAGCTGTAGATTTTACTTTAGTCCAAGATACAGTTCTTGATAGACAATCACATGCTAGAGTTAGCTCCTCTAAACTTCAACAAGAGCTCAAAAATCTTGCTGCTGATTATGGTTTAATAGACCCATGGAGACTGTTGAATCCTTCAGGTAGGGAATACACCTTTTTTATTTTCTATACCAGTCTTACTTTTGCCTTGATTATTTTCTGATTTCTAAGCCCTTGATGACTGAAGTGGCTGATGTTTAGAGTAGTTACTCACCTGTAACAGGTATTCTCCAGGAGCAGCAGGAATCAGTCCTCACATATGGGTGACATCGACGTCGATGGAGCCCCCGTGCGGAGCATTTCCACAGCTTTCTAAGAAAGCCTTTGGGAATACTGCACGCATGCACAGTCCCCTTCCCGCCTAAAGGTGCCATCTTGCTCAGTCTGATGACATAGCTAAAAGACAGCACAAAAAAAATGTAAAAATGAACTATGTACAACTGCAACTCCCAGGGGAGGAGGGAGGGTTGTGCAGACTGATTCTTGCTGCTCCTGGAGAACACCTGTTACAGGTGAGTAACTACTCTTTCTCCAGGACCAAGCAGGAAATCAGTCCTCACATATGGGCAATGTTCCCTCTAATTTTCTGTAGGCTGTGTGCGCATAAAATATCAGCTGTGCAGCTTTTGAAGGAAGGTTAAATTTTTGTGCACCACATAACGACACTCAGAGTTATATACTTTAAAATTTGACTACATGTCAGAATACAGTATGTACACCACATTGATTGCACTAGAAAATATTGTAGAACTTGTGAAAACCATAAATACACAACAACTTTAAAATTTTAAGACGTCTGTGTTGTCTTCTATCAGAATCAGAACCGTCATTTTTGTGCGCTCTGTTGTAAAGTATGTGCGCTCGCTTGGCAAGGTGTGTGCGCGTGCACACGTGTACAGCTTAGAGGGAACAGTGCATATGGGACTCCCCAGCTTCAGGCTACCGGGGGCTCAGAGCTAAAAAATGAGCTCCATCTAGCCGCAGCTTCAGAGAAAGGATTTCACTGAAATATACCCCCACTGGTAGCTCAACTAGAGGGCTGGAGGGTAGGAGTTGCCTAAACCTCGAAGAGATTCCAGAGCACTGCCTGACAGAAAGCACTGTCCCTATGGGACTCCCTCTCCAGGCAGTAATGGGCCACAAAAGTCTGGCTTGAGGACCAAGTTGCAGCCCTACAGATGTCTGCCAACGGTACAGAGCGGAGATGAGCTACTGAGGCAGCCATTGCCCAAACACGGTGGGCCGTGACCCGACCCTGCAAGGGAAGGTCAGCTGCCCTGTAAGCCCAGGTGATACAGTCAGCCACCCAGATGGACAAGGTACGCTTGGAGACAGGTAACCCCAAGTTATTAGGGTCAAAAGATATGAAGAGCTGAGTAGCCCTCCTATGCCCCTGCGTATGTTCAATGTAGAAGGATAAGGCCCTCCTACAGTCCAGGGTATGCAGGACTCTCAGCCCGGCTGGCATGGGGCCTAGGGAAGAACGTTGGAAGAACCACCTCCTGGTTGAGATGGAAAGAGGAGACAACCTTTGGGAGGAACTTAGGATGAGTCCTAAGGACTACCCTGTTCCTATAGAAGCAAGTGTATAGCCTGTCACAGACCAGGGCTTGAAGCTCACTCACTCACCTGGCCGAGGTCAGGGCCACTAGGAATAGAGTCTTCCAAGAAAGGAAGCGGAGAGGACATGTAGCCATTGGCTCAAAAGGTGGGCGAGTCAGTTGCTGCAAGACCACATTCAACTCCCACTCAGGGGCCAGTGGACGGAGAGGAGGTTGGAGCAAGAGCAAGCCTGAGAAACCTGGACACCAAGGGGTGAACCGACAGAGAGTGTCCCTCCACCAGTGAGTGGTGAGCTGCTAGAGCAGAGAGGTGGACCCGAACAGAATTGGACTTAAGGCCCTGATTGGACAAGTGCAGCAGGTACTGAAGCACTACTGGCACAGTGCAGGAGAAAGGACCTTTCTTGCATTGCTGCACCACAAGGAGAACCGTATCCACTTCAGGGCATAGGTTTTCCTAGTGGATTGCTTTCTAGAGGCCAAGACCACCTCTTCCACTTCCTGAGGCAGGCCCCAGGGAGCCAACACTACCCTTGCAGCCTCCAGGCCATCAAATTGAGAGATTTGAGATTGGGGTGCAGAAGGGAACCCTGATCCTGAGAGAGAAGATCGGGTTGCAACCCCAGAGATAGTGGGGTTCCCACTGCTAGCTGAAGCAGAAGTGGGAACCAGGGCTGCCTCAGCCACCTGGGGGCTACCAGAATTACCGAGACCTTGTCCCTTAGAATCTTGAACAAGGTTCGGGCCACCAGAGGCGTGGGAGGAAACGCATACAAGAGGCCCTGGGACCAAGAAATCAGGAAGGCATCCGCTGCTAACCTCAGGGGATGCGGTTGCCTGGAACAGAACCTGGGAAGCTGCCGGTTCAGGGGACTGGCAAAGAGATCTATGAATGGAAGTCCCCATTTCAGGAAAATGTTTTGAACCACTAATGGGTGCAGTTGCCAATCGTGGGGCTGCAGAACCCTGCTTAACCTGTCTGCCAGGAAGTTCTCCTGGCCAGGGAGATAAACAGCCTTGAGAAACATGCCGTGCCTGAGCGCAAAAGAGCACAGGGCCTGTGCCTCCTGACACAGGAGCCTGGACCCAGTGCCTCCCTGTTTGTTCACATAGAACATGGCCACTTGATTGTCCGTCTGTACCAGAACAGACTGGTGAGCCAAGGTGTGAGAGAAGGTTTTGAGGGCTAAGCAAATAGCCCGGAGTTCCAGTAGATTGATCTGTTGCGTGGCCTCCCATGGAGACCACAGGCCCTGGGTGCACCTGTCCAAACAATGTGCACCACAGCCCTGCAAGGAGGCATCGGTCGTCAACACCACTGTGGAAACAAGCACCTGAAAAGGCACCCCCTGTAGTAAGTTGGGGGAGGGGGGTGTAGCCACCACTGTAGGGAGTCCAGGAATGGTTTGGACACCCGCACTTTGTCTGTGAGGCTTCCCGTGGCTTGCTTCCACTGAGTTCTGAGGCACCACTGTGCAGGTCTCATGTGGAGGCGGGCATTGGGCGTCACATGCACTGTCGATGCCATGTGGCCTAGGAGCCTTAGACAGAGTCTGGCGGAAACCCGTGGCATGCCTAGAAACTGGTTTGCCAAGTCTATGAGCCTTTGTGCCCTGTCTTCTGGCAAGTAAGCCTTTGCTTGCAGGGAGTCCAGCCGCGCCCCTATGAACTCCAGGTTCTGGGAGGGGAGCAAAGTGGACTTTGCGAAGTTTATGACAAAGCCTAGGTGTTGAAGAAGGGAGACAGTTCGGAGGGTGGCTTGCCTGGCCTCCTGGTAAGTCTGACCCCTGAAGAGCCAGTCGTTCAGGTAGGGGAAGACAAAAACACCTTGATTCCTCAAGTAGGCCACCACCACTGCCAGGCACTTTGTAAAGACCCTTGGGGCGGAGGTTAGGCCAAAGGGCAGTACTCTGTACTGGTAATGGTTTCCTCCCACAATGAACCTGAGGTACTTTCTGTGGTCTGGATGAATGAGGATGTGAGTGTATGCATCCTTCAGATCTAAGGAGCACAGCCAATCTCCCTGCTGGAGGTAGGGCAGAAGTGTTCCAAGAGTAAGCATCTTGAACTTTTCTTTCTCCAAGAACTTGTTGAGATTCCTGAGGTCGAGAATAGGCCTGAGGCCACCGGTTCTCTTTGGTATGAGGAAGTACCTGGAGTAGAAACCGTGACCTTGCAGGCAGGGAGGTACAGGCTCTACCGCCTTGTCTAGAAGCAGACTTTGAAGTTCTTGAAGGAGGAGGTCTGTGTGCAAAGGAGGCATTGGAGGCTCTCCTGGGAAGTAGGGAGGAGGCAACTGCTGGAAATGGAGCATATAGCCCTTGTGGACTATGCTCAATACCCAAGCATCTCCTGTAATGGGTGGCCAACTGTGGGCAAACAGGGCTAGACGACCTCCCGTGCAGGGATGGGGCAGCAGAGGTGGAAAGGCTATGCTGTGGGAGTCAAAAAAAACCCTCCCTGCTGAGTGGGAGCAGGAGCCGGAGGCTTGGGGGTCTTCTACCTACGGGGCCCATGTCCCTGCCCCTTGGCCTGCTGACCCTGCTGGGGAGCTGGGGAGGCCTGGTACTGAGGGAAAGGTTTGTAGGCAGCTACCTTCCTCGGGTAAAAGGACTTCTTACCCGAGCCCTTCTTCTTATGAGAAGGGGCAGAAGTTTTTCTGGACAGCCTTGTCCTAGTCAGGTGCTCGGTTTCGAGCTCAGCAGCCTTCTCAGCCATGAGCTTGCCAAAAAGGTTTTCACCTCGGCAAGGGACATCGACCAACTTGTCCTGCACCCAGGGCTCGAGGTCCGATGACTGCAGCCATGCCTGGCGTCGGGCCTCGATGCCGGCCGCCGCTACAAGGGCCGAAGCCTCGAAACCATCGTAGGCCGCTCGGGACATGAACTTTGAGCATTCCCGGATTCCCGAGGACAAGGTCTTCAACCTCTGCAAAGGTTCCCCAGAGAGGCCAGCAGAGAACCCGGCAATTTCCTTCGCCAGGTCTCGTAGGTACATGCCCATGTACAGCTGGTAGGACTGGAGACGACAAGCAAGCATCGAGCCCTGGAAGAACTTTCTGCCGAACGCATCCAGGTTCCAGGCCTCCTTGCTGGGAGGCACCGCGGAGTGCATCTTCTGGCTCTTCAGACAATGAATGGCCGATTCCACCACAATGGAATGGTGCGGCAGCTGTGCCTTCTGGAATTCAGGGCTCTTACAGAGTCGATAGATGGAATCGACCTGCTTGCTCAAAACCGGGGCCGAGACCAGTGCCTCCCACATTCGGAAGAGGAGCCGTTCCAGCATCAGAGGAACAGGCACAGTAAAGGCCTCCTTCAAAGGAGAGTCATACTGGAGGACCTCGAGCTCTTCGGCTCGAGGCTCCTCCTCGGGGTCCACGGGCATCATCAAAGCCTTGGCCATGTCCCTGACGAATTCCGAGAACCTGGTGTCCTCCGGCGGGGACCTACTCTGGGGTTTGGACTGCGGTGAGTTCGAAGGGATGCACCGGGTCCAAAATGTATCGGGGGACTCCTCGTCCTCCATCTCCCACGCAGACTCATTCGAAGAGGAGTCGGGGGGCTCCGACCGCGCGGGTCTCGGTGGCACCCGCCCCGACACTGAAGGCACCGGCGTCGACGCCCTCAGTCCTGAGCGGGAGGTTGAGGGTGACCGTGACTGAGGACGACTTCGAACCTTCATGGTCTCAAGTATCGGCTCGGTCTCCCGGGTCAACTTAGACGTCGATGTCCCGGTGGTTGGGACAGATGCACCAGCGAGGCTGGCCATCAGCACCCGCTGCTGATCCATGAAGGCAGACAATCTGCATTCCAAGGCTGTCAGCCTGAGTCCAAGCTCAGTAGACGTTGGCTCCCTAAGAGGAGAGTCCTCGAGGACAACAGGACTTACGTGCCCGGCGGACTCCAGCTCCACGCGAGGTATCTTGGATGGCCTCTCCTGCTCCAAGGGCCCGGGAGGCCGTCGGGGTTCCGAGAACTGGCCCCTGAGGAACCAGGGATCTCCTCCGACGCCGCCCTCACGAGCCGCTTCTTCCTCTTACGTTCCCGATCGGGGGACCCCCTGTCCGAGGAACCCCGGTGATGCTCGGGGTCAGACTCCCGAGACGTCGAGGCCTCAGATGAGATCCGGGCCCGGCCGGAGGCAGAGTCAGAAAAAATCCGTTCTTTCTGATGCTGGCGGCTTCGGAGTGCCCTAGTGGACATTTTGCCACACGGGACACAGACCTTAGGATCATGATCCGGTCCGAGGCTTCGAAGGCAGCAGTCGTGTGTGTCGGTGAGAGACATCAGTTTCTTGCACCAATCACACTTTTTGAAACCACTGGAAGCCATTGGGGAAAAAAAAACCCCCGTGAGGTCAAAGGACCGGTCTTCCAGGGAAAAGACAAAAAAGGGCGCGAACGCCAGCCACGAAGGGCAAAAACCGAAAAATAGAAGACGGGCTCGATACCGGTGTACCGAACCCGGCGGGAAGGGGAACTGGCATCGAACCAGAGAAGAACAACGAAGAAATCGCAAGAAAAAAAGTCAACTTTTCCGGGTGACACGGACAGATGTCCGTTGGGCTCCACGGAAAAAGAAAGACTGAGCAAGATGGCACCTTTAGGCGGGAAGGGGACTGTGCATGCGTGCAGTATTCCCAAAGGCTTTCTTAGAAAGCTGGGGAAATGCTTTCTTAGAAAGCTGGGGAAATGCTCCGCACCCATATGTGAGGACTGACTTCATGCTTGGTCCTGGAGAACAATTCTTCCCTGGACTATCTCAGTTCATTCTGCTGTAGCCTGCAATAGTCAACTTTTGTCTGGACAAAATAAATCCACATTATGGAGATCTAATACTTCTTTACTAGAAGACCCTCAGTTTCCAATTAAATTAAGGATGCTATTAAAAAAAATTTTCAGAACAACCTAATGGCGGGTATGCCTCTGCCTACGGTATGGAAAGCCTGTAAGGCTTATCTTAGGGGAATCATTATAGCTTACCAAACCTTTGTAAAAGAAGGAGAGAAATAAGCTCCTGGATTCCCTGGAACAGGAGATTTTAGAGGACAAAATGGATTACTTGGCCGTCCCCTCAAGGGTGGGCTTTCATTGACTCCAGAAGCTAGAGTTAGAATATTATAAACTCACTAGCCAAACAGTTGCTCATGAGATATTCTTGAATAAATCATTCTATTACATGTGCGGGGACAAACCAGGTAGATTATTGGCTCAAAAGCTGCAATTTGCTAAAATTAAAAGGCATATAACACTCCTCAGACTCTCAGCTTTATCAGATCCTAGTATGGCTAATAAATTTAGGGACTTCTATCAAAAATTATATACCTCTGATTGTCCTCAACTGGGTCTTAATTATGAGATGCTTTAGTCTGGGATACCATATCTGCAGCTCTCAGAGGTTGACAGAGGTCTGCTTAATAAGCCATTTACTCTTTCTGAATTAAAAACTGTTTTGAAATCTATGCTACAAGATAAGCCATCTGGACCTGATGGGCACTCAGTTGTGTTTTATGGACAATTTTTCCCAGAATTTGCTCCCTTTATGTTAGATTTATTTACATCCTATATGTCATCAGGCAGTAGTGATGAAGGTTTTGGTGAAGCCACTATTACAGTCATTGCTAAGCTGGGCAAAGATGATAGCAAGGTTGAGAACTACTGTCCCATTTCTTTATTAAATGTTGATTGTAAACTATATGCCAAGATTCTTGTGTTAAGGTTAAGAGACGTTTTGGGTAAGATAATTCAATCTGATCAGGTTGGATTTATGAAAGATCAATTTATTGGGGATAATGTTAAGTTGCTCATGGACATCATTGCCTTTGCACAATGGGAGAAGACCCCTTTAGCCACTTTATCTATAAATGCTGAAAAAGCATTCAACAGGGTTGAAAGGGGTTTCTTGTTTCAAGCTATGGAGTGGCTTGGATGTGGGTTTTTGTTTGTTAGAGTCACTCAAGCATTGTATGCCCATCCTATATCTCTAGTTGTCTGGCTCATTTCTGTTATCTAGAGTAACAAGACAAGGCTGCCCCCTGTCTTCTCTCCTATTTAATATCGCATTAGAGCAATTCTTATTAGCGATCCGTCATTGTTCCCATGTGCAAGGCCTCAAATTTGGTCATGTAGATTATAAAGTATTGGTTATGCAGATGATGTGCTGATCATATTTTCTTCACCTGATACATTTTTGCCCGCATTTCTGCACTAGTGGCACAATACACCAGGTTCTCGGGCTATAAATGACTCTCACCAAATCTGAAGTGATGCCTCTTAATATTCTCTGTTTTGATTTGCTGCTTGGGAGTCATGGCCTTAAGTGAGCACCTATGGGCCTTAAGTACTTAGGAATACAAACTCATAGAGATTTAGAAGTGATTATTCACACCAATATGGAAAAGATACTGCAGTCGGTTGCTTCCCACACTTAAAGGTGGAGCCCATTAACCTTTTCCTGGTGGGAGTGTGCTGAAGCTTTCAAAATGACAATTCTCCCACAAGTCAATTATACTGTTTTTTATCTCTGTCCCCCTATTTTTTCAATTGTTTAGATAAAATCCTTTCTAAATTTCTATAGAAAGACAAACCTCCTAGGATTTCTCTTAAGAAATTAAAAGCATCTAGAGAACATGAGGGTATAGGTCCACCAGATTTTTCTTTATATCAGAAGGGTTTTTTGTTATGATTTGGCTTGTATTGGATGCTGGATGATACTGTGGGTCTACTAATTCCTCAATGGCTGCAAATAGAGAAGGACATAGTGACTCCTTTTCCATTATCTTTAATTATGGGCATTTCATCAGCATATAATATATTTTATATACCAACAATTATGAGAACCAAACAGGTTCTAGTTGATCAGGATGGGAAACTGCACAATCACTGGATGTGTAGTTCTTTACTGCTACTATTACTAATAATAATCATTTATATAGTGCTGCAAGGCGTAGGCAGCATTGTGGCACATGTGGCGGCTTGAGCATTTGTGGTAAAATGGTAAGCTACTCTCTTGGCAGCAGATAGTGGACAAATTTGATATAGTTCAGTCACAATAGTTTAGGTGGCTTCAGCTACATCACTTTTTACAATCTGAGGTACAGGATCTATCCCTGAGATCTCATGGGTCTAATTTAATTCAGATCACTCATCAGTTTACCGCTTTGGTTTACTTGGGTTGTTTATGTTACAAACTGTTGTGCAATCTTACTTATCTGACCCCAAAGGGGACATACACTTTTTGGTAGCGTGAGCTTGAGCTGGAGTATGAGGACGTTAACTGGCCAGATTACTGGAAGGCTGCAATTTGACCACTGGATGTGGCTAGTATTCGACAGTCCTTATTCTTCCTGATTCACCAGTTTATTTGAACACCAGTTAAGATGGAGCAGGCTGGTCTCTCTGGCTCCATCCTCTGTTGGTATTGTAATGGGCAAGTGGCAACACTAAGACATGTGGAGGCCAATTCCAAGATGTTTCCCCAGGCCGTCCGAATGTCCAGACATCCGGACAACACAGGGATGCACCTGAATCTGCTCCGTGAGGGCTTGACGTCCCAGCAGAAGCAGAATCACGGCATAGTGGCTGGATGTCTGGGATGTCCTACGATTCAGGCACCTGGATGTACAGCCAACTACCCGGCTAGCCTAGCCTGGCTCCTGCATGGAGCCACAGTGCCATAGAGTCAGGTTGCCATGGCACCATGACTCCATGCAGGAGCCACAATCCCAAGCCAACCTCCGCAAAGTGCTTTCCCCACAGCTTGATCTCCGATCACCCCTTCCATGGCCACAGTTGGGCTGCGGAGAACCCCCTGCACCCCCTCACCTTCTTTATGCACCTCCGAGGTGGAATAAGTCCCCTATTTACATGGCTGACCCCGGACGTACAGGGCCGACCTCGGAATCGGTCCTGCACATCCATGGTCAGCTACTCACCCACTCAACACCCTCGCTCCTCCCCAAAACTATCCCCTCCCACCTACGAATAGAGCTCCCTGCACAAATGGCCTATATGTGTGGGGAGCTCTGTGGGTGGACATCAGTGGCATCTCAGTGTTTAGCGGGTTTGGATGTCCAGATCAGACATTCGGATCCGCTAAACGCAGGTCGGAATTGAGCCCATAATCTTTGACTGTCTGCCTGTTCATTCTTACTGGCAAGATATTAGTCATATTCTTTCTAAGATATTTCAGTGTACAATTATGTTATTTTATAAGAATGTAATTTTAAGATCTTCAGTTGCAAAACCAGGCTTGGTCAAAGGATACTCAAATAAACTAAATACTCCTATTGATTTCATAAAAGCAAATAAATTAACTAACAACAGAGCTTTTTCCCATGCTGCCCCAACTATTTGGAATTCCCTTCCGGAGGACCTACGAACTATAACCGAAATTATGGAACTCCGTAAAAAACTAAAAACCTACTTATTCTCCATGCACTACGGCAACATAGATAACCCTGCTTCTGAGTCCAGCAGAGGTCCCTGGCAATGTTCCCTCTAATTTTCTGTAGGCTGTGTGCGCATAAAATATCAGCTGTGCAGCTTTTGAAGGAAGGTTAAATTTCTGTGCGCCACATAACGGCACTTGGAGTTATGTACTTTAAAATTTGACTACACGTCAGAATACACTATGTGCACTACATTGATTGCACTAGAAAATATTGTAGCACTTGTGAAAACCATAAATACACAACAACTTTTCAATTTTAAGAAAGTCTGTGGTGTTTTCTATCAGAATCAGAACCGTAATTTTTGTGCGCTCTTTTGTAAAGTATGTGCGCTCACTCGGCGAGGTGTGTGCGCGCGCACACGCGCACAGCTTAGAGGGAACAGTGGTCCCTGGTTCAGCTCCTGCCCAGATCGGGGCAGTGGGAGCTCACACACACACACACTCCTGCCCAGATCGGGGCAGTGGGAGACCACAAACACATTCACTCCTGTCCAATCAGTGGCACTGGAAGGCAAGCCCACAAGCACTCCTGCCCAATCGGAGGCAGTGGGAGGCACACACACACGCTCCAGCACCGCTTAAAAGCGGTGTCCCTACCCCGAGGGAGCCGCTTCTGAGTCCAGCAGAGGTCCCTGGTTCAGCTCCTGCCCAGATCGGGGCAGTGGGAGCTCACACACACACACACTCCTGCCCAGATCGGGGCAGTGGGAGACCACACACACATTCACTCCTGCCCAATCAGTGGCAGTGGGAGGCAAGCCCACAAGCACTCCTGCCCAATCGGAGGCAGTGGGAGGCACACACACACGCTCCAGCACCGCTTAAAAGCGGCGTCCCTACCCCGAGGGAGCCGCTTCTGAGTCCAGCAGAGGTCCCTGGTTCAGCTCCTGCCCAGATCGGGGCAGTGGGAGCTCACACACACACACACTCCTGCCCAGATCGGGGCAGTGGGAGACCACACACATTCACTCCTGCCCAATCGGTGGCAGTGGGAGGCAAGCCCACAAGTACTCCTGCCCAATCGGAGGCAGTGGGAGGCACACACACACGCTCCAGCACCGCTTAAAAGCGGCGTCCCTACCCCGAGGGAGCCGCTTCTGAGTCCAGCAGAGGTCCCTGGTTCAGCTCCTGCCCAGATCGGGGCAGTGGGAGCTCACACACACACACACTCCTGCCCAGATCGGGGCAGTGGGAGACCACACACACATTCACTCCTGCCCATTCAGTGGCAGTGGGAGGCAAGCCCACAAGCACTCCTGCCCAATCGGAGGCAGTGGGAGGCACACACACATGCTCCAGCACCGCTTAAAAGCGACGTCCCTACCCTGAGGGAGCCGCTTCTGAGTCCAGCAGAGGTCCCTGGTTCAGCTCCTGCCCAGATCGGGGCAGTGGGAGCTCACACACACACACACTCCTGCCCAGATCGGGGCAGTGGGAGACCACACACACATTCACTCCTGCCCAATCGGTGGCAGTGGGAGGCAAGCCCACAAGCACTCCTGCCCAATCGGAGGCAGTGGGAGGCACACACACGCTCCAGCACCGCTTAAAAGCGGCGTCCCTACCCCGAGGGAGCCGCTTCTGAGTCCAGCAGAGGTCCCTGGTTCAGCTCCTGCCCAGATCGGGGCAGTGGGAGCTCACACACACACACACTCCTGCCCAGATCGGGGCAGTGGGAGACCACACACATTCACTCCTGCCCATTCAGTGGCAGTGGGAGGCAAGCCCACAAGCACTCCTGCCCAATCGGAGGCAGTGGGAGGCACACACACATGCTCCAGCACCGCTTAAAAGCGGCGTCCCTACCCCGAGGGAGCCGCTTCTGAGTCCAGCAGAGGTCCCTGGTTCAGCTCCTGCCCAGATCGGGGCAGTGGGAGCTCACACACACACACACTCCTGCCCAGATCGGGGCAGTGGGAGACCACACACACATTCACTCCTGCCCAATCGGTGGCAGTGGGAGGCAAGCCCACAAGCACTCCTGCCCAATCGGAGGCAGTGGGAGGCACACACACACGCTCCAGCACCGCTTAAAAGCGGCGTCCCTACAGGGCGCGCCCGCGCCTGGCAGGCCCGCACCTGAGGGCCTCGCCAGAGGGCCCTTTGGCGTCGGCCCTTAGGCGGTTGGCCATTAGGCCCTGGAGACAGCTTCCCCACCCGACCGCAAGAGAGAGATAACAGCCGGCCTCCCCCTAAGGCAATCCAGAAGAAACAGGTCCCAAAAACCACAGACCCTTCATCTCTCTCCTAAAGTACCAATCTTGACACCGAAACCGCAAGCCTCCGCAACCGCACACGGCTCGAGCTCCCCTGCCTGGGTTGAGCTCGCCAACTCGACCAGGCACTGAATGACGACAACAACTAAACTATTCAGGTAAACACAATACTGCAACTTCCTCCTACAGACTGTATGACATTTCTGACTTTATTGGACTTTTAAGAAACTTCCCCACAAGTTTCACAATCTGCCTGCAACTTCAATACACTGTAATATATCAAACCAGTATACTGAAGGAATGTTTACTGTAGGAATGAAATCCGATCACTCCCATACCACCTGATTTTGTCATTAATTAGATGCAATAACCATACGGATTAATCCCTCTCTGTAATACCTGCAATTCTCTGTAATACCTGTAATACTTGTAATACCTCTCTGTAATTCTCTGTAATACCTGCAATACCTCTCTGTAATACCTGCAATTCCAAACCACTTATTGCTCATCTCTCACATGGTATCAGAAGTTTTTCCCGTTATACTTATATTTTATATACTGATTGAGACATCACATGTGCGACAACTAACAAATGACCCTAAACTACAAGTAAATAACCTCTGCCACCTTCGCACAGAATTTCTCCTCCAAGGATTTCCATAACAAACTCTGCACCACACCCAACCACACAAACCATGGCACCCATCACCTATATGGTAATTCTCTGCCTCTACGTATCCCTAGCCGCATACGCATACTTACCACACTTGACACAACACCAGGCAATAGGATGGCATCCTTTCCTTATCCATGGCCAAATACTGTTACCCCTACTAACTCCGCTAGGGCCAACATACATAGCCCATGATGAAACCCTACTCAACCCAGGCCTGAACACTGCGTTAAAGGTCACTGAAAAACCCCATAAAAGACGTAGCTCCAAAACAAAACATAATAAACATAGGAAACCGACAGCCACAAAGACCAGAAACAAGCAACAGCAACCACACCAATTATCACAAACCCCCATCACAATCTGTCTCATCAACGCCAGATCCATTAGAAATAAAACCCACATCATACACGATATTACAGACAACAAACCCGATATCCTCTGTGTCACCGAGACTTGGATCACTGACACTGACCCAGCAATACTAAACCAATTACCCCATCCCAACTACACAGTATTTAACTGCCCCCATCACAACAGGAGAGGAGGAGGAGTACTTGTCATTGCCAAAACCTCCCTCACGTTCTCAAGCCCCTCCCTAACTGAATCCAAAGGCATTGATATACTCAAGATCGAAAACAAAACATCAATACTTTGCTTAATCTACAGACCCCCCTCAGCCCATCATGAAACCCTGGCCACCGCACTAGAAAATATCTCAACCTCTGCAACCAAAAAACTGCGCATCATTCTGGGTGACCTAAATCTCCCATCGATTCCCCCTGTACAGGCAGACGCATTCTTTGAAGCCATGCATCAGCTCGGCTACACACAAATCATACAAGAACCCACACATAACAAAGGTAACACCCTTGATATGGTGTTCTTATCACACAACATCCAAAAATACACCAAACCTCGAGTAACCCCAGTCCCATGGTCCGACCATTTCCTAGTCGAAATTGAAATCCACCTACCTCCACAAAAGGTAAAGCCTCAAGCCGACCCAAAAACACATCAACAGAGGAAATTCCAAAAATTCAATAGCGAAGCTTTGGTAACTTCTATATCTACACATTTTGAGTACACCACCACAGACCTAGACAAGCTGGTAGACCAATGGAACTCAGGGATCGAAGCAGCTGCAAGTCCAACATGGAAGAACACAAACGCTGTAACAAAGACAGGAACCGAACCATGGTACTCTCCCACGCTATCTAAAATGAAGAGAGAACTACGCAAACTCGAAAGGAAATGGAGGAAAAAGCAAACCGAAGAATGCAAGCAACTATACCTAACACTCCTCGCAAGATACAAGAATGAGGTAAACCTCGCTAAAAAGACACACCACACTAATCTACTCAACAAAGCGCTCAACAGACCCAGAGAACTTTTTGAACTCATAAAATCTCTGACCATATCTTCACAAAACTCCATCTCTGCAGACGATATAAAGGCCCAGACGCTTGCCGACCACTACGCCAAAAAGCTAAATCCGAAACTTCCCACAAGCATGACCAAAGGCATGCCACTAGCTCTCACCACTCGAGAAACCACAACTGCCCCTCAAGCAGACCCAGAAACAGAATGGAACACCTTCCAGCAATTAGGTGAGCAACAAATCTTAAACATCTTAACCAACTTAAACACCACTACCTCCCCCCTCGACCCATGCCCAGCCGCTTGGATGAAAGCAACCAAGAAAGACAACGCAAAACCCATCGCGCACATTGTCAATCAGTCTCTGAAACAAGGAATCATGCCGTCTCATCTCAAGAAATCAATTATTAGACCCATATTAAAAAACAAGTCGCTCAACAAAAGTGACCCTGCATCATATCGCCCAATCTCAAGCATAGCTTTCCTAGCAAAGATGATTGAAAAAGCGGTCCAGCACCAACTCCAGGACCACATGGACGAGATAAAAGCCCTAGATGAACATCAATACGGATTCCGTCAGAATCACGGAGTGGAAACACTACTACTGGCACTCCTTGACAATCTACTTAGGGGCCTCGAGAACAAAAACTCCATGTTCATACTCATATTCATCGATATCTCAGCGGCATTCGATACAGTACATCACACCACCCTTTGGACCGCCTGGCCTCGCTAGGTATAACAGGGAACCCCCTGAAATGGTTCACATCATACATATCCAATAGGATGCAACAAGTGCAATTCAACAACGACAGAGCTGATGCTTTCCCCCAAACCCAAGGGATCCCTCAAGGGTCTGCCCTCTCATCCCTACTGTTCAATTTGTATATAAAGCCGGTATGCAGTATTTTCCAGAAATACAACATAAATTACCACATATATGCCGACGATGTGATGTTATACACACAGCTCGACATAACACAGCCTAACTTCAGTCCACTAGAAGAATGCCTTGACATGCTCCAATCATGGCTTCAGCAAAACAACATGTCAATAAATCACAAAAAACAGAGGTCATGTTCATGTCCAAGAAAGCCAATTTCATCCCGCCCACCACAGTCACACTAAACAAAAACATATACGATACAAAGCCTGTAATAAAGTATCTAGGAGTCCTACTTGACAGCAACCTCAAGATGGACAAACACCTCAGAACAGTTAACCGAGCCATCTTTTACAAACTCAAAATCCTTCAACCACTCCGCAATATCCTCGAGAAATCCGACTTTAGGTCTGTTGCTCAAGCACTAATCATTCCCCACCTGGATTACAGCAATGCCATTCTACAAGGGCTTCCAAAGAGCACACTAAGCATCCTGCAAATGGCTCAGAACGTGGCTGCAAGAGTCATCATGGAAAAGAAAGTCACCGACCACATAACCCCAGTTCTAATGGATCTGCACTGGCTCCCAGTGGCTGCCCGCATCATCTACAAACTACTCATCACAACATTTAAACTCATCAATGGCATCGCACCATCCTACCTCAATAACCTAATCACTATTCAACCTAGCAACAGGAGCAGGAGAACTATAAATCTCAACACCCTATGTATCCCGACCAGCATAAGATCTGTCAAGGCCGAAACAAGCAATAGGGCGTTCACATACTCAGCGCCAATCCAATGGAACCAACTACCGCATGAATTAAGGCTCACAAACAACCTGAACGAATTTAGACGAAAACTGAAAACCTATCTGTTTCAAACCCACTACAACTTGATCTAACTGCGATATCCTACCTCAACCAGATCTCCTCTGCCGCACTCGGCAGCATATAATCTAATAGTATATAGTCATGTATAACTTGTACACCTTGGCAACTAATTCCGTACAAATTGTATATAACCATGTATAGTCTGTACACCTTGGCAACTAATTCTGTACAAATTGTATATATGGGGCCCTCCCCCAATCTACTGAAATCAAATGTATACCTTGATCTGTGTGCTTTAATCAAATATGTATCGTATCCAAATGCTTGTCCCGTGTTACGTAATCATTTACTAATCAAAATGTAAAACTGAAATCTCAATGTACCGTACAATACATTATGATTCTGTAAAGTAAACCGCTGCTGATCGTAGGAAGCAGCGGTATACAAGTGTTTACTAAATAAATAAATAAATAAATAAAATAAACCCCTTGATACACTCAGATAAAGGTTAAAAATCATGACTGAGTAATACTATTTCCAACAACTTAACAGACAATACACTATTATAAAAACACCATGATTCAATTCTAAAGTACCCACAACATATATTTGTATATAGTTTATTGTATATAATTTACCAGCCAATTTTGCTATTATGCATAAGTTCATGCTGTTTACATTTACTTTTATTGTTACAAAATGTTCAATGTAAAACTAAGCTTTTGCTTTGTGGATTGTTGTTTTATTGTAAACCGCAACTGAACTCTGGAAGTTGCGGGTTATAAATGTATGCTAAATAATAAATAAATAATAAATAAATAAAGCAGAAGGTCATCTGTTTGATATTTGTATTAGCATTGCCTTAATTCCTTAATATCCACCTTTGGTGGAATTCAGTACTGATGTACCACAGAAAGGAGCTGGTGGTGTCTGGGAAATTAGGTAGGTCAACCGCATACGGAACATTTGGAAGCCATTGGAAATTTTTCTAGCTTTATAGACTCTGGGTTAAGTCTTAGAGAAATCTGGGAATTACAGGACTGTTTTGATCTTTCTTCTTGATACTCTTTCTTCCTTTCCTTCCGTTTTACTTTTACTAGTGTATGATGTATGTTTCATTCTGACACTATATTGTTGTTATTACTTTACCTATGTATTGGAGTGGAAGCATGTACTGTATTATTATTGCAGGGATATTCAAAGGCATTTACATGGTTTATAGACCTGTAAATCATGTAAATGCCGCTGAGCGGGATATTCAGTGGCATTAACATGGTTAGTGCCGCTGAATATCCCCGATTATCTCCACTACACACCCCGACACTAACCACTTAGCTGGCCTAGCTTTACCCATAGGAGCTAACCGGGCAGCGGTGCAATATCACCGTTACCCAATTAGCTTCTGCGACTGCAGAGGCTGTGCAGTGACCCCGGATATTCAATGCCGTGGCCGCATATGACTCCGGCATCGACTATCCGGGTTTAGTGTTCAGCACCGACGGCTAGGTGCTGTATGCATGCCTGGGCACCAGCGCTGAATATTGGGCCCGTAATTTTTATTTCTCAGCTATTTGGCTGGATTTTTCTATTATCTGTCTTACATTTTGCTGCCAGGATAATTATGCTCTTCCAGGATTTGTTCTAGTCATGACTTTCTTCTGTTCATCTTTATTTGTTGTATTTCTTTTTTATTTTGTTCATGTTAAAGCTTAATAAAATGATTGAACTAAAAAAAAACCCGACACCCAAGGTCACAAGGAGTGCCAGTGAGATTCAAACCCTGGTCTCTCTGGTCACCAGGCTGCTGCTGTAGAACACCAGGCTCTGGTCATCAAAGGCAACAATACAGAGAGTCGCCATGAATTGACATCAACTCAACGGCATTTAACAACAATCTCACTCCCAATGTAGTCAGAAATTTTAGCAAGCAAAAATCAGCGATAAAATTACACTAAAGGGTAGTATAGTGCATATGAAAAATGCTGAATGACAAATTGTTCCTAAAAGGTAGCCCAGTTTTTCAATCTTGTCATAGTGCTGAATATTTACTCCCACTTCCCCCCCAAAAAAAGTGGTTATAAAGAAGGGAGGGGAAACTTAGATACTAAGAGGCTGATTCTGAAATGTGCACAGCCAGGCTGTCCGGATGCCCAAAAAATGGACAGGGCCAATTTCTACCCGATTCCGCAACTACGGGAACCAAACATTCCAGCGGCTGCGGAATTGGGCACTTGGCCTGGGGTGCACCCTATTCACTCACAAGAGCCATCCTGTCATTCGCACATCCCACCTGCACAATGCTCCAGCTGGTGTGCCAGTGCAATGGCGTCCCGTCGCCATGGCACTGACACGTCCAGCCGGAGCTACCAATGGACCGGATGCAGAGTGGCTCTGGTTTCCTGTCATCCGGGGGGCCTCCGAGGCCGGGATCAGGTGACGAGAGCTCTCCCATGGCATCGGAATAGTGCAGGAGAGGTTGCAGGCTGCACACAATACATTGCCCGCACTTATTCCACTTTTGGTGTGGAACAGGCTGGGCGTCTAATGTGCTGGCTGGGGACGTACAGAGGCATGACCTGAATTGCCTCTGTACTTCTAGCTGTCTGGGCACTCCCCTGCCCTGCCCATGCTCCGTCCAAGCCAAGCCCCCACCTGCCTTCGTTCAGCGCTCCCCGCACATCCTCTGTATATGTGTGGGGAGCACTGGACCTGGAATTGCCATCAGGGGCTATGCGTGGGTTGGACATCCAACCCCGCTATTCCTGGATCGAAAGCAAATAAGGCAAAAATCAAAGTGCCCTCCAAAATAAATCACTAAAACAGAAAGGGGAAACAGACTAGCTTATAAGGAACAAAAGGGGAAAGCATGAGAAGCATAGCTCATGGAATTCTTTCTATCCGTGTGTATGTGTGTGTGGGCATGCACACATCCGTCTGTATCTGCCATGCCTGTGTGTGTGTGTCTTGTAAATGTGACATCTGTATGAGTGTGGAAGTGTGTGTGTGCACAAGCATGTGCGTGCATGCATGTCACTGTTTTGTATGTTTATTATCCGTTTGGATGCGCGTATATGTATCTTTGTGGGTTGATATGTCTGTGTGTTGTATGAGCATGCATGTGTTTGTGTCACTGCAACTGCAATTGTATGTGTGTCTTTGCATGCTTGTGTGTGAATGAGTGCATGTATACGCTTATTCTCTGTTTGTTTGTGATTGGGAGAGGAGATAAGAGGGGAGAGCTGCTTGGCAAGTACAACTGTGTAATTGCTATGTTATTGTGAATCAGTGTTAGTATGGTGCAGTTATTTTTCCTAGAGAAAATAGCAAACTGGACTCAGCACGGATGGACTCCTACAGGCCGATATCAAGTATCCCGCTTCTGGCGAAAATCATCGAGAAGGTTGTACAACAACAACTTCACCATCATGTTGAAATAAGTGCACCACTTGACCCTTGCCAACATGGCTTTCGGGAATCGCACGGGGTCAAAACACTCCTGACCACCTTATTCAACACACTTACCATCGGACTGGACAGCATTAAAGAAGGGTATGCCCTGATCTTCCTGGACATTGCAGCAGCCTTTGACACGGTATGTCACGAAATACTCCTCTCCCGCCTCAGTGAGAAGGGCATTCAGGGAAACGCTCTAACATGGTTTGCATCATATTTGACAGATCGTTGGCAACATGTACATGCCGGCCCCTCCACTTCCGCACCTTTCCTCCAAGAAAAAGGCGTTCCCCAAGGATCGTCACTTCCAACCCTACTTTTCAACATTTACATGCAGCCCTTATGTAATCTCATTCAATCCTTCAACATTAACTACCTGATTTACGCCGATGATGTTCTCCTTTATATGCCTTTCCTGTTAGACAAACCAGACCTGGCACCCCTTTCTACCTGTTTCGATGCCGTCACAGATTGGTTACATACACAGAAGCTAAGAATAAATTTTAAAAAGACAGAGGTCCTGTTCTTTACAAGAAATTCATCATTCAATCCACCTAGCTCCCTGAAGGTCAGAGATGTGGAACTCATAAGCAAACCATCAATTCGGTACCTTGGAGTTATCCTTGATCAACAGCTCAATATGAAGGCCCAGATAAGCAATATGGTGAAAGCAGTTTATAACAAAATCAGAACACTTCGCCATCTGAGACCGCTCCTGGAACCAGAAGATTTTCGGACCGTTTACCAAGCGCTTGTGACCCTGCATTTTGATTACGCGAACACCATATTACATGGTCTTCCAAAAGCCACCATAAACCCGCTGCAACTAGCCATGAATGCAGCTGCCAGAACCCTGCAAGGGTCTTCAAGGAAGGAACATATAACACCAATACTAAAAAATCTGCACTGGCTCCCAGTTCATAGCAGGATAACTTTTAAGGTGCTGACTATGACGTTCAAAGCCGTGAACAATTGCTCCTCTACATCAATCATAAATCTTATCCAGAAGACACCCCCTAACAGAGCAAGAAGATCAGCCGCTATAAATACTTTGATCTTACCAAGGCAGATCACTAAATGCTCACAAGCAGCCAGGGCCAGAGCTTTTTCGCTTTATGCACCTACCTTCTAGAATGCCCTAACCCCCGCTATCAGGGCTATCTCGGTTATCTCCCAATTTAGAAAGGCACTTAAACATCATCTTTTCAAACAGTACTACAAGGATCAGGTTCACTCTCCACAGCAAGTCACGCCCAGTGACCCACATAAACGACCCACGAGTAACGACCACTTAAGATGGAAATCTAACCCGCCGGACCCGGATCCCCCCGACAAGTAGCAACACTTTCACCCTAATAGCCATTACACAGATGAGCCAATAGGACGCAACTGAGTTATTTTTGAACATATGCTGTAATATACCTGTATATATATGTATATAGTTACCCTGTTATTGTACCCTGTTACAAATCCCCACGTTATATTGTAAATCCAGTGCAGACCTCCTGCCCTGGACAGTTGTGTTTGATGTAAACCGCACTGATGCAGAAGAGCGCGGTATATAAGAAAGTTAAATAAAATAAATAAATAAATAAATGCACAGAGACATTTTTTTGGAGGTGAGATTTCATTTCTCTTTCATCTCCCACTAAACAAAGAAACAAATTTTGTACAGCGCAGGACACTCCCCCGGCCTATCCCGGCCTGTGACTCTAGCAGCATTTCGATGTTTTGCCCACACGGCTTTCTCATTAGCTGGATCCTACCCATAAGTCTCTGCTGCTACACTGGAAACAGGCAGGGCAGGCTCACTCTCACAGGGGGGAATATTAGAGAACTGCAGACAGAGGTATTAAACTTTTAAAAATGTCTAGACATGTTAGCCTTCCTTCTAGCTTCCAGATATTAATGTAAAAACCAGTAGAATCATGAAAAAAGCCAGACAGTTGCCAGTCCTAACCTCCTGAGTGCTGAGCACATGTGATAGCACTCTCTCAATTTCGGGAATGTACCAAGCTCAAAATACACCCTGTGTAACTAATAAATCTGATGCCCCCCTCCGCCCCAGTCATGTGCATTAACTCACTCTTTAAGCGTTCTGGAAAACCCAGTGATGATATCAGTGCCCTTTTTGTACTTAACGTCCTGTGCAGCCACACCACTCGCACAGCCCTTAGTACAGCCCTGCTCAACTTTGTACTCCAGGTATGTTCCTAGCTTCACAGTTCCTTAATGAAGGCCAGTGTTGCCATTTCCACAGATTTCTTGCCCAGTTGGGTGACATTTTTGCCTAGGCCATGAACAAAATTCATGGATCACGGGTTGCAATTTTTTGGACGATTTGGATGAGAAAACCAAAGAATATAGAGAGTTGACCAATGAGATTACAGGATGGGAATGACTATGTCATATTCCAGCCAATCAGGGATGGGAAAGTTGTGGCCATGTGTTAAAGTATGCATAGCCACACCTGATGGACCTCTAGATCAGCCAATTAGGGAAAGGGAGGGTGGGGCCAAGTGTGTGCTGCTATTTTGGGCTACTTCTTAACCCACTTTGGGTTGGAACTGTTTAAATCATTTAGCAACACTGATGAAGGCCTACTCATGGCAATAGATACTAGCTGACAGTACAGAGGGCAACCGATATGAAAGCAGTACATTTAGTCAGTAGCTTTCACAGTGTAGGTAACAGCAAAGAAAATGAAATATATATGTAATTAATTTAAAATGCAGTACATCACAACTAGGGAATTATTTGAAATCCCTGTGTCTGTGTCTATGTGTTGATCATGTGTGTGTGCGCGCGTGTGTGTATCTCCATTATATGTATGGTGGGATAGCCGAGGGAGGATGTAGTTTTGGGGCTTGGTGACATTTGTCAGGAAGTAGGTTTGGAGATGGGGGTAATTTGCAGGATGGTAGGGAAATTACAGTCGGGAGTTTTTAGGGATGGGCCATTTGCATAGGGGAGTTTTGGCGTGGAGCAGGTGTGGGGAGATATTTTTCGTGGGTGAGGCAATTAGCAGGGTGCTGGGGTAGTTGCAGGGGAGTAGTTTTGGCTGCAGGGCATTTGTGGGGTGGCATATTTTGGGAGTGGAGGTAGTCTGCATGGCAGTGAGGCAGATACAGAGGCATTTGATGAAGTAGTCAACCAGTTGCAAGAAGTGGAGTTTGGAAACAGCATTTTGCAGGGTGGTAGGGAAGTTTTGAGTGTATTTTTAGGGATTAGGTAGTTTGTGGGATGGTAGGCCAGTTACAAAGAAGGTTTTTTTTTAAGGGTGAGGCAGTGTGCAGGTTGGTGGGATAGTTGTGGGTGGCAGTTTTTGTGAGTGAGGCAATTGCAGGGCAGTAGGTTTTCTTAATGGGATAGTTTTGGGAGTGGTTTGGCAGAAGTGATGAGACAGTTGT
Source organism: Ichthyophis bannanicus (assembly GCA_033557465.1). Taxonomy (NCBI): domain Eukaryota; kingdom Metazoa; phylum Chordata; class Amphibia; order Gymnophiona; family Ichthyophiidae; genus Ichthyophis; species Ichthyophis bannanicus. The sequence continues at coordinate 379,438,405 of CM066037.1, read as the reverse complement.
AGGAGGGTAGTATTTGGGGTGGGGCATTATGTAAGGTGATAGGGAGGTTATGGGAGGAATCTTTTAGGAGTGCAGGTTGATAGGACAATTATGGCATGGTAGCTTTTGGAGGCATTTTGCAGGGGGTGGGCAGTGTGCGTGGGGAAGTTACAGGGATATTTTTTAGGAATGGGGCAGTCTGTGGGGTTGTAGGGAAGTTGTGAGAAGGTATTTGGGGGTTAGTTTGTATGGTGGTGGTGCAGTTGTAGGGGTATTTCTTAGTGGTGGGGCAGATGTTAGGGCAATGGGGCAGATTTTGGAGGTGGGGCCTTTTCCAGAAGGGTGAGGTAATTTTGGGGGGTATTGTTTGGGAGCAGGAACAGTTTGTAGAGTAGAAGGGGGAGTTGCAAGGGGTAGAATTTGAGGGCAGAACATTTTGTGGGGTGGGGGGACAATTGTAAAGTGGTATTTTGGGGGGATGGGGCATTTGTGGGTGGTTTGTTGGGGTGGGGAAAGTTTGGGGTGTGGTGGGACAGTTGCAGAATTGTAGTTTATGGGGGGAACAGTTAGTAAGGTGGTGAAAAAGTTGCAGGAGGTTGTATTTTGGGGCAGGGATATTTGTGGGGGTGGGACAGTGTGCAGGTGATGAGGCATTTATGTGGGGGTATTTTTTTTGTGGTGAGGACATCTGGCAGGATGCTAGGACAATTGTGAGGGAGTATTTCTGGTATTTGGGGCAGTGTGTGGCATTCGGGCAATTGTTCGGCGGGTCAGCTTTTTTGGGTAGGAGCAGTTTGGGAGGTTAAGTGAATAGAGAACAGGGAGAGAGTGTTTGAAAGGAGCAGTTCCTTTACTGCTGTGTTTCACTGTATGTAAGTTTCTATGTTACAGAAGCCAGAACTCTTTCTCCCATCATAATGCATCTGGCATTTTTTTTGGGGGGGGGGGGGACTTATATCTCTGAAACTCTCATGGCCCATTTTTGTACCTGATGTGTCTTTTTTACATTTTTTTCTCAGATGCCAAGTTTCATCCTATTCTGAACTGAACTGTTTGTTTGCAACTGTTTGTATGTAACTGAAGCAGAACACAGAGTTTAAACATCCTGCTGGGCGCTGTGCTTAGTTAATTGAGACTGACCCTTAATGGGCCTGAGAAGACAGTTTCATTCCTGGATTGAAAGAATAAAGCAAGTCCTAGCTGGCTCAGTTAAGGGAAATGTGTTTGGAAGATTGCTGCCTGTGGGTGTGGTTGGTTTGCAGTACAAAATGTGGAGGTGTGGAGTGGATGTATTCAAAGGAAGACATGGTGTCTCAATTATCCTTTTATTTAATTAGGTGGGGAAAGTGTTATAGTTGCTGAAACCCCCCCCCCCCTCCTATATTCTTTCTTAAAGAGAAAAACGTTTTGCTTATATCTCTGGAACCCTCATCTGGATGTGGCCCATTTTTTAACCTGATGTGCCTTTTTACTAATTTTTCTCAGACGACAAGTTTCATCCCATTCTGTTAAATTTTGCTCCCCAACAGACAGACATCCTCAACCCCCTTTATATAATTATTTCCAACTTTTTGTTGGGTTGGAAAGAATAAAAAGAAAAAAAAAAAACTAGGGGAAAACAACTCGAGAACAGCATGGGTCAAACTGCAGACACAGCAGTCTGAAGAAGGAAGGCTTGTTACACATGTATTAAATTAGCCCAGTTAGAAGATTTGAGGCACATTTTACAAAGGAGGTCTCAGTGCAATCTGAGACATCCAAACCAAAATGTCTGAAAAACAGCAGGCACATCCATGTTCAGGCATGATTTCCCAAATGTGGACATGCCCGAGACATCCCCGGAACAGTATTCCAGAATGGAGACATCTAATAGCTTAATGATTAGAGTAGTGGACTAGAACCAGAGCAACCAAGGTTCAAATACTACTGCTACTCCTTGTGATCTTGCATAAGTCACTTAACTCTCCATCTTCTATATACCCTCTGGATGTTTTAGTGTCAAAACAAATACTTCCCAATGCCTGTTCATGCCTGGAGCAAGCCTAAACTTGAAAGGAATTCAGATGTCCCCATTTCTGAAACTGAATGGGAACGTCTAAGTCCATTGCACCACCCCAGACACATCTCTACCATGTCCCCAACTTAGTTGGACATCCCCACACCAGAGATGTCTTTAAAAGCCATTTGTAAAATGACTCCAGGGATGTCTCCGTGATTAGAACATCTTCATGCATGTTTTCAGACATCCAAATCACAACTAATGCTTTTAAAATGACCCTCCATTGCCTTTAACTTATTTGTTGACTTTCATTTCTCTTATTATTTCTTGCAAAAATTAGAGTACAGCAGGTGAAGCACATTGATGTTTTCCCCATCAGCAGCATTAGGAAGGCTAAAAGACATACATAACAAGGTTACTTACAGTGTCTAAAGAGCCAGTTGCTCTTAAATCTGGTAAAAATGCTACTTCTAGAAGGTGAAGGAGAAAGCTTTGGTCCTTAATGCCATAGACCCGGTCCAGGAAGAGCACCATTGGTGCTTTGTGGTCAGGACAGAAGCTGGCAGACATGTCTGGCTCATAGACACTGCCATCTAACAAAGAGAGAGAACAGCTTAGTTCAGATTAGAAAATATAGACAAATTGTAGAATATCAAAGCAAAGCATAGAATGTTTCATTCTTATGAGATTTCAGAACCGTTTTTATCTGCTGATGGGGGAAAGCTACAACATGGTTTATAGGTTATTAAAATTTACTGTTCACTGATGGGGTTGTTTTGTGATCTTCCAGTCAAATGGAGAACAAGTGTGACACACTGTATCAAACTTTAGAAATAAAGAGGATCAATAAAACATACTTTCTATGCCTTTCATTTCAACCAGTCTTATTCGTATCACTGTTTCAGATTTTGTTCTCTTTGTTTGCATAGTTTTTCCACTCTTTCTCTCTCTCCTCACCACCTTCTTCTTATACCTCCAAATTGGTAATAACTCTTATTCATGGAGAAATTTTAATTAAGTAGAGCACGCTCTTCAAAAGAAATTTTATCATCTATAAACTGTATTCTAATCTCAGGTACAAATAGTAGGTCATAATACTCTTGCTACATCCCTCTTTCTAGATGATATTATATCTGTAGAGTCTTTGGGCCCAATATTCAAAGTGATTAAAGCGATTAGCAGACATGGAGCACCCGCAGATAACTGGGCAGCGGCAATATTCATCCACTGCCAGGTTATCCCTCAGCAGCGAAGGTTAGGCACGTTGAAGGCTGTCTTAACTTTTATTGCCGAAGCTAACTGTGGTATCGCCGCTGTCTGGTTAGTATCAACACTATCTGGCTGACTCAGATATTCAATGTCGGTGGCCAGATATGGCCCTAGCATTGAATATCCGGGTCTTACATTCAGCGGCAACGGCTAGACATGTTAGAACGGCTAGCCGCCACTGCTGAATACTGGGCTCTTTAGTCTTAAAATCCTACGCTCCCTGTGACTGTCTTAACTTTTTCTTTTTCCTGTTACATCTTCTCCTCTACCTTTAAGTAATATTGTTTTCATTTTGTTTCAGACTTTTTATTGTAACCCTACTACTACTCGCATGTATCACATCTATAGCATTACTAGTCGAGCGGAGTAGCGGCTGAAAGCAAGGGAAGCCAGAGTTCAGATCGCATTGCTCCTTGTGCTCTTAGCAAGTTGCTTAACGCTCCATTGCTTCAGATACAGTCTTAAGGGCTCTAAAAAGCTGCACTATCCAGCAGTTTATTAGACACATGAGAGCGTTATGCCTATTGTCAAGGGTCAACTGGCAGAAGGTTTGTCTGTCCATACGCATGTTTGTGCATCTGCCAAAGGGACAGAAGAGAAGGTGAAGGCTGCAGTGTCAAGAAAGGTTAGAGGTGGAGAGGATGGGGAGTGATGTAGAGAAGGGAGGAAAAAGTTAAAGGGAGGGAGTGGAAGACAAGGGGAGGGAAAAGTAGAGAGAGGCTGGGAGGGGAACAGCAGGAGAAAGGTTTGGACGGAGGAAAGGAAGAATGTAAACCGTTAGAGGTTAATGGGATGAATGCATGGGAAGAATAGGGCACGGCACAACATGTATCAATGTGTATATGCTGAAAGGTGCACTCCTCTACCCCCAAGAACACACACAAAGGCATCCCACACCACATACATACATACTCACACACAAACACAGGCACCTTAGTTCCTCACCACACATAAATGCAGGCATTCTCATCTGCACTACACACACCGATGCACTCTACCTTCACACCATACATACACACACAGGCACCCAATCTCCCGATCACACATATACACACAAAACACACACAGGCATCTCACCTCTGTACCACACATACATATGTATCACAGCTCCACAGCCTATTCATACAAAGGCACCCACTGACTCATCCCACCCACCGAAAATCACCCCTGTTTCACCACGCACACACAAAAACTTGCTATTTAAAGATAAACCTATATATTTTTGTCTAAAGATGCCTCATACAGCCCCTGTTAACATAATACACACTTTTATCATATTTCTTCAAATTCTTTCCCCCCACCCCCCTGACATGTATGAATTTGTAAATAAAGAAAGGAGGAAGATGCCATTTTGTCACACTTTGGGGCCCTTTTACTAAAAGGTGCTAAGCAGTGACCTGCGCTGTTAGCATGGGACCAGCACAGTTAGTGTGGCCAGATTTCAATGCTAACTGTGTGACGTGCATTGGGGTTGCAAGTGGGTGGGTTAGGATGGAGAGTGGGTGGAGTGCGTGCCTTGCCCCATGCTTCCTGCAAGGTGTGCAATTCACATGGGTGCACTAACTGCCACCTCCATAAGTGGAGTGCACCTTTGCTAATTTTTGCCTGTGTCAGGGCAGGGTGAACCATGTTAACGGTCAACAACATGCTTTCCACAGCCTCAACAGTTATCACGATGGCGTCGTACCTATCATGCTATGGTTTTGAGCACTATGGGTGCATTAGGTTCAACATCATAGCACCCTTTAGAAAAGGAGCCCCGAGAAGTGTGCACTTTTCAGCTTATTTCATTTTCCCGTACTAATCTTACTCCAAATGCCGTAAGAGTTTTCACACAGAAAAATCAGAACTAAAACTACCATGCTAAAAGGTAGCACATTGGGCATATAAAAAACATTCAAATGGACATATTTCTTAACTGTTCACAGTGTAAGAAACCATTCTAAATTTTGATGTGGTTTTTATTCCATTTGTAACTCTAAATCTTTACTCCCACTCAGAGTTGGAATAAAGATGCAGAGCAGGAGTAAATGATCATTTAAGATAAAATATAGCACTTCACTTCAGGTGGCCCTTTTCAGCACATCTCTCTGATGCCCAAGAAGGTCACCAGACTCTCAAACCCCAGTTACAAAAAAACAGCCCTGGTAGCCCAAGTGGGTCCCTGTGCCTCCCACCTCTCATTTCCTGACCCGGAAAATCATCTCTGGTGACCCAGGTGGGCCCTTTAATCTTCCACCCCCTTTACCACACAAAATCATTCCTTGGTGGCTCAGTAGGCCTTGAGACCTTGACCCCCTCCCTCAACCCCCATCCACCTCTAAATTGGAAAGCAATAGTAATACCCACTTATTTCCGTCTCCAGCACCACCCATCTTCCAAAATGGTAGTGCCTGATCTCTAGCAGGACCTCTCCCAATACAAGGAGGCAATCACTTATTTAGCAGGCTCACTCCTACCAGTGTATCCCAATGTACTACTAGAGATCAGGCACTGCCATTTTGGAAAATAACAACAGGAGGAGAGGGATGCCACTGAACAGGTATTATTGGTTTGGGGGGCCCCAGCAGCAACAAGGAGGCTGTCTGGTCTAGGGTCTCCCTGTTCCAGGTACCAGGGCCAGTGGTGCCATGCCCTAAGGTACTTGTTCCAGGAGTACCTTGATCAATGCTGTCCAGGCCAAGGGTTCCCCTTTCCAGCCAGGAATGTTCTGACCCAGATTACCAGGGATAAGGATGACCTGGACCAAATAGTCCCCGAAGGATCTGGAAGAGCTTGGCAGTAGAGTCTGGGCCCATCAGGACACCAGGGTGGAGGTAGGGGAATGTAATGAGGGGGCAGGGAGACCAAGATTTTGGGCCTGATATTCAAAGGTATTTACATGGTTTAAAAACCTGTAAACTGAAAATGTCGCTATAGAGGGATATTCATCGGTACTAACACGGTTCTGCCGCTACACGCCCTGATGCTATTCGTGTAGACTCAGGGTATGTCATGGGTTTTCCAGGGCGGAGCGGAGGTGGCAGCAGCAACATTGAACTGCTGTCCGGTTAACGACCCGCGGGTACAGATACTGTAAGTGTGGGAAAATCTTAACTATCTTTATCCGTGGGAGCTAACCAGGCAGCGACTCAATATTGCCACTGCCCAGTTAGCTTCTGCACCAAGCGACTTATTGCAGCACATTGCTGCAGAGCTGGATATTCAATTCCGGTGGCCAGATATGGCCCCGGATTGAATATCCGGGTTTAAAGTTCAGCTCTGATGGCTATGCACAACTTAATAACGGGCCCTTTATTTTTAAATGTCTCCCTTCCTGTAAGTGCATGGACCAATACCCGCTCAACTGCTGAGAGAGAGACATTTTACTCACCTGCTGAGAGAGAGACATTTTACTCCCAATGCAGCATTGCAGATTAACAATGTGCTGGGTTTTTTTTGTCAGTGCACACCTTTTACACCCATCATAATTTGCATGCTATTAATTTACTGCATCTGGCATAAAGGATTTCTTCATCATATGCATTAGAATGCTATGCACAGAAGCTTAGCACACCATTCTAATGCATGGCTGATTACATCAAGGCCTTCGATTGTAAACCGGCTGGAGATAGGGAAATATCTACTATACCTGAATGTAACTTGCCATGAGCTACCACTGAAGATGTAAGCTAAATTCAAAATCTCTTCCTTTCCCCCTAGACATAGACAGTCTTTTACACACACAGTCCCCTAAACCACTTTGATATTATAATGAAAGGCAGTATATCAAAACAATAAACCAAACTAATATTTTATTTAGCAAATTACTGTTTTAGGAAGCTTTTTTGCTCTGAACCCTTGCAAACAGTTTAGCAAAACCCACAAGTTACTTCACACTTGACATCCTATGCATTGCACATACCAATTTTCCATTCCACTTTGGATCTTTAGCATAAGAGCAGTACTGTACCTCGGTACTAGAGGAGGAATGAATGTACAGCCTGATTTATGGCCTCTTATATGAAAGCAGTGCTGAAGAGTTCAGCACTGGGGGAAGGGGTGAGAGTGTTCAGTCTGTAAATGCTTTTCAAACTTTAATCCCATATGGCCCCTTTTAACAACTGAAAATTCATGTGACCCCAGATGATTATGAAAACAAGAAACATCAAAACATGACGGCAGAAAAAGACCACGTGGCCTAACTAGTCTTCCCTTCCATATCACCTACTAGAAGAGACCCCTTTTTACCTTTAGAGATCTTCTGTGTTTGTCCCATGCTTTTTTGAATTTAGATAGAAACATAGAAACATGATGATAGAAAAAGACCACATGGCCTATCTAGTCTGTCCTTAAATATCAACCACTACAACATTCCCCTTTTTTCCTACTATACTGGGAGACTATTCCACGCACCTATCGCTCTTTCCATAAAGAAATATTTCCACATATTACTCCTGAGTCTATCCCCTTTCACCCTCATTCTATATCCCCTCGTAGCAGAGCTTGCTTTCGATCGAAAGAGGCTCTCCTCCTGTGCATTTATGCCACGGAGGTATTTAAATGTCTCAATCATATCACTTCTGTCCCTCCTTTCCTCTACAGTATACATATTAAGGTCCTTAAGTCTGTCCTCATATTCTTTATAACGAAGATCATTAACCATTTTAGTAGCCACCCTCTGCACCAACTCCAATCTCTTTTTATCCTTTTGAAGGTGTGGTCTCCAGAATTGCACACAATACTCCAAATGAGGTCGCACAAAAGATTTATGCAGAGGCACTATTACCGCCTTTCTCCTGTGGGCCATTGCTCTCCCTATGCACCCAAGCATCCTTCTAGCTTTCGCTGTCACCTTTTCTACCTGTTTAGCTACTTTGGGATCATCAAGACACAATCACGCTTAGGTCCCATTCTTCTTTCGTGGACAGAAGTACGTCACCCTCTATACTGTACTGCTCCCTTTGATTGTTGCAGTCCAAATGCATGACCCTACATTTTTTAGCACTAAATCTCAGCTGCCAAATTCTAGAGGGAGGAGTAGCCTAGTGGTTGGGGCAAGGTACTTCAGGCCAGAAGGTCGGGGGTTCAAATCCCACTAGAGGACAGCAACCTTGGGCCTGAAGGACTGGGGTTTCTAGTCCCACAGATGCTCCTTGTGGTCTTGAGCAAGCCACTTAACCCTCCATTGCCCATGTTCCCTGTAAGTATTAGTGTATGTGTCTCATATCCCCGTGTGTTAAATGCATCCCCCAATTGTGTTGTGACCACTTTGATTGAAGGATAAGGCGGTATACAAAAACTGTCTAAATAAATAAAATAAAATAAATAGACTATTTTTCAAGCTTAGCTAGATCTCTCCTCATGTTATCTATACCTTCCTGTGTGTCTACTCTGTTGCATATTTTGGTATCATCCGCAAAGAGGCGAATCTTACCCGACAGCCCTTCCGCAATATCACTAACAAAGATGTTAAAAAGAATCGGACCAAGGACAGATCCCTGCGGGTCTCAAGTCTCCTTCCCCTCCTGTCATTCATCTAAAACAGGAAGGCAGCAGCGACAGTAGTGGCAACAGTAGCAGCAACAGCAGTCAGCACAGGGTCTTTTGTGTCAGTATACAGTGTGTAGCTACAGACCTCCAGTACTCAGCATGGGTGTCCAGTCTAACAGGAAGCTTACCCAGGAGGAGACATAGGCCTATGAATGTTCACTGACTCACAGGCCACATGCTGATTGGTGACTTGGCACAGGATTGCTGTGATAAAAGTTTAATGTAAAACCGCTACTGATCGCTGGAAGAAGAGGTATACAAATGTAACCAAATAAATAAATAAATAAAAATAGGTCACAGTTGAAAGTCCAGAGAGAAGGTGAAATGGCCATGTTTCTGTGATGCCATCCACTGATGATGTGACCCCATTTGGGGTCCTGACCCCAAGATTGGGAATCACTGGTCTAAGTTATATCCTTTTACACAAGAGCAATACTGAAAGGTCTGGCACTGGAGGAAGAGGTGATGATAAACAGCCTGAGGTAGGAGCTGTACTGAAGAGTTCAGTACTGAAGGGAGAGGTGGGGGTGTAGAGCCTGAGTTATGTTGCCTTATATAAGATCAGTACTGAAGAGCTTAGTACTAGAAGACACCTTAGTACAGGGGTGACAAGGTAGCCTGTCACAACAATCCTAGGGAGCAAGATGGGGCATAAAACAAAGCAGAATGGTATAAATAGAAAGCTACTACAGAATTACTGGGGCAGCATGTGTGACTCACCTTTGGCAAAGGTCGGCAGTTTCAGTGGTATGCTTATAATCCCAACTAAATCTTCTGTAGGCACCAGAGAACGAAGGATAGAGCGAATCCGAATAGCTTCACCTTTCCCAGTCTGGATCAGCTGTTAAGATGGAAATAGCCAATTATAGCATAATTATTCATGCAGACCACTGCTTAACACTGTGAATTCTTTTGCATATCTCCTATCCTCTACAGCGTTTGGTAGCAGACCAGTATTGCCACCCAAATCCTTTTGTTGGAGATTTGACAGAAAGCAATCATCAAGCTCTCAGCAGTGCAAACATGAAGACCAGTCAAGAATAGATCAAAATGCAGATTTGTACATATCACTGTTTAGAATTCAGTATCACAGAATATTCCCTTGCATGCTATCTCTCATAGTAGAATATTCCTTTGGACCTAGGACTTTTCTTCCTAGATGTTTATAAATTGTAAGTACAGGTGTTTATGTTCCAACTAATTAGGTGTTTTTTGAGGGTACAAAAAAAAATCAGGGTTTATCGTTGTCTTTATGCCACAAGTACTATATTGCTGGGTACTTTTTCCAGTGGAATCAAATGTATGTTTATGTCATTTAGGAGCTGCAAACAGAGAAAAGATACAAAAACTGAGTGGAAGATACATGACAAGCCAGGAGAAGGGTGAAAATGTACCTAGGGAAGTGGTGCTAATCCAATAAACAGCTACTTTAATTTTTTTTGCTTTGCAGATGTTTTATCGGTTAAAGCCAAAATCAGGGGGTCACATGATGATGAAACTCTAAGCAGACGGATGAAGGCTTGGCTCCAGCCCTTACTCCTGATTCTTTCTAAAAATGTTTGAACAAGGTGAAATTAGACCTTACCTGCTAATTGGCTTTCCTAAAGGAACTCCAGTCCAGTATTGCACCTCAGAGTAGTGCAACTCTTCCAGCAGCTTGGAGACTGAGCATGTCACAATTTTAATGACCTCTGGATACTTGGGCAGCTGGCACCACCCACCAGCCCCCCAGTAACCAATTGACAAAGCAGACTCACAAGAGCAACAAATAAGAAGTTAACCACAGAACAAAATACAATCCTTAACTAAATTTACCTATAGTGGGTTCCCCTAAGGAAAAATCCTCCAGGAGACTCTCACTGGTCCCCCCTTCCCCAACTCGGGGATACTGCAAATGAGGGGCAGCTTATTTCTTCAACATTGCCTGCTCCCCCACCCCCTCCTTTTGAGGATTGGGGCAAGACTCTTGCCCAACCGAAACTGTACCTCTCTTCATTAGCATATTGCCGCTGCAAGGAATCCCTAGACCCTCTTAAAAGGAGAAATTCTTCAGACTCCCAGGATCGCCAGCACTGCTATAAAAAGACTGATGGGAGGGTTCCAGGACTGGACTGGAGCTCCTCAAGGAAAGCCAATTAGCAGGTAAGTTCTAATTTCACCTTCCTTTTCATCCCTCCAGTCCAGTCCCACACCTCAGGGATGTAACAGAGCAAACTAAGTGTGGGAGGGATCTGCGAGCCCAGCCTAAATCACTGCTGAACCGAACCTCACATCCCCTGCCACCTGTACATCCAACCTGTAATGCTTCACAAATGTATGGAGCGAAGCCCAGGTGGCTGCCTGGCAGATATCCGCCCAGGAAGCAGCCTCCGCCTTATTTGAGTGAGCTCACAGCCCTTGGGGGACCACCTTACCTCATAAGAGGTACGCTGAGGTAATCACATCTTTGAGCCACCTAGATATGGAGGCTTTAGCCACTGCCTCCCCCTTACATGGCCTCCCGAACAGTATGAACAGTCGATCTGACTTGCGAAAGGAAGCTGTCCTCTTCAGGTATATCTTCAATGCGCGACTGACATCCAGAAGCCACAATTGTGGGTCCTCTGCCCCCTCGGCCAGAGCCCTCATTACCGGAAGAGTGACCAGTTGATTCAAATGAAAAGGCGAGACCACCTTTGGCAAAAAGGAAGGCACTGGCCGGATCACCACCTTCTCCCTTGAAATTGTCAAAAAGGGCTCGCTACACAATAATGCTTGGAGCTCCGATATCCTCCTAGCTGAACAGATCACTACCAAAAACACGGTCTTCAGAGTGAGATCCTTCAGTGAACAAGCCACTAATAGCTTGAAAGGCTCACCCGCCAGCACTGAAAGCACCAGGTTGAGGTCCCACAAGGAGACGAATGAAAATGAAGGAGGGCGAAGATGCTTCAGGGCCCACAGAAAGCGAATTACATCTGGGTGTGCCCCAGTGAGACGCCCTGTATCCTGCCACAGTAACAAGCTAGGGCAGCCACTTGGACCCTCAAAAAGCCACACGCCAGTCATTTATCCAATCGTACCGGAAGGAACTCCAATACTTCTGGAATGGATGCTATAATGGTCTACAGCCTTTGTCAGCGCGCCAATCCTCCATATCTGGATGTAGGAGATGGACCGTAATAGTGTGGAGATTACCGGGCCAAAATAGCCTCTCTTCTTCAACCTAGCCCTCTCAAGATCCAAGCCGTAAGCAAGAATCGATCCAAACAACAGGTCTGGACTGCTGGGGAGCCACCAAGGTTTGGCTGCCTGCAGGCAGATGAGGTCCACGTGCCATGGCCATCTCAGCCAATCTGGAGCAATCAGGACGACGACAACGCGGTGTGCCTCCACTCCCTGCACCAGCAGCCCTATTATTGCCCAGGGTGGGAAGATATAGAGAAGCCCCTGACTTGGCCAACCCTGCATGAGCACATCCAGGTTCTCAGACATCCCCTGTCTTCACCTGCTGAAGAACATGCTCGCATTGGCCGATGCAAAGGTCACCATTAAGTCCATGACCAGCTCCCCCCTCCTGCGCATGAGCTGCTCAAAGACCTCCTGGTTGAGCTGCCATTCTCCTGGGTCCAATCGGACCCAACTGAGGTAATCGGCCATCACGTTCTCTATCCCTGCTACATGCGCCGCCAAGATCGCCTGAAGATGGGTCTCTGCCCAACTCATTAACATCTCCATTTTGGCTCACATTCGGGCACTGCCAGTGCTGCCCTGATGATTTATGTATGGCTTTCATTTCCATTCTATTGATGATCCATGTTCCCTCTTCCACGTCCATTGACCTTGTGCAATATGCCCCTCACAGTGGGCCTCCCAGCCTGAGAGGCTGGCATCTGTTGTGAGGGGAATCCAGCACGGCATCTCTAGTGGTAGTCCTGCTGCCAGACTCTCGCAGCGGAGTTACCATTTGAGCGAGTCCCATGCCTGCTGTGGGCAAGGCAGTGACTGTGATAGAGGGTGCTGTTGATGTGACCACTGGCATAACATAACTCTTTGTAGGGGTCACATGTGAGCACAGGCCCACGGAACTAGTTCTATGGCTGCCGCCATTGTGCCTAACAGCTGCAGATAATGCTACGCGATTGGCCTTGGCATATGCAGGAACTGACGGATGAGCTGCCTCAGTGCCTGTGCCCAATGCAGCAGTAAGAAGACCCTGCTGCAGTGTGTGTCGAAACGTTCCCCCAAGTACTCCAGGACCTGCATAGGGGTCATGTGATTCATGGCAAAATTGATGACCCAGAGGCTCTGCCTAAATTCGAGGACCTGCACTGTGGCTCACTTGTTTTCCAACTTGGATTTTGCATGAATGAGCTAGTCGTTGAGATACAGGTGCACGAGAATCCCCTCGTGACGTAGCACCACAACCACTACTACCATTACCTTGGTGAACATGCGTGGGGCTGTAGCGAGTCTGAACCGCAACACTCAAAACTGGAAATGCCCCATTGGCACTGTAAACCGCAGAAACTAATGATGATCTGGATGGATAGGGATATGAAGGTACACCTCTGTGAGGTCTAGGGATGTCAAGAATTCCCCCACTCTCATAGCCACTATCACCAACCGGAGGGTTTCCATATGAAATCTCAGAACTCGCAGGCACCTGTTCACGTGTTTGAGGTCGAGAATAGGCCGAAGGGATCCTTCCTTCTTTGGGACAATGAAGTAAACGAAATATCATCCTGCGCCGCATTGGTATGCAGGAACTAGCACCACCGCCTTCAACTCCAAGAGCCTTCTGAGAGTTTCTCGCACCCCCTGAGCCTTGTGCTGTGCCTTGCAGGGGGAGCATATGAAGGCTGGCACAAGTGGTTTGGTAAAGTCCAGCACGTAGCCTTCCCAGACCACCCCCAGAACCTACTGGTCTGAAGTAATTTGGGCCTAAGCAGGTAATTTGGGCCTCAGTCTTCCTCTCATGGGCTGTATCCCTGCCGGGGCCCTCCTCATATCATTGCTGTTTCTTCTGCAAGGAGGAGGAGGAAGCAGCCGAGAAATATCCTCTAGCTGCCCCCTAAGACCCCCGAAATGGCTGCCCCGAGGAATGAACTGCCCTCTCTGATATGGGGTATATCGCACTGTTCGAAAGCGCTTGAAGTCTTGGGACTCTGCCCTCCCAGGAGCAGCAGAGCATCCTTGCTAGCTATGTCATTTGACAGAACCAGGAGTGGCAGGGAATCAAAATAGGATTGCAAGAATTTCAGATAAACATATATGCAGATGATATGCTGCTGTTTATTAACAATATCTCTGACCACCTAGGAAAGGTAATTAATATGATCCAATAATTTGGCTCTCTCAGGCTTACAAATGCCAGTATTTAAGATGAGTAGGATTTGGGGCAGAGAGACTACCATTTGAACTGGGCAAAATATGGCCTGAAATACGTATCTTGGAGCGTACTTGAGCACAGACCTCAGTGTAATTTACAGAAAGAATGTATGTGAGAAACTAGATCGAGACAAAAGTTTGTGTCTTAAATGAAACAATCTACTCTTATCTTTAATGGGGAGCGTAGCTCTTGTGAACACGACACTGCTGCCGAAGCTTCTTTTTCCCTTTCAAATGATACCTTTATGGTTGAAAGACAAAGAAAAAAGTATAGAAAGGGGAATAATTTGGTTTTATTCGGAAAAACAAAAATGCTCAGTTGGGTACCCAAATTTTACTTTGAAAAAAGGGGAAGAGGGGAGGGTGGGGAGGAGGGGGCTAGGACTGCCTGACATCATATTATATACAGTGTCTCTAATATATTAAGAGGAACCATGAGTCCATAAGAAGGAAGTAAAATTTGTCCTAAAGGCTTCCTAAATTAGTGGACACAGCATTTTGGGTTCTCTAGTTTATTTCAGGTCCCAAAACTGTGGGCAACAACTAGGGAGGCAAAGGCATTGGAAAGTCCCAGAGGACATTCTCCTTTTGGCACGTTCGCGGGTAATCTGGAGTTTGAGCCAGAATGGGAAGGCTACCCTTTTCAATTATGGACTCAGAAAGGGTGCAAATATGTGGGTCATTGGGCTATGGGAGAGGAGTCCTGTTTTTCTTCATTTGATCAGTTAAAAGAGAGGTGGGGTTTACCAAATAGTCACTTTTGGACTTGTTTGCAGGTGAGGCATCCTTACCAAGCATTAACTAGGGGAAAAAAGAAAGAGCTTAACTTCTCTGCGCTAGATAGACCTTTTCTAGCCATGCCACAAAAGCTTGAGTGTTCACTTGGTACATAGAGAGCAGGGACTACCAAGAAGTGTTGACTGAGACATGGGCAGCAGTACATGGCGTTGAGGCACCGGCTCACCACCGGTACTGACACTTGTGTCTCCCACATTCTGAGTACTAGCTGCTCGAGGATCGGCTGCAAAGGCACTGTGAGGGTTTTCTTGGGTAGAAACTCGTATTGGAGGGTCTCCAACTCCTTGGTGCACCGGTCCTCCTATGCCTCGGTCTGCACCGAGGGGGCTCTGGCCATGTCCTTGACAAAGTCATGGAAGGCTATGTCCTCCAGAGGGGAGTGGCACTGGAGTGCCGGGAGAGACAGGTCCGAGAGAATGTCTCAGTGCCGTTTAGTCTCCGGGGAAGCCTCGTCGTCAGTCTCTCACTTGGTGTCGAGTGGTGATGATGAATACGAGGCCCTGCAACTCATTGCCTTGAGGCCGGCACCAAGGAGTCGGTGGCCTCTGGAGGACCTGGGTCTGAGTCACTGAAACTAGCTGGGGAGGACCGGATGCCCAAGGATTGGGACCGGAACCTCGACTGGCACCAAGGGCTTACCCAAGGCCAGTGGCTCGACAACCGGCCAATCGTCAGGGCAGATGATGTGAATGAACCAGCCATTACTGCCTGCTGCAGGGCCAGGATAGCAGTGATATTCTGTTCCAGGGCCACCATTCTGGTTTCCAAGCCAGAAGGCTCTGCAGCTTTTGAGGCGGGCACCAAGGATCTCGGGCCTGGCACCGGCATTCTGGTGAGTGCATCCTCAAAGAGGACTATGGCCTTGAGGAACCTTGCACGGTCTTCGCTGGCCGAGGAATCCTTCTTGAAGACTTTGGTAAGGTGCTTCTCTGAGCCACCAAATTGCTCCTAGCGGTTTTACGGGTTTCTCTGGTGCAACCACGGTGCACTTTGAGAACCTTTTCTTCTTGTTCTCAGGGTCCAAGGTCTTCTCGGAGGAGCTGTTGCCATGGGACTCTAAGGATACTCGAGTCTCACAGGAAGTGCTGGGCTTGGAGCTCGGCATCGGGGAGGCCGGGGCAGAGTCAGACCTAGGGAACAGTTTTTCCTGCAACTCAAACCTCTTCTTATTGGTCTTAGGCGTCATGGCCTGGCACACATCACAGGAGGTGCTGTCATGGTCCAGTCCCAGGCAGTATAGGCAGCAGTCATGGGTGTTGGTCACTGACATCGTTTGACTGCAGCGGTTACATTTTTTTAACCCACCGGGGGACATGGTGGGAAGCACCTGGCCAGGTCAATGACCCCCGGGAGAAAAAAGGCGCGAATGCTGGTCGAGGCAAGCCTTGATCAAAAAAAGGGGAAAGGAGCTGACAACAGTGTTGGATTCAGTGCTGGCTCAAGGTGGCAAGAGGAACCGATACAGAAACCGGGAACAGCTAACTTTAAGGATATTTAGCAAGGATTTTTTCCAGGGAAAAAGGAGATTGAGCAATATGGCACCCTTGGGAGGGAAGGGGACCATGCATACATGGTAGCATGTCCCAAAGGCTTTCTTTGAAAGGTGGGGAAATGCTCCGCGTGGGCTCCGTCGGCACCGATGTAACACATATATGAGGACTGACTTCCTGCTTGTTCCTGGAGAAAGAGAGATATTAAAAAACTTCTAAAATCAAAGCTCCTACTTATACCCTATCACGAAGAATGTAATAACATGGAACATTATAAGTGACATTGTAGAAAAGCTGTCTAAGTGCAATCTGGGATGTCCAGGGCAGATCATGCAAAAAAACCCACCAGGAATGTCTATGTTTTGGACCGATTTTAGAAACATAGAGACCCCCGACATGGACGCCCATGCTGGCATCTATATAGTAGTCCCCGCTACGAAACCGTGGGTGGAGACATCGATCTCAAGAAAAGTTGCATACAGAGACATCCAGCAGCATGGCAAAATGAAAAGATGAGTCCCCATTCCCTGTCAGAGTTTGCTGTCAAACTGTAAAATATAGGGAATATGAGCGTACCTCCTTCTCCACACCCCCCAGATGTTTGCCTGAAAAACCAAGCACTTTTCAGATGCCTATTCATGCCTGAAGTCTTTAACATGTTCTTGGGAATGCCATGGCCAAACCTACACCACAACCCCATTCCAACCTGGACGTTCTCCCACTAGGGACGTCCACAGGCTTGGCTTCTAAAATGGCTCTATGGATGTCTCTATGCCTGTTTTCAGACATCCAAAGCACAAATAGGGCTTCTAAAATAACCTCCTATATAGACAAGTTATTTATTTATTTAACATGTTTTCTATACCGCCTTATCTTGTATCCAAAGTGGTTTCCAATGAACAGGTAAAATAAAAACTTTACATAGAACAAGAGAGTTAAACTGGGATGTTAACAGCGTCAACAAACAATATTATTTGATTTACATGGTAAATTTACATCACACTCTGAGTACTATTATCATAGTATATTTGGGGAGAGGAGCATGCGGTATAGGAATCAGTATAGGTAAGCTTGAAGGGGGTTAGAACAGGCAGAAGGGGGGGAGTATGTATATATGTTTATTGAGGTGGGCGTGTGGCCTAGGGTGATTTCAGGTGTCCGGTCCATTGTGTTCCAATAAGAGGAGTGTTTTTATGGCTTTCCTGAAGTCCCATAGGTCGTTGATAATTCTTATGTTCTCGGAAAGTGAGTTCCTGAGTGATGGTGCATATATTGAAAAGGCTCTGTAAGAAGTTGCTTGTTTTGCTTTTGTTTTAGTTTTGGGTATTAGTAATAGGTTTTTATTGGGTTTCCATTTGACTCTATTTTCTGGATCTTTGCTGATGAGTGACTGAAGTATGGGTGGTAATAGCTGATGAATGATTTTAAAGATAGTGAGTTATGCTTTGTATGTGGTCCTTAAAATTATAGGTAACCAGTGAAGTTGTTTCAGGGTTGGAGTTATGTGGCTGCTTCTTGTTGTACCAGTTATTATTCATATTATGCACTAATTGAAGAGGTAAGGTCAATATTCAGTTACAGAGGAGTGCTCAACCATGGTTGCCTGATTTTAGCCTAAATCTAGACAGCAAAGACTGAGTTTTCTAGATTTAAGCCAGCTACTGCAGTGCCTAGTTTTGGGTGCCTAATTTCCATCTCTTGAACCAACCTTGCCGCCAGGGACACCCATTTTTGCAGGTAATAAATTTAGTGGCTCAGGCCCTCTCCGTTTTTATTTTCGCTGGTCTAGCTGCTTATGTCTCAAGTCATTTACTAATTAGGTCAAGGTACACTAACACCACTATTGTATGTAATGTGCCACAAAGCCCATTTTGTGCGATGGATCTTATGCAAGGTAATGCTCAAAACCAGTGTTAGTTTGCTCTAAAAATTAATAAATGGCCCCACAGATAGGTGGATAGATTGGTTGAAAATCAACATCAGTTAGTGAAAATTTTAACAGGTTCCAAAGGCACATAGACACGTATGTTGTGCCTATTTTGAAAAGACAACATATGTACCTATATAGGTAATTTTAAAAGCATCCCCACATGTAAACAACAACATTTATAGGTTCAGATCACACACAGGTTTAAATACAATTATCCCCAGTGAGTCTATCTGCTTGCTGAGAATTGAGTGAGTATCCCTTACATGTGACTCTGGTGCACAGCGTCCCAGTAGATCTATAAGTGCAGAATAAAATGACATGATGGCATTCCCCATGTGTACAATCTCCTCCTCTTCATCCGAGTCAGCACTGAAAAATAAACACACATGTTTTCAATATATTTTTAAATACCAGCTTTTAGACTGATTCTTCACCATACCTGCTATTAAGATTTGTTGTTGCAAATTCACCCAGTGAGAGCCTTCTGCAATCTTCGGGAGAGAGCAGAGGGGACAGAGGAGGAGGGAGGGGGTGCTGAGGTTGCATGAGACTGCTGTACTCTACAGATCCTTCCAATTTCTGGCTCTTCAACAAGATGTTATTATGATAAACATGTGGAGCCTGATTTTCAAAAGGCATTTACACAGTTTACAGCCCAGTAAAACCATGTAAATGCTTTAAATCGGGATATTCAACAGCACTTACATGGTTAGTGCTGCTGAAAAACCCCTCTAATTTCCCTACACATCCAATTTTCTCTCCTCCTATGGCTACTGAAAAGACGGAAGTCTATTGGAGCTTCCCAGGTCATGCTCAAGTGACAAAGTCCCCTCAAGGTGGTCGTTCACGAGCGTTTAATCAATTTTTTCCTCTCAATCTTCAGATTTTCTTCAGAGAGGAGAAAATCCATCCACCATCTGGGCTTTTCATTGGTTCTTTGTATCCAGCAATCTGCTTGTAGGAGAGTACAACCCTCGAAAAACAACCACATAATATTGAATCCAAGCCCGCCAGACCCTGAGCCCCCTGACAAGTAACAACACAGTCCCCTAATGTCATCAAGATCGCAGATGAGCCAATTTGTACTTAGTTGAGTTATTCCATGACATATGCTGTTAATCTACTTGTATATAGTTACCCTGTTAAAACCTGTGCATATCCCTATGTTTCATTGTAAGTTCAATGCAGTTCAGACCTCCTGCACTGCACAGTTAATTTGTTTGTATACAGTTATCCTGTTAAAACCATGTTTTATTGCAAGTTCAGTGCAGGGCCCCTGCACTGTTCAGTTTTGTTAGATGTAAACCACACTGATCCCAAAGAAAGATAAATAAATAAATAAACTTGTCTGGAGTGGTCTAGCAAGACAATATGCATATAAGAATATAGATGTGGGAGATATTGAATCACCTGGGTAGAAGGAAGTAGGGGCACAGAGAAGGGACACTATAAATGAAAGTAGAGAGCTAGGGAGATAGAATACTGAACATCAGGAGGGCTTAGGGAGACAGAGAGGGATGTTGGATGTAAGACACTTTTTTGGGGGAGGAGCACTCCTTGACCATGAAGGTCAGGGTCTGGAACTGCTGAAGAGGCTCCTCTGACAGACCAGCCAAGAACCCGGAGAGTTCCCTCACCAGGTCCCACAAGTACATGCTTATATACAGCTGGTAGGCCTGGATCCGGCTGATGAGCATTGAGCCCTGGAAGCACTTCCTGCCCAGGGCATCCATGGCGTGGGACTCCCTGCCTGGGGGCACCAAGGGTTGCGTCCCCTGGCTCTTAAGCTGACACATGGCTGACTCCACCACCATTGAATTGTGAGGCAGTTGTGCTTTCTGGAAGCCAGGGCTCCAGCAGACTTAATGCATCAAGTCGAGCCACCTGCTCAAAATGGACACCAAGGCCAGGGTCTCCCACATGCGGAAGAGCAGCCATTCCAGAATGGAGGGAATGGGCACCATGAATGGTTTATGGTTTATTACATTTGATATACCACTCAGGCCGAAGCATTAGAGCGGTTTACAATACTATATCATTTAAGAAAATATGAAAAGAACGCCATTTATGAGATAGGACAGAATAGAGGACAGAAATAGTTAAAAAGATAAGGGAAGAAGAAGGAAAGGGAACAGCAGGTTACCGCGATATACAAGCATGATAATCCAGTCCACGACTTTAATATAAACTTCAGATCAGACGCCACGGACCCGCGCCTAAGGGCCACGTCAAAGGGCCCTCTGGCGAGGCCCTCAGGCGCGGGCATGCCTCTGAAGCGGCAGTTTTCAGCCGTTATGGCTGGATGCTGATTGGCAGGCTGAAGAGGGAAGGAGGGGCTCCTGCTCACACCTCCAATGTCGCTGCTGCTCTCCTGCGTGCCTCTGAAGGTATATTTATACAGGCATCATGTGACACTGATTGCATACAGATGGACTCTAATCAACTAAATATGTGACTTCTGTGGTTAATTGTTTGGACCAGATCTTATTTAGGGGTTTCATAGCAAAAGGGATAAGAACATAAGACACGCCACACTGGGTCAGACCAAGGCCCATCACGCCCAGAATCCTGCCTCCTTAGGGGGAGCCTACATATAGTATGTCGAGGGGGGGGGGAGATATTCAGCAGTGGTGGCTAATGCTGAGAAACGGCTAGCCATTGCCAGTGAACTTTGAACCTGGATATTCAATACCGAAGCCATATCTGCTCACTGGAATTGTATATCCGGGTTGGCTGGATAGAGCATTAGCTATCCGGTTATCAAGGATATTAACCATTGGCCAGTTAGCTAAAGCAGTGAAATTTAGGCAAGCGTTTCAGGGGTTTAACATTGCTGCTTTGGGCTAACTGGCTAGCAGCTCAATATCGTCACTAGTCTGTTATCCCTGAGTGTTGCCTCTGTTCCACCCCTGGAATGCCCTGGTGCTAGCTGGCTAGCATCCAGGGATATTCAGTGGCACTAACTGTGTCTGCAAAACATCTAAATGGATTTGAATCTCCCCGTCCCTCCCCCACCCCTGGTCTATTTTTTAGTTTGTGCTAATATAGTCCCTACTTGGTGATCTATCTGTGTTCTGCATGTGTGACTGCGGCTATGTGCTCTGTTAGCATGGATTTTCTTTGTAGAGATTGGTATTCATCTGGCTTGTTTGGTTTTCTGGATAGGTATTTATTTATTTAACAGGTCTTTTATACCACATTATCTTAAATTCAATGTGGTTTACACAAAACATCAACAAGAAGTATACATTGAACAAGGAATCTTAACTTGGAAGAGTACATGGGGTGAAAGAGTACTAAGCTATACAGGTGCACAGGCAGATTAGGTTGAAGCGTCCATTCCAAACTGCTCCTTGAAGAGCTGTGCTTTTAGAGCTTTTTTGACATCTTTAATATCTGAGATGGATCTTATGTTCTCTGGAAAGATGTTCAAAAGTGATGGAACATACAAGGATATGAACATAAGGACATAAGATATGCCATACTGGGTCAGACCAAGGTCCATCAAGCGCAGTATCCTGTTTCCAGTAGTGGCCAATCTAGTTCATACGTACCTAGCAGTTTCCCCAAAAGACACAGGTTCCACAAAGCTTGTATTGGGTCAAGCATTGATATCCTGGGTCCCTTTTTAATAATGGTTTATGGACCTTTCCTCCAGGAACTTGTCCAAACCTTTTTTAAACCCAGCTACACTAACAGCCTTTACAACATCCTCCGGTAACAAATTCCAGAGTTTGATTACACGTTGAGTGAAAAAATATTTTCTCTTATTTGTCTTAAATAGTTTAGCCTGTAGCTTCATTGTATGTCCCCTAGTCTTTCTATGTTCTGATAACATAAACAATCGATCTATGTTTACCCGTTCCACTCCATTCATTAATTTATAGACCTCTATCATATCTCCCCTCAGTCGTCTCTTTTCCAGGTTGAAGAGCCCTAACCTTTTTAGCCTCTCCTCATAGGAGTAGCCTTCCATCCCCTTTACCATTTTGGTGGCTCTTCTCTGTACCTTTTCTAATAACGCTATATCCTTTTTAAGATATGACGACCAGAATTGCACACAATATTCAATGTGCGGTCGCACCATGGAACGATACAGACGCATTATAATATCCTTTGTTTTATTTTCCATTCCTTTCCTTATGATGCCTAGCATTCTATTTGCTCTCTTTGCCGCCGCTGCACACTGGACGGAGTGTTTTAACATGTTATCCACGATGACGCCTAAATCTTTTTCCTGGGTGGTGGTTCCCAATGTGGAACCCTGCATCAGGTAACCATAGTTTGGGTTGCTCTTTCCTAGGTGCATAACTTTGCACTTGTCCACATTAAACTTCATCTGCCATTTTGATGCCCAGTCTTCCATTTTATCAAGATCCTCTTGCAATTTTCCACAATCCTCTTAGGTTTTAACAACTTTAAATAGTTTTGTGTCATCTGCAAATTTGATAACCTCACTCATTATTCCCTTTTCCAGGTCATTTATGAATATATCAAAAAGCAGCGGACCCAGCACAGATCCCTGGGGTACTCCACTATTCACCTTTTTCCATTGGGAAAATTGGCTATTTAGCCCTACCCTCAGCTTTCTATCTTTTAACCAGTTCCGGATCCACAATAGTACACTGCCTCCTATCCCATGACTTTTTAGTTTTGCCAAAAGTCTCTGATGAGGGACCTTGTCAAAGGCTTTCTGAAGGTCCAGATACACTATATCAACCGACTCACCTTTGTCTACCTGTTTAATTACACCTTCAAAAAAACATAACAGATTAGTAAGACAAGATCTTCCTTGTCTAAAGCCATGTTGGCTGTCTCCCATTAGGCCATGACTATCTACATTCTGAGTAATTTTGTTCTATATGATGGTTTCTACATTTTTCCCAGTACTGACATCAGACTCACTGGTCTGTAGTTTCCAGGATCACCCCTGGAACCCTTTTTAAAAATTGGTGTTAGATTGGCGATCCTCCAATCTTCAGGTATTACAGATGATTTTAATGAAAGTTCACAGATTACTAATAGCAGGTCTGCAATTTCATATTTCAGTTCTTTCAACACCCTTGGATGTATACCATCCGGTCCAAGTGATATTGCTACACTTCAGTTTATCAAATAGTTGTAATACATCTTCCCGGTGTAGCGATATTTCTTTCAATTTCTCTGCAGTATCACCTTTAAATACCACTTCAGTTATGGGTAACATCCCTACATCTTCCTCAGTAAAGACCGAAGCAAAAAATTCATTGTCTCCCCGCTATAGCCTTGTCCACTCTTAGTGCCCCTTTTACCCCTCTGTCATCTAATGGTTCAATTGACTCTCTCACAGGTTTTTTGCTACAAATGTACTTGCAAAAGTCTTTATTATACATTTTTGCTTCCGTAGCAAGTTTCTTCTAAAATTCTCGCTTTGCCTGCCTTATCAATGCCTTGCATTTAACTGTTTCCAGTTTTCGTCATTTGGCTCTTTTTTCCATTTCCTGAAGATGCTTTTTTGGCAACAACAACCTCTCTGACCTCACCTTTAAGCCATGCTGGCAGTTTTTTGGACTTCCTTCCACTTTTCTTAATGCATGGAATACAGCTGGTCTGGGCTTCCAAGATAGTATTTTTAAACAACACCCAAGCTTGATGTAAGTCTTTAACCTTTGCAACTGCTCCTTTTAGTTTTTTGTTAACTATTTTCCTCATTTTATCATAGTCTCCCTTTCAAAAGTTAAAAGGCAGTACTGTGGATTTCCTTGCCATCCCTCCTCTACTAATTAAATCAAACGCGATCATGCTATGATCACTACTGCTAAGTGGCCCCAACACCCTTATCTCTTGCACTAGATCTGGTGTTCCACTAAGGACTAAGTCCAATATGGCTTCCCCTCTGGTCGGTTCATGAACCAGCTTCTCCAAGAAGCAGTCATTTATTTCATCTAGGAACTTTATCTCCCTAGCATGTCCTGCCGTGACACTGACCCAGTCGATACCGGGGTAATTGAAATCACCCATTATTATTACTGTCCTGTAACTTTGGTTTGCTTCCTTGATTTCTTCAAGCATTTCATCATCCATTTGTTCATTCTGGCCAGGCGGTAGATAGTACACCCCCACTGTCATCGCCTTCCCCTTCTTACATGGAATTTCAATCCATAGAGATTCTAAAGCAAATTTTGTTTCCTGCAAAATTTTAATCCTTTCTGACTCAATGCTCTCTCTAACATAGAGTGCAACCCCTCCACCAATTTGATCAGTTCTATCATTACGATATAGTTTGTACCCAGGTATCACAGTGTCCCACTGGTTGTCCTCCTTCCACCATGTCTCTGAGATTCCAATCATATCTAACCTCTCATTTAGTGCTATATATTCTAACTCTCCCATCTTAGTTTTTAGATTTCTAGCATTTGCATACAAGCATTTTAGACTGTATTTTATTCATATTAATCTGGCTATTGGTAGGCAGGGGTAATTTGGAATCTTTAAGCTCTGTCTGCGCCATACTCAAGGGCATTTGGGCTACTTTAATATTTTTTGGAACCTCTATGCTTTTGGTAGTATCCTTCAAGGATACCTTCTTCCGAACCATGCACTCTTGGGTGACTGTCGGCTTTCCCCTATTATCTAGTTTAAAAGCTGGTCTATCTCCTTTTTAAAGGTTAATGCCAGCAGCCTGGTTCCATCCTGGTTAAGGTGAAGCCCATCCCTCCTTTCTCCAGAATGTTCCCAAGTTCCTAACAAATCCAAAACCCTCATCCTTGCACCATCGTCTCATCCACGCATTGAGACTCTGGAGCTCTGCCTGCCTTTTGGGTCCTGCGCGTGGAACGGGAAGCATTTTGGAGAACGCTACCCTGGAAGTTCTGGATTTCAACTTCCTACCTAAAAGCCTAAATTTAGCCTCCAGAACCTCCCTACCACATTTTCCTATGTCACTGGTACCTACATGTACCAAGACAGCAGACTTCTCCCCAACACTATCTAAGACCTTATCTAGGAGGCACGTGAGGTCCGCTACCTTTGCACCAGGCAGGCATGTTACTAGGCGATCCTCACTTCCACCAGCCACCCAGCTATCTAGATGCCTAATGATCGAATAACCAACTATATGGCATGATTGCAGGTTGTCTGCCTTGCTCTCATGCATTGCTTTGGGATGGATAGTAAATTTCAGTTTTCAGATCTTCTTTGTCTACTGTTAGGTTCCATTCAGAGATTGAAGAGTTGCTGGTGACAGATCATGTATAATTTTTTTTTTTAATGTTTAAATCTTTTTATTAATTTTAAACATATCAAAACATTAAAAGCAGCTTACATATAGAAACATTGTAAATAACAAACATATTGAAACATTAGAAGTGATTTAAATCTGGAACGAGTGTGAACTGGAAACCAATGCAGGTGACATAGGGTAGGTGTTATATGGATCTGTATTGTATTTCCAGTAATTAGCTGTGATGCTGTGTTCTGGACTAGTTGAAGTGGATAAGTTCATTTATTTTGGCAAACCTTGATAGATTAAATTACAGTAATCTAAAATAGGTATTAACATGGATTGACATACCATTCTGAAGTCACTCTCATTGAGTAATGGTTTGAGTTTCTGAATTGTTCTGAGCTTATAATATGAATTTTTTGTTGTTCTCTTAATGAGCTCATGGAAGTTGAGATTCTGATCAAGAGTTACACCAAGCTATTTTACTTGCTGCTTAACTATCAGGTCATGATCTAAAATGTTTAAGCTCTTGGTGGTGTGAATGTGGTGTTCCTCGTGACATCTAAGATCTCTGACTTTGTAAAGTTAATTGTAAGACTTTGCTGAAGCAGCTTATCATTGCCTTTAGGCACATTGAAATTTGAGTGTAATCAGGCTGATCAGTGTTAAAAGGGACGAAAATCATAATATTATCCACATTTTATTCATTGTTAATATTCTGATCATTGAAGGTAAATGTTAAAAAGTAGGGCGTACAATGCAGAACCTTAGGGTTGGATAAACGGTTTAGACTGTTCCTTCCCACATCTGACCTGCTGTTGTCTATTTGTTAGATATGAGAAAAACCACTTCAGGACTGTGCCACTAATTCCAATTTTTCTGAGCTTTTCTATTAGAATATAGTGGTTCACTGAGTCAAAGGCTGCACAATGTCAATACATATTAGGATAAAGCCTCCCCTAGGATTGTCCATACCAGATAGTAGCTTATCTAAAAGTGTTGTAAAGAGTGTCTATACTGTAATTGGACCTAAAACCATGTTGGTGCAGGTCTAATGGAGCATGCATATCAATGTGATCCTATAACTATCTGTAGAGCTTTTTAAATTATTTTCATTATAAAAGGCAAGCTTGATATTGGTCTGTATGATTTGGGGTCATTTTTGTCAAGGTTGTTACCTTTCAATAACTGTCTTATAGAAGCTTGCTTGAGACTAGTGTGTATCTCGCCTTGAGTGAGAGATAGTCGCATGATATTAAGCAGTAATGGTGATAGTTGTTTCCTTGTCAGCTTTATCCAAGAGACTGGGCATGGATCTAAAGGACATGTGGAGGTATTTAGATTAGCTATGATGGTGTCTAATTGGTCTTCAGAGGAAATATGGACAGTATCCCATAGGTTGATGTAATTATGTGATGTAAGTAGTTCTTCAAATCGTATACTTTGAAATTTTGATTGGTGATTATATTTAGCTTCTAGGAAATTAGCTATTTCTTGAGGGTTTAGAGGGAAGCTTCCTGAGTTTGGGGAAGGCTCTTTAATTAGGGTATATGTAATGCCAAAGAGCTCTCTGGACTTATTGAGGAAACCCATTATGAGGTTTGTGTAGTATTCTTTTTTGCTATTGTTTATTAAGTTATGGTATATCTTTGGCTTGTCATTGTATCTATTAAGGTGTTCAGAACTTTTAGTTTGACAACATTTTCGCTCTTGCTTTTGTAACTGGTGTCATGATAGGATCAGTAATACAGGTTTGGGCTAATAGTAGGTTAGCTACAAAAATGAGGTCTAGTGTAGCTCCTCTCATGTGTGTTGATGCATCTATAATTTGGGTATTTTGTAAGTCATTCATAACAAGTAAGAATGTGTTAGTTACTTTGTTTGGCAGGGAGGGGAGGTTTGGGTCATCAAGAAACATAAGAGGCTTCTGTGGCTTTGTGTGTGCACATACTGTTTCTAGGATGATGGAGAGTTCATCATCCTTTGTGTGTGGAGCACGGTATGAGAGGCAAATTGAGAGGTTTTTATTTGTGATAGTTATAATGTTGCAACCTTTAGAGCTGTAAGTGGAGCATGTCTGAAAGTTTAGCTGCTCTCTTTATGATGAGTACTCCACCACCACGATGCATAGATCTTGGGCAATTATGTACGGTGTATGGTTGTGAATCAGTTTGCTTTATGACACTGTCTGTGTCATTTAACCAAGTTTCCATGATACATATTATGTCAATCTTATGCTCCTTTAAATAGTCCATTATTGTCTGGATCTTGTTCTGTATTGAGCGGTCATTTATCAATACAAATATTAAAGTGGTGTATGCTGGCTCTTGCGTGATCCCATCTTGTAGTTAGTGGCTAGCTTTATATCCATTAGTCTGGAATGTCACTTGTATTCTGGATGTTGAGTGTATTGCCATTTAGTTCTCTTTCTTATTCCATGTATTACTGGGATAGCTTGATTTGTAAGAGAATATGTTATCTTTCCAGCATTAGTTTGATACATAAGTAGTAGTAGGAATAGGCTAAAGATACCTATTATGTGCAGATCAGAATACATGCTTGTTTCAATGGCAGAGGATGGGGATGAGGCAAAGGGATAAATCTCGGTAATAGTTTGTACTGACCGCTTATTTGATTGACTTAAGTGGTGAATATGGGGAATGCAGACGGTTGTAACTGCTGAGACTTGATCTGTGGGTGTCAGAAGCTTCATTCGCTGTTTGTTCAATCAGAGTATGCTTATCTATGTAGTTTTGGTGCACGCCTAAGGGTCCACTGCAGTATTTACCCGTGCTGCTCTTTTCTGAATAGGCCGCTTGTATGAGTTTTGGAAGTTGATGCTATTATGGTATAGCAGATTTCTTCTATAGGTCCTGAGTAATTTTTGTAGGGTTTTGTATTACTTCACAATATGCCCAGTGCTCATGAGGATTTATATTGCTATTACTGAGGTGACATCAGAATCAGAAATTATTTTTGGTATGTTGAGTTCTGTGGGAAATGCCCTATTTCTGTTCTGCAAACATTGTTGGGAGAGGGGTTTCTGGATGCAAAATATATGTTCAAAAACAAAAAGAACCCTATCACAGTGATTTAGAATAGCTCCTGACTGAGAGGTCCAATTTACCAGGATCAGCGCAATGCTGCACCCAGATCTGCATTGCTTCACCCCGCATAGGTTATTCTACAGCCCTGCTGGATGCTCTTGTGGAGTAATGTTCCTTTGCCCCCGATTATTTAAAGTTTCTGCTGTTGGTTCTCCATGGCACTGCTTCGGTAAGGAAGATGGGATTTTAGGAACAAGGCATATGAGATGAGGACAGTATCTGAATTTAAAGAAGCATGGGACAAACACAGAGGATCTCTAAAGGAAAAAAGGGGACTGCTGTAGTGGTTTATATGGAAGGACAGACTAGATAGGCCATGTGGTCTTTTTCTGTCGTCATGTTTTTATATCAGCTAGCTTGGTCCCCTATGAAAACTACACATGCAGCAACATCACCGAGCCTCAGATCCCCCAGTTGCTGTTACCCTGTTACCCTGCTACAACACTTACCACCCTGATGCTGTTCTCTTTGATACAGTGTGTGATTGCCAGGGAGTGAATGTGTACTGATGCTGCTAGGTGCTCTCCTTGTCAGGCTCTGACCTGCCAGGTGCTCTGGTGCCTGTTTCTATGTGCTGCAGATTCCTGTGGAGACTACCTGGAATGCAACAGGTGCAGCTCAGTGAAACACAGACCTGAGGCAGGAAAGTCTTACTTCCAGTGCTGCATTTTCTTAGAAAAGGTTCAGAAAAGAGCCACCAAAATGGTAGAGGGGATGGAAGGATACTCCTATGAGGAGAGGCTAAAAAGGTTAGGGCTCTTTAACCTGGAAAGGAGACGGCTGAGGGGAGATATGATAGAAGTCTCTAAATTAATGAACGGAGTGGAACGGGTAAACGTAGATCGACTGTTTACCTTATCAGAATATAGAAAGACTAGGGGACATGCAATAAAGCTACAGGGTAAACTATTTAAGACTAATAAAAGAAAATATTTTTTCACTCAACGTGTAATCAAACTCTGGAATTTGTTACCGGAGGATGTAGTAAAGGCTGTTAGTGTAGCTGGGTTTAAAAAGGGTTTGGACAAGTTCCTGGAGGAAAGGTCCATAAACCATTATTAAGAAGTGACCGAAGATATCAATGCTTGACCCAGTACAAGCATTGTGGAACTTGTGTCTCTTGGAGAAACTGCTAGGTACATATGACCTAGATTGGCCACTGTTGGAAACAGAATACTGGGCTTGATGGACCTTGGTCTGACCCAGTATGGCATATCTTATGTTCTTATGTTCTTATCTTATGTTCTTATGTTCTCTGAGTGATTTCAGCACCTTTCCATCTGTGAGACCTGCTCTGCCTCCTCTATCTGTTTGGACCCTACTGTGCTTTTGGCTCCTGGTGCTGCTTGTATCCACAGTAGCGCTGGGGGATTCCTGCATGACACACTGCACTCAAGTACAAGCACCTCTGGGTATTTCTGGCAGCAAATCAGTGGAAGTGAATTGCCAGGTCTTTTCTTCCAAGGTAAAGGAGGGTAAAGGACTTGCCCAGGATCACAGGGAGTGCCAGTTGGATTTAAACCCTTAAGCTTCTGGGTTCTGGGCAGTTGATCTAACCACAAGGATTCTCCTCCACAGCTACTGCATTTACTCAGCTTTAAATTGAATTAGTTGAGGTGAACTTCAGGCTAGTGCTCTATCTGGTGACACTTTTATGAATTACATCCTCCTTTTCCTTTTCTCAGGAAAGAAAGCCAGCACTGATACATAGTTTGCTTTTTCCCTCCTGCCTAGACTGTGTCAATTCTAAGCTCAGATTTTTTTTTTAAGCACATATTGCCACTTACGCAGCCTCCTCACTCTCCTAACAAGATCTTGTAGATAGTGCTGGATATCCTTCTACTATAGCAGGCATGTCCAACAGGTAGATTGCGATCTATCTGTAGATCGCGGAGGGGGTCAGAGGTAGATCGCCAGCCCCAGTTGGCTCCATCTCTCCAGCAGCTCGCCCTATCGCTAGGAGAGAGCTCATGCCGGCATGTCGTCTGCCGAGGGCTTGCCGCTGCTGCTGATACTTTGCCTGTCTTTTTTCCCTGCCTGCGGGAATCTTGCCTGCGGGTGTATTAGGGGCGCTTGTTGTTTTCGTGCCAATAGTTTGTGGGTATCTCAGGAGGCCGCTGCCCGGGCCCCGGAACGAGATGCCACAAGCCCGACATCATACCTGGTCTCCTTCCTCTCAGAATCACCCATTCCTGCCCGCGCCCCAACACCTCTTAGAAGTTTGTTATATACTGGGCGATATCCATTCGCCCGGGCTTTACCTGAATACACTTACCATATTAGTTGTGTCATGTGCTGGTCATTGGTCGCTTTATAGTTCTCTTTCATTAAACGTTTTCGGGCAGACACAACAAAGTGTCAAGAATTTGGTGATTTTGGCGGGCTTTTCCAATTTTGTTCTAACTTGCCTATGCCTTGCCTTCAAATTGGTTCAAACCACTGTGACTTTTGCTTGCCTCTGCAATTTTATTTTGCCTAGCCTTTGCATTGATTCTACACTGCAATTTTATTTCGCCTTGCCTTTGCGTTGATTCTACACTGTGTGCAGAAGTTATTAAATCGCGTGTGGTGGTATTTGAACTTGTTTGGTAGTATTTGATTTTATCTGGTTTGCTGGACAGGTGTTTGAGTTTTTTTGATGATTGTTTGGTGGTATTTAATTATTGGTACAGTAATTACGAAATACTCTGCACTACAACAGAAAAGTGTTCTGCAGTCTTCCTTATGACTTATCTCTGAATATCAATGAGTTTGAAACAGCGTTTAAAGCAGTTAGAGAGGTCTCAGACTCTCGGGCAGACATCAACTTCTGGTATAAAACCACATGAATGGACTAACCCACACACATCAACGACCCTCTATATATCACCACTTATTTGAATTTGTATAGAATTTAAGAATTTGAGTGCTTAGCTTATATGTCTCCGGCTTTTGGCATCCATTTCCCGACACTAAAGAGCGCGCTGTAGATATGCGTTTCACCTTTAGGTTTCGTCAGGGG
This sequence comes from Ichthyophis bannanicus, assembly GCA_033557465.1. Classification (NCBI taxonomy): domain Eukaryota; kingdom Metazoa; phylum Chordata; class Amphibia; order Gymnophiona; family Ichthyophiidae; genus Ichthyophis; species Ichthyophis bannanicus. The sequence goes on along the minus strand of CM066037.1, from coordinate 379,406,726 downwards.
GATCTCATGGGCACTGTGCAGAAAAACATATGTAAGTCTATTAGATGCACACTTTCAATAATCTTACTTAAATATAGTAATATTGCTTATAGAGAAACTGAGGAAAAGAAGACATATCCACCTTTACTGAGATCGGTTGCACTTCCCAGAAGCTTTCGGCTATTCAACGGCAGCAAAACGCCGCGCATGCAGGTTAATTTAAATACGGACCGATTGCACTGTGTTAATTGGTATTGTATTAGGTTCAGAAGCACGTTTCCCATTCTATTCTGACATTCAACCCCTCAGGGATAACTGTGCGCAGTGTATAAATCCATTGCTGTTCTCTATAAAGTAGGGCTTGTTCTTGTGTCCTGCCGAACCGTGGTTTATCTAGCTGTTCAATACAAAAACACTGAAGATCTTCGTAGGTATGATGCATTTCTAAGCAATGTTCCACTATAGGCGCTTCTCGATGGTTACATTTTATTTTACTTTTGTGTTCATTCATACGTGTTTTGAACATTCGATTGGTTTTTCCCACGTATAATTGGTTACAGGGACAACGTATACAGTAAACTACATGTGTAGAGATACAAGAAGTCAAACTTCTGAGTTTATATCGTTTTCCCCTGTGATAAAATTCTGTCAATTCATGAGTGATCGAACATAGATTGCAAGTGCCACACTTAAAAGATTTGTTTGACGTTTCCAGACACACCATATGTCCAGGTTTTCCAACCCCATGATACTATTGAGCACCTCCTGATGACGCTTCACCCGGCGTTTAAGATAGAAACTATACGGAGAGAATGATGTGATTAGATTAACAGAATGTTTCGAATCATCCAAAGTCCTTTTTTCAGGAGGCTATATCAACAGATCACGGTTTATAAATAATGCCCGTTTATAGGCATTATTAACTATTGTAGATGGATATCCTCTTTGTTGAAAATTGTTTTTCAATGTTTGTGCCTGTGTCTTGAATTCTTTAACGTCAGTACAGTTGCGGCGATATCTAATAAATTGTACTGGGAAAAATGTAGAAACCATCATATAGAACAAAATTACTCAGAATGTAGATAGTCATGGCCTAATGGGAGACAGCCAACATGGCTTTAGACCATGACTATCTACATTCTGAGTAATTTTGCGCAGCGTTTTGCTGCCATTGAATAGCCGAAAGCTTCTGGGAAGTGCAACCGATCTCAGTAGAGGTGGATATGTCTGCTTTTCCTCAGTTTCTCTATAAGCAATATTACTATATTTAAGTAAGATTATTGAAAGTGTGCATCTAATAGACTTACATATGTTTTTCTGCACAGTGCCCATGAGAGCCACTGACGAAACCTAAAGGTGAAACGCATATCTCCAGTGCGCTCTTTAGCGTCGGGAAATGGATGCCAGAAACCGGAGACATATAAGCTAAGCACTCAAATTCTTAAATTCTATACAAATTCAAATAAGCGGTGATATATAGAGGGTCGTTGATGTGTGTGGGTTAGTCCATTCATGTGGTTTTATACCAGAAGTTGATGGCTGCCCGAGAGTCTGAGACCTCTCTAACCGCTTTAAATGCTGTTTCAAGCTCATTGATATTCAGAGATAAGTCATAAGGAAGACTGCAGAACACTTTTCTGTTGTAGTGCAGAGTATTTTGTAATTACTGTGTTATTGCTCTGACAAAAGAAAGACCGCAATTGAATTTAATTATTGGTGCCAGTATGATGAATTCTTATTTTTACTTTTAGAACTTTATGTGTGGTTTTGGCATCTCCAGTCCTTGTATTGCACATCATCCAGAGGTCTTCAGTTCCTGTTGATCTTTAATACTTTGGGACAGTGACAGTTTTGGACCAGATTCAGCCAGTGTTTATATTAACTTAGCATATTTGGCCTTCTTACATCCAGCCACCCCAGTATAATGAAGATGAGTGTTCCAAAGAAGAGCAAAACCTACCACTTTCATGATGAATGGGAAATGGACTATTTCTTCATCATGGTGAAAGACAAGTGTTGCTGTCTAATTTGTAATGCTCCAGTATCCTTGCCCAAAAGGGTAATCTGGAACGTCATTATAAGGCTCTGCATAGCAATAAGTTTGATGCTGATTTTCCACCCAAAAGTGAAATTCGTAAACTGAAGCTCAAAGAACTTAAATCGAAATAGGCTACTCAGCAACAGTTGATGGCGAAGCCAAGGTCACATTCAGTCAATGGAACCATAGCATCCTTCAATGTCAGCAACCTGATCGCAAAGAAATGCAAACCTTTGGGGAGAAAGATCTGTGCGTGAGGGAGTCATCGCGGTTCCATCTGCGCGGCTCGGGAATGTAGCACCCGGTGGAGGCTTGCAGTGTCAGCATGCAGGCAGGAGGAGGACGTGCCCTGCCTTGGAGGACCCTTCCCTGCTCGATAAAAGCCTGGTGGGTTCTACGTGGCCGCGTGTCGCGGCCCGCGTGGCATGGCCTAAGGGGCGTGGCTCAAGGGGAAGGTTATGCCCCCCTTTGGTGCCCCTTAGGTGCACCGGAGGTGTTCATGCTGTCGGTGTGGCCTGACCTATAGGAATGGGTAAGCATAAAGCTAAGACTGGTTTAAAATCTGGAGAAGAAGTTGTTGTTGGGAGAGTGGTTGGCCCCATGGATAAGCATGTTCAGTCGCTACTACCCGAGGTTCAATCACCGGAGGGTGCTTCGTTGAGCCCCGTACTCCGGTCTCCTCCTCCTCTGCCTATGCCGTCTCTTTCATCTACTCCGTTGGACTCTCCTTGTGGGGGGTTGGCATCTGTTGTACAGCCAGTGTTTTTGGCTAAGGCAGATACAGGGTCATTTTCCTCCCCTGGACGGGAGGTGACTTTGATGGACATTTGGTCAGCTATACAGAATATTGATAAGCGATTGACCTCTTCTGTTTCCTCTCTATGTACATTTTCCCAACAGGTGGTGGATAAATTGCAGCTTATAGATAAGCAAATTGATGATTGTACTAAGTTGGCTGCTCGGTCTGATCTCCGACTCCAATCCTGCGTTGATGTGGATGTTTCCTTAACTAAAGAGCTTTTTTCAGTTTCCTACAGGACGGAGGTATTGGAGAATCATTCACGGGCTTGCAACTTACGTTTTCTAAATTTTCCCTCTACGCATTTGTTGTCAGCAGAGATTTTGCTGGGAAAATATACTTTAGAAGTATTGCATTTAGAGGGGGAAGTAGCAGCTGCTCATATGTACTACCTTCTGGTGGTTTCTGCTTCCACTAAGCAACCTGAGCAGGGCTTGTCCCCCTCGGGTGGCTCTGTGGACCAGAACCTAACCGCTTTTCTGGAGGATTCCTTAGACTTAATTTCCAAACGTTGTACTTTGGTGGTTAGATTTAAATCAGAGACCGCCAAATTGCATGTTTTGAGGGCATACTTCAAGTTTAGAGATGCTCTCTTTTGTGGTTATAAAATTCAGATATTTCCTGATGTTTGTCCTAGCACTCAGGTTCGGCGGAGACAGTTTTTGCTTCTCAAACCTCGTGTAGTGGCATTGGGGGCTGTATTTTTTTTAAAGTTCCCCTGCCGCTGCATTATTACCCTGGAGGGACATACCTATGTGCATACGGATGTTGCAACAGTTCTTAGATGGGAGAGAGGCTAACCAGAATTTGGTGGAGGAATTGACATAGTTTATTTTGCTCCTTATTTTGGAGGTAATACTCCTTTTTTCTCACTGTTTGTTTTTTTCTTTATATTACTGTATTTTTCTCTCTTGATGTGGTTGTGAATTTGATTCCTTGTTGATTTCAGATTGTATATTGACTGTTTTGGATTATTATCCTGTTTCTGTAATTTCATGAAATTTGAAAAATGCTTAAATAAATAATTTAAAAAAAAGAAAAAAGAGAAATGCAAACCTTTCACTGAAGGGGAATTTGTAAAAGATTATTTTCTTGAAGCAGCTGACAATCTTTTTGAAGGATTTAAAAATAAGAAAGAGATCATAGCTGCTATTCAAGATGTACAATTGTCAAGAAACACCGTCGTGCGGCGAATAGAAAAGATGTGTGGAGACACAACTGAACAATTGGAGGATGTTTCAAATTGTGTTGCTTTCTCACTCCAACTGGATGAATCTACAGACATAAGAGACATAGCCCAGTTACTAGTCTTTATCCGGATGGTTTTTGAAGACTTCAGTGTTAAAGAAGAACTACTTGGAATGATTTCTTTAAAAGGAAGAACTACCGGTCAGGAAATATTCAGTTCTTTCCATTCTTTTGTGACAAAGTGTAATCTTCCATTGCATAGACTTGTTTCCATCACTACTGATGGAGCAAGAGCAATGACAGGTGAGGTTAACGGTTTCATAGCCCTCTGTAGACAGCATGACGACTTCCAGATTTCCTTTCTTACCACTGCATCATTCACCAGCAAGTTTTGGCAAGCAAGAGACTCAATACAAAGACTGTCATGGACATCACTTTCAAAATTGTAAATTCAGTTCGTGGAAGATCACTTCAAAGATGGCTTTTCAATTTTACTCTTGATGAAGGGGCAGCGGAAATCATTTTGCACACAGATGTAAGGTGGCTAAGTAGGCACAAATTTATGCAAAACGTTTGTGATTTGCTGAATGAAATAAGAAGTTTTTTGAAGGAGAGGGGAGATGACCAAGCAAAGTTGGAAGATGAGGAGTGGTTATATGATCTGCCATTTCTCGCTGACTTTACAGGCGAACTAAGTGATATGAACCTTGAACTACAAGGTAAAAACAAATGCATTGGCGAGATGATGAGTACAGTTTCATCCTAAAAGAGCAAATTTGAGCTAATGATGACTGACCTTGCAAACAACACTTTTGATCATTTTCCTAATATGCAGGACCATCTGGGACAATATCCAAATTTTGTTTTTCAGAACGAGAAGTATGTGACAGAAATCTGTTCTGTTATCCAGGAATTTGAAAATAGATTCTGTGACTTCCAAAAAATTGGAACAGTTGTGGAGTACTTGTCATACCTATTCAAAGTAGATGTGGACATTAAAGAAACTGCAGCTGCTTTCAGTAAAAATTACTCATTGAACAAGCCAACTCTTGAAAACGAAATATTAACCCTTAAAAATGACATTTTTCTCAAGACCCGTGCTGAGCAAGAATCGTTTTGGAAGCTAGTGCCTAGAGACAAATTTCCCAACTTGAGAAGATGCAGTGAAGCTGTACACTCCTAGTTCGGTTCAATTTATTTGTGTGAATCTGCGTTTTCCCATCTGAAAATGACAAAGAGTACACAACGTTCCAACATGACAGATGAACATCTCCGGGATTCCCTGAGATTGGCCCTCACGCAATATTCACCCAACTTCAAAAAGCTGGTGGATGAAATTCAGGCTCAGACGTCTCACTAATGAGCAAGAACGAAATATTAAAGATTGCGCAAGATCAGCCTGGATCAATACTCAACCTAAATTTAACACAAATTACTCAATAAAAGTTAAAGAAAGTTATTAAGACAGTTAAAGAAAGTTATTACTTAACAGCTGATCACATCCAAGTAAATTGCAGAAGATTCATTAAAAATTGGGGGGGGGGGGGAATCCTCCAACTTTATTGGGTTAAAATTTAATTTGAAACTAATATGAAACTTAATTTTCATGGTGGTAGATCACCTGCACTTTTGGCTGGAAAAAGTAGATCACGACCTGTTCGAAGTTGGACATGCCTGTACTATAGCATCAAAAAAATATCTATGCTGCAGCTTTATCAAAATTCTCTTGGAAATTGGACAAGGCAGATGAAGAGAGCCTGCCTAGAGATACTGTCCTGCCCACTGGTCACTCTGCTGGTGTAGAGGGTACAGCCTCTTTGCCAGCTACCAAGGCGGATCTTCTGGAGATCCTCCAGGAGTTAAGATTGTTCCGCCTGGATTTCTTCAAGGCCATTACAGATCTACACTTGAATATGAAAGCACTTTATGATCAAGATTACACAGAACGAAATAAATATCGGGAAACAAACTGATGCTACTGCTGTATTTCAGTCTAAGCTTAATAAGCTGGATCAACTCGCCAAAGATTTGAAGGAGTGGCAAGATAACCTGGAGAATCATCAGCGCCGCAATAATGTATGCATTGTGGGTGTAACTGAGCAACAGGGTGGCAAGGTGAATACTGTACAACTTGTGCAAATCATGCTTTATCCTAGGAGGGATTGGGCCTGTGAAGATTGAAAGGGCACATCGGGGGGTTAGATCCTGATCTGGCAGAGATACTTGACCACGTCCCATATCAGCATGCTTCTCCTTATTTGAAGATAAGCAGGCCTTGCTTCACAACCTGAAAGGTAAAAGGGTGATCCCCTTCCAGGAACATGAAATTCATAGACCAGGGTTCGATTCCCACTAGCACTCCTTGTGGCCTTGGGCAAGTCACTTAACCCTCCATTGCCTCAGAAAAAATCCAAGTTATCAATGTCCCTGTTTAATGTACATTACCAAGTTTAAATTTCAATGTAAACAGCTTTGATTGAAATGATAAAGTGGTATATAAAACCTGTTAAATAAAATAAATAAATAAATATCAAGACTGTCTCAATACATGTTGGAAAGGTGCCGACGTTTCAAACTGCTCACACAGGTCCTCTAGAAAAGAGCCATTAAATATCAGTGGGGGTTCCCATTCATGCTTCTCTTTGAGTGGAACAATGTGTCCCATAAAATTTCTGACCTCTCCTGGTGTCTGGACTTTCTGGATTCAATGCAAAGTCGCTCACCATGCCAAAGGAGCATGCACCAAGAGTGGGAAATATCCATGCCAAAACGGCGGAAGGTCCCCAGGTCTCGCCGACAGTCCAAAGCCAACTGAAGATGTGCAGAACAGGGCTATGGATACTACAGCTCTTACTTGAGGGACTTTGTTGTTCTTTCCCAGGCCTGCCTAAAAGGCATGCATAAAAGGCTTCAGAGCCCTGCACTGTTGAGGCAGTCCTAACAGGGGCTATACATTTCAAACAGGTTTTTTTTTAAAATTGCTAGCTCTCTGACTGGGAGCTCTTAAAAGGGGTTTGGTACATTTTTAAAACAAAGGTACATTCTTTGTGGTGCTTTAGTTTAAAGGGAGGAATGTTTTCTTTAGTGGGGTAGGTTTAAAACTCTGCTTTAGTAACTTTCTCAGCTCTTTGAAGCCACTGATACCTAATCAGGAGTTAGTGGGTCTGATTAGCCTGTGAAAGAACAGACAGCAGCTGGGGCCTGCATAAAAGGCTTCAGAGCCCTGCACTGTTGAGGCAGTCCTAACAGGGGCTATACATTTCAAACAAAGGTAAGCATTTGTGTTTTTTTTAATTGTTAGCTCTCTGACTGGGAGCTCTTAAAAGGGGTTTGGTACATTTTTAAAACAAAGTTACATTCTTTGTGGTGCTTTAGTTTAAAGGGAGGAATGTTTTCTTTAGTGGAGTAGGTTTAAAACTCTACTTTAGTAACGTTCTCAGCTCTTTGAAGCCACTGACACCTAATCAGGAGTTAGTGGGTCTGATTAGCCTGTGAAAGAACTGAGAGCTGCTGAGGTCTGCATAAAAGGCTTCAGAGCCCTGCACTGTTGAGGCAGTCCTAACAGGGGCTATACATTTCAAACAAAGGTAAGCATTTGCGGGGGGGAGGGGGGGAGGGGAGGGGGTTAAATTGCTAGCTCTCTGACTGGGAGTTCTTAAAAGGGGTTTGGTACATTTTTAAAACAAAGTTACGGGGGGGCGGAGCCTGATGTCCAGCGGGATGGTCGCATAACGCTGAGGCTCCCGAGAGGCCTACTCAGAATCCTGAATTAACACCGTACATACTTGGAACTTCTACTCTGATCTTGCCGGGGCACATTGGTGAGATGGCGGGGACCAAACCCACGCGCTTGGAATTTGGATCTCCAGCGGCTTCTCACGGCAAACGTTCCAAAACTGAACCTCCGTCCCCGCAGAAGGGGCTGGCCTTGCGCGAGGGCCCCGAAATGCAGCAGGAAATCCTCGCAGAGATTAGAGGGGTCAAAAACCTCGTGCAGTCAAACGGTGAAGCACTCCGAGCGCTGCGGGAAGATTTTGGTGTGCTGCAATGCAAGCTAGAAGGGCTTTCTTCGCGTCAGGACAAAATGGAGAGCACATTGGACTCCCATGCGGCCCGGTTGTCCAAACTCGACAAAGTTGAACGTCAGGTGCGGGCCTTGCAGAAAGAAGTGGAAGATGGCAATAATAGAGCGCGCCGCAACAACATACGACTCGTGGGCATACCGGAGGGAGCGGAATCGGGAGACATGAAAGAGTTTTTACGCAAAATCCTCCCTTCCCTGCTCCAAATCACCTTTACCAACGATTTGGAGATCGATCGCGCTCATCGTGTACCCACAAGCATAACGCTCAACAGGAAGACCCCGCGGCCTATCATTTTTCGACTTTTGAGATATCAACACGTTGAGCAAATTCTAAATGCCTCTCGGGCAAAGGGCCATATGGAGTTTGAGAGCCACAAGATCTCCTTCTATCCCGACTTGGCTAAACCCACGGTCGACCGCCGAAAGCGCTTTCTGGAATTCCGGCCGAGGCTTCAACAACTACAAGCACGCTATGGCCTGATGTACCCGGCCAAGCTCCGAGTCACGCTTCACAATCAGACAAGAACATTTGAGGACCCTGATCTACTAGCGGAGTTTTTAGATTCCAAAGAAGCCGACTTGATGCGCTGACTTCCAGAATATTCCTGCAAGTATTCTCATATCCGCTGTACCTGCCATATTGGATCTGCCGCAGCCCAGCAAAGAGTCTGGCGAGGGCAGTTCCGTTGCCTTACTTTTGATGATATCTGTGACCCGACTCCATCTACCCACAGTAGCCTCGATGAGTATCAGAGACAGTGTTAACTATGGACTCTGGTGTTTCTTTTCCTTTTTTTTCATGTCTTTCTATTTCCTCTCTAGGGCCTCCTCCCACAGACATATGGTCGCCATATTCTTTGGGGGTTTTGCTTCTTCTCTAAGATACTTTGGTACATACTTTTCAATATGGGGTGTATTAGCCAGAATACTCGGTGATTATGTCATTGTTGCACAGATTCTGATTATGTTATATGTTTTCAAGCGCCCTCACTTAAAATGTCTATTACTGATTGATGGCACCATGTAAGATTTTCTCATTGAACGTAAAAGGCATCAATAATCCGATAAAACGGAAGAAAATCCTAAGCTACCTAAGTCAGGAAGCTGCGGATCTGATTTTTCTCCAAGAAACGCATTTAAATTCGAAGGAAACTCTTAAACTCAATATTAAACCTTACATGGTGGCCGCCTATTCCCCAGCCGTTTCTAAGAAATGTGGGGTTGCCATACTGGTTAGGAAATCTTTGCATGCTACTATTATTGCGACTAGTTCAGACACGGAAGGTAGATGGTCCAGAGTTCACCTCAAGATAGGTAGCCTTGAAGTTACATGTATATGCCTTTACGCTCCTAATGTGGATGACCCTGCCTTTTTTGCTACCATTGCTCAGGTTGCGCAGGCCTCTGCTGATACTTCATTGATAATTGGGGGGGATTTCAATCTAGTCCTTGATCCCCTGATTGACAAACAGCCGCCTAGGACAAGTGGTCCCCCCAAGAGTCACACCACGCTTACCTCCCTGATCAAAGATCTTGCTTTAGTTGATCTATGGAGGTTACTACACCCCAATGAGCTTGACTTCACCTTCTTCTCTTCCCCTCATAAATCCCAGTCTCGCATAGACTTCTTTCTAATATCAAAACTGTTAGTTCCTCAGGTGGACACTGCAAAGATTCACTCCCAACATATTTCAGATCATGCTGCCATTTCCTTTCAATTACACACTACTGCACCCCAAGGGAATTCGGGGGCCTGGTTCTTTGATAGAGCCCTGTTAACTCAGCCAGAGTTCCAGTTAGAAATTCGAGCAGCCATACAGGATTACTTCCATTTTAATCTACCCCAGGATACTGCGAATTGGGCTTGGTGGGAGGGCTTCAAAGCGGCCATTCGAGCAACGATCACTAGCTATCAAATCCGCCTGCGAAAACAACGCAAACAGCAGCTACTCATACTAGACCAACAAATAAAAGCAGGCGAACGAGTTCTAACTTCACGTACTGATCCATGTGTATTAATTCGATTACAGCGTCTCCGTTTTCAATATAATTCAATCCTCTCAACTGCAGCTTCTAAGAGTATTGAGCTTCAGCGAGGGACATATTATCGTGAAAATAACCGAGCCGGTCGACTCTTAGCCAACGCCTTGAAAGGTCAAAAAGAAGCCAAACGCGTAGCGGCCCTTCGAGCTCCACAGGGAGGGGGCATAGTGACCACAGACTCCGACATCGTAGAGCTCTTTCAGGATTTCTATACCAGCCTATATCAATCTGAATGTGAGTTCTCGTCAGAGACATTCGAGCGATTGCTTTCTGGCATTCAGCGGCCGACCCTCTCTGAAGATGATAGGGATGCGATGGATGCACCCTTCTCTACTTCAGAGATCCAATCTGCCCTAAAACGAACAGCCTCGGGCCGTGCCGCAGGGCCCGATGGTCTCCCGACCGAATTCTACAGAACGTTCAGTGCAGATTTAGTTCCCTATTTAAAACTCTATTTTACTGCCCTTGCGGTAGATACATCCTCTTTGGGATCCTTTTCTGCAGCTAATGTTGTAGTATTTGAGAAAGAAGGCAGAGACCCGCTACTAACCGCCAACTACCGTCCAATCTCCCTACTTAATGCCGATTATAAGATCTTCGCAACGATCTTGGCCACCCGGCTATCTGACAGGATGGCCACCCTAATTCACCCCGACCAATGCGGTTTTATACCCGGCAGATCAACTGCTGACAATGCTCGGACCTTGTGCCATGTGCTATCCCGTGCTGCCAATCTAGATCATCCATGGGTGGGTCTTTCCCTGGATGCCGAAAAAGCCTTTGACCGCCTAGAATGGCCCTTCTTATTTGCAGTTCTCCGATGGTATGGCTTTGGGGAGGGCTTCCTCCGATATCTCAAAGTCATGTATACTCACCCCGTCGCCAGTATTTGTGTAAATGCCATCAAGTCTCAGCCATTTGATCTCCAAAGAGGCACGCGTCAAGGTTGCCCCCTATCACCAATGCTCTTTGATCTAGCTCTTGAACCCCTAGCCCTCCTTATTAGACAGTCCGCACGTATTCGAGGTGTCCCCTTCAGTCATAGGAAGATTAAACTCTCTGCATATGCAGATGACCTTATGCTTTTCGTATCCCTCGATTCGGTTCCAGCTGTCTTGGATCTGATTGACGGATATTCACAATTATCGGGCTATAAAATTAACTGGACCAAATCTGTAGCATTCCCACTGAACCGCTGGGTACATGAGGCTGACATGCAGGACTTTCCCTTCCTTTGGCAATCCCGCATGGTGAAGTATCTCGGGGTCCATTACTGTTCTCCTTTAGAGGACACTATCAGTTTTAATGCCAAAGAGGTAGTCTCCAAAGTCCGTGAGCTCACGAATCGTTGGTCTCCCTTATCTCTTACATGGTGGGGCCGCTTAGAAACTGTGAAAATGATGATAGTCCCCAAAGTGAATTACATTTTAGAAATGCTGCCATGCTTGCTCCCGCTACATACTTATAAAGATATTGAGGGCCTTCTCGTCCGTTATCTCTGGCAGGGCAAGCCACCAAGGATAGCTAAACAAAAACTACAGTCTGCAAAGGAAACAGGGGGTACCAGATTTCCTGATTTTCTTAGATATCATCAAGCCTTCCTACTTAAGCAAGGTGCCCGATGGCTAGATGCCTCAACTGACAGCAGACCAGTTTGGCTTGACATAGAAGAGGAGCTTAGTAGCCCAATTCCGTTGACCCATCTCCCCGGTATGTCCTATCAAGTAGACACCCGCCATCCACCAATGATTGTCGATACTCTTGCGGCCTTTAACACTCTCATTCTATCACTGGGCCCGAACGTTTGTCCTCAGGACGGACTCCCGCTATGGAATAACCCCAGAATTCAAGTCCTAAATAGAACGATAGCATGGAAACCCTGGTACTCAAGGGGGATCTGGACACCCCAACAGCTTTTCTCTGCAGCTCGTTGGAAAACCTTCTCTGATTTACAAAAGGAATTTGCGTTACCAGCGAAACACTACTTTCAATTGATGCAGCTTCAACACTGCCTCAAAAGCGCTCGAATCATGCCGCCCTCTGCCCCTACTGAGGACGGGCTATTAGAGATAGTTCACTCTATTAGTAGTACACATGGGGTAGCCTCTAACTTTTATAAAATATTATGTCAGGGTACAGACACGGCCACTTTTAGAGCCCAACAAGCCTGGGAGCGCGAACTGCAAACCACTTTAACCCCTGTGCAATGGAGCATTTTCTGGAGCAAAGTAGTGCGGGTTTCCCGGTCTGCCTCTGTTACCCAAACTCTCTTTTTTTTTGCACACAGATGCTTTTATACCCCAGAAAAAATAGCCAAATGGAACACGAATGCTAGGGACCAGTGTTGGTCTTGCCAAACTGCTGTGGGAACCTTCGCTCATGTTATTTATGAATGTCCTCAACTACAGGTTTATTGGGGGCGGGTCTGGGGTTGTATTCAATTTATCTTACACCTTCACGAACCTCTCTCTTGGAAGATCGTGGGACTCCGCTCTGTGGCGGAGGTCCCCTCTCTTCCTAAGAAGGGTCGCTTTCTCCTTGATTTCATGCTGGGTATAGCCATATGCTTAATCACGAGGAATTGGAAGGATAGCTCTCGACTTACTGTCAATGAATGGTGGAACCTCGTCTGCTTATATAGTAAATATGAGCAGATACCTCGGAGAGCTATTCCCCATGCCCAACCTCACTCTCGCTTGTCTAAATGGCAGATGCTTAATGATTATGTACAATCTGCTTATTGCTCCAACATGCCTGTATAATGTGCACTCATCATGTTTCAGATCACCGTTAGGTTTTGTAACACAATAATGTAAGTACACGCCCGCTTCGGGAATGATTAGTTTTCTAGAGAAGAAGCAGGGGGGAGGGGGGTGGCAGGGGTTTACTTTGGTGTATGTATTACACTTTATGTATCTGTCTTTTAGCTGTATGTCTTCCTTTTCCTTTGTTGTTATAAAACGAAAATAAAGAATTAAAAAAAAAAAAAAAAAAGTTACATTCTTTGTGGTGCTTTCGTTTAAAGGGAGGAATATTTTCTTTAGTGGGGTAGGTTTAAAACTCTGCTCTAGTAACTATCTCAGCTCTTTGAAGCCACTGACATCTAATCAGGTGTTAGTTCCCTCCCTACCCCCCCCAAACACCCACCCATCCCTAGTGAGCTGTCTTGCTTTATAGGGTACCTCCCCAATTAACTCAACACAGGGACTTGAAACAGCACATTGTCAATATAATTAAAGAGATTTAACTGCCTTTTCTCTGAAAGAACAGCTGGGAAAACAGCTGGTACTTTGGTAGACCTCTCTCTTTTGCTTTAACAGATACCTAAGCTCCACAAACAGAACAATGGCTGGGAAAAATTGTATTGCTAAAGCTGTTGCCCCTGTTACAGCTTCTGCCTCTGTCCAGACAGAGATCCCAATGCCAGCTGAAGTACTGATTCCATGTGCAGGGTGCCTGCATGTTGAAGCTCTCAGGAAACAAGTGGAGGAACTCAGAGAGGAGGTAGCAAGGCTGAGGAGCATTCAAGACAGTGAGAAGTACATTGATGAGATGCTTCTTGCAACAACCAAGCCCTCCAGCAGAAGAGAAGATGGATGCCTACAGAATGACGAAGATTGGACACAAGTCACCAGGGCCAGCAGAATCACCAATCCAACTTCTCCAGCCCTTGAATTGAAGATCCATTATGCAGCCCAGGAAGTGGAGGAGGTGAAAGCATCCCTGGAAAGGGAAGAAACAGAGCTCAAGTATCCCAAAGTTGCAGAATCAGTGACCACAAGGAAGCAAAGGGTGGTGTTGGTTGGTGACTCTCTTCTGAGGGGTACTGAGATGTCCATCTGCTGACCAGACTTGATGTCCATAGAGGTATGCTGTCTGCCTGGTGCCAAAATCCAAGACGTTACAGAGAGTTTGCCGAGACTATTGACTATTACCCAATGTTGCTAATCCATGTCGGAACAAATGATACTGCCAGGTATCCCTCGGAGCATATCAAAAGTGACTTCATGGCTCTGGGACAGAGGGTGAAGCAGAAAGGTGCACAGGTGGTGTTCTCTTCAATTCTCCCTGTTGAGGGTAAAGGCCAAGGCAGAGAGGCTCGCTTCCTGGAGATGAATGCATGGCTGCGTGGATGGTGTCATCGAGAGCATTTTGGTTTCCTGGACCACAGGATGCTGTTCCAAGGGTTGCAGAGCAGACATGGTGTCCATCTGTCCAAGAAAGGTTGACACATCTTCAGTAGTAGACTGGCTAATCTACTGAAGAGGACTTTAAACTAGATTAGTTGGGGATGAGTGAAGACAGCCCCCAGGTAAGTGAAAGCCCCCAGGTAAGTGAAACATTAAATACATTTATGGAAATGGGTAAAAGGGGTAACATATGGAGAACAGTGTGTATAAATGCCTGTAGCATGGGAAATAAGATCCCTGATGTTGAAACTTTGCTGGGTGTGGCTGACCTGGATTTAGTGGCAGTTACAGAAACATGATTCACAGAAAACCATGACTGGGATGTAACTATACCAGGCTATACTTTATTCAGAAAGGACAGGGTAGGAAGAAGGGGAGAAGGAGTGGCACTATATGTAAAAAATAATATTGAAGCTTTGGAATTACAGAGCTTAAAAGAGGAGGCACTGTGGGTTAAAGTAGAAAGAGGGAAAGAGAAATCTATTTACATTGGCATGATATACAGACCTCCTTCATAAGAGGAAGAAGTGGACAGAGAGTTAATTGAAGATATATGCAGTATTGCTAGGAAAGGGGACATGCTACTGATAGGGGATTTCAATATGCCAGATGTTCATTTACACATTCCTGCTGCAGTATCATCTAGAAGTAAGGAGATCCTGGATTCTCTAAAGGGAGAACTATTCAGGCAATTGATAACAGTCCCCACACGTGAAGGGGCCATATTGCATTTGGTGCTTACCAATGGTGAAAGTGTTTCTGATTTTATAGTGGGAGATCATTTTGCATCCAGTGATCACCAGATGGGGTGATTCAGTATTAGGACTAGGGCTGTTAGAATCCATTCAAAAGCGAGGCTCTTAGACTTTAGGAAAATTAACTTTGCCAAGATGGGTCAATACCTCATGGAGTTGTTAGCGGGATGAGAACAGCTGGGGGATGTAGAAAAACAGTGGGCAAAACTGAAAGGGGATATTTTAAGGGCAACCAATATTTTTGTTAAAATGGTAAATAAAGGTAAAAGGAAAAGGAGACCGCTATGGCTTTGAAAGAAGTAGCTGAAAAGGTGAAGAAAAAGAGGGAGGCCTTCATGAAATACAAGAGATCAGAGACAGAGGAAGACCGGCAACTATATTTGGAAAAACTTAGAGAAGCTAGCAAAGTAGTCAGGAAAGCAAAGATTCAAAAAGAGGAGGAAATAGCCAATGCAATAAAATAGGGGGATAAGACATTTTTCAGATATGTTAGTGAGAAGAGGAAGGACAAAAGTGGTATTGTCAGACTCAAGGATGAAGGGGAGGAATATGTAGAAGCTGATGAAGATAAAGAGGAATTACTTAACAAATATTTCTGTTCTGTGTTCACAGATGAAGAACCATGAACAGGACCTCACAAAACACCCACAAACAGGAACAGAAGCGAGGAGCATCTTGAACAATTTTCAGAAGACTGTGTTCGTGAGAAACTAGCTAAACTTAAAGTAGACAAAGTAATGGGACCAGATGAGATACACCCTAGAATACTGAGGGAACTTGGGGACGTTCTAACAGCTCCACTGACTGACCCTTTCAATGCCTCATTGAAGTCGGGAGTGGTGCCAAAGGACTGGAGAGAGGCTCATGTGGTGCCTTTACACAAAAGCGGAAGTAAGGATGTGGTTGAAAACTACAGGTCGGTTAGTTTAACTTCAGTGGTGAGTAAATTATTGGAAACACTGCTGAAAGAGAAAATAGAGAAGTTTCTGGAGTCCAGCAGAATACAGGATCCGAGGCAGCATGGATTCACCAGAGGCAGGTCTTGTCAGACAAATCTGATTGATTTCTTTGACTGGGTGACTAGGGAGTTGGAACGAGGGTGAGCCCTAGATGTGGTGTATTTAGATTTCAGTAAAGCCTTTGACACTGTTCCTCACAGGCAACTTACAAACTGAGCACCCTAGGGATGGACCCTAAAGTTACTGTTTAGGTTAGAAACTGGTTGAGTGGGAGGCGACAAAGGATGCAGGTAAATGGAGCTCACTCAGAGGAGAAGGAAGTTACCAGTGCTGTGCCCCAGGGATCTGTCCTTGGTCCGATTCTTTTTAACATCTTTGTTAGTGATATAGCGGAAGGGCTGTCGGGTAAGGTTTGCCTCTTTGCAGATGATACCAAAATCTGCAATAGATTAGACACGCAGGAAGGTGTAGATAACATGAGGAGGGATCTAGCTAAGCTTGAAGAATGGTCTAGAATTTGGCAGCTGGGATTTAATGTTAAAAAATGTAAGGTCATGCATTTGGGCTGCAGCAATCCAAGGGAGCAATATAGTATAGGGGGTGAAGTACTTTTGTCCACTAAAGAAGAGCGGGACCTAGGCGTGGTTGTGTCTGCTGATCTTAAAGTAGCTAAACAGGTAGAAAAGGCGACAGCAAAAGCTAGAAGGATGCTTGGGTGCATACGGAGAGGAATGGCTAGCAGAAAAAAGGAGGTGATAGTGCCTCTGTATAAGTCTTTGATGCGGCCTCAGTATTGTGTGGAATTCTGGAGACCGCACCTTTAAAAGGATATAAACAGGATGGCGTCAGTATAGAGGGTGGCTACTAAAATGGTTAGTAGTCTTCATTATAAAGTATATGTGGACAGACTTAAGGATCTTAATATGTACACCTTAGAGGAAAGGCGGGATAGAGGTGATATGATTGAGATGTTTAAATACCTCCGTGGCATAAATGCACAGGGGGAGAGCCTCTTTCGATTGAAAGCAAGTACTGCTTCAAGGGGATATGGGATGAGGGTGAAAGGGGATCGATTCAGGAGTGATATGCGTAAATGTTTCTTTACGGAAAGAGTGGTGGATCTGTGGAATAGTCTCCCAATGGAGGTGGTAGACATGAGGACAATATCTGAATTCAAAAAAGCAATGGACAAACACAGAGGATCTCTAAAGGAAAAAAGGGGACTGTTGTAGTTGTTGATATGGAAGGACAGACTAGACAGGCCATGTGGTCTTTTTCTGTCATCATTTTTCTATGTTTCTATGTTTCTCTGCTGGGCTATATATATATTTTTTGCACTAGATTATGAGATTTCTATTTGGGGAGGATGGGCAGGCTCAGGAAGATGGGACAATAGATGACAGACTTGATTCACGTTGGAGGATAGCAGTCAGGGAAAAAGGGGATGAGGGGAACAGGGATCAGCTTAGGGGTGACCCTTGTTTGGCATGGTGGGGACTGGGGGGTGGGAAACAGTATGGGTAGTAGGATCTTGGGTGAAAGAGGTCCCAGGGTTACAACCCCTACACCCAGAACTAACTCAAGTCATCTTTTCGCCTTATATTTTTTAGGGTCACTGTGATAATAATGTTTCCGTCCTTTTCATATAGGACAGGTGGGGTTGGAGGGGGAGATAAGGGGGAGGGGGAGGGGGGATGGGAGGGGTCAGGAAAAAGGAAGAGGGGGGTGAGGAGTCTTGACTGGCGTGACAAACAAGTGGTGGTCATGGCTGCAGGAGCAGTGGCGTTTTTCTGTTTATTCTATCAGGAGGATGTTGGAACCTGACATCACAGAAGGGACTCCAGTTTGCATAAGCTCAGTGGAACAATGACCAGATTTATTATGTGGAATGCTTGAGGACTGCACCATCCTGTAAAATAGAGGTGGGTTTTTGATCAGGTAAATAGAATGTGGGCAGATGTAGTTTTCCTTCAGGAGACGCACTTAGCCTCCCAGAGCCACCTTCGTCTGGTTGCTCAGAAGTTCCCCCAGGTCTTTGCGTCTAACCTCTCATCCCTCAAGCGTGGTGTGGTTATGTTTTCACAACATTGCCCTTTCAAAGTGCTCAATTCATACAGTGATGCAATTGGACAGTATTTGATCCTTGTGGACCACTTACAGGATTCCTTGGTGAAGTTGGTTAACGTTTATATCCCACCTACAGAAATTTCTCAATCTCTACAAGAGCTGTTGCGAGATGTGCCCAAGGGAAGATTTTTGTTGGTGGGGACTTTAACTGTGTACTTACCTCCATGGATAGAACTGGGCTGGGAAGCACCTCTTCCCTGAAACCACTTCAGTTGGATGCCCTCATTACCAACCTGGACCTCTGCAATGTCTAGCAACAGCTGCACCCGAGGTACAGAGATTTCACTTTTTTCTCCTCTGTATACCAGTCACATTCCCGAATTGATTCATGATTGCTCTCTTGCTCACTTCTATCGCTAGTTTCGCAGGTGTAAATTGGCACCATGGGTCAGTCTGATCATGCTATCCTCTCCTTGGATTGGTGTGACAGTGATAAGGACATGCCCCCTCGCACCTGGTCCTTCCCGCGTCAAATGCTTAAGAATCATGATTTCTTGGAGATGATTCAGAGTGGTTGGAAGGAATATCGTACCTTCAATGACACTGGGGAATCTTCCATCTATACCGTCTTGGAGGCGGGTAAAGCGGTACTTCGGGATAAGGTGATCTCCTTAGTGATGGCTCTTAAAAAACAGAAGTTCGGCACTCTGAAGGAATTGCATGAACAGATTACCCACCTAGAACTTTCTCATCGCCGAAGGGGTGGTTCTTCAGTGTGGCATAAGCTAGTTTGCCTTTGAGAGGAGTTGGCCACGCTAGAGATGGAGGATATTGCTTCCCATATATTGCAAGTATGGCAAAATCACTATGAACATGGCAATAAAGCGAGTCGTCTCCTATTATGGAAGCTGAAACGTCAGCGCAAGAAACACCAGATTTTAGCCATATCCCTGCAGTCCTTGGAAATTCGGAAATCTGTGGAAATGGCAAAACTCTTTGTGAGATTTTATAAAAATCTATATACTTCCCAGCTGATGGCAGAGGATGATTCTATTCATAAATGGTTGGAGGAGGCAGATCGGCCCCATATTACTCAGGATGACAGGGAGGCCTTGGACAGACCCATAACCCTGGCAGAAGTGCAGCTTGCCATTCATACGCTGGAAAATGTAAAAGCAGCAGGGCTGGACTTGTTTCCTGTCGAACTATACAAAGCACTTCCTGAATTGTTTGTGCCTGTTCTAACCAGGGTATTTACTGAGATTGTGCCATCTCGTAAACTTCCTGACTAATTCTATTACTCTACAAAAATAGTAATCATGAAAGAGGGTAAAGATCCGCTTTTGTGCAGCAGTTACAAGCCATTCTCTTTACTTAATATTGATTATAAGATCCTAACAAAAATCTTGTCGTCTCGCCTGGACATGAAAATGCATGCTATGATGCACCCAGACCAGACCGGATTTATCAAACAACGATTTGGATTTGAAACATGCGTCGGTTACTGAATGTGATGTCAGCACTGAAAGGTGTGCCAGGAGACTTTGCGGTTCTCTCATTTACAAGCGGTGTTAAAACACTTTGGCTTTGCGTCTTTTTTCCGTGGTTTAATTGAGGCTTTGTATGCTGCTCCAACGGCCTCCATGTCTGTAAATGATCACTTGTCTCCCCCCTTCGATTTAGGAAGAGGTATGTGTCAGGAGTGTCTGCTCTCTCCGCTTTTATTTGCTTTGGCTATCATACCCTTGGCTGTGCACTTGCACAGTCTTGCTCCATTGATAGGCATCCCTCTGAGTGACCAATATCACAGTGTGCTCCTCTACCCGTTTGACACTCTTATTTTCCTGCGCAATCCAATTTCCTCATTGTCAACTATCGTGGATCTTCTCCAAAAACTTTCCAGCGTTTCGGGTTTCTCTGTATACCGACAGAAGTCAGCTTTGCTGCCTTGCCTTTCTGCCAGTACTCGCCAATGTATACCCCCCTCAATGGATTTTATGGCAGTCACACATTTCAAATACTTGGAGACTGTGATACCAGGACCTCTTAAAATTGTATTTCCTTAACTACACAATGTTATTGAAGAGGCTGGAAAGTGATCTCTGCATCTAGTTACCCTTGTTGGTCTCATGGTTAGGGCATATCAACACAATCAAAATGCTGCTTTTGCCTAAACTGCTTTTTCTGTTTACTCAATTGCCTATTTGGGTCCCCCGTTCCTTCTTCCGCGAGATGCAGCGTATGTTTACCAGGTTTATCTGGCAGGGATGACAGCTGAGGATATGATGGTCTATCTTGATCTGCCCAAAAGAGTTGGGGGGACTTGGCCTGCCTAACCCGGAGGTGTATTATCAATGCTCCTATCTACACATTTTCCATTTCTGGATGACAGACTCCTGTTCAGTTTGGGTCTCCCTAGAGGCGGCGGAGATAGCCCCAGTCCCATTAATTGCTGTTCCATTCGTACATGTGCCTGCAGACCAGTTGAAAGTGCTTTAGTGAGTATGGACCTCTTTATGTAAATGATGGCAACTCTCTCCGCAGTACTCCCCATACAGTGTGTTAGCTACGTTTCTCTTTTTTGGGGGACTTTGGGGCCCAGTTTTTAGAGTATGGAGGCTCCCTAAGGGTGAAGATTTTGTTCGATCGGGCATTCTTTGTTATTCAGCCATACCTGGAGCAACAGACGGGGCTCCGGATATCGACTTTCCAGCATTGCACCATTGTTTTGGGATACCTGCGGAAGGTAGATGTATAGCCAGACACCTCAATTATAGGAGCGGGTCTTGTTTGAATCGACACGTTTCATTGTTTTCTTTATTCTTGGGGCAGCCACTTGATTAATGTTCTGAGTAAGAGGACTCCCTGTTCCCTGAATAGAGGAGGTCCTTCCATTTTCATTGCCAGGTCGGGTTGTCAACTGGCTCCAGATGCGCTCAACAAGCTTGATTCAGTCCTAGGTTCACCCTATTGCATGCAGGGATATGTAGTTCTGATTTCTCTCTTGCACTCCATAAAAAAAGCAAGACACAAGGCTAGATGACCCTGCATGAAATAAGGTAAACCCAGGACTGGATCAAGCCTGTCTGGTGCCTCTGGTGCCAGTTGGTAACCCTACACTGCCAAGCGGCAAGGGGGGAGGGGGGGCCAGGGCATCAGCTCTATTCTTGCCTTAGGCAGCAGATTGTTTTGAGCCACCCTGTCCGCGGGTGCCACTGCTATGTGCTTCAATACTAACTGGTTAGCATCGGGGTGTGCCAGGGGTGTTCCGGGGCAGCATCCATCGCTAACCAGGCAGCAGTGATATTGATCCGCTGGCCAGTTAGTGATATGCCATGAAAGTCAGGAGCAGGAAAACCTAGCCTAACTTTCACAAAGAAGCTATCTAGGCAGCAGCTAAACGTCCAGACAACAAAGGTAGAACACATTTTATTTTCTATTTAGAGATTGGAATATGTCAGTTTTTGGAATGTATATCTGCCAGGGCCAGTGTTAGACATGGTTGAGCCCAGGGCAGAAATTTGAGAGGGAACCCCAAAGCCCACCAACAGGCTGGGTCTTCCTAAGCTTCAGGCAGGCTTGGGATCCTCTCTTGCCTGGTGGCCCATCGTAATACCATGGTTTCCTCCCCCCTCTAACTGACATCTGCTATCTTTATATTTTGTACAGTATGGAAGAAATGCATCTTTTTCTGCTTCTCAGGTGTTGCACTGCATGCAGCCTTTGACTTCATGGAGTTTGTTTATGTTTTGTCTACATATGTCGTATTTTCAATCTGTAGTCACTTGTTCTCTATTTGCTGAGAGGCTGTCTGTGTTCTGTGCGTGTGAGCGAGGCCAGGTATTCTGTTAGCAAATTTCTATATAGCATACAGTAGTGGATCTGACTTGGTTGGTTTTCCGAATAGGTGTATTGATGATCTAGGGCCCACAGTAATATTTAGGGTGCTTCTTTTTTTTCTTGTGTGAATTGTGGAATTTAGTAGTGTCATGGTAAATTTGTCCTAGGTTCTGAATTACGTTTTGTAGAACATTGTATTCCTCATCATCCCTTCAGTCTAGTCTAGACATGTGGGTTTATGCCATCTTACCAACAGATGAGGCTGAAACTCACTGGTTTGATGTTACCCCATAAGGGTCCTGTGTAGCTAGCTTCTCATCAGTATTTTTCAGTCTCCAGAAGATGCAGGTGCATAGGCTCCTGTATAATTCTGGATAGATACAAATAAATAAGATAAAGGAGGAAAAGAGCTAAAAGGAGCTCCGTGACTCCAGTCATAGCCCCACTGGGGCCCAGACAGTGGCAGGGCCCAGAGTTGTAGTACTAGTGGATCCAGGTCCCTACCCTTTGCTCCCCCCTCTCCCCATCTGCCTGAAGATGCTGAGGCACCTATTTAAAGGGCTCTGCAGGGATTTCCTCTATTTCTCCTCTCTATAGGCAGCACAGAGTTGAGCAGTCCCAGGAGAGAGTGGTTGAAGTGATTTTGTATATTGTGCGTAGCTTCAGTAACAGGGATCCAGTGCAATCAGAGTCACTAGACCATGAGGGAGGAAGCAATGGGGTGTACCTGATGTAAGTGGTCTGTGTGGTCTGATACCTGCTTTAGTTCAGCTGAGAAAGGGAGGGCCACTCGGTGGAAGAGAAGCTTTTGGGCATGCAGGAGAGCAATGTTGACCGGGCAATGTCATTGGGGCAATGGGCCAGGATGATTTGTCCTCTCCTCCTACTGTTCAAGTTTCTTTTTTGGTGGAAAGCACCACTATGATGGAAGGCGCCATAGCTTCTACATAGCAAGCCTCTAATGCTTTGGCCCAGCCAACGTGGCTAAATCCAGAACTGGATCGGTGGGGGGAGAAGCTCTGGGAGTGCTGGCCTAGAAGCAAGGAAATGTAGTTACTCAATTGTAGCAGGTGGTCTCTAGGAACAGTATGAATCAGTCCTCACATATAGGTGACATCGGCATTGATGGAATGCACATGGTAACCTCTCCCCAGCTTTCAAAGGAAGCCTTTGGGACATCCATCATGCATGCGTTGTTGCCTTCCCACCCAAGGGTGCTATCTTGCCTCAGTATGATGACATAGCTCAAGACAGCAACAAAGAAAAACAACTCCATGGGGAGGAGGGAGGGTTGTAAGGACTGATTCCTGCTGTTCCTGGAGAACACCCGCTACAGTTGAGTAACTATGATTTCTCCGGGAACAAACAGCAAGTCAGTCCTCACATATGGGACTCCCTAGCTACAGGCTACCAAAAAAACCTGCAAGCCATGAGAGACCCCAAAAGCAAACTGTGAGGAACATAAAAGAGTACAAGTCAGTCACGAAACCTCAGCAGTGACCCCAGTGTCGATCAGGGAAACTAGCTCTCCAGGAGCCTGGACACACAGAAGGGCTGGAGGGCAGAAGTTGCCTTAAACCCCAAACAAATGACGGAGTACCACCTGGCCAAAGACACTGTCCCGTCTGGACTCCTCTTCCAGGAAGTAATGCGCTGCGAAGATGTGAACTGAGGACCAGGTGACAGCTCAGCAGATCTCGAGCAAGTGGACTGAGCGGAGGTTTGTCACAGATATCGCTATGGCCCGGATGCTGCGCTCCATGATGTGATGCTCCAGCGAAAGATCGGCCTGTCCATAGGTGATGTAGTCTGCCACCCAGGTGGACAGAGTATACTTGCAGACCACTACGCCTAGGCGATTAGAGTCATAGGAAATGAAGAGCTGCGAAGAGTGGCAATGGTCTGCTCCAGATAAAAGGCCAAGGCCCACTTACAATCCAGTGTATAGAGAGCGGCCTCCACTCTGCTGGCATGAGGCTGTGGAAAAAAGGTGGGAAGCACCACCTCCTGTTTGAGGTTGGATGGAGAGACCACCTTAGGGAGGAACTTATGGTGCATCCGGAGTACCACCCTATTCCTGTGAAACCTGGTGTAGCTTGGAGCTCACTGGCCCTGTGTGCAGATGTGAGAGCCACGAGGAAGACCACCTTCCAGAACAGATACTTGAGGTGGCAAGAAGTCAACAGCTCAAAGGGTGGAGCAATGAGCTTCAAGAGGACCACACTGAGATCCCAAGTCGCTAACAGCAGTCGAGTGGGTGATTGAGAGAGCAGGAGGTCCCTCTGGAAGCGAGCCACAAAAGGCTGGGAATTGTACATAGCTCAATGTAATTGTATATAGTTCTATGTAAATCAGCCTTTACAGCTAATGTAAATAGTTAAAGAGTTCTTTGTAATTTAAGATGTACTTTTCACTGTACTATTCAAATTGTTCATAGTAAACTGCATTTGATCTTTAGGAAAATGCGGTATAGAAATTTGTAATAAATAAATAAATAACCATGATGGAGTTAGACTTCAGACCAGCATTGGAAAGGTGCAGCAGGTATAGCAGCACCAGCTGGACCAAACAGGAGAAGGGGTTGGCACCCCTCTCTGCACACCAAACTGAGAAGTAACGCCACCTGAAAGCGTACACCTGTCGGGTAAAATCCTTGTGTGATGCCAGCAGGGCTGCTTCCACATCCCTGGGCAAGTCAAACTGGACCAGGGCTACTCTTTTAGCAGCCAGGGCATCAGGGCCAGGGATCCCAGGTTAGGGTGCAGGAGAGAGCCGTCCTCCTTTGAAAGCAGGTCCAGGGTGCATCCCAGGGGGATTCGGGGCACCTGAGACATACTGAGGAGCAGAGGGAACCATGGCTGCCTGGGCCACCAGGGGTGTTACAAAGATCAGGATTGCCTGGTTGAACTAGACCTTGAAAAGAGTCTTGCCAATGAGCGATGTGGGAAGATAGGCATAGAGAGGCCTTCCATCCATGGGATGAGAAACACATCGGCCATCACCCAGGAGGGGTGCGGTGCTCTGGAGCAGAAGCAGAGCAACTGAGCATTGGTCGGGCTGGCAAAGAGATCTATCACAGGAAGGCTCCAGCAACAGAACTGTCGATTGGCCACCTGCGGGTCGAGCTGCTACTCATGGGGCTGGAGAACCTGGCTCAGTCGGTCCATCAGAACATTGTCCTGGCCATGGATTTACATGACTTTGAGGAGCATCCTACTCTCGCTGGTTAGAGTGCAGAGACAGGCCGCTTCCCAATACAGGATGGATGACCCTGTGCCCCCTTGCTTGTTAACATAGAACATCGTCACCTGGTTGTCTAAATCAGGATTGCCTGGTTCCACAGATGCAGGTGGTGCTGAAAAGCTTTGAGAGCCTAAGCAATGGCTTGGAGCTCTAGGAAATCGATCTGCTAGAGGCTATCGGACACAGACCACAGGCCCTGAGTGCGGAGGTTGCTGCAGTTGGCCTCCCAGCCCAATTTGGAGGCATCCATGGTGAGGACCCTCTGAGGGGTCAGGGCCTGGAAGGGCATTCCCACCAGCAGGTAATGTGGCTGTTGCCACCAATCGAGGGATTTGGCGAGGGGATGGGTGACAGTCACCCTGTCCTGCAGGTGCCCTATCACCTGGAATCACTGGGAGCAGAGGATCCACTGGTAGGGCTAGCCCGTCAACTAGACAGGCTAGGCAGCTGCCTAGGGTGATATACCTTTGCAGGCAGTAGGCCATGTGCTTCAGTACACATGGCCTGCTGCTCCTCCACCCCCATGCGCCAAGTCATGCCACACTCTCCTCCCCCTGCTGAGCCGGCTGCCAACCCATGTTGCCTCTGATTCTGGCAGCGGGGGTGGCTCAGCGGCAGTAGCAGGTCATGTGTTTCGGCACACATGGCCTGCCACTTCTGACCCCCCCGAAGTTGTGTTGGAGGGGGGTCAGAAGCGTCAGGCCATGTTTGCCAAAGCACTTGGCCTGCTGCTGCTGCCAAGCCACCATAATCAATAGCAGCAAGGGGCGGCGACCTGGGGTGGCTCAGCACCAGAGGGGCAGCAATGCCCACTGGGTCAGACGCATGTGGAGACAGGTGTCAGTTGTGACATGCACAGTCGAGGCCATGTGCCCCAGGAGGCACAACATGAGCCGGGCAGAGGCTAAATTTATTTATTTATTTATTTATTTAACAGTATTTCTATACCGCCTTATCCTAGAATCAAGGCGGTGTCACAGCAATACAATCAAAAGTAGTGGATGTGTATTTCATGCAGTGAAAGAAATGACATGATTTGCGTGTAAGAAGTTAGTGTGTTAGATTAGGTTGAGCTATGTACATAGTGCGCTATGGTACAGCATGAGCTATAATACAATGTTCTATACAATTAGGGTTTAAGATATATCATGTGCCGTTGAACAATTTCTTAACAGGGTTGGGACCCTGAAGTTCTGACCCTGAACCTCCTTTGCGAAGTTGGGACCCTGAAGTTCTGACCCTGAACCTCCTTTGCGAAGGACGCTAGGCACTGGGTCCTGTTGAGGGAGAGGAAGGCCCTGGTCTGGACCATGTCTAGCAGTGCCCCTAGAAACTCCAGGTGTTGGGTCAGCTGCAAGTGAGATTTTGGGTAGTTGATGACAAATCCCAGGTGCTCCAGAGTGAGAATGATGTGGCGTGCCGCCTGCTAGATTTTGACAGCAGTGCCACCTTTGACAAGCCGGTCCAAATAGGGAAAGACAAACACTCCCTGTAGCTGCAGGTGGGCAGCGATCACCAAGCACTTGGTATGCTGGGGCCAAAGCCAGACCAAAGGGCAGGAACCTGTAATGATAATGGCATCCTCCGATGACAAAGCGGAGGTACTGCCGGTGGAACGGATGAATGAGGAAGTGCATGTATGCATCTTTGAGATCTAAGGATCATAGCCAATCGCGGTGCCAGCGGAGAGCATTTTGAACTTCTCCTTCACCAGGAACCCGTTGAGATCTGAAAGATCCAAAATAGGGTGAAAATCGGCGGTCCTCTTGAGAACCAGGAAGTACCAGGTGTAGAACCCCTTGCCCCTGAGGTGGAGAAGGACCAGTTCCACCACCTTGTCACCAGGAGCAGGCAAGCTCTCGCTGGTGTAGGTCTTGGTGAAGGGGAGTAATCGGGAGTTCCCATGGAAAAAATGGAGGAGGCGTTTGATGGAAATGGAGGAGGTAGCCTTCCCCCACCACCTGCAGGGCCCGGGTGTTGGTGGTGATGCTGGACCACCGGCTGGCATAGAACACCATAAACCCTCCTGTGTGCTGTGGGGCTAGACCTCTCAGTGAGGAGAAGCTATGCCCAAGGAGTCAGAAGCCGCCTCCAGGTTGCGGCTGGGGCACTGCCTGGGGCTTGGGGGCCTTAGGCTTACATGGGCCTTGCCCTGTCCCTTGGCCTGCTGGCCCTGTTGGGCCACCAGTTGCTTCACTGGCTCCCTATCCATTTTTGTATCCAGTTCAAACTTCTCCTACTGGCCTATAAGTGCACTCATTCTGTTCCTCCTCACTACCTTTCCTTTCTTATCTCTCCCTACACCACTTCTCGTGAACTCTGCTCCTCTGGCAAAGAACTTCTATCTATGTGCGTCTTTTCTACTGCTAACTCCAGACCTCTATCCTTTCACCTTGCTGTTCCTTATGCCTGGAATAAACTACCTGAGTCTGTCCATCAGGCTTCATCTCTGGCCCTTTTCAAATCCAGGCTGAAAATTCACCTCTTTAAGGCCACTTTTGGATCCTGATCAGCTTAGTCTCCAATGTGTTTTCTTTACTATTCCCCTAGATGTACCCTTGTCCTCAGCTGTTGTGCTGTCTTGATTAGATTGTAAGCTCTGATGAGCAGGGACCATCTCTTACATGTATCTGTACAGCGCTGCATACGCCTTGTAGCGCTATACAAATGATCAGTAGTAGTAGTAGTAGTAGAAGAGCTGGGAAGGCCAAGTACTGGGAGTAGTTTCCGTAAGCCTTCCTCTTCTTCAGGTAAAGGGGCTTTTTCTCAGAAGCCTTCCATCGGGAAAGGTCAGCAGTTTCTTTTGGAGAGTTGATCCTGGTAAGGAACTCGCACTCCAAGCTTGCCAAAGAGATAATTCTCCTGGCAGAAAACATCAACCAACTTGTCCTGAACCCATTACTCCAGGTTAGAGGATTATATCCAGACCTGGCGGCAGGCACTAATGCCTACCACAGCTAATCTGGCCACCGACTCAAAGCCATCATAAGCTGCATAAGTGATGAAGATGGAGCACTTCTTGACTGTCGAGGTCAGAGTCTGGAACCACTGAAGAGGTTCCTCCAACAACCCAGCCGAGAACCCAGTGAGCTCCCTTGCCAGATCCAGCAAGTTCATGCCCCTGTACAACTGGTAAGTCTGGATCCAGTTAACAAGCATTCAGCCCTAGTAGCACTTTCTGCCCAAGGCATTCATAGTGTGGGCCTCCCTGCCAGGGGGCACCGAGGAGTGTGTCTTCTGGCTCTTGACCCTGTGCATGGACAACTTCATCACTATGGAGTTATGAGGCAGCTGTGCTTTCTGGAACCTGGGGCTCTTCGGACTCGATACATGGAATCGAGCCACCCGCTCATGATCGGCACCGAGGCTGGGGACTCCCACATGTGGAAGAGGAGCTATTCCAGGATGGGGGAAACAGGCACCATGAGTGCCTCCTTCAGAGGGGCCTCATACTGGAGGATCTCGAGGTCTCTGCCCGAGGCTCATCCTCGGATTCTGTGGTGAAAGCCAGGACCTTCACCTTCTCCCTGATGAACTCCAAGAAGGAGGGGACCTGCGTTAATCCTCAGGAGGAGAGGTGTCCGAAGGGACATTCCAATGGAGGCGGGTATCAGGGGATTCATCATCGATCTCCCACTCTAACTCAAAGTTGGAGCAGACCTTGAGGACATTGCAGGCATCGGGACCTCGCTGGATAACTGGCACCGCAAAAGCCCTGAAGCTCCTGTGCTCTGACCCAGAGGAGCTGGCAGAGGAAGTCCTCCATCCCAAATGGGACCAAAATTGGTGCCAGGAGTTGTCTCGAGGTCGATGGTCCTCGAGGACCAGTTCCATGATCTTTGACAATGCCCTCGCGATGGAGGGGCCAGTGGTCAGAACCGATGACCTGGAGGAACCGGGCATTAGTCCTCATTGCTGGGCCAAGAAGGCAGAGAGGCTGCATTTGAGGGCCGCCATTCTGACCTTGAGGCCAGAGGGCTCTACAGCCACCAGTGTGGGCACCAAAGGCTTTGAGCCCGATAACAGCACTGTCAAGGGGGTGTCCTCGAAGAGGATGGGCTCAGGAGACCAGGTTGATCTCCCAACGCCGATGGCGTTTTCTCTCACTGGGGCAGCTTGGAGGGCTTGGAGGGGACTCCGATGCCAGTGACTGTGGGTCTTACCCATGGTTCCAGCATCATCACCCAACAATGCCGCTGAGGACATCTGGCTCTTCGAGGGATGACCATGAGAGGACCATCCCCAGTCCAATGCCTCGATACCTCAGGGTTCAGATAGGGCATGGCCGTCACACTAGGTTGAAGCCAAACATGGACTCTTGCAGCTTCTCACTTGCTTGTCACTTGCTGACAGAGCCCACAGGAGAAGTCAGAACTGAGGTACCACAGGTATCAGTCATGCAGATCCATGAAAGACATGGTATGCCTACAGCGGTCACACTGCTTAAACCCACTGGCCAAGGACATAGTGGGGAAGATGGCGCCTATGAGATCAAACTCAAGAGACCTGGCCAGGGAGGGTGCAAGGTTTCCTGCACATTGAAGTAAAAACCCAGAAGGGAAAAAGACCCAAGAAAAATGTGGTGCCAAGGCCGCTGTGGTCCCGGGAGGCGAAAAGGCACTGGTACGCATATCGGAGAATCAAAATAAGAACGAAGGAAAAAAAGAACAATCAACCTTTTCCAGGGTACAGAGTAATGTCCAATGGGCTCCGTGGAAAAAAGGAGACTGAGGCAAGATGGCACCCTTGGACAGGAAGGCAACCACGCATTGTGGTGGATCTTTCCAAAGGTTTTCTTTGAAAGCTGGGGAGAGTTTACCACGCGGGCTCAGTCGATGCCGACATCACCCCATATGTGAGAACTGACTTCCTGTTTGTTCCCGGAAAACAGCGTTTCCCACCAAATTTGTATTCCTCTTGCTTTTGCTTTAAGCTGGGCTTGGTGTAGGGTCTCAAGCAGAGTGAAGCTCCATTATCAACCCCGCCACAGGCAGGTTCCTCAGGGACAAGGGACCAAACAGCAGCAGATGGAACCAGAAGAGGACTGGGTCTCAATTCTCTCAGGGCACTCAGACAATCCTTTGGACAGCATGTCTGGTAGGTGAGATGAACCCCTGGGCAAAGACTTCAAAGTGGGGGCGATCCCAGATAGAGGGATCCCAGGGCGGTGAAGGTCTTCCATATGGATACATTTTTCACATTTATTTTACAAACTCTAACAGCATTGAAGATCACTGAGGAGCCCTAGTGATGGTAGACACAGGGGAGGATTACTTGTAAGAGGGCATCTGCAAGTTTCCCAAGTAATTTTTGTTGCATAGAGCAATTAAAGATATGATTATGGCAGAGTGGGAATTGCCAGATGCTAGCTTGAGAGTCAGCAAGGCTATGGATAGGTTGTATCCCATTCTGCCTGCAGAGAAGGAGCTCAGCTCTTGAGGCTACCAACAGTGGATGCATTGGTGACTGCGGTCATCAAAAAGACAACAATACCCACTGAAGATGGTGCTGCACTGAAGGACTCTCACTTCTCAAGCTGGAGGCTTTGCTAAAGCAGTTTTTTTAGGTATTGGCCCTAACTCTGCAGGCAGTGGTCTGTATGGTGTATGGCATGGACATGTTTAGTATGGTCCCAGAGGCTGCTGGAGGTCTCTCAGGAGCTCCATGGGTCATTGTCCATGATATTGGAAAAGGGTGATTTGGTTCACAAAAGTGATAACAGAAGAGGTGGGAAACTACAGGATGAACTTTCTACAATCCAATGAGCTTTACCAGACAAATCTAATTGATTTATTTGACTGGATGACCCGAGAACTAGAACAAGGGCATTTGGATTCAGCAAGCTTTTGATACCTTTCCTCATAGGAGACTCATGAATAAACTGAATAGCCTGAATTTAGGACACAAGGTGGTGAACTGGATTATAAAC
Source organism: Ichthyophis bannanicus (assembly GCA_033557465.1). Lineage (NCBI taxonomy): Eukaryota > Metazoa > Chordata > Amphibia > Gymnophiona > Ichthyophiidae > Ichthyophis > Ichthyophis bannanicus. The sequence continues at coordinate 379,375,612 of CM066037.1, read as the reverse complement.
TGTTTGACCAATACATGACAGAGAGCTGTGGTATATTAAATTCACCCAGAAGAAAGAACGGAGAGTAGTGAAGTGCTTTGAGGATCAATCTTGAAGGATTTCAAAGGAAAGTTTGTCTTATTGTGGATGACACAAAGATTGATTTATCTGATGTTTGCTATACAGCCCTTTGAGCCTTCACCGGTGTGGTTTACAATAAAATGGGGGACATCATTTACATGCTGGTGGAAAGAATCAGGTACAATAGGAAAGGAAGAGAAAGATAAAATACCAAACTATTTTGCTATTATACTATGACTACTTTGCAATCATACTGACCCAGATCTCTGCACCTGATAAGATAAAAATGTTTGTTCATAGTAACAAGTTTTTAATGCCCTTTACATTTTTTTCTAATCTTATATGGGTGGGCAGTGAGTTTCATAACTTAGCTGCCAAGAAAAAAATGTTGCCTCCTTTGCTGAATCGAAACATGCTGAAGATTTTCATGTTGTAGAGTAAGCATGGGGGTTTGTATCATTTTAACATACCTGGGAGGGAATGGATAACATGAGAAACGCATTCTAGGTGGTTAACAATCAGGTACTGTATATATTCCCTTGTCCACGAAGGGCTCACAATCTACATGCATATCTGAGGCAACAACGATGTTAGGGGAGGTATGAGTGTTAGCCATGTGTGTTGGGGGGGGGGGGTGGAGTTCTCCAGATGGGTTAGTTTTGCACATACCCCGGGGTTGAGAATTGGGGAGTGGGAATGAGGAAGTCTGCCAGGGCTACACTAGGGAGATTATGGTTGTTTGGAAGGGATGCGATGAGAGCTTTCTATTGAGAGGGAGCTCTTGGGGAGAGGGGGAGAGCAGCTGCTTAGGGAGAGAGGCTTGGCTTAAGTCTATCTGGGGTGGGGGGATCGGGGATGCAGGCTGCTTCTGGGGGGAGGGATTAAGGGGTGTGAGCTGCTTCCAGGGGAATTGGGGGATGCAGGCTGCTTGGAGGGGGGAAGTAGAGGCATTTGAGCTGTTTCAGGCAGGAGGGGGCTTGGACCTGTACTTTGGGGATAGGGTAGGAGATAGAATCTTGGGGTGGCAGGGAGGGTAGTGATTGGGGTGGTGGACCCGACCTATTTCGTCTTTGGTGGAGCAGCGATTTTAAAGAGGCTGTTCCCACACATATGTGGAGGGGTTTTTTCACAGTTCCCCCCCCCCCCCCCCATGCAGCATCCCCATTGCTGCTCCTTCCAGACATGGAGAAAGATACCTGTACAAACCTGCATCTATTTTACAAGGAGCTCTGTTTGGCAGAACCTCTTGTAAAATACTGCCATAATTCTCTATGTCCTTTCTACATTCTTTCCAAAATGTGTCTTTATATATATAATGTTCTGAAATTGCATAAAATTGTAAAAAAAGATATTTTGAGTATGCACTTAGCCTGTACTCAGGGGTCTCATAGCCTGTAGTAAGAGATGTATAGAATAAGGATTTTGTTAATGGTTCTCAGCTGATAAGCTTTCAGGTCTACTACAGCATAGATGTCAGAAAGGTGTGGGTCACATGGATCTTGACCCCACTAAAAATGAGGAATGGCAGGCAGCAAGCTGCCTACAAGGATCCCATACTCTGCAGGCAGAAGAAGGGAAGCTGCGATTACAGCAAATATCCTTTCTGTCTGCCCACAGGAGATCGGATCAAAACCTTCCTATTCCACGAGGCCTCTGACATTCCCATCACTTGACCCACCAGACCCTGTGAATGACCTTTTCCTTTCCTTTCCTCTCCCTTCTCTTCCACTTCTCCTAAGTATGTTCGTGATTCTCTCTCCTATCCGTGATACTGGAGTTCCTTTCTTCCTAGTTCTTTTTATTTGTTTTTATTGTAAACCGCCTTGCCAACCTGATTGGAGGGCGATATATCAAGTTTTTAATAAATATAAAAATAAACATAAACATGATTGCAGTCGGCAGGCAGCAGGCTGCCCACGGGAATCCCATCTTCCGCCAGCAGAAGATAAACCACAATTGCGGCAAAGACCCTTCCCATTATTTATTTATTTATTTATAAAGCTTTTATATACTGCCCCTTCCAGAGATCAGGGGCGGTTTACATTGAACATAGCCAGACCAGGAAGGGTCTTTGACATAATCCCGGTTTACTTTCTTCTGCCACGGAGGATGGGATCCCCATGGGCAGCCTGCTGGCCACGATCATGGAAAAGATGCTTCCTGTTCTGCCTGTGGGAGATCGGATCCCCGTGGGCAGAACGGGAAGGGTCTCTGCCTGCGGGGTAGAGCTTGGGGAGCAGTTAGGATGGTGCTTGGGCCCCACAAAGAAAAAGGTCTTCCACTGCCCCTGTACTAGAATATCCCCACAGCTTGCACCAAATGAAGGAGTCAGCTCTACTCTACCAAGTTATCAAGATGCAATGCAGTATGGACACAGACTTACACTTCTCTCTTAAACTCCTGTGAAGGGAGATCTAAGGAGGGGTTCGCAGAGATGGTAATGGCTTCCTGCATTGCTGCCAGCAAGCCACTGCCCCCCTCCCCACGCAGTGCAGGACCAAAGCATTCTGGCCTCCGGATCAGCAGCTTCACCACTACACTTGCATTCTCCTCCACGCTTTCACCTAAAGACAAGAAAAAGTTAAAAGTCAACAGCCACTCAGTAATGTCCTGCATTGTATGTAATTAGCTGAAAAACAACACCGGGCAAATATTCAAAGAAAGTTTTATGTTTGCTGCCAGCTAGTGAATGTATAACTTCTTTATCTGTAGATTTTCGAGCACTTTGGGAGTAATTTTATGAGGTCGCCTACATTTCTGGGTGTGTTGAGGCATGCAAATCATGGTATTTTAGTGTTTTACATGCAAAAATGGCTACTTAGGCAATGTATGTAAAATTTTTCTTTATTGAGACATCAGTATAAACATTTTACATTCCATTTCAATTTCAACCTGGTGATGCACTTCCATCAACTGTCATCCTCTAAAACATTATCAAACATAGTGAACTATCATCTACCTAAACAATAATTTGTGTCTCATCATTTTCCTTTTTTAATTCCCTCCTTTTCTTCCCCTTATTTAACAAATTCTTTTTTAGGAAGACCCAAAGATAGGTCAAATTTTTACAATAAACATTATAACATATATACCGTCTTAACATCGTCTTCTCCCCTTCCCTTCCCACCCCACCCCAACTTCAGTCAAACAACTCCTCCTCCCCCTTAGCAGATTTTCGCCCCCCCCTTTCCCACCCACTTCTGATTCCTTCATCCCCCCCCCCATTCGCAAATCCTAATTCCTCCCCCCTACTTTAGAGACACATTGAAACCTACTACCCATATTATTAAACCTTCAGTGGAGTACATTAAGGATTCTACTCCTATTCCTTGATGTCAGCGTTTGTATATATGGGCCCCACTCCTCCAAAACTTTTCCGGTGACTCTCTCCCCATGTCTTGCTCCCTGTTGCTCAATGAGTAATAGCCTATATACATCTCTCCTCCATTCTCCCATAGTAGGGCCTCTCGGTAATAACCAAGTTAACAATATGACTTTTTGCGCTACTAGCAAAACCTTGCCCAACCATTCCTTCTGTCCCCTTCCCAAACCCTCCACCAACAGTGACATACCCAAAATCAACACCCTAGAATCTCTTTTAAGTGAATACCCCATAATGGATGCAAGATATTTCACCATATTTTTCCAAAATCTGACCACCCCCGAACATTGCCACCACATATGCCCCAAATCTGCTCTATCCATCCCACACCATGGGCAACTAGCTGAGGCACTGCTGCCTGCTCTGAATGCTCTGCATGGGGCAAAGTGGCTTCTTCTCAATATACGGTACTGCATTTCCCTAAAATCCGTGGTCTTAATCATCTTATGGTGAGTGCTTTTGCTGATATACCTCTCTACCCCTCCTACCTCCTCTCCCAAATCATGAGTCCATGCTGAAGCCAGGTCCCTCTCCGTGGGTCCCCCCACTAAATTAAGATATTCCTTTTGTAAAATTGTGACCTGAGCCTGTAACTCCATTCCAGAATACAATAGTTCCTCCAATTTAGTGCAAATTTCTGTGTGCAAATCCTTCCTTCCCAAACTTTGTACATAACTGCTCATTTGCATATAGGGAAAACAATCCTTGCCTGTCAGTCCATATCTACTTTGCAGGTCTTTAAACTCCAGTACCTGTCCCGTTTCATTTACTACCTGATATAGGGCCACTATTCCTTTAGATTCCCACCGCTGGAACTCTCCCCCCTGTATCCCCGGAATAAAGTTACCATTACCATATAGGGGCAGAAATGGAGTCACCCTCGAGTTCCATAAGCATTTCTGACAAAGAATCCTCCAAATCTTCCTCATTAACTTAAAGATCGGATGGCCACTAGTGTCTTGGGGCAAATCTGCTGCTTTCGCATGTAATATATATCTCAGGGCCAATGGTCGTGCTACTTCTTGTTCATAAGCAAGCGGTGTGTATTCTTTTGTTGTTCCCAGCCAATCCCGCAAATTGCGCAACAAGCACGCCATGTTATAGCTCCTGAGATCTGGAGCCCCCATCCCTCCACCTTTCCATGGTCTCCTAATGCATATCCTGGGCCTTTTCCCCTTCCAATAAAAAACATTTAAGCTCTTCTCCAATCTCGCCATCTCCTTTCTATTCATTACTATAGGCAGAGTTTGTAGCATATATAACCATTTCAGAAATATGGTCATTTTATATAAGGCTATTCACCCCCCCAATGACAACGGGAGATCTCTCCATCTATACAAATGATCCATAGTTTGTGCCATTAATTCCCCAATGTTATATTTCTGTAGTTTCTCCACATCAACTGACAAATACACACCCAAATACCGAAGCCCATTTCCAGCCCACTTTAGCGGGAAATTTTCCCAATCCCTCTGAAGTGTCTGCTGCAAGTCCAACGCCTCTGATTTGTATAAATTTAATTTCAATCCCGAAAATGCGTCAAAATCACTAAAAATGCACAGTAGCACTGGCAGAGTCTTCCTGAGAGTTCCTAAATAAACCAAAATGTCATCAGCGAATGCAGAGATAGAAAATTCCTTATGGGTTTGAATTCTCTCCAATAATGGTTCCAAAGTTAACACAAAAAGAAGTGGGGATAGAGGGCAGCCCTGTCTAGTTCCCCTCCGGATCGGGAAGTCTCCCGATATATCAACAATGCTTGTTCCCCTGCCTCTGCATTCATATATAACGATGAAATAATCTTACGTACATTTTTAACCACGTGCCTGCCTTTCAAAAAACCCACCTGATCTTCATTTATTAACTGCGGGACATACATTAACTGCGGGTCTTGAAGGACTAGAAAAAGGGACTGTTACTTCTGGAGAGAGATCTGCAACTGTGAGTATATACTTCTGGTAATTTTCTAAAAGGAATTCTTTGTATTAAAGCTAATTAATCTGTGAACCCACTATTTTTTGTTAAATCAGTCAGGGCCTAGTAGCAGCAGTTTAAGTTTAAATTTAAAACACAGAGGAGAACTTTCTGGTTACATTTCATACCCAGCAGAGAGCTTGTAGTTTAAATTTAATAGTCACTCAGGGCCTAGTAACAGCAAAGTACTTTTAGTTTAAATTTAAAACACAGAAGAGAGCATTCTGGTTACATTTGGAACCCAGCAGAGAGCTTGTAGTTTATATTTAATAGTCACTCAGGGCCTAGCATCAGAAAAGTACTTTTAGTTTTAAAACACAGAGGAGAATTTTCTGGTTACATTTCATACCCAGCAGAGAGCTTGTAGTTTAAATGTAACAGTCACTCAGGGCCTAGCATCAGCAAAGTACTTTTAGCTTAAATTTAAAACACAGAAGAGAGCTTTCTGGTTAAATTTAGAACCCAGCAGAGAGCTTGTAGTTTAAATTTCATAAGAAGTTAGAGCCTAGCAGCAGCTAAGAGCTATAATTTAAACCAAATCAGAATATAGCTTACCTCAGCAGCACAAGACAGGGTACTGTGTAGCAGCCCTCTTTTAATAAGTGTTAGTTCCCTCCCTCCCCCCCACACCCACCCACCCCTGGGATAATCGTAGCTTTATAGGTACTTACACATCTTAAAAGGCAGGAGGTGCTCTCAGGTGAAGCACATTACCCAAATCAATCATACACTAAGGACCTGAGACTAGTTAAGCTTCAGGTGAACAAGGTATATTACACTTATTAGGTACAGTTTTATTAGTATAAATATCCATAGCAACCCTTAGTAAGTAAAGAACTTAGATCTAAACACAAACTTAAAACTAAGATGCAGACAGCAGTCCAGCAGCGGGATGGGGGCTTTCCAGTCTTTTGCATTGAGTGTCACATGTATGATTTTCTACCAGTTGGCGCAAGGAGCAAGGAGCTCTTTGCTCTCAGGGAACGAGTCCATTCTCTAGAGGCTAAAGTAGCAGACTTGGAAAGCATAAGACAGACAGAGAGGTACATAGACGAGACCTACAGGGATATAGTCCTGAAGTCCCACCTCCAGTCTGGCAGCATCCCTGTTGCCATGGAGGAGAGAGGTCACGTGACAGGAGAGCATCACCTGGTGTGGCAGGAAGTGATCCTGTAACTAGGACCTGTCCTCCAGGTGATGTAAAACCCTCTCGCACCGAGGAAGTTTCTCCAGGGCCATGTGCCCATGAGGGAAGGGTTAGTACAGCCGTTATAGTTGGTGATTCGATCATTAGGCATGTAGATAGCTGGGTGGCTGGTGGACGTGAGGATCGCCTGGCAACATGCCTGCCTGGTGCGAAGGTAGCGGACCTCACGCGCCACCTAGATAAGGTCTTAGATAGTGCTGGGGAGGAGTCTGCTGTCTTGGTACATGTTGGTACCAATGACATAGGAAAATGTGGTAGGGAGGTTCTGGAGGCTAAATTTAGGCTTTTAGGTAGGAAGTTGAAATCCAGAACTTCCAGGGTAGCGTTCTCCGAAATGCTTCCTGTTCCACGCGCAGGACCCAAAAGGCAGGCAGAGCTCCGGAGTCTCAATGAGTGGATGAGACAATGGTGCAGAAATGAGGGTTTTGGATTTGTTAGGAACTGGGGAACATTCTGGGGAAAGGAGGGGCTCTTCCGAAGGGATGGGCTTCACCTTAACCGGGATGGAACCAGGCTGCTGGCATTAACCTTTAAAAAGGAGATAGAGCAGCTTTTAAACTAGATATTAGGGGAAAGCCGACAGTCGCCAAAGAGCGGATGGTTCGGAAGAATGTATCTTTGAAGGATACTACCAAAAGCAGAGAGGTTCCACAAAAGAGTAAACTAGCCCAAATGCCCTCGAGTATGGAGCAGACAGAGCTTAAAGATCCCAAATTACCCATGTCTAACAATAGCCAAATTAATATGAATAAAATACATTCTCTAAAATGCTTGTATGCAAATGCTAGAAGTCTAAAAAATAAGATGGGAGAGTTAGAATATATAGCACTAAATGAAAGGTTAGATATGATTGGAATATCAGAGACATGGTGGAAGGAGGACAACCAGTGGGACACAGTGATACCTGGGTACAAACTATATCGTAATGATAGAGCTGATCAAATTGGTGGAGGGGTTGCTCTCTATGTTAGAGAGGGCATTGAGTCAGAAAGGATTAAAGTTTTGCAGGAAACAAAATCTGCTGTAGAATCTATATGGATTGAAATTCCATGTAAAAGGGGGAAGGCGATGGCAGTGGGGGTGTACTATCGACCGCCTGGCCAGAATGACCAAATGGATGATGAAATGTTCAAAGAAATCAAGGAAGCTAACAAAAGTTAGAGCAGTAATAATAATGAGTGATTTCAACTACCCCGGTATCAACTGGGTCAGTGTCACGTCAGGACATGCTAGGGAGATAAAGTTCCTAGATGAAATAAATGACTGCTTCTTGGAGCAGCTGGTTCATGAACCGACCAGAGGGGAAGCCATATTAGACCTAGTCCTTAGTGTAACACCAGATCTAGTGCAAGAGATAAGGTTGTTGGGGTCACTTGGCAATAGTGATCATAGCATGATCACCTTTGATTTAGTTAGTGGAGGAGGGATAGTAAGGAAATCCACAGTACTACCTTTTAACTTTCAAAAGGGAGACTATGATAAAATGAGGAAAACAGTTAAGAAAAAACTAAAAGGGGCAGTTGCAAAGGTTAAAGACGTACATCAGGCTTGGCTGTTGTTGAAAAATACTATCTTGGAAGCCCAGACCAGCTGTATTCCACGCTTTAAGAAAAGTGGAAGGAAGTCCAAAAAACTGCCAGCATGGTTTAAAGGTGAGGTCAGAGAGGCTGTTGTTGCCAAAAAAGCATCTTTCTGGAAATGGAAAAAAGAGCCAAACGACGAAACCTGGAAACAGCACAAGCACTGGCAAGTCAAATGCAAGGCATTGATAAGGCAGGCAAAGGGAGAATTTGAGAAGAAGCTTGCTGCGGAAGAAAAAACGCGAAGTAAAGACCTTTTCAAGTACATTCGTAGCAAAAAATCTGTGAGAGAGTCAGTTGGTCCATTAGATGATAAAGGGGTTAAAGGAGCACTAAGAGGTGACAAGGCGATAGCGGAGAGACTGAATGAATTCTTTGCTTCGGTCTTTACTGAAGAAGATGTAGGGATGTTACCCATGACTGAAGTGGTATTTAAAGGTGCGGAAGAATTGAAGGAAATATCGATACATCGGGAAGATGTATTACAACTATTAGATAAACTGAAGAGTAGCAAATCACCTGGGCCGGATGGTATACATCCAAGGGTGTTGAAAGAACTGAAATATGAGATTGCAGACCTGCTATTAGTAATCTGTGAACTATCATTAAAATCATCTCTAATACCTGAAGATTGGAGGATCGCCAATGTAACACCAATTTTTAAAAAGGGTTCCAGGGGTGATCCGGGAAACTACAGACCGGTGAGCCTGACGTCAGTACCGGGAAAAATGGTAGAAACCATCATAAAGAATAAAATTACTCAGCATGTAGATAGTCATGACCTAATGGGAGACAGCCATCATGGCTTTAGACAAGGAAGATCTTGTCTTACTAATCTGTTATGTTTTTTTGAAGGAGTGAATAATCAGGTGGACAAAGGTGAGTCGGTTGATATTGTGTATCTGGACTTTCAGAAAGCCTTTGACAAGGTCCCTCATGACAGACTTTTGGCAAAACTAAAGAGTCATGGGATAGGAGGCAGTGTACTATTGTGGATCAGGAACTGGTTAAAAGATAGAAAGCAGAGGGTAGGGCTAAATGGCCAATTTTCCCAATGGAGAAAGGTGAATAGTGGTGTACCCCAGGGATCTGTGCTGGGTCCGCTGCTTTTTGACATATTCATAAATGACCTGGAAAGTGGAATAACGAGTGAGGTTATCAAATTTGCAGATGACACAAAACTATTTAAAGTTGTTAAAACCCAAGAGGATTGTGGAAAATTGCAAGAGGATCTTGATAAATTGGAAGACTGGGCATCAAAATGGCAGATGAAATGTAATGTGGACAAGTGCAAGGTTATGCACCTAGGGAAGAACAACCCAAACTATGGTTACACGATGCAAGGTTCCACATTAGGAACTACCACCCAGGAAAAAGATTTAGGCGTCATTGTGGATACCATGTTAAAACCCTCGGCCCAGCGTGCAGCAGCGGCCAAGAGAGCTAATAGAATGCTAGGTATGATAAGGAAAGGAATGGAAAATAAAACAAAAGATATTATAATGCCTCTATATCGTTCCATGATGAGACCACACCTTGAATATTGTGTGCAATTCTGGTCGCTGTATCTTAAAAAGGATATAGTTGATCTTTGATCATTGCAATTAGTTCATAAATTAGTTGTTATTGTTTGCCTATGTATCCTTGTTACTTTGTTATTTGTAAACAGTTGAAACACACTGCCTTTGAAACGTTCTATGTAAACCGTCTTGATTTGTAGAAAGACGGTATATAAAAAATGTTAAATAAATAAATAAATAAATAAAATATAGCGATTTTAGAAAAGGTTCAGAGAAGAGCCACCAAAATGGTAAAGGGGATGGAAGGATACTCCCATGAAGAAAGGCTAAAAAGGTTAGGGCTCTTTAACCTCTTTTTAACATCTTTTTAACATCTTTGTTAGTGATATAGCGGAAGGGCTGTCGGGTAAGGTTTGCCTCTTTGCGGATGATACCAAAATCTGCAATAGAGTAGACACCCAGGAAGGGGTAGATAACATGAGGAGGGATCTAGCTAAGCTTGAAGAATGGTCTAGAATTTGGCAGCTAGGATTTAATGTTAAAAAATGTAAGGTCATGCATTTGGGCTGCAGCAATCCAAGGGAGCAATACAGTATAGGAGGTGAAGTACTTTTGTCCACTAAAGAAGAGCGGGACCTAGGCGTGGTTGTGTCTGATGATCTTAAAGTAGCTAAACAGGTGGAAAAGGCGACAGCAAAAGCTAGAAGGATGCTTGGGTGCATACGGAGAGGAATGGCTAGCAGAAAAAAGGAGGTGATAATGCCTCTGTATAAGTCTTTGGTGCGACCTCATTTGGAGTATGGTGTGCAATTCTGGAGACCGCACCTTCAAAAGGATGTGAACAGGATGGAGTCGGTGCAGAGGGTTGCTACCAAAATGATTAATGGGCTTCATTATAAAGCATATGAGGACAGACTTAAGGATCTTAATATGTACACTTTAGAGGAAAGGCGGGATAGAGGTGATATGATTGAGAGGTTTAAATACCTCCGTGGCATTAATGTTCAGGGAGAGAGCCTCTTTCAATTGAAAGCAAGTTCTGCTACGAGGGGACATGGGATGAGGGTGAAGGGAGATAGATTCAGGAGTGATATGCGGAAATATTTCTTTACGGAAAGAGTAGTGGATCCGTGGAATAGTCTCCCAGTGGAGGTGGTAGAGATGAGGACAGTAACTGAATTCAAGAAAGCATGGGACCAACACAGAGGATCTCTAAAGGCAAAAAGTGGACTGTTGTAGTTGTTATGGAAGGACAGACTAGATAGGCCATGTGGTCTTTTTCTGTCGTCATATTTCTATGTTTCTATGTTTCTATGTAACCTGGAAAAGAGACGGCTGAGGGGAGATATGATAGAAGTCTATAAATTAATGAACGGACTGGAACGGGTAAACGTAGATGGATTGTTTACCTTATCAGAATATAGAAAGACTAGGGGACATGCAATGAAGCTACAGGGTAAACTATTTAAGACTAATAAAAGAAAATATTTTTTCACTCAACGTGTAATCAAACTCTGGAATTTGTTACCGGAGCATGTAGTAAAGGCTGTTAGTGTAGCTGGGTTTAAAAAAGGTTTGGACAAGTTCCTGGAGGAAAGGTCCATAAATCATTATTAAGAAGGGACCCAGGATATCAATGCTTGAACCAAAACAAGCATTGTGGAACCTGTGTCCCTTGGGGAAACTGCTAGGTACATATGACCTAGATTGGCCAATGTTGGAAACAGAATACTGGGCTTGATGGACCTTGGTCTGACCCAGTATGGCATATCTTATGTTCTTATGTTCTTTCTAGCAGTGCTGTATAAAACAGGAAAACACATAGCATCAAACTCCACACACAAGAATTAGTGAATCACAATCCACCCTACTACTAAACGAAAAGACTAACAAAAATTAAAAACAACATCTCCTTCCACCTTATATGTTGCCCGCGTCCTGAAATCAGAACACCCTAATCACGTTATCATTCTGTAACAACCATTCGTGCCTTAAGGGTTACTAGACGCCGCACATGCGAGGTAAGATTAAACACCACATTTAAATGGTCCGCTACCGATATTGCTATTGGATCTCTCTTAACGCCTCCCCTCCACCAATGGCCAATCCTCTAGATTTCTCTCTCCACCTTCATTTCAATAGTCATCTATACTCAACCGCGCACCCATGTATCCAATTCTCAAAAAAAAACCCAGGGGCCAGATTTCCCTATCAAATAATAACCTCCCCTACAACCGAAAGATACTGAATAGGTCATAGGTATCTAATGGACAATTTTAGTGATCCCATAAACTACTATAGAGCTGACTTAGTATATTCAATTTATAAACAGGCTGCCCACTCAGCTCTAACATTCAATCCCAGGGGCACTACTGATTGTAAGCGCTGAATCCACCGCTGTTCCCTTACCGTCAAGGCATGAGCCAGCGATCTACCTGCCCTTCCTTCCCCTACCCAGTCTATACATAAACAATGTAGCTGTTCAAACACATGGCCCTGAGACATACAGTGCTGCACGATTGGAGCCTCTTTAATCTTACACTTCAGTCTACTCCTGTGTTCCCACATCCATGTTCGAAAGGAACGTATAGTCTTGCCCACATATGCTAACCCACAGGGACAAACTATAACGTAAACCACAGAGCTCGAATCGCAAGTGGTGTCAAAACGTAAAGAAACTGTCTGTCCTCGATATTCAAACCTGGAGGCAGTTATCGTAACATCACATATGTCACAAGCCCCACATCTTCTATGGCCTCTCTCCTGCTTAGACTGTGCTGGATCAACTACAGGGCGCAACACTGCTGGACTCAGCCATTCTTTCAAATTTCTTTCCCTTTGCCATACACAGCGAATTTTTTTATCCGCCAAACCGGGGACAGTCAGTAAAACAATTATATGCCGTTTAATCACTCGTTGAATATCTAAGCTCAAAGAAGAATATTTAGTAATCAAGTTTACTTCATCAGGGTCTAGGTTGTTTTTATCTCTAGCGGGCTTCATCGCCAATAGGGAGTCTCTATGATTATACAGAGCCCGGGAATAGGCTTGTTTAATGATTTTCCTAGGGTAACCTCTAGCCAAAAAGCTAGCAAATAATTGTTTTGATTTAAACTTATAGTCATCCCTATCCGAACAATTTCTCCTAAAGCGCAGAAATTGAGAAAAAGGGAGACTCTCTTTCAATCTAGACCCTGATGAAGTAAACTTGATTACTAAATATTCTTCTTTGAGCTTAGATATTCAACGAGTACCAATATACCAATCCAGTGTTTAAAAAAACATCTATAGAACTCAATCCTGATCTGATCTTAAGGCCAAGGGAACAAAGTTGCTGGAGTTGCTAGTTCAGTTTCATTGGTTTCCAGGGTATCTGAGACATCTAGCATAGACATAGATAGTTCCTCACCCTGTATTTCCAGTTATCTCTTTTTAGAATCAGGAAAAAAAGGTGACATTTTACTTATCGGATAATATCCTTTCCTTGAGTCCTGTTAAATCCGTCCAGACAAATCCAGCAGATTGGTGGAGACAAAGAACCAATGAAAACCACACAAAATCAAATAAGCACTTCTTCCTATTGGGAGATCCAGGTGGGTGCCCATGTGAGCAGCAGCGATCATCACACGATGTGGTTTGAGATAAAAGCCAAGGTGGAATCCAATCACATCAAACTCAAAGTCTACGATTGTTAAGTAACGATAACGCGCGTTATGAGACATTAACGATCGTTAAGTAAAGTTAACACGCGTTATGAGACGTTAACGATTCATTAACGTCTCATAACGCGCGTTATCATTACTTAACAATCGTAGACGTTCCGCAGCGTGGTAAAACACCACAGAAGGTGGAGAGAGGGTGGAGAGAAGGGGTCAATGGGCGGAGTGTGGGCGGGGAGAGGCTCCATTCACACTAACGCGCTAATCTGAAGAGCTGAATCCTAACGCGATTGAAAACCTGCCATTAGATGCACATTTGCAGGGGAGAGAAACCATTTCAGTGTCAGCAATGTACAGCATAGGCAAGGAATCCTACAAAAAGTGATAAGTGTGATACATGTGCACAGAACAAAAGGGCACATAAACATTGAAAATGACCTCAACAAACTGGAAAAAAACCTAACCAAGCTGGCCAATAGTGATAATATTGGGAAACAGCAAAAAACACTACTGGGGAAACAGCAAAAAACACTACTGAGAAAGCTCCCAAAAAAAGATATTAAGCGTGGAAGGGTCTATTCTCTGTCCCCCGACAAGGTGAATGATCCCACAGTGAAATAGCAGGTGTCCAATGGCATGCACATGTCCCACAACAGCAGGGTGGGCATGTCGGAACGGGAAACTGGACAGATGCCGGAAAAGGGGATACAGAGGGCCGCAGGCGGCACATGCTGTGGTGCAGCTGGGCCACAGTGCGGACTAGGGTGATGCCTAGGTGGCCCATACGAATGCTGAAACAGCAGAGCAGCCAGATAGCAAATGATGAAGGCCCAACATGGGCATGATTGTGTTTCCCACAGTGTCACAGGGGATAGTACCCAGCAGCTACCCCCAAGGGCAAAGAACAGTGGCAGGCGGTGCTGGGGGGAAGCATGGACAGCTATGCAGGCACCCCTACCCCAGAACCCCCATCATAGGCAGCCACCTACCGGCACACTGGATGGCCTGAGACTGCTCACCACCAGCACCACCAGCAGAAGGGCATGTCAGCATGGTAGCAGAGGGGTACTGGTGGTGGAGGGGGCAGTGGCAGCTGCCCACAGCAGACCATGGCCTAGCCCTGTGTAGGTGGGTACCATGCACTGCAACAGACAGGTCCTGTCTGACAAACTGTCATGGAATCCCCAGGGAATACACCATTTCTGTGGCAACACGGTGGCACAGTGCACACAGCCACTATGTTCAGGAGCAGAAGGTCACAGGTTCAAGTCCCAGCTGTGGTATCTGCCAACCCAGTCCACATATTTTACCCACTACTAAAACATGGTAATACAGACAGAACCGTTAGTGCAGATAATGTAAACATGCCCAAAACACCTACATTTTACCCTACAGAGCACAGACACCATAAACATGCGCATTACCTAGAGCAGAGTCTCCCAAAAGAGGTCCTGGAGAGCCAAACACCATTCAGGTTCCATGCTGCCTCCAAAACATATGGCTGTGCTGCATTGCTATGCACCGCCCTCATGGTATGCAGATGTATCTCATGCATATTCATTAGGGACAGCATGAAAACCCGAAAGGTGTTTGGCCCACCAGGACCGGAGTTGGGAACCTCTGCCCTAGAGCAGCGGCCAACAGGGGCAGACATACCCGCACCCACAGGCTCCATTATCCAAAGCCACCTGGAGAGGCAGGATAGTGGGCCCTGTGTGCATCTCCCAATACTAGCACTTGCATACCTTAGCAATGCCACCCTAAACCTGGGAACACGGTACACATCTACCAAAAGGTTGCTGTGATTACTGGCAGATAGCAATTCCTAGGTTAAGCACAATTCTCTGATTGAACTGCATCATAGCAACCTTTCTGATGTCTGTGGAGTGTGCTACAGGTCTTGTGTCTGACAGTGTTTACCACCCTGGGGAGTGACTCCAACAGTATTGCGTACCATAGCCATGCCTGCACTGTGCCCAGGACTGGTGCGGTGGCCAGGGCTGCCAAAAACCTCTATAGTTGCACAATGCTGGCATAGGTGTGGAAGTGTGTGTCTGTCTATCCAGTGTGTGGTGGCTGCTAAAATCTTCCTCAGCCCACACTGCTTGCACTGGTGCTAGTGTTAGCCTGCCAATGTGCATAATGAGGAGCATAGTACTGTGGGTATAGCCTGGACAGGGTGGCCTGGCCTGGATG
This sequence comes from Ichthyophis bannanicus, assembly GCA_033557465.1. NCBI lineage: Eukaryota > Metazoa > Chordata > Amphibia > Gymnophiona > Ichthyophiidae > Ichthyophis > Ichthyophis bannanicus. Next base: position 379,360,034 of record CM066037.1, on the reverse strand, counting down.
CATCTGCACAGGGCATAGGGCAATGGCTGGGACATTGTAGTGCCCGGCCACCACCTGCACAGACTGTGCAGTGACCACGGCATGGCTGGGTTCCCCCATAGTGCTGTACAGTGTTTCTCTTAAGTGATACATATGGGTTCTGTTTTCTGGGGCCCAATCACTGACTTATCTGCTTGGTGGGTGTGCTCACATCCCAGGTTTGGGTGCACACATCTCCTCCAGGAACATGCACTATGGTCTAGCTAGCAGACTGTCTGCAATTTGTATGTGTGTGGCTGGAACACCTTGCAGGGTGCAGTGGCTGGTGACTCACTGTGCTTGCTGCTGGAGAATGTCAGATGGTGGAGGGGGGCAGCTGTGCATTTCCAGGCCTACTGTCTGTCTGCCATTGCCTTATTTATGGATGCGTACAGATCTGCATTGACTGCCCTGTAGGGTGTCTATTCCCCAGTAGGACTGGGGTTGATGGTCCCCTCTACTATTACCATTGCAGGGGGGTAGAATGTGGATCTGTTGGTGGGAGATCCTGTCCCCCACCCTGAGTCACAGAGGGTGGGTTGGGTGGTGGTACGTAATCCGCCTGTGGGTCCAAACACCCCCCTTCACTTAAATCATGCGACCATGGCACTCACACAGGGTATGCACTTTTCTGGGTGCATCATAGTCCACAAGGGCTAGATGTGAAATACATATGGACACAGGCATATCCTAGGGGTGTTTGCAAGGACTACCTATCACACATTGGCACTGATGGGGACCTGCAGCATAGCCTATCTCAGCAAAGCCAGGTGCTGCGAAAATGGTGCTGGGCACCCCACCTCACCCTCAGGGTGAGCACAGGACTCGCACACTGTGACGGTCTGCAGCTACTCTGTGCCACTAACACACACCGTCGGCACCCCCTACCAGGCTGAGGTGCTGTGGGGTGCATACCCCATCTTGTGATCATCTGTAGACTGCTGATTTGCATGTGCTGTGCAACCTGGGTACGGTTGGGTTGACCCTATCCTGGTAACCACAGCAGAATGTTTGTGTGGTGCCATGCAGTCCTCCTATAGCCAGCCAGGGGTTTGTTAGCAACTGTAGTCCACTGGTTACTTCACTGCCCGTGGAGCCAGAGGTCATGGGTTCAAAACCCACAGTGGGGTTCATTGATAGGGCTGTCTGAGGCATTGTCTATTTTTAATGTACATTAGTGCTGCCAGCAGAAACACCCTCAGAGTACTGTCACCTTAGGGTGCCTCATAAGGCGCCCTATACGGCGCCTTATATGGCGCCCTATGAAGCGCCTTATACGGTGCCCTATAAAGTGCCTTATAAGGTGCCTTATAAGGTGCCCTATAAAGCACCTTATAAGGTGCCTTATAAGGTGTCCTATAGGGGACATTATAGGGTGCCTTGGCAGACAGCGCACTTTATAATGTGCCCTATGGAGTGCCTTCTAGGGTGCCTTATGCGGCACCTTAGGTTACGCCACTGTGAGGGTGTGTTTGCTGGCAGCACTAATTAAAGTAAAACTAAAATTCCTCTCAACCCAATATTTAAACATAATGCCTCAACCAGCCTTATTCATTAGGCACACTGGGGAATCAAACCCATGACCCCTGTACCATCAGTCAGTGTAGTAACCATGGTGCTACAGCTCTCTTTCTGTGTTTGCATGTCTGCGTGCCTTTTTAAGATTAACGCGCGGTAACGTGCCACGGCTCCATCATGTAACCCTCGTTAATTTATGGCATCTTGTAACGTGCGTTATCGGTAACGATGTACCGCCCATGTCCTTATTTGGGTATTTCTGCCTCAACCGCGGATCCTAAGGCGAATGGCATTACCGCAGTTTAATAAACATACCCCTTAGACTTCAAAATCGTTGACTTCAATAAAATGGCCAAGTACCGTATTTTCCGGCGTATAAGACGACTTTCTAAGCCCTAAAAATATGCTCAAAAGTCGGGGGTCGTCTTATACGCTGGTACACGTTCTGCGACGTGGCTCTGTCTCGCTTTGGCAGGGCCGGATTTACCTATAGCCAGCTCTGCCGTGGCGTAGGGCCCACAGCTAGCAAGGGCCCACAAAAAGCTGCCGCCGTGGCAGCATGCACTGTCCCGCGGGGCCCCCTCTGCTGAATCCCTCCCTCCCTCCGCGACGGCTGAGCCCCTCCGTGCCGGCTTTGAGAGGCGCGAAGGGAGAGTGTCTCCCTCGCGTCTCTGTTAAGCCCGCAGGGGAAACCCATCAGCCCCTGCGGGCTTAACAGAGACGCGAGGGAGACACTCTCCCTTCGCGCCTCTCAAAGCCAGCACGGAGGGGCTCAGCCATCGTGGAGGTAGGGAGGAATTCAGCAGAGGGGGCCCCGCGGGACAGTCCATGCTGCGGCAGCGGCAGCAGCCAGCGTTTTATTTTTTTTATTAAATGTTACTTGAGCCGATGGGGGGGGCTGGGACTGGAAATGGGCTGGGGGGGCTTAAGACTGGAGGTGGGCTGATGGGGTTAGGACTGGTAATGGGCTATGGGGGGGGTTAGGACTGGTAATGGGCTGTGGGATGATGGGGGCTGTCTGGTAATGGGCTACGGGGGGGGGTTAGGACTGATAATGGGCTATGGGGGGCTAGGACAGGAAATGGGCTGATGGGGAGGGGTTAGGACTTGAGGTGGGCTGATGGGGATAGGACTGGTAATGGGCTGTGGGCTGATGAGGGGGGTTAGGACTGGCAATGGGCTATGGGGGGCTGACTGGAAATGGGTTGATGGGGTTAGGACTGGTAATGGGTTATAGGGGGGGGCTTAAACTGAAAATGGGGTGATGGGGGGTTAGGACTGGAAGTGGGTTGATGGGGGGGCTAGGACTGGTATTGGGTTGGGGGGTTGCTAGGACTGGAAATGGGCTGATGTGTGGCTAGGACTAGAAATGGGCTGATGCAGGGACTAGAAGGGAATGGATGCTGGGTGAGGCTGGAACTAGAAGGGAGCTGATGTTGGGGGAGGATTAGAATGGGATGGGGCTGGAAGAGTAAAATGGAGAAGGGAAAAATATTTTGTGTGGGAGGGATAAAAAATCTACAATTGGCCGGGTATTGGGAGAGTAAGTGGGGATTGAGGATGGAGGGGTAAAATTTGAGTGGATGAAATAGGAATGAGGAAAGAGCAAAAGGAGAAAGATTACTATGTTAAAGCAGATGTAGAGAGAGAATGGAAAAAAACTAGAAGAGAGAAGAAAGGACAAATGGACAGCAGACGATGGAGAGTTAGCAGAAGACACGAAGAAATCAGAAGAAAGTGGCTGGAGCAATTGCAGCTGATAAAAAATGCACAAAAGGTAGAAAAATATCTCTTTATTTTGAATGTATTAATTGGAATATGTCAGCTCTAGTAAATGTGCATCATTAACGTCTGCGCTTTGTTTAGTACAAGAGCAAATTAATGTATAGTTTTATTTCTATAGTGTTGTACATTCCAAGTTTGGCTTTTAGGATTCCCAGTTTAATTATGACGTCAGGGCCAACAGCGCGCAGCTGATCCGGCGTGCTCGTTTTTATCTTTTCTGGGGGCCCACAGTTTTTGTTGGCGTAGGGCCTCACTCAAGGTAAATCCGGCCCTGTGTGTACCGGTACTTCTTATCGATAGCAGCCGCCAGCCGCTTCACCAAGGATCATATGCTATCTCCTTTCACAAGAATTATAGTTCTGGAGAACTTCAGATCTATATTAAATACCACCTGCTTGTCACAGTTTGAATCAAATCTGATGGTTTTTTTTTTTTTTTGGTGTGCGCTGGAAGAGGGGTAGTCTTATACGGCGAATATAGGCCAAACCCTATATTTTAACAGGAAAAGTAGGGGGTCGTCTTATACGCCCAGTCGTCTTATACGCCGGAAAATACAGTACTTGAAGGAGGAGTTGGTAGGATGGGAGGGGTTAAGGGAAGTGGAATTGCAATGAGCTAAACTAAAGAAAGCAATAAAAGGTGCAACAGAAACATATATAAGGAAAGTAAATAAAAACAAGAGGAAAAGGAATCCTATTTGGTTCTCCAAAGAAGTGGCTGCACAAATAAAGGCAAAAAACACAGCATTCACAAAATTCAGAAGCTCGCAAACAGAGGATCAAACTCAAGGAGACAAAAAGAGAAATAAAAATAGCAAAATCAAAAGCAGAAGAAAAGATGGCTAAAGATGTGAAGTATGGCAACAAGACTTTTTTCAGGTATATTCAGGAGAGGAGGAAAATCAGAGGTGGAATTACAGGACTCAAAAGTGCTGGGAATGGATTCGTGGGAAGAGACATTGAAAAAGCAACAATGCTAAACAAATACTTCTGCTCTGTTTTCACTAGAGAATATCCTGGAGAAGGACCACCTGGAATTGCCAAATATACAAATGGGAATGGAGTAGATACCACACCATTCACAAAAGATGATGTGTTAGAACAGCTTGCAAAACTGAAAGTGGACAAGTCTATGGGACCAGATGAGTTACATCCCAGGATACTGAAAGAGCTCAGAAAGGTTCTTGCAGGGCCTTTAAAGGATGTTTTACTAGATCCTTGGAGACAGGAGAAGTTCCACAGGACTGGAGAAGGGCTGATGTTGTACCTCTCCACAAAAGTGGTAATAGGGAGGAAGTGACAATCTATGGACCAGTAAGCCTTACCTTGGGGGCGGGAAAAGTAATGGAGATGCTTCTGAAAGAGCGAATAGTGGACTTCCTTGAAACGAACAGTTTGCCTGATCCAAGGCAGCATGGTTTTTACCAAAGGACAATCTTGCCAAACAAATCTGATTGAGTTCTTTGACTGGGTGACCAGATAACTAGATCAAGGGCATACGATGGATATAATCTACCTAGATTTCAGCAAAGCCTTTGATACTCTACTTCATAGGAGGCTTATCAATAAACGGAAGGTGATTAATGGTGTGCTGCAGGGTTCGATCTCGGGACCAGTGCTGTTCAATATATTCTGCTTCCACACGAATGGTCCCTCCATGGGGACCAGATAGCCAGGATCTTTCGAATTTGGGGAACTCCGGACATAGACCTGTTTGCAAGTCCGAGGAATGCCAGACTTCCCTGGTTCTGTTCCAGGATTCCGTGTCAGGGAGTTCAGGCCAGGGATGCCTTCCTCCTCCATTGGGGGCAAGACTTCCTCTATGCCTTTCTACCCATTCCCCTAATTTCCAAGACACTGTTCAAGCTTCAGAGAGACAAGGGGTCTATGATCCTCAAAGCACCACGTTGGCCACGCCAAGTGTGGTACCCTCTACTTCTTCATCTCTCTCAAGCTCCCTCCCTGGACTTGGGATCTGCTCCAGACCTCCTGTCCCAGGAGGAGGGAACATTGTGGCACCCAAATCCCCAGTCTCTTCATCTGAGGGCCTGGTTGCTGAAGGCCTAGACCTTCAAGATTTGCATCTTTCTCAGCAGGTGAAGGATATCCTTCATGCTTCCAGAAAGCCTTCCACTAGACGTTCCTATACTTTTAAATGGAAAAGGTTTACCATTTGGTGTGCAGAGAAGGGTCTTAACCCTCTTGCAATACCTCTGAACTCTTTACTAGACTATTTGCTGCATTTATCCCATGCAGGCCTTAAAACGAATTCAGTAAGAGTCCATTTGAGTGCTATTGCAGCATCCCTTAAGCCTCTCAATGGACAGCCTATTTCCTCTCATCCTCTTATTGCAAGATTCATGAGAGGCCTTCTTTTAACTAAACCTCCCACTGGACCACCTCCAGTGGCATGGGATTTGAATTTGGTTCTTGGCCAGCTTATGAAGCCACCCTTTGAACCCTTAGCCACTACCTCCTTGAAATTCCTTTCCTGGAAGGTTATTTTTCTCATTGCAGTCACCTCAGCAAAAGGGTAAAGGGGATGGAAGGATACTCCTATGAAGAAAGGCTAAAAAGGTTAGGGCTCTTTAACCTGGAAAAGAGACGGCTGAGGGGAGATATGATAGAAGTCTATAAATTAATGAACGGAGTGGAACGGGTAAACGTAGATCGATTGTTTACCTTATCAGAATATAGAAAGACTAGGGGACATGCAATGAAGCTACAGGGTAAACTATTTAAGACTAAAAAAAGAAAATATTTTTTCACTCAACGTGTAATCAAACTCTGGAATTTGTTACCGGAGGATGTAGTAAAGTCTGTTAGTGTAGCTGGGTTTAAAAAAGGTTTGGACAAGTTCCTGGAGGAAAGGTCCATAAACCATTATTAAGAAGGGACCCAGGATATCAATGCTTGAACCAATACAAGCATTGTGGAACCTGTGTCCCTTGGGGAAACTGCTAGGTACATATGACCTAGATTGGCCACTGTTGGAAACAGAATACTGGGCTTGATGGACCTTGGTCTGACCCAGTATGGCATATCTTATGTTCTTATGTTCGTGAGTGATATTGCCGAAGGGCTGAATGGAAAAGTCTGTCTTTTTGCAGAAGACACCAAAATTTGCAGCAGAGTGGACCCCCCTGAGGTGGTGGGGAACATGAGGAAAGATCTACAAAAGCTGGAAGAATGGTTTAATGCTTAGTAGTTAAGATATAATGTGAAGAAGTGCAGTGTCATGCACTTGGGAATCAGAAAACCAAGGGAATTGTATGCGATAGGGGGTGAGAGATTGGTGTGCACGGACCAGGAAAAGGACCACGATGTTATTGTTTCTGATGATCTCAAAGTGGTGAAACAGTGTGACGAATCGGTGGCAAAAGCCAGAAGGATGCTGGGTTGCATACAGAGAGGAATTACCAGCAGAAAGGAAGAGGTACTAATGTCACTGTACAAGTCACTGGTGAGGCCTCACTTGGAATACTGTGTTCAGTTTTGGAGACCAAATCTCACAAAAGATATAAAAAGGCTGGAAGCGGTTCAGAGGAAGGCGACTAAAATGATTTGGAGCCTGCGTCAGAAAACTTATGAGAAGAAACTTGAAGACTTAAATATGTACACTTTGGAGGAGAGGAGGGACAGGGGAAATATGATTCAGACGTTTAAATACTTAAAGAGTATTAATGGATAAACAAACCTCTTCCAAAGACGGGGAAGCTGTAAAACTAGAGGGCATAACATGAAGCTGCAAGGGGGTAAACTGAAAGGCAATGTCAGGAAATACTTTTTCACTGAAAGGGTGATGGATGCTTGGAATACCCTCCCGATGGAAGTGGTGGGGGCAAACACAGTGGCAGAATTCAAAATGGCATGGGACAGACACAGTGTACCTCTTTATAGCAACAGGATAAAATCAAAATAAGCATAACTATCTCTTATATCTGAACAAATAGGGGTGACCTACACAGAGCAGTGGTTACACCCCTAAACAAAGGCATGGGGGGAGGGACCTGTACAGAGCGGCAAGTGCACCTACTCTTGCTGCCTTGCTGGGCAGACTAGATGGACCGTAATGGTCTTTATCTGCCGTCATATACTATGTTACTATGTTACTATCTCAACCTCAATCAATCTATCAACATCCTTCCTAGAGGCCATGCAAGCTTTGGACTACAGCCAAGTCACAGACGAACCAATCCACCAAAGTGGAAACACACTAGATCTCATACTTGTACCTAGACTTCTATCAGAAGAAATTCACCTCCGTCCCCCCATAATATCCCCTGTCCTTTGGTCAGATCACAAAACCATTACATTCCAAATACCTCAGAACTCCCGCCCACACACAAAAACTCAACCAGCAAATTGTAGATTTTGGAATCTAGACAAGCAAGCATTTCTAAACACCACGCCACATTTTATTCAAGACTCAGAAGACATCAAAACACTAGTCCATAACTGGAACCATGTAACAAGTAAAGCAACAATAGCTCCGAAAATGACAGGAAGTGCAAAAACTACCATATAGCCACCTGGTACACCACACTACTAAGGGATACCAAATGCAGGCCTAGACAAATAGAGAGGAGATGGCATCGAAAGAAAAACCCAAACAACCAAGGCGCTTACATGTCCAAACTCCAGAAATACCAACACATGACCAACAAGATGAAGAATGAAAATCACTCCGAATTCATCTTGACCTCAATAAACTAGACCAGAGAGCTCTTTGATAAAGTAAAATCACTTAAAAAATTCCCCAATCACAAATCAGGTGAAGACAGTTTACCCTCATAAACACTAGCCGATTTTCTTTCTGAGTAAAGCTAGCATGATCAGTTACAATGCATATTCAGTCATATCACCACAGGAGCCTGAACCTTTACCACCCTCCTGACAAAGCTTCACTCCCATCTCACTTCAACAAATTGAATCCATCATCTCCAGACTCAATATGACCACCTTCCCACTGGATCCGTATCCGGTAAGCTGGATCAAAATAGCCCGTACAGAATTAGGTCACTCAGAAAGATAATCTGAAATGTGTATACATAAAGATTTGCAATATTGGGGGCCATACCTTTGATCTTCTGCTAAAACGTTCCTTGGAAGCAGAAGAAATTATGCTTAAGTGCTAACTCTGCTAGTTCACATAAGAAGTCTGTTAGAATCCTTACCTGACTAACTCTAGAATTTAAAAAGGAACATACTACTGTGATGGCCTCATCTTGCAGGATATTTGTATTCAGGGACTTCATGATTCCTTTAATACATTCCAGGCCTCCAGTTCCTGATGCAGCAAAACAGCCCAACAACATTATGGAACCTCCACCATATTTAACTGTACGAAGGATTTTTCCTAATAAGCTTCATTTCTTCGCCTGTAAATTATTGCTGGTCTGCATTGCCAAAGAGCTCAAGTTTGGTTTCATCTGTCCACAGAACATTTTCCCAGAAGGATTGTGGTTTCTCAAGGTAGATTTAGGCAAAGATAAGGCATGTCTTTTATGTCTGTCTTTGAGCAGTGGGGTCCTCCTAGGCCTTCGCCCATGAAGTCCTTCTTTGTTTATTGCATGGTGTATGTTGTGGTTTGAAACCACTACTCCAGATTGCTCCAGGTCAGCCTTATACTCTTTGGATGTTGTATGTAATGTTTTTCCAACAGATCGCACTAACCTTTGAAGATTTCTCAGATTAATTTTCCTCTTCCCACCACATCCTGGGAGGTTCATGACAGTTCCATGAGCAGAAAACGTCTTTATAACATTGCGAACTGTAGACACAGGAATCTCAATGTCTTTGGAGATGGTCTTGTACTCCTTTGAAGTTTGATGTTTGGTGATTATGGCTTTTCTGACGGTCTCACGCAGCTTTCTTGTCTTCACCATTGTGAAAGTGGAACAGTGAGTGAATGTGGCCATTTTAAACATTAGAGCTATCATTAATTGGTTGATTCAAGTCATGTGAGTACTGATAGGTGCATCTAATTTTACTGCAATGGGAATGTGGTTCTTCTGTTCAAACTGATTTGAATTGCTCAATAATCATGCCCTCGCAATATCCCAGTTTTATACTATTTCCTTTTTCAATTGGTCTTGTTTTATTTGATTCTTTTGTGTGTTAAATATGTGTGTGCATATAGTCCAAAGCCATTTCATTGGCCACTTTTTTTTAGGAGATGTTAGATATTAAGAGCTTGAACTGCAAGGGTGACAATAATGTTGACCATAACTGTATACTCTGTCAGTAAGTAGTAGACTATATAGAAACAAATTTGCCCTTGCTAGAAAAGTTAGACATGAAGGGGTCAATATACAACGGTGGTGGTCAGTGTCTTTAAAGTGCCTGGCTGCTGCCGCTTTAACTTAACCCAGATATTCAGTGCTGGAGCCTATCCAGCGTCCTGTGCTCTATATCTGGTTTTGCTGGCCAGAAATTTGGATATCTGGTTAACAGTGATATTCGATCTGTCCTAACTTTATGCGATTTAGCTATCCATTTAGTGGCTTGACTATTGACACTAACCAGATAGCTACTAGAACTGCCCCAGCTCTGCTCACAGACTGCCCCACAATTAACCAGGATAGCACTGCTGAATATCAGGATTGCTGGGGTTTATGCAGTTTGCAGGCGCTGCAAACCACATAAACAATTCTGAATATCAACCCCAAAATGTTACACTGTATTTCTGTTGGGGCGTTCCTTCATCCTGGCACTGTAGGAGAACAGATAAAATGATTACTTACAGTTCACAAAGACAGCAAAGCGAAGAAAGGAAATGTAGCGCTCTCCCTCTATAGGGTTCCAGCCAATGTCAGGGTATCCTTTCGCTAGAAGCATGAGGCAGCTTTGCAGCCCACAGCCAGCCAGATACATCACCACCTGTGAAGAAGCACAACATCTAGAGTTGAGTATTCATACAGTTACATTGCTCATGTTGATGTTTACTGTATGAAAAAAATTCACTGTGCTATTAAGTATTCCTGCAGAACTGAGAACATTCCAGCACTTTCATACAATAAAACCTGCTTTTGACTATGTTGAAGAGGTGAGATTGCTTTCAGATATTGAATGAAAGAAAAAATATGGACAGTTTTGGGGTCCTTTATATATATGAGGAATAACTGAAAGAGAGGAACTGAATTGTCAGCAGTTTGAAGTGAATGGCAAATTTCTGACTGACCTATTCATGGAGATTTTAAGAATATTTGTTTATCATTAAAAAGGACTTAAGTGACAAAAGAAGACACCCTGGAAGAGGGGTTTCCAAATGAAATCTGAGAAAAAATTAGTTGGGAAAGAAGTACTTTAGTACACTTTATGGTGGGGTTTTGTAATATGGCTTATATTGAGGATAACTAGTACCTTTTGCAGGGCAAAAATTCCTTATGTGACAGCTTGTATCCTTGTGGTAGTACTATAAAACTACTGCTACAGTTCAACAGGCGCCATTTTGAACCAGATGCCACAGGGGGCAGGGGTTTTTCACTAGGACAATGATATGAAGCACAATCCAAAAATAGACAAGAGAGACTCAGCAAGAAGATAGTGAATATCCTAGAGTAACCCAGTCAAAGCACAGACCTCAATCCAATAGGAAATCTGTAGCAATACTTGAAAACTGCATTTCACAGATGTTCTCAGGTAACCTGAAAGAGCTTGAGAGATTCTGCCAAGAAGATGTGCAAACACTTAACGTCCTATTGTGTAAAGTTGGTAGATGCTTAACCTAAATAATGCCTGGCTCCAATGACTTATTGCTGCAAAAGGGGCTTCTGACAAATATTGATTCATGGGCTGTGAAGACTTATACAATCAAGACTTTTTGGTTTCTTATTCATAATTATTTTTTGAATATTTTGATAACTTTTTTTTCCATTTTGAAAGTATAGAATATGTTGTGTAGATTAGTGAAACAAATGCCTTCTTTAATATATTTTAAAATGCATATTTAAACAGAATGTCAAAAATATGCAAGGATGTGAAGACTTCTTCAAGACACTATAATGAGCAAGCAGCATTTGAACAGCAACTGGGGAAGTTCACTCATTTTAATACTACTGCAATGAGTAAATGTAGATTGGTTGTTTATTCCTTAGAAAAGTACAAATACTAGGGGACATAAATAAAAGAACATAAGAAATGCCATACTGGGTCAGATCAAGGTCCATCAAGCCCAGTATCCTGTTTCCAACAGTGGCCAATCCAAGTCACAAGTACCTGTCAGTTTCCCAAAAGACACAGGTTCCACAGTGCTTGTATTGGGGCAGGCAGTGGATTACCTGAGTCCTCTTTAATAATGATTATGGACCTTTCCTCCAAGAACTTGTCCAAACCTTTTTTAAACCCAGCTACACTAACAGCTTTTACAACATCCTCCGGTAACGAATTCCAGAGTTTGATTACGTGTTGAGTGAAAAAAATATTTTCGCTTATTAGTCTTAAATGGGTCGCACTGTAGCTTCATTGCATGTCCCCTAGTCTTTCTACTATTTGATGCTGTAAAGAGTCAATCTACATTTACCCGTTCCACAACATTTATTAATTTATAGACCTCTATCATATCTACCCTCAGCTGTCTCTTCTCCAGGTTGAAAAGCCCTAATCTTTTAAGCCTCTCCTCACAGGGGTATCCTTCCATCCCCTTTACCATTTTGGTAGCTCTTCTCTGTACCTTTTCTAATTCCATTATATCTTTTTTAAGATATGATGACCAGAATTGCACACAATATTCAAGGTGCAGTTGCACCATGGAATGATACAGAGGCATTATAATATCCTTTATTTTATTCTCCATTCCTTTCCTTATGATTCCTGGCATTTTATTTGTCTTCTTGGCTACGGCTTCACAATGGATGGAGGGTTTCAACGTGTTATCCACGATGACGCCTAAAACCTTTTCCTGGGTGTTGGTTTCTAATGTGGAACCTTGCATCTTATAACCATAGTTTGGGTTTTTCTTTCCTAGATGCATAACTTTGCACTTGTCCAAGTTAAATGTCATCTGCCATTTGAATGTCCAGTCTTCTAATTTATCAAGGTCCTCTGAGGCAATGAAACTACAATGTAGAACAGTTAAGACTGAGGGGAATATGAATCCCCCTTCAGGTACCCTTATCTCAAATTGGACTACTGTCCTCCATCTTGTGCTAACGTCTTCAACTCCAGGCATAAGTAAGAAATATCCTGCTGACCCTTTCACCCTGGAATTGCAGAATTAGCAGTTTGAACTATGGAATGTGCTAACATCCTGAAATCATAGAGCTGACACAATGAGAGGTGCTGATCTTACCGGCTTTGAAAGCTATAAGGTTACTGAAACTGCCACCTGGGCCCCTTGATTAAGCAAAGGGGAACAAAAAGAACTAGGTGGCAGGATGTAGTTGACCAACATCAACATCTGGAGTTAATCTTCAGGAAGCAGGGTCAGCTAAAGGTGAAGGAACTGCCAGGAGGATGAGAAGACAGGATGCCACAAGAGGAAAGCAGAGGGCAAGAGGGCAAAAGGTTAAGGAACAGACATACTTGAAAATAGGGAACAAACAAGGGAAAGGAAACTTGCTTGTCAGCAGTTCTGTTTCACAAGCCTAAAAATTAGTATAAATACAGGAAAAGAACACTAGTACAGTCAAACCTCGGTTTTCGTATGCCCTAGTTTTCGTATGATTCGGTTTTTTGTTGACTTTTTTCATTGAGATTTTGTCCCAGTTTTCGTACATTGTCTCGGTTTTCATACAGTTGAAAATGGAGCACCATCTTGTGGCCATAAATGGGATTTTCTTTATTTTGATTCTCTTGCTGATTGACTGTCTTCCATATGCCAACAAGAGTCTTCAATAAAGGTAAAAGTGATGTTAAAGTTCATTTATCCATTTCATTAGTCATTTATATTTATTTCTCATTGTTTTCTGTATGTAAAAATATAGTTATCTATAAAATGTATTTTTTGTTAATATTTTTGGGTGTCTGGAACAGATTAATTGGATTTACATTATTTATTATGGGAAATATTGCTTCAGTTTTCATTCATTCGGTTTTAGTCAGACTTTTCAAATGGATTAATCATGAAAACCGAGGTTCCACTGTATTTGGGACAGACTGGCACACTCTCCTTAGAGAGCAACGCTTCTCTGTCCCCAGAACCCTTCATAGAAGACCTCAGGTGCTTTGTGCATAAACACAATTTTATATTCATCTACCTGTTTCATGCTGATTTGTAATATAGAGATTAGAGCACTGACTTTAAACTTGCGAAGCTTGTGATATTACATACCTGACAATAAAATTTCTACTTTACTTCAGAGGGTCCTGTGCTTTACACTTATGTTGGGGTGAATCCTACAGCCACGACAATTTTAAGAGGGCAAAAACCCCAACAAGACTAATAGGAGAAAATATTTTTTCACTCAATGTGTAATCAAACTCTGGAATTCATTACCAGAGGATGTAGTAAAAGCTGTTGATATAGCTAGGTTTAAAAGAGAGTAGGACTAGTTCCTGGAGGAAAAGTCCATAAACTATTATTAAAGAGGACCAGCGAAATCCACTGCTTACCCTTGGGATAAGCAGCATGGAATCTGTGTACCTTTTTGGGAACCTGACAGGTGCTTGTGACCTGGAATAGTCACTGGTGGAAACAGGATGGACCCTTGGTCTGACCCAGTATGGAATATCTTATGTTTTTAATGTAAAACTGCAATATATGAGGGCAGAACCACTTTGGGAAGGGGAAAAGGAAGAAACAAGAGTCACTTCACCAATCATTGTGAAATTTTTGACAAGCAGCCAGACAAGCCTATCTTTGCCTCATTCATCCCAAATTACATGATTAATCAATTCATCAACTCAGCAGGAAAATGAAGGCAAGAGCAGTCCTGCATCATTTTTCCTCTTGTATTCAGAGAGGGATGGTTGCAGAAAGATGGTGACTTCAGAAAAATAAATAGAGAAATTATCAAAAGTTCAAGATAGAACTCCTAAAAAGAAACAGGCCACACTTGTTCTGTTTCAGCATCAGAGAGAAGTAAATTTTAAAACCCACCTCAGACTCTAGAGCTAGAGAAACTGCACAGTCAGAGAGGGCAGAAACAGGGTTCAAAGAGACAGGTAGCATTATTTGCATCTCAGTGTCAGAAAGAAAATTAAATTTTGAAAATCTCTCAGGTTCCATGGCTCAGCAGCCAAGGAGATCGCTGAGACAGAGAGAGCAGAGACAAGGTTCTGAGAGACTGATGGGCAGCACTGCTTCTATCTCAGTATCAGAGAAAAATGAGTTTTAAAATCTCTCATTCTGTGGGTAGCTCCAGAACTAAAGACAAATCAGAGAGAAATGGAACCTAAACAGCACAGAGAAGGCAGATATGCAGACAGTTTACTACTACTAATAATAATCATCAAACTTTTAACACTGTTGAATAATATCTTAAATGATTTAGGACCTTCATGTTTGAACCCTATATTTAAACTCCTTGGGGGTACTTTAATAAAGTCATTTCCACATATATAAAATCACGACTGGCATAAACGTACACACTTTTGTATCAAGGCGCTGGTGGATGTTCACATGAGCAGAGAGCGGCAAAACAAGGGCAGAACACACAACTGCACATGAGGTTATAATATACTATAATTTACATTACTTGTGTTTAAAAAATAGATTTAACATAGGTGCCTTAAAACACACTTTAATTAGGTGTCCGCTTATGAAGCTATCCTTCACATGTTCCCACTAGAAATCTCTGTTTTTCTCAGGTCTCTTTTCATTCCTCCCCCTCTAGGATAAGGTTTGAGGTTTCTCATTGGACTTCCTTTGCCTTCCTAGTTCTTTCCCTCTGGAACTCTTTGCAATGCAATGTGTGCCTTCAAGTCAGTCCTGACTCCTGGCGACCCAGAAGCTCCTGGAACTCTTTACCCTCCTATTTACATCATGCACATTCCCTAACTAAATTTACAAAAGGTCTTAAAATTCTTTTTTTTTGTTTCCCTATGCTGTAGTAGATTACCAGACCAAGAAAAGACACATGAGGCCTTCGTGAAATCAAACAGTTTTAATAGCATGTGAGAACTCAGTGGAATAGTTTCCAAAGACTGAGCCCCCTGGGCCAAGGTTTCAGTTCCATTTATAGGCTTCTAGCTATATGCAAACTAATAATTTGTTATCACATTCTAGCTACTTCATGATAGGCACATATTAAGTTCCCCTTGATCGCTCACCAATAGAGGTCAGCTGGGGCGTGTTATGTAAGGTGAGAAGCTGCTAAACTATGTATTTCTTACCATGTGGTTCTACTACTAAGCAGGCTACAGTGAAACAAAAGAGACAAAGACATTCCAGCTAGGCCACAGGCCTAGTATTTCAAGGTACATCTGAAAGCACACTTCTGACACCACTACACTCCCCCCTTTAATTCAGCACCCTCGCCAGCAGGGTGCCAAGAATTATAAGCAGGCGCAGGATGTAAACCATGTGCTGGGTCCGTGTTTGGAACCGGATGGTACTGACACGGGCAGTGAATTTGCGGTCAACGGTACTGTCAATGGCAGCGTGTAAACTACGCAGGCAACAAGGCAGGCCATAAGGGACTTCAGACCACCTAACCCATTAAAAACATTCCTAAACCAGCCGTCAACTGACAGACCATTCCAGGTCTGAACAGGAACATGGGCTAACTTTCGCATGTGATCAGTAATGTCTTCAATAACCTTCCCAGCATCATCTATCTGTAGGCAGCAATTAGTGAGGTTACATTTCCCACAGACCCCTCCGTCTGCGGCTAAAAGATAATCAAGGGCCAGCCGATTGATAAATAGCTGTGCGCATTTGAGTGTTTTGTTTTGCCTGTAGGGTCAAAGCCTTGTTGTTGTCATTACTAATGACTCATTAGTAATAATTTCTAGAACAGCTTGCAAGTGAATAATACGATTCAGCATGTAAATAGGGGTACGGTAACCATAGGATCCATCCTCGACCCATGTTGCAGGGCCATAATACTGTATAATGCACTCGGGGCATTCCCTACCGGTGTGGTGAATCCTGGGCCAATCCGGGAGAGACATATATTCACTATAATGGAGGTCTGCAATACCCATTCACTAGCCATGGGTTTAAACTGGGATTGATAATAGGAGGATGAAGAATAATTACACTCCTGAGCTTCCCAGGGCCACTGATCACCCATATTGGTGCCACCACAGAAGTAACAATAGGTGACATTCAGTTGTGTAGTCACGGTCTCAGCTAACTCAAGGAATAAATTTCTGACAGCTGTGGGTATGGGGTCCATCTGGGTTGCCATTTCCTCGTAGAAGGAGTGGAAAACACTAATCAGGTGGGATTGTCAGTTTTTTTCTGCTATTACCCAGACATAAAGATAAGTGCCGGGGTCTGTACCCTGGCTATAAATGAGTAGGCCAAAAAGTTGCCCCATATGCCAGTCGGCCTGACAAGGGTTCAAAATAGCGAGATTAAGGGGATTACAGGTGGAAGTTTGACAATGGGGGGAGGCTGACATCCTCGTTAAAACTGCTTTGCGATCATCCCCTTGGTGGCCAGTAGGCACTCCTGGCCAAGAGGCAAAATATATACACTCCCACCGGGGGCAGAAATATGACCCTGCCGCAGCCACTACCCAGCGGTTGGGCGTATTGACGCCCATGCACTGGCCCCAATTATAGGCACGTTGAGGGTACTTGTACTTATCATTTGTAGAATAGGTGCGTTCCCATTTGAGGGACCCGCAACCACCAGAATAAAAGGTTTTTCCGATTGCGAGGCACGCATCGAAAAACAAGGATTTAGGCTGGCTATCCTCAAATGTGGTAGGGTAAGGAGCGGTCCCTGGAAATTGTCGGCACGTACTTCCAGGATCCAATAAACAGAAAACACTTTAGGATTAAAACACACAGGCTCCTTTCCTGCATGGTAACAGATAGTAAGGTCGGTAGTATTGTGACGGCAGGGGGTCTGTTTGGTACTGGAACAGGAATAATAAGTATGATATACCAGGGTCTGAGTGATTTTGTGGTCAGTCTTAGTTACTTTCAAACAGGGGATGCAGGGGAGTGGATCAGTTACAACGGAACTCATGGTTACCATCAGAAATACAACTAACGCAAACTCAGTATACAAAATACTGCAGTCGGTATAAATACAGTCTATAAACAACAGGTCCTTGGATTCCTTGTTCCCAGTTGTCGATCCTCAGTCTTCAGCCGTACGTAGACCCGTCAACTTCCAGTGGTGACGGGGATAGGGCGTTGCGCTGACTGACGTGCAGGCTGAGTCGTTCTGGACAGGATGAGCTTCAGTTGGTTGTCAGGATCCGTTCTGGCAGTCCAGGTGCTGTCAGTCAGATGGGTTGCTGGCTTGACTCAAGTATGGCGAATCCATGGCACAAGTTCAGCAACCTCCACAGCTGTGGGCGTGGACAGTATGACCGTAAATGGCCCCCACCAGCGGGGTGTCAAAGGGTCAGAGTTCCACTCCTTAATCCAGACAGCGGAACCTGGTTTGTGGGGGTGAATGGCTTCAACAAGGGTTACTGGTAGTCGTTCTTGAACCCAGGAGTGAACATTTTTCGCAATACAGAACCCAATGCCACCAGTTCTTGGCGGGTCAGCAGAGATCCAATCTGACCCATGTCTCCTAGCATCCCCCTTAATCAAGGGAGGAGGCCGTCCATACAGAATTTCAAAGGGGGACAGATTCAAACTCTGACGGGGGAGAGGACCATATGTACAACAGGGCCATGGGAAGAACAGACGGCCAGCAGAGACGGGTCTCCTGACAGAGTTTGGAAATTTTGGATTTAAGGGTTCTGTTCATACGTTCGACTTTTCCTGAACTCTGAGGGCCGTAGGCGGTGTGCAATTTCCAATCTATCTGTAGAGCTTGGGCTAGGTGTCTGGTGACCTGAGAGACAAAAACTGGACCATTGTCTGATCCTATTACTGACGGGAGTCCAAATCGGGGTATGACTTCTCTGATGAGGGCTCGGGCGACCTCACAAACCTTCTTGGTTCTGGTGGGAAAAGCTTCAACCCATCCTGAATAGGTACAGACTAACACCAGAAGGTACTTATGACCCCCAACCTTGGGCATCTTGGTAAAATCTACCTGAAAAGTTTCTATGGGAGCAGTCCCTACAGCTAGGAGACCAGGGGGTGGTAATCTCCCTTGTCAGGGATTATTTCAGGCACAGGTCGGGCATTGGCGTGAAACTGATACGGCTAGGGGTCCTAACATTGAAATATAAAACCAGGGATGAAGGGCCTGCTTCATTGCGCTTTTTCCCATGTGAGTAACCTGGTGGAACGCCCGGACAAAATGTGGGGCTAAGGTGTCAGGGATAACAATATGGCTAGGTTCAGTTTTCTGGAGGGGTGGCAGCTGGATCCATCCCTGTTCAGTCAGTGTCCCTCCCTCCTGGGTATAGAAATAGTCTATCTCGTCTGATTGGTAGCGGGGATCCTAATCACTCACTGGCATTGGGAATAGTGGGGTTGTTATAGCCAATGCTGGATAGGGCCTTATCAGGCGGAGGGCTGTTTCCTTTGCTACTTTGTCTGCCTTCAGATTTCCTAAAAAACTCAAAAACAAACACTCCCCAAAATCAATTCCAAAACCAAAAACAAGAGTGAAATCAATGTGAGCATACAAAAATGTCTTATATTATGTATTTGTTTTTTTGTTTTCTTTTGTTTTTTTGTCGGAAGATGGCCGTGGGGTTTAAAAACCTCTCGAAGCCATTTCTTCCATTTTAATCAACACATAATTTCTAAAACGTCGAAATTATAGACCCACTCAGGAGCCAACAAGGTGAAAAACATAAACCACTATTTAGGCACCACCTTGAATACTTTAAAACTGCTTAATAGCATTCAACCATAGCCAATTATCAAAACTGACTTATCTGGCTTATCGGAACCAACGAAGATCAGGAACACTGCAACATTTAGAGTCCTTGTCGTCTTGATGATCTATGGTCCAAAAAATGCTGGTCAATACATCGCTGACACAGTACTGCGTTTCGGGCACTATCAAATTACATGCCCTGTCTCAACGCGTAGTTGAACTGCCACAACTTCCATTCAGCATCTCCTCCTTCCGAAGACGCCGACGCATGCTCTTTGTAAATCCAAGGCCAAATGAAAAGAGTAGCCATTTTAACTGTCAAAAAGACCAATCAGCTTGCAGCAGAGAAAAACAGCCAAGGGCTGCAATCCAGCTTGCGATGCACAAATGTAACATAAAAATGAAGGCAAAATCCAATCCTCAATGAAAAAGCTGATGAGAAAGAAAACTGGTATATAAAAAGATCTGGTATGAAAAAATCTGATATGAAAAAATCCGATATGAAAAAACAAATGTCACAATTTACCATCAAAAATAAGCCAATCACAGCACACTAAGCCAATCCAGTTCGCGATTAAGTCCCAATGGCTCAACAGTAGACCAAGAAAAAATCCAACGTTGTTCTGAGATTTGAAGTAATTGCTCCCGGTCCCCTCCTCTCGGATTCTCAGGAACAAAATCCAACACTCTCCAAGTGAACTGGTCAAAAGAATGCTGGGTATCCAAGCAATGCTGGACAATAGGAGCTGATAAATTAGTAGAGCGTAACCGAGACGCATGTTCTCCTAGACGGACCCGTACCGGACGGATTGTCCGTCCAATGTACAATAGGTTGCAGGGGCAGACTAAAACATAAACCACATAAGGAGTGGAACAAGTAGTATGCCAATGGGCCGTGTGTACCAAGCTGGAATTTGGTACCATCCATTCTTTGCCTGTAATAGATTGTGAACAATAAACACATGAGGTACAAGAGAAATGGCCCACTTCCCAAAAGGCTCTGATATATATCTGTCCAGTGGGGAGACAGTAACTCCCACAATATCCCGAAGATTAGAAGCCCTCGTATGAGCAATTTGTAAACGGCCTTGAAAACATGAATGTAGTTGTAAAACATGCCAATGTCGAAGGAGAATCTTTTTAACCCGATGAACATGAGACATATAAGGAAGAACTCCAACAAACTTTTGTGCTCGATCCTCAGAATCCACTTCCGATTCACAGACATTTGTTGGCTGGAGGGCAGAAGATGGAAACAACCATTCCCGATGAGTGAAACGCGCCCTCAAAAAAGCTTGTTTGATAATCTTCTTGGAATAGCCCCGTTGAGTCAACCGAAGGGACAAATCACGGGCATGTTTTAAAAATTCCTCCAACTCGGAACAAATCCGGCGCAACCGGAGGAATTGGCCAAAAGGAAGACCTTTTTTCAAAGACATTGGATGGAAACTAGTGAAAGTTAAAAGTGTGTTTCTTTGAACTGCTTTTCGAAATAATGTAGTGTGAAGGATATTATGCTTTTTATAAACCAGAACGTCCAAAAATTCCAATTGAGTCAAATGATATGGCATAGTAAAGGACAAATTCGGCCGCAGAGAATTAAGCCAATCTAAAAATGCTTTTAAGGCCAATTCAGTGCCAGTCCATAGAAAAAAGATATCATCTAAAAACCTCACCCAAAGCGCCACTTGTGGAAACCAGGGTGAAGAATAGACATGAGCCTTCTCAAACTCCGCCATATACAAAGTGGCCACCGATGGAGCCACAGTCGCCCCCATGGCAATTCCCTGAATCTGATGATAATAGTGCTGTTCAAATTGAAAATAGTTGTGTGTAAGCACTAATTGCAACAATTGATGAAAAAAAGCACGTGGAATGCGATCCGGTAAAGGAACGGACAAATCAGAAATGACTGATAACGCCTGATTTTGATGAATATTCGAATACATTGAAACAACATCTAAGGAAACTAGCCACCAAGAGTCCACAACACCTTGGACCTGCTGAAGCTTGACAAGAAAATCAGATGTATCCTTTAAAAATGATGGTACCAGCTGTGCACAAGCAGGGCCGGATTTACGTATACGCCATGTACGCCATGGCGTAGGGCCCACAGCTGGGAAGGGCCCACAAAAAAGGAACAACTTAGGCTTTTTTTTTAAAATAAAATTTAAAAAAAAACCTGCTGGCTGCCGCCGCGGGGCCCCCTCTGCTGCCGCGGCAGCATGGACTGACCCGCGGGGGCCCCGTCAGCAAGCTCGATCCCTCCCTCCCTCCCGTGCAGGCTGTGAGAGACACGAAGGCAGACTGTCTCCTTCGCGTCTCTGTTAAGCCCGCAGGGGCTGATGGGACATTTCCCATC
This sequence comes from Ichthyophis bannanicus, assembly GCA_033557465.1. NCBI lineage: Eukaryota > Metazoa > Chordata > Amphibia > Gymnophiona > Ichthyophiidae > Ichthyophis > Ichthyophis bannanicus. Next base: position 379,338,499 of record CM066037.1, on the reverse strand, counting down.
AGCCCCTGTGGGCTTAACAGAGACGCGAAGGAGACAGTCTGCCTTCGCGCCTCTCACAGCCTGCACGGAGGGAGGCACGGAGGGATCGAGCTTGCTGAGGGGGCCCCTGCGGGTCAGTCCATGCTGCCGCGGCAGCAGAGGGGGCCCCGCGGCGGCAGCCAGCAGGTTTTTTTTTTAAATCAAATTTTACTTTAGGCCGGGGGAGGGGGAGGGGGAGGGTAGGACTGATAATGGGCTATTGGGGGGGCTGGGACTGGAAATGGGTTGGGGGATTAAGGCTGGAGGTGGGCTGATGAGGTTAGGACTGGTAATGGGCTGTGGGCTGTTATTTATTTATTTATTTATTTAACATCTCTTATATACCGCGCTATTAAAATCAGCGCGGTGTACATCGAACAAAATATACTGCAATGTGTACAGGTAACATCGAGTTTACAGAGAACAAGGGAATATAAAACATGGAATAACAGGGATAACTATGTACAATCAACATTATACTATATATATGCTTTAATTATGTACCATATTTAAACTCAAGTGAATATTGAACATCGTTTAGGGGGGATTCTGACTTAGAGGCGTTCAGTCATAATCCCACAGATGGTAGCTTCGCCCCATTGGCTCCTCAGCCAAGCACATACACCAAATGTCTGAACCTGCGGTTCCTCTCGTACTGAGCAGGATTACTATCGCAACGACCCATCATCAGTAGGGTAAAACTAACCTGTCTGTTGGGGGGGGTTAGAACTGGTAATGGGCTTTGGGGGGGGTTAAGACTGGTAATGGGCTGTGGGCTGATGGGGGCTGTCTGGTAATGGGCTATGGGGGGGCAAGGACAGGAAATGGGCTCCGGGGGGATAAGACTGGAGGTGGGCTGATGGGGTTAGGACTGATAATGGGCTGTTGGGGGGGGTTTAGAACTGGTAATGGGTTTGGGGGGGGTTAAGACTGGTAATGGGCTGTGGGCTGATGGGGGCTGTCTGGTAATGGGCTATGGGGGGGCTAGGACTGGAAATGGGCGGGGGGGTTAAGACTGGAGGTGGGCTGTTGGGGTTAGGACTGGTAATGGGCTGAGGGCTGATGGGGGGGGGTTAGGACTGGCAATGGGCTATGGGGGGCTGACTGGAAATGGGTTGATGGGGTTAGGACTGGAAGTGGGCTGATGGGGGGGGGGTTAGGACTGGCAATGGGCTATGGGGGGCTGACTGGAAATGGGTTGATGGGGTTAGGACTGGAAGTGGGCTGATGGGGGGTTAGGACTGGTAATGGGTTATAGGGGGGGCTTAAACTGAAAATGGGGTGATGGGGGGTTAGGACTGTAAGTGGGTTGATGGGGGGCTAGGACTGGTATTGGGTTGGGGGGTTGCTAGGACTGGAAATGGGCTGATGGGTGGCTAGGACTGGAAATGGGCTGATGCAGGGACTAGAAGGGAATGGATGCTGGGTGAGGCTGGAACTAGAAGGGAGCTGATGTTGGGGGAGGATTAGAATGGGATGGGGCTGGAAGAGTAAAATGGAGAAGGGAAAAATATTTTGTGTGGGAGGGATAAAAAATCTACAATTGGCCGGGTATTGGGAGAGTAAGTGGGGATTGAGGATGGAGGGGTAAAATTTGAGTGGATAAAATAGGAATGAGGAAAGAGCAAAAGGAGAAAGATTAGTATGTTAAAGCAGATGTAGAGAGAGAATGGAAAAAAACTAGAAGAGAGAAGAAAGGACAAATGGACAGCAGACGATGGAGAGTTAGCAGAAGACACGAAGAAACCAGAAGAAAGTGGCTGGAGCAATTGCAGCTGAAAAAAATGCACAAAAGGTAGAAAAATATCTCTTTATTTTGAATTTATTAATTGGAATATGTCAGCTCTGGTAAATGTGCATCATTAACGTCTGCGCTTTGTTTAGTACAAGAGCAAATTAATGTGTAGTTTTATTTCTACAGTGTTGTACATTCCAAGTTTGGCTTTTGGGATTCCCAGTTTAATTATTGTCTTCCTGTTTCTAAAATGTGATTACTTGTTTGGTGATGGTCTATGTTCTGCATGTGTAACTGAGCTGAGGTGTTCTGTTTATATAATTCCTATTTGACATTGCCACTTGTTCTCTTTCCCCAGTAGGTCATGTATTGTTGTTCTCTGAAATGTATTGGTTTAATATTTGCAGTGTTGCCTTTTGATTGGTAGAGTATGGTGCTTTGTGAGTCCTGGTAGTGCTGTTAGGATATGGCTGGTTTGCTATGGGTTCTAAAGGGGCAGTGTTTGTAGTAGTTCCTAATGTGTCTGGCAGTTGGCACTGGATTATAGTAATGTAGAAATCTTTTAGTCTTTCTTTATCCATACACTCATTAAGAGACACGTTTACTAAAAGTTAGTATATGGTAACATTATGCAAATATTTATGCAAATGAGGCCCCTTATGCAAATGAGGTCCTCCCCCCCCCCTTGGGCCGCCCCTGCTGGGGGCCCACAATTTTTGTTGGCGTAGGGCCTCACTCAAGGTAAATCTGGCCCTGTGCACAAGGTTGCAAAAATTTGTCACAAAATTTAGAAATAGGTTCCAGGGCAGACCTGCGACAAGACACTATTGGTCTGCCCGGAGGACAGTCCAAAGATTTATGTATTTTAGGAACTGTATACATAATTGGAATAATCGGATGCTTAACCAATAAAAATTGAAACTCACGTTTAGTAATCCAGGCAGAAGACAATGCTTGATGTAACAGCTGATGGATCTGAGACTGCAGAGGAATGAAAGGATTCTCAGAAAGTTTAGTATAATAAGCAGTATCATTCAACTGGTCCAAAATCTGTTGTCGATATTGAGGATAAGATTGCACTACCGTTGCACCCCCCTTATCCGCCTTGCGAATTACTAAATCCTGATTATTACGTAATTCACGTGCAGCCAACCACTGAGGGCAAGTTAAATTATGAAAAGGAGATTTCAAATGGGAATCTTCCATGAATGCTACATCCTTAAGAACCAACTGTTGATATGCTTGCAACAAAGGGTCAGCCACCCCAGAAGACATCCATTTAGACGGGGCACGAACTACTGAAATATCCGGGCCCATCTGATGAGTAGCACAAAAATGAGTTACTGACAGTTTCCGAAAACAGTTTTTCGGAAACTGTCAGTAACTCATTTTTGTGCTACTCATCAGATGGGCCCGGATATTTCAGTAGTTCGTGCCCCGTCTAAATGGATGCCTCCTGGGGTGGCTGACCCTTTGTTGCAAGCATATCAACAGTTGGTTCTTAAGGATGTAGCATTCATGGAAGATTCCCATTTGAAATCTCCTTTTCATAATTTAACTTGCCCTCAGTGGTTGGCTGCACGTGAATTACATAATAATCAGGATTTAGTAATTCGCAAGGCGGATAAGGGGGGTGCAACGGTAGTGCAATCTTATCCTCAATATCGACAACAGATTTTGGACCAGTTGAATGATACTGCTTATTATACTAAACTTTCTGAGAATCCTTTCATTCCTCTGCAGTCTCAGATCCATCAACTGTTACATCAAGCATTGTCTTCTGCCTGGATTACTAAACGTGAGTTTCAATTTTTATTGGTTAAGCATCCGATTATTCCAATTATGTATACAGTTCCTAAAATACATAAATCTTTGGACTGTCCTCCGGGCAGACCAATAGTGTCTTGTCGCGGGTCTGCCAAGGAACCTATTTCTAAATTTTGTGACAAATTTTTGCAACCTTGTGCACAGCTGGTACCATCATTTTTAAAGGATACATCTGATTTTCTTGTCAAGCTTCAGCAGGTCCAAGGTGTTGTGGACTCTTGGGGGCTTGTTTACAAAGCCGCGGTAGTGGTTCGCGATCGCGATCTCAGCCGCGGCCCCATTGAAATCAATGGGGCCGCGGCTCCGATTACGATTGCAAACCGCTACCGCGGCTTTGTAAACAAGCCCCTTGGTGGCTAGTTTCCTTAGATGTTGTTTCAATGTATTCGAATATTCATCAAAATCAGGCGTTAAGTCATTTCTGATTTGTCTGTTCCTTTACCGGATCGCATTCCACGTGCTTTTTTTCATCAATTGTTGCAATTAGTGCTTACACACAACTATTTTCAATTTGAACAGCACTATTATCATCAGATTCAGGGAATTGCCATGGGGGCGACTGTGGCTCCATCGGTGGCCACTTTGTATATGGCGGAGTTTGAGTAGGCTCATGTCTATTCTTCACCCTGGTTTCCACAAGTGGCGCTTTGGGTGAGGTTTTTAGATGATATCTTTTTCTATGGACTGGCACTGAATTGGCCTTAAAAGCATTTTTAGATTGGCTTAATTCTCTGCGGCCGAATTTGTCCTTTACTATGCAATATCATTTGACTCAATTGGAATTTTTGGATGTTCTGGTTTATAAAAAGCATAATACCCTTCACACTACATTATTTCGAAAAGCAGTTCAAAGAAACACACTTTTAACTTTCACTAGTTTCCATCCAATGTCTTTGAAGAAAGGTCTTCCTTTTGGCCAATTCCTCCGGTTGCGCCGGATTTGTTCCGAGTTGGAGGAATTTTTAAAACATGCCCGTGATTTGTCCCTTCGGTTGACTCAACGGGGCTATTCCAAGAAGATTACACAGGTACACTACCAAAAAACTGCCTCCAGTTTTGCAACTGATTCCTATAGATTTTGGGGTGCTGAATCCAGGAAAAAGAGCCAAAATGTTCCATCACATCACGTTTTCTTGCAAAATTAGATTTCTTACCCATATAAGGAATGTTCACATAATTTCTTTTTAGCCGACTGCAGTTTATTTTCTTGGCCCAAAATAGAGGTTGTAATGGTTAACTAACTAGAAACACTCCCTCATGATATTTTAGAGTGTTTTGTATTCATTTTATACATTAACAGGACAATTGGGAGGCGGGGGGCTAAATCCAGTACTCGCGCTGGCGCATGTTCTTTCCTGTTCGCCTCGCCTCGTTCGCTCGCTCAAACACGGTGGTTGCGACATGAACGTTCCTGTCAAATTTCAGTTTCTTGCAAGTTCATTATTACCTTTTGTTTGCTCAGTCGTAATCCAGCTTTATTCCGAAGTGGTTCACTACAGTTGTAGTTTGCAGTGCTGTGTATTTGTGATGGCTCACAGAGCCAGAGGTTGCGTCAACTTTCCGGACAGTTTTTGTTTTATTTGTGGGGAATATACTGTGAAAAAGCGGCAGAGGAACATTTCTGCATTTATTAAAAAAGTATATTTCACCTATTTCGGTTTGAAGTTAGGCGATCAAGACAAACCGTGGGCTCCTCACAAAGTGTGCAAGACATGTGAGGAAGATCTACGCTTATGGATGAAAGGTAAAAAACAAGCATTTCGTTTCAGAATACCTATGATGTGGCGTGAACAAAGAGACCACAGCAGTGACTGCTATTTTTGCTCTTGCATTGTGAAGGGATACAACTTAAAAAATAAGAACGTAATAAGTTACCCCAACCTTCCCTCAGCAATTAGGCCTATGCCTCATAGCAACGAAGTACCTGTGCCTGAACCACCATAATCTTTGGATCATATTTGTGTGGACGGTTCTGATCATGATGAGACTCATCAGATGGCTTTTCCCGATGAGTCCAGTACTTCCGAGTTTGAAACTGAACCAGATCCGAAACCTGAACTTTTCTCTCAAGCTGAATTGAATGATTTAGTCCGGGATTTAGGACTCCCAAAAGATGCTGCCCAACTGCTAGGTTCTCGGCTTAAACAGAAAAATCTATTGTCACCAGGAACAACTTTTTATTGGTACCGCAACCGCGAGACACAATTTTTGAAGTATTTCAGCAAAGAGGAAGATTTGGTATTTTGCAACGATATATACGGAGTGATGGAAAAGTTTAAACTCAAGTATGATCCTGCTGAATGGCGGCTGTTCATTGATTCATCAAAAGACAGCATAAAAGGTGTTCTTCTTCATAATGGCAACACATTCGCTTCAGTTCCTATTGCTCACTCTGTTATTCTCCAAGAAAAATACGAGAATTTGGCCCTGATTCTTCAGAAGATTCGTTATGATGAGCATAAGTGGATGATTTGTGGAGACTTTAAAATTCTATCCATGCTATTAGGGCAGCAATCCGGTTTCACCAAATATCCCTGCTTCCTTTGCTTGTGGGATAGCCGGGCCCGCGACCTACACTGGGGGAAAAAAGACTGGCCAATTCGGGAGTATTTGAGACCCGGTGAGAAAAATGTTCTTCATGAGAGCTTGGTACCTCGTGATAAAATTCTATTACCACCTCTCCACATTAAGTTGGGTCTCATTAAGCAATTCATCAAGTCCCTTCCAAAAGATGGTGAGTGCTTTCTGTACCTTTGCTCAAAGTTCCCCCGACTTTCTGAAGCAAAGCTAAAGGAAGGAGTGTTTGTTGGCCCTGATATAAGGAAACTCATTTCAGATGGAGCATTCGCTGAAACGATGTCTGAGAAGGAAAAAGAAGCCTGGAATTCCTTCAAGGATGTTGTTCTCAAATTCTTGGGGAACAGGCGGGATGAGAACTATAAGGATATTGTTGCCAGGATGCTCAATGCCTTCAAAGAACAAGGCTGTAACATGAGCCTGAAAGTCCATTTCTTGCACTCCCATGTGAACTACTTTCCCGAAAACTTGGGGGCGTACAGTGAAGAACAAGGTGAAAGGTTTCACCAGGACATCAAGGACGCAGAGAGAAGGTACCAAGGAAAATGGAACACCACTATGATGGCTGATTTCTGCTGGTTGCTGCTGCGGGAAACCCCAGATGAAAAATACGCCAAGCAGCGCACCAAGAGAAGCATTCGGGGGATGAAGAAACGGGCCCACCAGGAGATTGATTGACCCAAGAATGACTTTAAAATCTAAACTGTGTTGACAAATATCGTGTTTTTACTAAACTTTGAAATAAAAATTTGCTAGTTATTACCACAGTGTCGGATCTCATTTATTAGAATTTTATTTTCACACCATCGGGTGTTTGTCTTCATGTATTGCAATGGTGCGGTTTGCGTTTTCTATTCTTACATACATACCTGTACAACATTTTTTGCACATTTCTTTGCTTTGCTTTGTGTCTAACCTCGCTCTTATATGCTCAATGTTTGTGCACATGTATGTGGCTGTTTTAAGTGCAGACAATTTTGCTACCATCACAGTGTGTTTTGTTGACATTACTCTATTCTTATGTGCTGCCTTGTTACAATTTTCTTTATTCTTATTTGAATAACTACTAAACAATTAGTATAAAGAATTCATCCAAGAAACCTTTATCTCGATCGCACTCAATCTGAAACGTTCACCTCAAACTGCTAACCCAATGTAGCAAAAAATCTGTACGTGATGGAGCAAATTGGTTACCAGATTTGGATTCAGCGCACCAAAAAACGTAAAAATCAATCGAAACATTAGAGGCAGTTTAAAAAAAAATTTTTTTAGTGTACCTTTGTTATCAAACAAGCTTTTTTGAGGGCGCGTTTCACTCATCGGGAATGGTTGTTTCCATCTTCTGCCCTCCAGCCAACAAATGTCTGTGAATCGGAAGTGGATTCTGAGGATCGAGCACAAAAGTTTGTTGGAGTTCTTCCTTATATGTCTCATGTTCATCGGGTTAAAAAGATTCTCCTTCGACATTGGCATGTTTTACAACTACATTCATGTTTTCAAGGCCGTTTACAAATTGCTCATACGAGGGCTTCTAATCTTCGGGATATTGTGGGAGTTACTGTCTCCCCACTGGACAGATATATATCAGAGCCTTTTGGGGAAGTGGGCCATTTCTCTTGTACCTCATGTGTTTATTGTTCACAATCTATTACGGGCAAAGAATGGATGGTACCAAATTCCAGCTTGGTACACACGGCCCATTGGCATACTACTTGTTCCACTCCTTATGTGGTTTATGTTTTAGTCTGCCCCTACAACCTATTGTACATTGGACGGACAATCCGTCCGGTACGGATCCGTCTAGGAGAACATGCGTCTCGGCTACGCTCTACTAATTTGTCAGCTCCTATTGTCCAGCATTGCTTGGATACCCAGCATTCTTTTGACCAGTTCACTTGGAGAGTGTTGGATTTTGTTCCTGAGAATCCGAGAGGAGGGGACCGGGAGCAATTACTTCAAATCTCAGAACAACGTTGGATTTTTTCTTGGTCTACTGTTGAGCCATTGGGACTTAATCGCGAACTGGATTGGCTTAGTGTGCTGTGATTGGCTTATTTATGATGGTAAATTGTGACATTTGTTTTTTCATATCGGATTTTTTCATATCAGATTTTTTCATACCAGATCTTTTCATATATACCAGTTTTCTTTCTCATCAGCTTTTTCATTGAGGATTGGATTTTGCCTTCATTTTTATGTTACATTTGTGCATCGCAAGCTGGATTGCAGCCATTGGCTGTTTTTCTCTGCTGCAAGCTGATTGGTCTTTTTGACAGTTAAAGTGGCTACTCTTTTCATTTGACCTTGGATTTACAAAGAGCATGCGTCGGCGTCTTCGGAAGGAGGAGATGCTGAATGGAAGTTGTGGCAGTTCAACTACGCGTTGAGACAGGGCATGTAATTTGATAGTGCCCGAAACGCAGTACTGTGTCAGCGATGTATTGACCAGCATTTTTTGGACCATAGATCATCAAGACTACAAGGACTCTAAATGTTGCAGTGTTCCTGATCTTCGTTGGTTCCGATAAGCCAGATAAGTCAGTTTTGATAATTGGCTATGGTTGAATGCTATTAAGCAGTTTTAAAGTATTCAAGGTAGTGCCTAAATAGTGGTTTATGTTTTTCACCTTGTTGGCTCCTGAGTGGGTCTATAATTTCGACGTTTTAGAAATTATGTTTTGATTAAAATGGAAGAAATAGCTTCGAGAGGTTTTTAAACCCCACGGCCATCTTCCGACAAAAAAACAAAAGAAAACAAAAAAACAAATACATAATATAAGATATTTTTGTATGCTCACATTGATTTCATTCTTGTTTTTGGTTTCAGATTTCCTAAGGCAGTCAGGCTATCCCCAGACTGATGACCCCGGCAGTGCATGACTGCCACCTTCCTGGGTTCCCAGACGGCATCTACTAGAGCCATGATGTCTGGGGCATACTTAATAGCTTTCCTCCCTGAAGTAACCAAACCTCGTTCTTTATACAGGGCCCCATGGGCATGTAGGGTAACAAAAGCATACTCAGTGTAGTGTAGATGTTTACTTTCAGACCTGCAGCTAACGGGAGGGCTCGGGTAAGGGCAATGAGTTCAGCTTTCTGGGCAGAAGTCCCCAGGAGTAAGGGCTCAGCCTCCAGAACAACCTCAGGAGTGACCACAGCATATCCAGCCTTACACTGTCCATCTTCCACAAAACTGCTGCCACCGGTAAAATACTGAACATCAGGAAAGGCCAGTGGTACATTTTTCAGATCTGGGCGGCCGGAATACACTTCATCCATAACCTGGATACTATCATGTTTGGGTAGCCCAGGTGCTACAGGGAGTAGAGTGGCAGAATTGAGTGTTTTTCACTATCTCCATGTGGACCCGAGGATTCGCACACAGCATGCTTTGGTACTTTGTCATCCGCTCGTTGGTAAACCAATAATTGTCTTTGTACTCCATCAGTGTCAGCACTGCATGCGGCTCTTTTAACATACAGTTCTTGCCCAAGGGACAATTTATCAGCCTCTGTTGCCAGGAGAGCTGTTGCTGCTACTGAGCGGAGACAAGAAGGCTACCCCCTTTCTTCATGGACGTACAGATGGAATGGTTTTTCCACGTCGGGCAGTACTTGACTTCAGTCTGGCACAACTGGGCTTTACTTTGAGACACCCGATAGCCAGACATCCAAAGCAAGTGCAGAAGTTCTGAAGTGGCGGCAATACATTCTTCTGGGGAAACAGCAGCGATGAGTAGATCGTCCGCGTATTGTAGCAATACACGTTAAAGGGGACATTTATTTATTTATTTATTTATTTAACAGCTTTTATATACCGCACTCTTCATCATCAGCGCGGTTTACATTTTAACAATTTGTACTTAAGCATGAACATATGTTAAGTTTACAGATAATAGGGAATAAACATGGATAACTGGGGTTAAATAAATGACTGGATCTGACGCAAATCTTGACTAAGTGCATCCCCAAACAGCATGGAGGAGTTCTTGAATCCTTGGGGTAACTGGGTCCATGTCAATTGTCTCTTACTACCAGTAATAGGATCTTCCCATTCAAACACAAACAGTGGCTGGCAAGGAGTGGCCAATCTCAAACAGAAAAAGTCATCCTTTAAGTCCAAAACAGTAAAACAGGTAGCTTGTGCAGGAATCAAACTCAGTAAATGGTAAGGGTTTGACTCAACAGGATGAATGGTAACAACACAGCTTCATTGACCTTCCGCAGGTCCTGCACAGGTCGGTAATCATTAGTACCTGGTTTTTGAACTGGCAGCAAAGGGGTATTTCAGGGTGATTGGCATGGTTTTCAGGAGTCCAAACTTAAGTAATCGCTGGAGATGTTTATGAATGCCCTCAACATCTCTTTGGGGCAGGGAATATTGGCTGACACAATTGGGACATTTGTTTTTTCTTCTTTTTTTCATTGGCCCATTTCTCTGCAATAGGCACACTGAGCTCGTTCCAATAGTCCTTGCTCCAATGATCCTTGCCGGGTTCCTCTACCCCGGCCTCAGCTTCTCAGTTCCCACATTAACTTTCCTTGTCCTTTCTCGACTAGCGCCGCTGCTAACATATCAGCTTTCTTTTTCATCTTTCGTTCACACTCACGCTTCATCTCCTGATCTGTGTTCACAAATACTTTCATAGCAACTTACATCAGCTGGGTTATATGCATTCCAGCAAATCCCTCAATCTGATGTTTTTTCTTCGAATGTCCCCCCTGTAACTGCCCTACGAATGCTGTATTCACCATCCGCTGGTTTTCAGGTGCTTCAGGGTCAAATGGAGTATAAACACGGAAAGATTCACAGAGTCTTTAATAAAACTGGCCAGGACTCTTGTCAGGACCTCAGATATTTTCCACATTCATCACTTTCTGGCTCCCCCCCCCCCCTCTTTTTAAGGCCTTCAAGGAGAGCTTGATGATATAGACTCAGGGTAGTGCAGGAAGGAGAGGAACTAAACTGGGACTGACCTCCTTCAGATTTGGGACTCAGGGAACTTTCTGAAGTGCTGGGCAGGTCTGTATCTGAAAATGGCATTCTTGCCTCACTGCTCTTTTGACTATCAGAGAAAGTCGAGAGGAGCGGGGGAGAAATCCTAGCTGGCTCTACTGAACCTGCTGAGCCTGGTGATCGAGCTTAGTAGCTTAGTGAATAATTCTGTCTCTGACTCCTGTACTAAAACTGGTAGTTTCATTTTTACTTTAGGCTGCATTTTTCTGTGAACTACGGGACAGGAATTCCTTTGGGTGCACGCTGCTAGCTAGATTATAATCAAAGATTTAAAACTCTGCCACTCTTTCTGACAATATTTCTTTAACAGGGACTGGGGTCATATGACTTTGCAGGGCGACTATGCACTGGAGTGGTGGGTACACCCCTAAACAAAGGCATGGGGAGAGGAGACCTGCACGGAGCAGCAAGTGCACTTACTCTTGCCGCCTTGCTGGGCAGACTAGATGGACCATACTGGTCTTTATCTGCCGTCATATACTATGTTACTATGCTTTGTGCAAAACAGGAAGGTGGAAGGAATCTCCACCTGAGAAAGAAAGTGTGTTTTCCACTATTCCTTAGGGATCCTGTAGGTAACAGTGAGACTCTAGAGGCTCGTGAAGGAAACCACTCAGGTACTTGAGGTACATGAAACTAGTTAGCTTAGGAAATGTTATCCTAGAGGACTCTTGGTAATTGGGAGCTAGGAGGTACAGCAATTATTTCCTCTCTGTACCTTGCCTGCTTCAATAGAGAGGGTTTGTTTGGGGTGAATTTTGGGGAGGGGGGAGTTGCATAGGAGAAATCGTATTGGGGGTATTTTATTTATTTAACAGTCTTTTCTATACCGCCCCTTCCAGAGATCAGGGGCGGTTTACATTGAACATTAAACAGAACAATTGTATACTTCTGTATACATTTACAAGGAACATTATGCTTTAACTATATACAGGTGTACTTACAGGGAACATATTTTGAACATTAACTATAACAGAGCTTTTCAAACTATTTACAAGTTATATACATGGAGCGCAGCATAGTTAGTTACGGTGGTTATTTACAATGGTGAAATAGACAACTGTTTGAGTGGTTCATTAGCGTGTTGTGTGAGGTTTGTAAAATTTCCTGTGTTAGTCATTTGTTCTGTCTTGGGTACAGTGGATGTGTTTCTGTGATTGTATTGGTGAGGTTCTTTGTTGGTAGGGGATTTCAAAGTGTTTTGTAAAGAGGTAGGTTTTTAATTCCTTTTTGAATTGGTGAAGGTCTTTTATCATGCGGAGTGTTAATGGTATTTCATTCCAGAGGGTGGGGGCAGCAAAGGAGAAGGCCCTGTCACTTGTTGTCGCTTTAGTTTTTCTGAAATTTGTTTTTATGTTGAGGGAGTGGGTTGCGTTCTGTCTGCGTGATCTAGTATCTGATGGGGGGTGTATTAGGGTGGATAGTTGTGATGGGGAGATGTTGTTGATGATTTTGAATGTAGTTAGGAGGATTTTATATTTTATTCGGCTGTTTATAGGGAGCCAGTGTAAGTCTAGTAGAATTGGGGTCACATGGTCTGTTAGATTAGCTTTAGTGACCATCTTGGCGCATATGTTTTGGGCTCTTTGGAGAAGGTATATGCTTTTTAATGGTAGTCCATTTAGGAGACTATTACAATAGTCGAAGTGGGGGGTGATGAGAGTATTGACTACAGATCTAAAGTCATCGGTGTTGAGTAGGGGTCTCAGATGTTGTATTGTCTTGAGTTTATAAAATATGGTTTTTACTGTGTGTTTTATGTGTGGGATCATGGAGAGTGAGTGGTCTAAGATTATTCCAAGGTATTTTACCTCCTTTTTAACAGGTATAGGTGTATTATTTATTGTGATTGTATTGGGGTATTTGTAGTCAGTGTCTGATTTCCTCATTATGAACATTGCCTCTGTTTTTTTGAGGTTAATGCTTAGGTGGTTGTCTTCAAGCCATTTAGTAGTCTCGTTCATACATTGGAGTAGGCTATCATATTTGGGGTTGTTGGGGTTTATGGGGGTGGTAAGCATGATATCATCTGCGTATATGAAATGGTTAATTTTGTGCTTCTTGAATATGTTTGTAATGGGCTGGAGGTATAAATTGAAGAGGAGGGCTGAGAGGGCTGATCCTTGGGGGATGCCTTGACCTTGTGGGAAAGTTTCTGATGTATCGTTACCTAATTGTATCCGTATTAACCTGTGTGAGATGTATGATTTGAACCATTCAAGGACTGTCCCTCCTATTTTTAGGTATTCTAGTCTGTTAATGAGGGTATTATGATTGATGCTATCGAATGCGGCAGACAGATCTATGAAGAGGAGAAGGAAGCCTTTGCTGTTGTCATTGGTGCCTCTGATGAGTAGGTCTGTTAGGGCGATTAGGAGAGTTTCAACTCCGTGGAAGGGTCGGAAGCCAAATTGATGCTCATCAAGGAGTTTTTGTTCATCAATGTAGTCTTGTAATTGGAGTTGTATGGTCTTTTCTATTATTTTGGCAATTAGTGGTATGCTAGCTATTGGCCTGTAGGAGTTGGGGTCTTTTGGGTCTAGTTTATTGTTTTTTATTATGGGACGGATCGAGGAGAGCTTTAGGGAATTGGGCATAGTTCCTTGAGAGAGTGATTGGTTTACTATATGTTGGATATTTTCTGCAAGAAAGTCCTTAGTATGCTTGATCCATGATACAGTTTTGCCTTTAGAGCGAGGATTGGCCTTTTGGTGAGAACCATAGTGGCTGGAGCCGCAAAGTCATTTTTTTATACTTGGCGCAAGGACTGCATTCCCTGTCTCAGCAGGCAGTACATGTGCTCCTGTGTCACCTTCTGATGCAGAGAACATAGTTCTTGCATGTGGCAAGTGTGCCCCATGTGGCAGATGCAGGGGTGTTTCCAGCATCTGCCCTGCATACACCACACAGGCTTTGCACCCACTGCACCTTTGCCAGCCAAGGTGTGGCAAGTGCAAACACCCACTGCACTTGAATAACCCAGCCCCTTTTTTACACGATAAACTTGATTGAACACACGTGAAGTTAATGCATGTTTAAAAAGTTCTAATGCACTTTAAGAAAATATTATTAAAACAATTTTGTGAAATGAACTGGAAACGAACTGAACATTTTTAACGTGTGCAAGTCCCTAATATAGTTATTAATTTTGTGTTGATACTGCTATTCGCTTAGAGGCCAATTCTGATTCCGCATGTCTGCCCGCAGTGCCCAGCAAAAAACTGGATGCGCCGGAGATGTACCCGATTCTGCCACTGCGGGGTCCGAATGTACCTACAATGGCAGAATTGGGGACATAGACATCCGGGCGCTCCCCATATGCCAATGAGATCGACATATGGGCAGCTGCCCGTCCTGAGACCAGAATGCTATAGCAGGGGTGCGGGAGCCATGGTGTTCTGGCTCCATGGCATGAGTGGTCTATATGATGCTTGGAATGCCATCACCCAAACCCGCCCCTGCAGACCACGATCCTGTCTGCACCAGAAGTCCATGTGGCCTGGATCGTGGTTGCAGGGTCACAGTGAGACCAGTGCCCTGTGGTGTGGGTGTGTGTGTCATGCAATCGCCGATGTCCCCCAGGGGCAGATAAGCTGGGGTGAAGGTGTCATATTACATTTTAAACTTTTAATGAAGGATTATTGGTACAACATGTGGATGAACACTGGGAAGGCATACTGGTACAGTGAACAACATTTGCCATCATTTTGTTTTATTGACCATCATGTCCTAGTAGACCCCTTCCTTATTGCTAAATTTATTGCCACTACCCCGGTACAGTCACAGTTGCTATTAGACCCTTCCAATCAGGTAGATGAGTCTTTCTGAGATATAGAAACAGAAACATGATGGCAGAAAAAGACCATATGGTCTATCCAGTCTGCCCTTCCATACCAACTACTACAGTCCCTTGTTTTCCTTTAGAGACCTTCTGTGTTGGTCCCATGCTGTTTTGAAATCAGATACTGTCCTTGTCTCTACTACCTCCACTGGAGATGCATCTGCCACGCTCTCTATAAAGAAATATTTCCGTATATTAATCCTGAGTCTATCCCCTTTCACCTTCATCCTAAGCACCCTCGTTGCAGAGCTTTCTTTCAATTGAAAGAGGCTCTCCTCCTGTGTATTTCTGCCATTTCTAACTGTTTAGCCACTTCAAGATCATCAGAATCAAACACACCCAGGTTTTGCTCTTCTTTTGTGAGCAGAAATACTTTTCCCTCTATACTGTACAGCTCTCTTAGATGTTTGCAGCCCAAATACATGACTCTGCATTTTTTAGCTTTAAATCTCAGCTGCCAAATTATCAACTATTCTTCAAGTGTAGCTAGGTCCTTCCTGATGTTATCTTCTCCTTCCTGGGTGTCTACTCTATTGCAGATAACACCTTCACACAAGGCTGGCCAGTCCACTAGGCGGGCTAGGTGCTCACCTAGGGTGGCAAACCTCTATGGATGGCACGGTGTCCGCGGCAGGCCATGTGCTTTGGCACATGACCTGCTGCTACTGCCGAACTGAGCTACCTCCCCCTACCCCCCCTGCCAGAATCAACAGCAGCAGGTGGCGGTGGCACAGCTTGACACGAGGGTGGGGGGACGGCACAGCCAAGGCTTCTGCCTGGGGCGGCAGAAAACTTTGGGCCGGCCCTGCCTTCACAAACCTTTTCTAGGTCTGGTTCCTCCAGTGCTAGCGCCAGCTCATTATTATCCATCACAGATGCTGCAGCGACATCAAGTGGTGTTGAGCCTCTCATAGAAGGGGATGCTAGAGAAACAAGAATCAGAATGTATTAATGATAAGTGTGCAGAAGAACAACAGTTACAACTAATTAAAAGATGAGATTAGATCAAACTTCTAATGCAGCACAGTAACAACATGTTTGGGAAGTTTATTCGCCTGAAATCAAAGACGGATGCAGCTTTCATTTTTTTTTCTATGGCTTGAGAGTGTCCGAGGAATATTTTAGCCTCTCTCTCTTAATACTGAGTGCGACAACCTGTGCAGTTTAGAACTGGATTTACTACAATTCTCCACTAGAGGAAGCTTGAGAAAGACTAGGCAGGAAGTAAGTGCATAATTAAAAGGCGCCTTAGTGGAGGTGTAACAGGCAAGTGTCCCCAGCTGACGAGAAGAGAGGTCCCATTTGAGCTGAGAAGTCAATTAAAAATAATTAGTCATCTGAAGCCAATTAAGAAATTCTCAGCTGGAGTAAATGGCCAAATTGTTCACGGAGTAGCAGAAAAGGAAATGGATCTAAGACTAAGGACTCTAACTGGGTAGCTACCATGCTTGGGGATGCAGAGGAATGGGGGAATTGGGATGGGGGTCAGGTGCTGTCCGGGGGGGGGGGGGGGTAGGTTCTGAAGGGGGATGAGGTTTGCATTACCAGATGTTGGTGCCATGGATCAGAAGATCCATGTCACTGGCACCATTTTGCCTTGGGGGTCACGGGGGAGCCAGTGGGGAGGGTGGCATGCTGCCACTGCTGCCAATCAGCAGCAGGAGCCATGCAGTGGCATCACCAATGGCTTGCTGTATATAATGCCAACTCTTGAGATGACGTTATCTGCAGCTGCATTGTTGGTAATTTGGGCAGCTAGCATGCAACAGTTGTTCATATGCTGGCTACCTCCTATTGCTATGTCTTCTCTCCCTCCCCTGATCTCGCCTCCCCCGTCATCTACTGCACTGCATGCAGATAGCACAGAAAATCACCATGCTATCTGCTTTTCGCCCATGTTGACTGCCAACACAGCATGATAGCTTGGGATATCTTCCACAATGACAGCCAACGCTGTTTAGTAAACATGCCCCTTAGAGAAGTTCTGGCGTCTCCGCTGTCCAACCTTTCAAATGCTTCTTTAGAATTAGGAATGGTCCCAGAGAACTGGAGACAGGCAGATGTGGTTCCTATCCACAAAAGCAGTAGTAAGGAGGAGGTTGGGAACTACCTCTGTGGTGAGTAAATGAATGGAAATACTGCTAAAATAGAAGATGGTGCAGTTTCTGGAATCCAATAGAATACAGACATTAAATCAGCAAGGTTATACTAGAGGTAGGTCTTCTCAAATAAACCTGATCAAATTCTCAGACTGGGCCATCAGAGAGTTGGATTGGGAGAAAATGCTAAATGTGGTGTGCTTAGATTTCAGCAGGGCTTTTCACAAGGGTCCACATGAGTCCACTTATAAATAAATTGAGCACCTTGGTATGAGCCCCAAAAGTGCTCATGAATGCGAGTATTTTATAAAGACCACATGTAAATCCCAATTTTGACCACACTCTACTCCGGGTATTGAGAAATTTTATTTCACTGTAGGAACCAGGTAAAAATCTTAGGAGCCAGTGGCTGTCACCGCGCCTGTGTATGTGTATGCAATGCAAAGGTGGAGGTGCCTCTGTGTGCATGTGTCTGTGGTGTGGAAATGGGGTGCCTGTGTATGTGAGTGGGTGTATAATGCAGAGTTGGGGTATGTGTGGGGTGGGAATATGGTGCCTGTTTGTATGTTCTTGGGAGGGGGCTGCACCTTTCAGCATATACACATTGTGCCCTTTTGTCCACAGCATCACATTGTACTCTTACCTCCCTCCCTCCAGCTCTTCTTTTGCTGGCACCCCCACTCTCAGTTCCCCATCCAGACTCTCTTCTTCTCCCTCCCCCAAGCACTCCCACTTCTGCCCTCCATCTCCCACCATCCTTTTTCTTTCCACTACTCCTTTAAACTGCTGCTTTTTCTACCTCAATCTCCCCCCACCTTTCTCTTGTGCAGGCCATGATCACGGCCATCCACTTCACTTCTGCTTCCCTTCTGTTCTGCCCATGGGAGATTAGATCCCTGCGGGCAGACTGAAGGGATCTTTGCCATGATCGTGGCTGTGCACTTCTTTTCTGCCCATGGGAGATGGGATTCCATGGGCAGACATAAGTGGTTATGGCCATTCAGGAGGGAAAGAAAATCTCAGAAGCCAAATGCAAATTTCTGGTCACCATGGCGACCTGGCGCCTGGGATTTGTCATGTCCTGCTCTATCTCAAACCCTCCATGAACATACCTTACAACCAAGACACATACAACTACGTAAACATTTGTCACCATATGTATTTATATTTGAAGGTAATTTTATGAGCAGAATTTTGGCACAAGTATGATCACAAAATAAATCTTTAGAAATTTACCCATTCTGTGTCTGTTCACCTACTTTCTACATGCATAAACACCCCTACAATTTAAAAAGAGACTTTTTGAGTATGTAAAAGACTGTTCTACATGATGAAACCCCTCATAATATTACTCCCATTGGGAGTAATTTTATAAATTCATTAACATACATATGTGGCATTTACACACATTAATGGCCTCTTATAATACACCAACTGATGTAAAAGTATGTGGGTTGACATAAACATGCATAGTTTTCAGGTAGGCTTAGCTGAGAGTACAGTCTAGGTGGAGTGCAGGCAGAATTCATGCATTGATCTTAAAAAGCTTCATTTACACGTATATTTGCATTCTTAGATGCATTTACATCTTCAATGCAACAGGAGTAAATGTCTGTGTATGATTTTAAGGCACAACCCTTGCCACTTACACTAGTATTTTATAAAGACAAATAGGTACCTGTGTGACTGTAATAAAATGGGCTTAGAACAGGTGCCTCCTTGCACTCTTATCTTAGGTGCCCTGTTATACAGTTGCCCTCATAGGAGGTAATTTTATAAAGACATTAATGCATGGATGTCGTTGTTTCTATGTGTTAATGGTCTCTTATGAAATACCAGCTCACGTGAAAAGTACACTTGTTTATATGAAGGCATGTTACTTTGTCAGTAGACATAGCTTGGGGGAGGTGTGGTCTGGGTGGATTATTATCACGAACACACACATTGATTATAAAATGCCTTTCTCTACGTGCATACTTGCAAATGGTATGCAATTTCATTTACACCTCATATAGTGCAGGAGTAAATGTCTTTTGCCTGAATGTAAGATGCAGTCTCTGTCTCTTGTGCTTTACAAAATACCCTCATTGTATGTGTGTACTTATATATATATATATATATATATATATATATATATACACACACACCCAAAAAAAACAATTTAATAAAAATTGATGTCCAACTCAATATATTATAGGATTTTCTGAGGGTAGTGGTGTTGGATTGATTGTGATTACCAAGTTTAATTATCAACATCTCAGGGTTGGGGAGAGAAGCCTGAAAGCTAATTTAGGGAGGATAGCAAGGCTTATGTTCCACTTAGGTTGTCTTCTGCCCTTGCACTGGTCCTGTATGTTTGTAAAACCTGGGACTATAAAATGGAAATTAAATTAAATAACTTTTTCCAATCTTCTGATCTACAGTCTTAGGGAGGACAAGCTCTGTATTCTTGTGTCTATCCTGTGATCCTAGCATTTAATGTCTTGAAATAGATTTTATTATGGTATCTGCAGTACTGTTCCAAGTTGTTCCCTTTTCCTCCTCTAGCTATTTTATGAATTCAACATAAATGAAGTCATTATTTGCAAGTGATAAGAAGGTAATTTTCTTTATGCAGTATATCAATGTGATATAAGATTCTAATATAAATCCATCTTTGAGGAGGGGGAATCCAAGATGGCGATTTGGTGAGGCATGTGTTCGGAGCGGTGTTTACCTATGGGAAAAAAACGGAAGTCCAAAGGGGCTAAACAGCCTTCTACTGCCACCTTGGTTGCCTCCCAGTTACCTGTGGATACTGGTCCGTTGGATTCGTATTTTCTGCCTGCTCCGAGACAGCTATTGGGTGCAGGGGAGTGTAGCCTGGTTAAACAGCAGCCGGAGTCCTCGACTTCTGTTTCAGGCAGTGATCTGTCTTCCCCTGGCTCGGTACGAGCTTCGAAGGTGGCTCGTCAAGATACCGACGTGAAAGGGAAGTTGATGGAGGGGGTTGAGTCGTCGGACTCCCCTGTGGTGCAGCGCCTGCCAGTGGAGTGCGGAGCGGTTGCTGGTCCTTCCCCGGTGCAACGTCAGAGGACGCAGGTCGTTGGAGAGTTGGTGGATGAAGGTGCGGGCCTAGTTTCTGGGCCCACCACATCGACCCGTGTTTCGGGTGTTTCTTTATCATCTGGTGGAGTGGGGGATGGTGTTTCTCCGTCTCCTATGGTGCCCGCGGCGGTGGTGACTCTGGACACAATATGGGCTGCTATTATGCAACTCCGGGAAGAGATGGTGCCACGGATCTCTGGACTGGCTTCTCAACTTAGTAATACTGAATTAATTATTCAGGAACATGCAGTTAAAATAACTAATTTGCAGAAGGTAGTTGCTGATTCCCAGGAAAGTTTTGTGCTTCTGGAGAAGGAGGTGGGAACTTTGAAGAAGAATATGGTGCCTATTGGTGCGAAATTGGAATTGCTGGACAATATGTCTAGAGTTAGTAATTTACGTTTGGTAAACTTTCCTAGATCAACTATGGTATCTGCGAGAGATATGTTTAGAAGTTACTTGGTAGATATTTTGGGGATTCCCCCTGAGTCTCATCCCCCGATAGTGAAAATGTACTATCTACTTTTGGGGAAAAAAGCTTTGGGTGTGGGGGCGGTTAAGGGCTTATCTGATGTAGATGTTTTGAATGTAACTGCATTGTTGGAGTCATCGCAGGAAGATCAGCTAGTACCGTCTACCTTGTTGATTACATTGGCCTTGCTTTCTGACAAAGAATGGTAAATGAAGTTATTTTTCAAAAAACTTAATGTTTTGTTTAAGGGGTTGCAGGTCTGTATGTTTCCAGACCTCTCTAGGGAGACCCAACGGAGACGGAGGGATTTTCTTCTCCTTCGTCCTGGGGTACAGCAATTGGGTGGGCTCTTTTTCCTAAAGTTTCCCTGCAAGTGTCTGATTAAGTATCAATCAGATTCTTTTATTTTCTTTTGAGACATCCCAATTGCTTGCCTTTATTAATGCCTGTCATAACCGGGAGATGGATTTACCCCCACCTATCCACTCCGAGAATTAGGTCTAGCTGTTTGGCATGCCTCTAATTTCTTGCTGAATTTTGTTAGTTTGGTAAATTTCCTTTCTTTGGTATTCCCCCCCCCCCCTTTCTATATTGTGGGCTAGAGTGGGTTGGGTTGTTGGATTAACTTTGCCTATGTTTTGAGATTGTGTTTAACTTGTATTGCTTATACCCTCCTCAGTTTCCGTTTCAAGATGTATTCTTGAATGTAATTTGAAATTTATAAATAAAAAGTAAAAAAAAAAAAAATCCATCTTTTGGTTCTTCATTTATTTACGCTTTTCTTTTTCAGCAAATGTATAACCAGATACCCCACAATAACCATAGTAGGTAACAAAATCCTGAAAGAAACCAACACAAAGTACAGTCATCACAAAACACAATCAACACAAAAATAAGAAAAGACACAATAAAGAAAAATAAACCCATCCTTCCTACATGCCCAGTAAATTGTCTGATAAATTCTGCTGGCATTAGCACACATTGGGGATATATTTATAAAGGGCTTTTTTCACACATAAGTGCCTATATCTGAGCATAAAAGGCCTGTTAAAACTGCCCCACATGTAAAAGTATGCATGATGACAAGAAGGCACATACTTTTAAGTGACCTGGGTATGTTCGTGGGCATAGTTTGGGCGAAGTGCGGGTATAGTCATGAAGTACATGTGTTGTTTATAAAATACGTGCATACATTTACATTGACTCTGAGCAAGAATAAATGTATGGCATTCATTTGAACTGCAATTTCTACTGATTTTGCACTGGTATTTTACAAAGACCCACAGGCATCTATGTGGCTTTTTAAAACAGCCCCAAAATAGGTGCCTACTTGACTTCCCATCATAGGTGACCTGTTATAAAATTATCATTATTTACAAAGCCGAAAAGGCAGCATGTTCCACAATATCTTTTTCTTTCTTGCACATTTTCTAAACCACACCATTATAACATCAGGACGGTTTACAATGACATTAAAAAATGCAGGAAAGTGGCAGCGCCAAAGGAAAAAGAAAGGAACTGCAAAATCGATAGGACAGGGTATACAGTCAACAGCTGAGAAAATAGAAGAGGAAAGGAGAGCATGAAAGTGAAGTCAAGTAGGCAGGGAGGGGAGATCATAGGCAATCTTAAGGAGGGACTTGAACTTTGGGAAAGAGGATTCTAGTCGGAGGTCAGTTAGTAGGGAGTTCCAAAGGGAGGAGCCCAGAAAGAAGAAGGCCGAGTGGCGAGTGGATTCATAGTGAGCATGGGATGGGGAGTGAAAGTGCAGATGGTTGATGTGAACAGAGCGGAGACTGCAGGATGGGGTATGGAATTGAAGATCAGAAAGGTACTGTGGAGCATGCGTGTAGATAACCTTATAAACTGTGGTGAGAATTTTGTACTGAACCCGTTGTCTGATAGGAAGCCAGTGAAGGTCAATGAGTAGTGGAGTAACGTGGTCATAGCGGGTGGCATGTGATATGATCCTGGCAGGGGTGTTTTGAATAAGCTGAAGACAGCAAAGTTGGGACTGGGGGAGACCTGCAAGAATGGAGTTACAATAATCAAGACGCGATATAACCAAGGATAGGAGAAGAGTGGTAAGAGAGGAGGAGCTCTGAAAGGCACGGAGAGCTCTGATTTGTCTGAGGGAGAAAAAAGAGCGGCGAACAAGGAGGGAAATATGCTCATGAAAAGAGAGGACAGGATCCAGGGTGATACCAAGGTAATGGAGGGACAGGACCAGCAAAACTGGGGACCAGATATGGAGGGAGCCAGAGATGGGGAGGAACTACCAAAAGTAACCAGAGAGCAGAATTCTTCGAGGCATTAAGATGAAGGAAATTAGAGGCAAGCCAGTCAGAAACATGCATGAGGCAGGAATTTGATGGAGAGAGGTTGGGTGAAATAGGAGAGGTATGGTGTACTATAATAATATCATCGGCATAATAGTATGCCGATAAGCCAGATTCTTGTATTAATAGGGTGAGAGGAGCAAGGAAGACATTAAAGAGGAGCAGGGCAGTACCAATCCTTGGGGAACACCACTTGAAAGTGAAACAGGGTCTGAGGTGGTAGTACCTGAAAGGACGGAAAACAAGCAAGAGGAGAGGAACGAGTGAAACCATTGCAGAACTGTCCCAGAGACACCAGCGGTATGTAAATGAGAAATGAGGGTATAGTGATCAATCAGGTCAAATGCAGATGATAGATCGAGAGACACAGCGGCTGAGATGTCACCACGTTCATAGGAGGTGTGAGGTTTGTTCAAAAGTGAAAGAAGAATGGACTTAGCTCAATGCCCAGGCCTGAAACTGGACTGATGTGGGTGAAGATAATGGATAGAGTCCAAGTGCTGTGAGAGCTGGGAGAAGACAAATTGCACAAGGATTTTAGAAAGAAAGGCGAGGTTAGAAACTGGGCGACAATGAGATGGGTCAGAGGGCTCGAGGGTGGGTTTCTTCAGCAGGGGGCAGATGAGAGCATGTTTCCAGGGGCAAGGGATGGAATCAGAGTCAAGACTGGTATTAAGGATGGTTTGATTGAATGGGAGAAGTGCCAGGGACAGCTCCAGGAGCCAGGTAGAAGGAATCGGATCTATACGGCATGTGGTCTTTCTGGCGGAGGATAGGGATTTAGAAAGTTCCGCTTCAGAAAACGAGAAGGTTGACCAGGTATGAGTCAGGGAAGGTTGAGGAGAGAGAGGGGGGAGATTGGAAGAGAGAGCAGGAGGTCAGGCAGGGAAGAAAGCGCTGAGGGAATGAACCTTCCTTACAAAGAAGATGGCCAACTGGGAAGGACTGGGAATAGAGGGGATAGGGTCAACGGAGGGAGTGGAATGAGGGGAGGAAAGGGACCTGAAATAGTTGACAGGAAGAGTTGGCTGAAAAGGAAATGAGATGAGAGTAGTAGGCCTGCTTCACAGAGTGGATAAGAAGGCAATAGTGCTGGTGGCAGGAGCAAAAGTATTAAAGAGCTGCTAGGGAAAGGTGTTTACGCCAGAAGTATTCTGAGTGCCACAGGTAAGTGTGGTGCAAAAAGAGACCGGTGTCGTACCAGGGATGTTTGGAGAGGTGACAGGGTGGGTGGGGACGAAGGGGAACTAGATGATCAAGGGCAGCATGCACGAAAATGCCTTCCGTCCTCATTCTGTGCTGTCCAACATGTGATCCCATTCTTGTGATGCAGGAGTGCTATCACTACATACCTAGTCCAACACTGCTGTTCTCCAACAGATAACTGAGATGCTCAAACATGGCCTTTTGATTCTGGCGGCTGATGCGGCAGAAATAACAGAGGAAGCGACAGCAGCTGGCGACCATCTTTGGAAATGCAATCTGCAAAAGAGAAAAAAAAAGGCTTGTTTAGGGGACAGTCCATGCACTGATTTCTCTTGGAAGTAACTTATTTCTATCTGTCTCCCATCAGGCTACTGTGTGCATTTTCAGCTGCATGTATGCAAGATTGGGGGGGGGGGGGCAATTTGCTTCTGGCCTTTCCAGGGGACACTCTGTGCAGTAAATTAATCACTTATAATTCTCGGATAAGAATATATATATATTTATCAAGTGCATGATTGTTATTCAATACAAAATAGCATTTAAAAACAAATTATATATATATGTGTGTGTGTGTGTGTGTATATATATTTGAGGAAGAGAATACTACACAACAGAAAACAAAGAAACAATATATTTTAAAAACGTATGAGTTCCAGTAGACCCAGTATTTCCTCATGTATAACCTTTACAAGACAGTTCAGATGTAAACAGTTACTTAACCATCCTTTTGCCTCAGCTACAAGCTCAGTGCCCCTTTTACTAACACTTAGCTCGAGCTATCTGCCACACAGTCCATAGGAATAAAATGAGCCATGTAGCAGATAGCTCATGCTAAGTGTTAGTTAAAGGGGCCCTTAGAATGTAATCCCTCCAGGGACACAGAAATACCTATTGCACATGAATTTCACTTACCTTGATCTACTACTGAAAAGGAATGAGCTAAATACAAAATAATAATGAGTATCTTCAGACAGCAATCCTTAACGGTTGCAGTCTTCAAAACTAGCCAACTCTCAAGACTCATCACCTCCAGAAACTACTTTGAATTAAATGAATGTCTCCATTCTGAGGAATATTTGAGTATAGTGATTCTTTGTCAGTACTGACCAAAGATGCTTCGGGCCCAATATTGAATTGGGCAGGCTATGCACCGCTACAGCACATAGCCCTGCCCGCTGACCCTTAACCCTGGATATTCAATACCACGGCGACGGCATTGAATTTCCGGGGTTGCCACACATGCCCCAGAGCTGCCAAAGCTAACCTGGTAGCGGCGATATTGCCCACTACCCAGTTAGCTTCTGCGGGTAAAACTAGGCCAGCTTTTGCTATGCCTAGTTTTACTCGCCAATCACTAACCAGGTAGCAGTACAATATCGCCGCTACCCAGTTAGCGACAGTCTCTGCCTCCACCCCACCTCAGAATGCCCCCAACATGCCTCGATGCTAACCGCATAGCATTGGGGCATGTAGCGGGGATAGAAGGGGATATTCATTGGCACTAATCATACAAAGTGCTGTTGAGTATCCCGATTTAAGGCATTAACATGGTTTACTAGACGGTAAAACACCAAAAAGCTGTCTCAGGGCAACAATAATCCAAAATGCAAATCAAACCCTGTATTATGATTTACTCAAATATCAATAACCAATATTAAACTGATTACAAAAAATTCTTTTATCAGGCAAAAATGACCTCAGGATGGCTAATATCCCTCATCCAGTGACAAGTCATTTTAGGGAAATAGCAGACGCTTCACATCACTGGTCAAATAGCCTATACCATCCAACCATCTAAACAGCATAAACAGCACCCAGTCTCAACGGGACCATATCTAACGGCTCTTCAGTATACTGCCAAAAGCCAGCTCAATGAACCAGCCTAAACTGAGGAAAAACAATTCTCTTTCAAGCTCCAAACGCAAAACTTTAACTATATAAGGGCAAGCATGGAGAGTTAAAGTTTTGCGTTTGGAGCTTGAAAGAGAATTGTTTTTCCTCAGTTTAGGCTGGTTCATTGAGCTGGCTTTTGGCAGTATACTGAAGAGCCGTTAGATATGGTCTCATTGAGACTGGGTGCTGTTTATGCTGTTTTCTTCAGATAAGTACAGTGTGCTCTTATTTATGAGCTTTATATTGATTTGGAAGTAATTTTTGTGTTATGTTTTTGCAGCTTTGGGACTGTACTGACGACTCCAGATTTACTGCTATGATCATTATAGCTAGACGCTTTTAATGGGTGTGTGGTATGTATGCAGTGAATGTTTGTGGTGATTTCTAGATATGAGTTCCTAAGTGAATTGGTTGGGGTGTATTAAGTTTTGTATAATTGGTTATTTCTAGATGGATCAAACCAAAGGCAGTTCCTTGTCTGACATGGCATACCACAGCGGCAGGTGCCTCTGGCTCCACAGCCATGCACCACAAGGAAGAAAGAAAGGTGCCTGGCCAGCACAGCTAGGGAACCAACTAACTGAAGTACTGACAAGGGCAGCTTAGGTTATGCACTACAACCTAAGGAGTGATGGAGAAAGCAGAAGGAGCAACAGGTTTTCCTGATTCTGGAACAAGGGAGGAGAAGTATACAGTGGGCATCCTCTGGAGCAAGGACAAGGAGGACCTGGCCTATGGAGATCAAAGTCTGCAATCACATTCAAGTCCAGCATCCATCTGTACAAGGCACTCTGGGAATAGAGGCTAGTGAGGCAGGGTTCTCCACTTGGAAGGGAGAGTCCAATTCAACTCTGAATAAATATAACTGTCTGGCAGTCGCCCAAGAGCGCATGATTCGGAAGAATGTATCCTTGAAGGATACTACCAAAAGCAGAGAGGTTCCAAAAAACAGTAAAGTAGACAAAATGCCCTTGAGTATGGCGCAGGCAGAGCTTAAAGAGTACAAATTATCCATGCCTTCCAATAGCCAGATTAATATGAATAAAATGCTTGTATGCAAATGCTAGAAGCCTAAAATATAAGATGAGAGAGTTAGAATATATAGCACTAAATGAGAGGTTAGATATGATTGGAATCTCAGAGACATGGTGGAAGAAGGACAACTAGTGGGACACTGTGATACCTGGGTACAAACTATATCGTAATGATAGAGCTGATCAAATTGGTGGAGGGGTTGCGCTCTATGTTAGAGAGGGCATTGAGTCAGAAAGGATTAAAGTTTTGCAGGAAACAAAATTTGCTGTAGAATCTCTAGGGATTGAAATTCCATGTAAGAAGGGGAAAGCGATGGCAGTGGGGGTATACTATCGACCGCCTGGCCAGAATAAACAAATGGATGATGAAATACTCAAAGAAATCAAGGAAGCTAACAAAAATTACAGCACAGTAATAATAATGGGTGATTTCAATTATCCCGATATCAACCGGGTCAGTGTCACAGCAGGATATGCGAGGGAGATAAAGTTCCTAGATGAAATAAATGATTGTTCTTGGAGCAGCTGGTTCATGAACTGACCAGAGGGGATGCCATACTGGACCTAGTCCTTAGTGGAACACCAGATCTGGTGCAAGAGATAAGGGTGTTGGGACCACTTGGCAATAGTGATCATAGCATAATCGCGTTTGATTTAATTAGTGGAGGAGGGATGGTAAGGAAATCCACAGTACTGTCTTTTAACTTTCGAAAGAGAGACTATGAAAAAATGAGGAAAATAGCTAAGAAAAACTAACAGGAGCAGTTGCAAAGGTTAAAGACTTAAATCAAGCTTGGGTGTTGTTGAAAAATGCTATCTTGGAAGCCCAGACTAGCTGTATTCTGCGCTTTAAGAAAAGTGGAAGGAAGTCCAAAAAACTGCCAGCATGGTTTAAAGGTGAGGTCAGAGAGGCTGTTGCCAAAAAAGCATCTTTCAGGAAATGGAAAAAAGAGCCAAATGACGAAAACAGGAAACAGCACAAGCACTGGCAAGTTAAATGCAAGACATTGATAAGGCAGGCAAAGAGAGAATTTGAGAAGAAACTTGCTATGGAAGCAAAAACGCGTAATAAAGACTTTTTCAAGTACATTCGTAGCAAAAAACCTGTGAGAGAGTCAGTTGGACCATTAGATGATAGAGGGGTAAAAGGGGCAGTAAGAAGGGGACAAGGCTATAGCAGAAGGACTGAATGAATTCTTTGCTTCGGTCTTTACTGAGGAAGATGTAATGTTACCCATGACTGAAGTGGTATTTAAAGGTGATACTGCAGAAGAATTGAAAGAAATATTGCTAAACCGGGAAGATGTATTACAACTATTTATTAAACTGAAGTGTAGCAAATCACCTGGACCAGATGGTATACATCCAAGGGTGTTGAAAAAACTGAAATATGAGATTGCAGACCTGCTATTAGTAATCTGTGAACTATCATTAAAAGCATCTGTAATAACTGAAGACTGGAGGATCGACAATGTAACGCCAATTTTTAAAAAGTGTTCCAGGGGTGATCCGGGAAACTACAGACCGGTGAGCCTGATGTCACTACCTGGAAAAATGGTAGAAACTATCATAAAGAACAAAATTACTCAGCATGTAGATAGTCATGGCCTAATGGGAGACAGCCAACATGGCTTTAGACAAGGAAGATCTTGTCTTACTAATCATGTTTTTTTGAAGGTGTGAATAAACAGGTAGACAAAGATAAGTCGGTTGATATAGTGTATCTGGACTTTAAGAAAGCCTTTGACAAGGTCCCTCATCAGAGACTTTTGGCAAAACTAAAAAGTCATGGGATAGGAGGCAGTATACTATTGTGGATCAGGAACTGGTTAAAAGATAGAAAGCAGAGGGTAGGGCTAAATGGACAATTTTCCCAATGGAAAAAGGTGAATAGTGGAGTTCCGCAGGGATCTGTGCTGGGTCCGCTGCTTTTTGACATATTCATAAATGACCTGGAAAGTGGAATAACGAGTGAGGTTATCAAATTTGCAGATAACACAAAACTATTTAAAGTTGTTAAAACCCAAGAGGATTGTGGAAAATTGCAAGAGGATCTTGATAAATTGGAAGACTGGGCAGATGAAATTTAATGTGGACAAGTGCAAAGTTATGCACCTAGGAAAGAACAACCCAAACTATTGTTACACAATGGAAGGTTCCACATTGGGAACCACCACCCAGGAAAAATATTTAGGCGTCATTGTGGATAACATGTTAAAACCTTCCGCAATGTGTGCAGCGGCGGCCAGGAGAGCAAATAGAATGCTAGGTATCATAAGGAAAGGAATGGAAAATAAAACAAAGGATATTATAATGCCTCTGTACAGTTCCATGGTGCACCACACCTTGAATATTGTGTACAATTCTGGTTGCTGTTTCTTAAGATATAGCGTTATTAGAAAAGGTACAGAGAAGAGCCACCAAAATGGTACAGGAGATGGAAGGCTACTCCTAAGAAGAGAGGCTAAAAAGGTTAGGGCTCTTCAAACCTGGAAAAAAGACGGCTGAGGGGAGATATGATAGAGGTCTATAAATGAATGAATGGAGTGGAACGGGTACACGTAGATCGATTGTTTATGTTATCAGAATATAGAAAGACTAGGGGACATGCAATGAAGCTACATGGTAAACTATTTAAGACAAATAAGAGAAAATATTTTTTCACTCATTGTGTAATCAAACTCTGGAATTTGTACCGGAGGATGTAGTAAAGGTTGTTAGTGTAGCTGGGTTTAAAAAAGGTTTGGACAAGTTCCTGGAGGAAAGGTCCATAAACCATTATTAAAAAGGGACCCAGAATACCAATGCTTGACCCAATATAAGCATTGTGGAACCTGTGTCTTTTGGGGAAACTGCTAGGTATGTATGACCTAGATTGGCCACTGTTGGAAATAGGATACTGGGCTTGATGGACATTGGTCTGACCCAGTATGGAATATCTTATGTTCTTATGATTTATGTTCTGCCATTATTCGCTATTACTGTTCATTATTCCTCACTATTTTCAGTAAACTCTTGGTTCAGAAAAACGAAATTCTGGCCTGGACTGAGTTACTGAAGCGAGTGACGAATGGAGCAAATGGATCTAAGGTGTCAGTGGCCTTCCAGTTTTGCTGGTCCCGACCTAGAACCCTAAAATCTGCAGCGAGTTAAGGCTGCAAGGACAATGTTTTCTCCCTGAAGTTGTGCTTCTGGTCTGCCAAATAGCTATAAATAGCTACAGTGAAGGACGTCCAGACTAGCAAGGGTTATATAAGAATGGGATTCAGCTGATTCAGAAAGCATTCAATACTCGCCCAGTTGGTGTCAGAGAACCCACTGATGTTTTGGTTCAATTAGCTTCAATTTATTTATGTATTTATTTAATTTATTTAATTTATTTATTTATGTGCGCTTATCAAGGCGGTTTACAATAAACTCAAAACGTGCATTATAACATACATGCAATACATGGAACGTTAAACAAGGTGTATCGTAGCTTTAACAAGATAAGAGAAGTAGATTTAACTAGGCATAACAATCAACTAATTACATATGGTGTTTGTGTTGATTATAGAATGTTCTGTGCTAATTGTTGGTCAAGAGTTAGATAGATTTGCTTTTCCCAATATAGAGATTTTTTATACTGCTTTATCATTTTTAGTCAAAGCTGTTTACATTGTAACTTAACTTGGTAATGTACATTGAACAGGGACATTGCTAACTTGGAGAGTTAAGTGACTTCCCCAAGGCCACATGGAGTGCTAGTGGGAATCAAACTCTGGTCTCCCAATTGCTCTGGCACACAATTAATTTTTATTTAAAAATTAATTTTTTCCAACAGATCAAGGGCACTGCTATGGGAACCATGATGGCTCCTTCACTCCATGCTTGTAAGTTTCAGGCTTTGAAGAACAATTTATATATACTTCAGTTTTTTAGAAAGGTATTTTGATTTGGCTGTAGGGAATCCAGAGTGGGGGTGGGATCTGCGGGAGCATCTGCTCTGGTGCTTGCAATGATGCTTGCTACAGTGCCAGGGGCTGCCACTGCTGCTGGAAGACCTGTGCTGCCTCTTTTCCTGCTTCCCACAGCTCTTCCTGCCCCTGCTGTGATGGCATGAGGTGAAGTGGCTCCTCCGCACCGATGGGGAAGCTGCCTCTCTGCTTCTGTGCTGGCTCGTGGTTTCAGTGTCAGGGTGGTGCTGCTGTTCCAGGCTTCTCCCTTCACCATGGTGCCGGCCAATGGCGTTGCAGGGGGCAGAGCTTGGCACGTCGATGTCATTTGCAGCAGCATGGCGGCGAGCAGGGAGGCCTGGAGGTCTCCTGTGGATCTTCTGCGGCCATGCTGGGGGCATCTGATGACAGGGACCCAATCCACTGGGCGCACAGCTAGGGATGGAGGCCCTGGTTGGCATATCCCGAGCAGCATCAGCGATGTACAGGAAGTCCTGGAGCACCACGAGGTTGTCCGCAGAAGAGCTCTGCAGCCCCTTAACCAGGAACTGCAGAGCCCCCTGCTGTCAGTGCCCATCCTGGAGAGAGGGATGGGAATATGTAGGTGTCCATTCTGGAATGGCTGAACCATTCTTCTGTGGGAGGGTGCCATGGAGGTAGGTGTCTTATTTTTCCGAAGGGGAGAGGGGCATTGATCAGGAGAGGGAAGGGAAGGGAAAAGCCAGGGATGGGAAGCTTCCTGTTAGTGAGGGGCAATTTACAGTATATTGGATAGTTGGGCTCTACAGTGTTGAGGAGATTAGACATGATCTTTATGCAGAGTGGGGGGAAATCCCCTCCCTAGCTAATCAGCCTTTTCCCTTCAGAACAAGTAACACTGCAGAATTCCATAGCAGCAGGTCTGCTAAAATGTTAACAATGGATCCAAGGCAGGTGTTAACGTCTTATTTTTATTTGGATGATATTAAAGTGTGCTAATCAGCATACATTATTTAATGTGAATCTTCATTTACACATGACGCTTCCTTATTTATTTTTGACTGTATACAAATTTTAGCATGTGCATGTTAATGTACTAGGATTTTGAAAATGTACATGTCAAAGCTTTAGGGCCCAATATTGAATTAAGCCGGATATGCGCCGCTATGGCACATTTATTTATTTATTTATTTATTTACATTCTCTTATATACCGCGCTATTCTGCATCAGTGCGGTTTACATTGAACAACTGAAATTACATTGAACAGGGCATTATAACTTGGAGATAACTATTTTACAGGGAACATGGGCTATGGAGGGTTAAGTGGCTTACCCAAGACCACAAGGAGCACCTGTGGGACTAGAAACCCCAGTCCTTCCGGCCCAAGGTTGCTGTCCTCTAGTGGGATTTGAACCCCCGACCTTCCGGCCTGAAGTACCTTGCCTCAACCACTAGGCCACTCCTCCACTCCATAGCTGTCCCCACCAACCTCGAATCCCAGATATTCAATGCCGGGGTCATATGTGGCCCCGGCATTGAATATCCGAGATCGCCGCACATGCCCCAGAGCCACAGAAGCTAAGTAGCGACGATATTGCACCGCTGCCCAGTTAGCTCCTGCAGGTAAAACTAGGCCAGCTTTTGCTTTGCCTAGTTTTATCTACAGGTCACTAACCGGGCAGCAGTGCAATATCACCGCTACCTGGTTAGTAACTTGCCACCTCTGCTCCAACTTGGAACGACCACAACACACCCCAATGCTAAACGGTTAGCATCGGGGCATGTAGGGGAGATAATCGGGGATATTCAGCGGCACTAGTATTGAGGGTATTAGTGCCATTAAATATCCCGTTCAGTGGCATTTACCTACATAGTTTACAGATCTGTAAACCGTGTAAATGCCTTTTCAAAATTGGGCCCTTACTGAATAGCAAGCTGTTAAAGTCTTATCAGTGACGTTCCCAGCACCCCCTTACCCCTGACCTGGCCCAAGGAAGCAGCATGGCAAACCTACCATTAAACTGGCTTGCCACTGTGCCTTGCACTCCAGGGCCAGCCACTCTTCTCTCCCGGCTGAAGTCTCGTGATTTTCTCCCAGCCAGCACCCGCAGTGGGCCACACTCATTGTCCCGCCCTTAATACACTACTGAGTCTTATTGGATAGCGTATGCAAAACTGCTTCAATGTGCAGGCTAAATTTTATTGCATAGACCCTTAAATGAATTTGACACACACCTATACATATTTACTTTCACACTATTAATATGTATCAAACAATATAATAAACCTATTACTATTCTAAGGGACATGTTTACTAAAAAGTGTGCCGGTAGCATGTGGTTGAGTTGTAAAATCAGCATGGGGGCCAACACCAAATTCATAGGGAGTATGTGTCCTTTTCCTTGCCATTGACATGTTGCAAATGCATGCAACACAGAAACTGTCATGTGGGTGCACCTAAACCCATCTACCAATGTGGCATTCAGTGCACCCATGCTAACCACAGCAGTCACATTTAGCACACATCCATAACACACATGCTAACTGCAATATTTATTTATTTATGTATTTATTTATTTATTTAACATTTCTTATATACCGCCTTTCATGATATCAAGGCGGTTTACATTGAACAAACTGAAATTACATTGAACAGGGCATTATAACTTGGGGATAACTATTTTACAGGGAACATGGGCAATGGAGGGTTAAGTGGCTTGCCCAAGACCACAAGGAGCACCTGTGGGAGTAGAAACCCCAGTCCTTCCAGCCCAAGGTTGCTGTCCTATAGTGGGATTTGAACCCCCGACCTTCCGGCCTGAGGTAACTGCCTCAATATGCCATCATTGCCCACGTTCCACTCCAGCCTGCCCTGTCTCCACCCAATTGTGTGTTAACCTGTTAGCACTGGGCCCCATGTTAACTTTTAGAGTGGTGCACTTACCACACACTAACCCTCATGCTAACGGTTAGCAAAGTTTAGTAAACATGCCCCTAAAAAAAAGGTTTGCATATTTACCAGTGAGTTATAATGCCCTGTTCAATGTAATTTCAGTTTGTTCAATGTAAACCGCTTTGATATCATGAAAGGCGGTATATAAGAAATGTTTGTATAAATAAATAAATAGTTTGTTTATTTGAAGTCATAAACTATGCATCTACATGAAAATTCTGACATACACACAGGCACATTATCTAGAGATTGTAGAAGGGAAGGGAAAGGGTTGCTGAGGACACTCATATAGATCGGAAAAGAGGGGTTAAGAAGGCAATGGATGGTAGGCGTGGGAATGGGAAGAGTTTTATGAGGGGGAAAGGATGAAGGAATGTGGTCAGGAAGAAACAAAGCAGTTTACAATGATTAATAAAGAAGGGAAGGGAGGGGGGTCACATGTCTAGAGACCATAGAAGCCAATTTTCTTCCTGGTGGGGAGAGGGAGACTCGGAAGGCCTGTGAGAAGCCAAAGTACCAAACAATCTAAGAAGCAATTGAAAATGAAGTACAATACCTGAGATTTGTCTCCTCCCAGCACATTCACCATCACCTCCATTACAGTCTCATGCATTCCCAGCACTCTCATTAAATTGGGATGTTGATAAAATACCTTGTTGTTCATAATATCCCTAAAATGAAGGCAATAAAAATGAAGAAATAAGCATCTACTGTTTAAATGAGTAGTCACTGAGAGAAAGAAGATCTTATTGCTCATCTACCAAGAATGAAGTTGTAACAAATTGGGTAAAATGTCTAGGATGCAGAGGACAAAGAATCTAGATCGGCACATAAAGGTCAATATTCAAAGGTTTTGTCCAGCTAACTTTGGGAATTTGCCGTATAAACCTTCATGTTTGAAACACCCTCCTCCCTCGCTAACTGTAAATACTTGTCCAATCAAATAGTAGCCCACAAAAAATTAGCTAGCCAAAAAGAGGTGGTATGGGGACATTTCTGGAGAAAGGTTATCCACTCTTGTTCCTGAGTGTCTCAAGCTAATCAGGATATCTACAATAAATATGCATCTGATATAGTTACATGCTCTGCCTGCATTACATCTTATGCATAGTCCCTGTGGATATCTTGAAAACCAGACCGGTTTGCAGCACTCGAGGACCAGAGTGCCTACCTATGTGTAGGGTATGGGCATATCATAGGCAGTTCAGGCCGGATATTCAAAGGCATTTACATGGTTTACAGACCTGTAAACAGTGATAATGCCACTTAGAGGGATATTCAGTGGCACCAACATGGTCAGTACCGCTGAATATCCCCGAGTAATGCCGCTACACGCCCCAATGCTAACTGTGTAGTATTGG
This sequence comes from Ichthyophis bannanicus, assembly GCA_033557465.1. NCBI lineage: Eukaryota > Metazoa > Chordata > Amphibia > Gymnophiona > Ichthyophiidae > Ichthyophis > Ichthyophis bannanicus. The sequence goes on along the minus strand of CM066037.1, from coordinate 379,303,125 downwards.
GACAAGTTGTGGGCGTTCTGGGGCGAAGCCCATCGCTAACAGGGCTGCGGTGATATTGAATCGCTGCCCGGTTAGTGACCCACAGGTAAATATAGGTGCTAACCAGGCAGCGGCTCAATATTGCTGCTGACCCGTTAGCTTCTGCGCCATGCCGCGCTGTGCAGCAAACCCGGATATTCAATGCTGTAGAAGCGCATAGCCATCACTGTTGAATATCAGGCTCTATATCATGGGATACTATATCTCATGGGATACTATATATAGTACAATACCAGAAATGACATAAAGGGGGTTATTTTAGAAGCCTTATGTGTGATTTACTTGTGTAGATACTGGCACTTACATGTGTAAATGGCATTCACATGTAAATGGCGATTTTAGAAAAGGTACAATTTATATGTGGATGGTCTTACTATGTCAAAATTGTAAGGGGGCATGTAGGGGGCATGTGGTTAATGAGTGGCCTGAGGGAGGTAATAATCTACATGTATATTCACTATTTCAAACAGGAATGACCAAAATTGCCCATCCTGGGATTTACACCTTCTCCTTGGCACATTTATGTGTGTCAAAAGTGCTCAGTTCACCCAGTCCCTTTATAGGAGGGATTAAGGGGGGTTATCCTCCTTAATCCCACCTCATTTATTTCCCCCTCAAAAGTGAGGATAGAGATAACATCATCTGTGGTTAATTGGTGGCATGTATACATGTAGGCTTGCAAAATGGCGGACTTACACGTGGAAGTTGTAAAATCTTGGACTTACATGTGTATGTCAGTCATGTTTCCCATATGTACAATTGCAAGGTGGCTCCTCTAGCTCCATATATCAGCATATACATGTGCATTCTTGCACCTCCATATTCAGTATGTTAGAAGAAGCTACTACTACTACTACTACTACTAATTAGCACTTGTAAAGCACCACGCACGCAGCGCTGCACAGCTAACCTACCAGAGGTGGCTAACAAACAAGAGACAGTCCCTGCCCGTCAGAGTCCTGCTCATCGGAGCTTACAATCTAATTAGAACTGTACAGATCATTGGTCAGTTCTGGGGAAGATACAGTGTGGTACCGTCTGGTACAGCTTGATCTATAGTTAGGTCAAAGAAACATTGATGGGGCTTAGGGTAGGAGAGGATGGAAGTCAGGATCTGAATGCAATGGTGAAGAGGTGGGACTTCAACCTGGATTTGAAGAGGGCCAGGGAGGGTGCCTGGCGCACAGACGCAGGCAGGCTGTTCCAGGCATGTGGCGCAGCAATGTGAACGGAGCGCAGTCGGGAGTTCGCAGTGCGGGTGAAAGGCATTGAAAGAAGCGATTTGTTAGCGGAGCGTAAATTATGAGAGGGGACGTAGGGGGAGATAAGAGATGTGAAGTATTGAGGGGCCACAGAGTGAATGCATTTATAGGTCAGCAGGAGAAGCTTGAATTGGATGCGGAATTGGACAGGGAGCCAATGAAGTGACTTGAGGAGGAGAGTAATGTGGGCATGGCGAGGCTGGCAAAAGATTAGTCGAGCAGCGTGATTTTGTATAGATTGAAGAGGAAGGAGATGGCTCACGGGGAGACCAGCGAGGAGTAGGGTGCAGTAATCAAGGCGAGAGGAGATTAAGGCTTGGATAAGCATTTTGGTAGTGTGTTCAGAGAGAAAGGGGTGGACCTTGCTGATGTTACAGAGGAAAAAGCGTCAGGTCTTGGCTACAAGCTGGATATGGGCGAAAAAGGAGAGAGAGGTGTCAAAGATAACCCCTAGATTGCGGGCAGAGGGAACATGAAGGATAGTAGATCCATCCACATGGACTGAGAGAGGGGGAAGTGGGGGTGAGGAGTTGGGTGGAAAGACAAGGAGTTCAGTCTTGGCCATGTTCAGTTTCAATCGATGATGAGACATCAAGGCAGCGATGTCCGAAAAACAGGCAGAGATCTTGGATTGGGTTGCAAGAGAAATATTAGGTGTAGAGAGGTGGATTTGGGAGTCATCGGCATAGAGATGGTACTGAAAGCCAGGGGAAGAGATAAGCGCGCCAAGGCCTTGGGTATAGAGGGAGAAAAGGAGGGGGCCCAAGACAGATCCCTGGGGAACACCTACCTGGAGCGGGGTAGGGGAGAAGGAGAGGCCACCGGAGCATACACTGAATGAGTGATGGGAGAGGTAGGAGGAGAACCAGGATAGTACGGAGTCCCTGAAGCCCAGCGAGGAGAGGGTGGTGAGGAGAAGGTCGTGGTCAACAGTGTCAAAGGCAGCAGATAGGTCAAGAAGGATGAGGATAGAATAGAGGCCCTTAGATTTAGCCAGGAACAGGTCATTGGTGACTTTTGTGAGTGCCACTTCAGTGGAGTGTAGGGGGCGGAAGCCTGATTGTAGTGGGTCAAGGAGGGCCTGGGAGGTGAGGAAGTCGAGGCAGCGACGGTGAACTGCTCGTTCTAATAGTTTGGATATGAAGGGAAGGAGGGAGATGGGTCGATAGTTAGAAGGCCATGTGGGACCAAGTGAGGGTTTCTTGAGGAGGGGTGTGACAACAGCATGTTTGAAGTCAGCGGGGACAGTTGCAGTGGAGAGAGGATATGAGCGCTGGAGGGGACAATGGTGAGGGAGATGGAACATAGGAGATGGGTGGGGATAGGGTCTGATGAGCAGGCGGTGGGTTTGGAGGAGGAAAGAAGAAGTGTGATTTCTTCTTCAGAGATCGGGGGAAGGAGGAGAGGGTGGCAGGGGGAGTATGGGTAGGGAAGGAGAGGTGGGTGGGAGTATGGATGGGGAGGAGAAATGGGGGGAGGGGAGGTAGATGAGGGGGTAGGGAATTGGAGGGTAAATTTGAGGATTTTGTCATGGAAGTAATCAGCTGGGGTTTGGGCAGAGAGGGAGGGCGGGATTGGGGACGGGGGGACCTTGAGAAGAGAATTGAGGGTGTTAAAGAGACGTCGAGGATCAGAGGCAAGAGAATTAGTCAGATGGATGTAGTAATCTTGTTTGGCAAGGGCTAAGGCTGACTGGAAGGAGCCAAGCATGAATTTGAAGTGTAGAAGGTTTTCTTGGGAGTGGGATTTGGACCAGGCTCGTTAGGCAGAACGGGCACAGATGCGCAAGTAACAGATTGTGGGTGAAAGCCAGGGTTGGGGAGTAGATCGTTTTACAGGACGTGAGGTGGGAGGGGCAAGAGTGTCAAAGGCTGAGGATAGTGTAGCATTGTAAGAGGATAATGCTTCATCGACGGACTCAGAGTTTAAAATGGAGGAAAGAGATGGAGAAATGCTGGAGGAGAGAGTCAGGGGGTCAATATTATGGAGGTTTCTAAATAGGTCGGGGGAGAGAGGACAGGGTTGGGATGGCAGGAGCTGAAGAGTAAATGTTAAGAGGTGATGGTCAGATGAGGTCAGGATTGAATTGCAGAAGTTTGAAGGAGAGGAATTGGAGAAGAGTATTAGGTCAAGGCAGTGGCCGTGTTGGTGTGTGGGGGCAGTGGAGCAAAGTTGGAGGTCGAGCGAGGAGGTAAGAGCGAGGAACTTTGAGGCATGGGGGTCGGAGGGGTTGTCGATGTGAATGTTGAAATCACCAAGAATAAGAGTGGGGGTGGAGGGATCCATAAAGGCAGAAAGCCAGGAGTCGAAGTCGGTGAGGAAGGTTGATTTGGAGTTGTTGGGTGGGCGATAGATAACAGCTACTCAGAGGGGAAGTGGTGAGAGGAGGCGAATGGAGTGGACTTCGAAGGAAAGGGGGGAGTGTGATTGGAGTGGCAGGAGGGGTTAGAAATTGGCAGGAGGGGGAGAGAAGGAGGCCAACGTCACCACCGTGACCAGTAGATCGAGGTGTGTGGGAGAATTGGTAGCCCCCATAGCAGAGAGAGGCAATGGATGCGGTGTCATCTGGGGGGAGCCACATCTCGGTCAGGGCAAGAAGATGTAGGGCGTTGGAGATAAAGAGATCGTGAATAAACATGGTTTTTTTTAATGACTGAGCATGCGTTCCATAGGGCGCATGAAAACGGGAGAGCGGAGGGGGGGACGAGAGGGATCCATTTTTAGCACAGCCTTTTCTAAAATACCACTCAAAACTGATCTCCAAGTAGTAAAATGTACCTTACAGTGTAGTATCAGAATGCCATAGACAGTGCAGCACGGGAAATTTATACTTTTTGAAAATGGTCTATTATGGCTTTCTTCCATAGGTGAGGAACCTATTTTTCAGTCAAGCTTGCGTTCACCATAGAGTTCAAAAAGGGAGAAAGCTCTAAAGCAAATTTCTCAAGAAGCAGAGGTGCAAACGAATCAGCTAAAATGTTAAGTGATTTCACTGATGAAATGAGCATTTCAGTGCTCATAGGGGAAGTCATGTTGAAGAAGGACCAAAGTCTGACAGGTAGACCAAAGGATGAACTAGATAGTTCTGTCTCAACCAAGCTCAATTACATATTAAGGGAGCCATCTACTGGAATGTATGCTCTTCTTCTATGCAGAATTAAGGATCCCTGCAATGCCATATGTGCCTTTGAGTCAATGCTCACTCCTGGTGACCCAGCAGCAACTAGGTTTCCTTGGCAATGTGACCAGAAGTAGATTGTCAGGCCTTTCTTCTGATTTACCCAAGGCCACAAAGAGTGCCAGTGGGAATTGAAAACAGGTCTCTTGGTTATCAAGCCAGTGTGTTAACCACTAGGCTGCTCCTCCACCCTATTGGAATTAATTATAGTACATCCCTTTTCATATGGACAGACCACTATTTGTTAGATTTTATTGTAAACGTCTTGGTTACAAAGAATTCAATTTCTTTCAAGAGGTGTTATTAAAGGAGAATATTTTCTGCATTTATGTTCTATTAAGGTTTTTTTTTCTGATATGGTAGCTAAATTGAACAATATAAGAAATTAAATTAATAAAATACCATCTTATAATTTAAAAATGTCTCAAAAATGGATCTCTCACTGTTTTAGGAAAAAGCTGCATCTTGATGTTTACAGTAGCAATGGAAGGTGACTAATGATCCAGTTTTAAAAATGCAATGGCAAGCACAAATAAAAGAATACAAATTAATGCTTACAGAGGCGGAGAAATTGTATTACTCACAAGTGACTACACAGGGGAAGAATAGGCCTAGAAAGCTCTTTAAAATTATGGATAAATGAATGTGACCTAGATCAGGAATTATGGAGGATCAATGCTTGATGCTAACTACATCAGATTTGGCTGCATTTTTTCTGTCTGAAGCAAATAGTCTGCTTAACTCATTTAGTCATAAAGCATCTGATATAAATGAGATTGTGTGGATAAGAGAATGAAACTGAATTTGGCTACAGATATGGAAGTGCAAACAGAAGGCTTAGAAGTACAGGATAATATTAAGGAAAACTGAATCTGGGAGCAAGTTTCTCCTGGTTTCTGTTGAATATTAAGGAAATTTGCAAAAGGTCATCATTTTTCAGATCTCAGTCCAGGGGAATTATTTAGAGAAGTACCGATAGAGATTCTATGTTGGTTGACTGCAGGGCCGGCCCCAGAGTTGGTTCAAGGTTTTGGTTCTCTAAGCAAACCTTATGCCCCTCTGGCTGTCAGAATTTCTTGTTTAGCTTTGAATGCACTGCTCTCCCTCCCTTCTTTGAATCTGCTGCCCCAGATGACCACCTAGATTGCCTGGTGGTTGGGCTGGCCTTGGTTGAATATCTTTGCAACCAGAGCTGTACTTGAGGGGAGTTTTCTGGATCAGCTGGGGGACCCAATTTGTAAAAAGACAAATAGGGGGGTAGGTACTAAAGTGTGTTACAGCAATAATACATGTTGTTTGGCCCTTAACACATGTTTGTTAGGCAATAATGTATATTATATTATTTTAATGCACAAATTACATGCAGCCGAATGCTCCAGGCTGTGATCTTACAGAGACTGCATGTTTAAAGTGTAATCAGTGGTCAAGGGGTCCCCACACCCCAGCAACACCTAGAAGGGAATGCATCCCCCCCCCAATAACCCCTCTCCCCACACATGACTCCCACTCCCACCCCTGCTCTTCAGGACCCACCCACCTAAGAACAACCCATCCGATCCAAACCCTCACATTCCCATAAGGCTCCTCTGGATCTATCTCAATGTAATCCACATGGGAATGACTTCCACTTGCTCCCATCTGGGCTGGTGTTCGGTTCAAAATGACACCTAGTAGTAGTTTTGTGGTACTACTGCTGGAGGTCAGCACCAGCGTAGTGCCAGAAGACTACTGCTAAGGGATCAACGGGTGCCATTTTGAACTGGTGCCAGCCTGGATTCCATTGAGAAGTCCAGAAGACCTTAGGAGGGTGGGGAGGTATGGATCAGGTGGAGCATGTATGGGGAGGGAGGTTATGGAGTGGGGTGTCTCTCTTTTTAGTGGTGGTAGAGGGGTGGTAGGGAGGGGGGTGTCTCTCTTCTAGGAAAATGTGGTAGGGAGGTTCTGAAGGCTAAATTTAGGCTTTTAGGTAGGAAGTTGAAATTCAGAACTTCCAGGGTAGCATTCTCCAAAGTGCTTCCTGTTCCACGCGCAGGACCCAAAAGGCAGGCAGAGCTCCAGAGTCTCAATGAGTGAATGAGACGATGGTGCAAGGATGAGGGTTTTGGATTTGTTGGAACTGGGGAATATTCTGGGGAAAGGAGGGGCTCTTCCGAAGGGATGGGCTTCACCTTAACCGGGATGGAACCAGGCTGCTGGCATTAATCTTTAAAAAGGAGATAGAGCAGCTTTTAAACTAGATAATAGGGGAAAGCCGACAAACGCACAAGAGCGCATGGTTTGGAAGAATGTATCCTTGAAGGATACTACCAGAGGCAGAGAGGTTCCAACAAAGAGTAAAGTAGCCCAAATGCCCTTGAGTATGGAGCAGACAGAGCTTAAAGATTCCATATTACTCATGCCTACCAACAGCCAGGTTAATATGAATAAATTACAATCTCTAAAATACTTGTATGAATTTGCTAGAAGTCTAAAAAATAAGATGGGAGAGTTAGAATATATAGCACTAAATGAGAGGTTAGATATGATTGGAATCTCAGAGACATGGTGGAAGGAGGACAACCAGTGGGACACTGTGATACCTGGGTACAAACTATATCGTAATGATAGAGCTGATCAAATTGGTGGAGGGGTTGCGCTCTATGTTAGAGAGGGCATTGAGTCAGAAAGGATTAAAGTTCTGCAGGAAACAAAATTTGCTGTAGAATCTCTATGGATTGAAATTCCATGTAAAAAGGGGAAAGCGATGGCAGTGGGGGTGTACTATCGACAGCCTGGCCAGAATGAACAAATGGATGATGAAATGCTCAAAGAAATCAAGGAAGCTAACAAAAGTTAAAGCACAGAAATAATAATGTGTGATTTCAATTACCGCGGTATCGACTGGGTCAGTGTCACGGCAGGACATGCTAGGGAGATAAAGTTCCTAGATGAAATAAATGAATTCTTCTTGGAGCAGCTGGTACATGAATCGACCAGAGGGGAATCCATATTGGACTTAGTCCTTAGTGGAACACCAGATCTGATGCAAGAGAGAAGGTTGTTGGGGCCACTTGGAAATAGTGATCATAGCATGATCGCGTTTGATTTAATTAGTGGAGGAGGGATGGTAAGGAAATCCGCAGTACTACCTCTTAACTTTCGAAAGGGAGACTATGATAAAATGAGGAAAATAGTTAAGAAAAAACTAAAAGGAGCAGTTGCAAAGGTTAAAGACTTACATCAAGCTTGGGTGTTGTTGAAAAATACTATCTTGGAAGCCCAGACCAGTTCTATTCCACGCTTTAAGAAAAGTGGAAGGAAGTCCAAAAAACTGCCAGCATGGTTTAAAGGTGAGGTCAGAGAGGCTGTTGTTGCCAAAAAAGCATCTTTCAGGAAATGGAAAAAAGAGCCAAATGATGAAAACTGGAAACAGCACAAGCACTGGCAAGTTAAATGCAAGGCATTGATAAGGCAGGCAAAGGGAGAATTTGAGAAGAAGCTTTCTGCGGAAGCAAAAACGCGTAATAAAGACTTTTTCAAGTACATTCGTAGCAAAAAACTTGTAAGAGAGTCAGTTGGTCCATTAGATGATAGAAGGGTTAAAGGGGCACTAAGGGGCGACAAGGCAATAGCAGAGAAACTGAATGAATTCTTTGCTTCGGTCTTTACTGAGGAAGATGTAGGGATGTTACCCATGACTGAAGTGGTATTTAAAAGTGTGGAAGAATTGAAGGAAACATCGGGAAAGAGTAGTTACTCACCTGTAACAGGTGTTCTCCAAGAGCAGCAGGAATCAGTCCTCACATATGGGTGATGTCGGCGCCGATGGAACCCCCGTGCGGAGCATTTCCCCAGCTTTCAAAGAAAGCCTTTGGGAATTGCAGCGCGCATGCGCGGTCACCTTCCCGCCCAAGGGTGCCATCTTGCTCAGTCTGATGACATAGCTAAAAGACAGCAAAAATAGCAAAAAATAAATCATATGACTGCAACTCCAAGGGGAGGAGGGAGGGTTGTGAGGACTGATTCCTGCTGCTCCTGGAGAACACCTTTCTCCAGGACCAAGCAGGAAGTCAGTCCTCACATATGGGACTCCCCAGCTTAAGGCTACCGGAGACCCCAAGCTGAAAAAATGAGCTCCCTCTACAGCGTCAGTACGTAAGGAAGGAATCTTCTCTGAAAACACCCCCGACCGGTAGCCCAACATCAGGGCCGGAGGGAAGGAGTTGCCTAAACCCCAAAGAGATTATGGAGTACTGCCTGTCCGAAAGCACTGTCCCTGCGGGACTCCCTCTCAAGGCAGTAATGGGCCGCAAAAGTCTGGCTTGAAGACCAAATAGCGGCCCGGCAGATGTCTGCCAACGGAACAGAGTGGAGATGAGCCACTGACGCAGCCTTCGCCCTGACACGATGAGCCGTGACTCGACCCTCCAACGAGAGGCCGGCTGCCCCATAAGCCCAGGCGATACAGTCAGTGACCCATATGGACAAAGTACGCTTGGAGACAGGTAACCCCAACTTATTGGGGTCAAAAGAAACGAAGAGCTGAACAGCCCTCCGGTGCTCCCGCATATGGTCAAGGTTGAAGGATAACGCCCTCCTACAGTCCAGTGTATGCAGGGTCATCTCAGCCCGGCTGGCATGCGGCCTGGGAAAGAAAGTCAGAAGAACCACCTCCTGATTGAGGTGGAAAGAGGAGACAACCTTAGGGAGAAACTTAGGGTGAGTCCGTAAGACTACCCTATTCCTGTAGAACCTAGTGTAAGGGGGATCAGACACTAGCGCCTGAAGTTCACTTACTCGCCTAGCAGAGGTAAGAGCTACCAGAAACAAAGTTTTCCAGGAGAGAAAACGGAGAGGACAGGTAGCCATAGGTTCAAATGGCGGACAAGTAATCCGCTGTAAGACCACATTTAAATCCCACTCAGGGGCCGGTGGGCATAGAGGAGGCTTAAGCAGGAGGAGGCCTCTGAGGAAACGAGCCACCAAAGGGTGGTTGGAAAGAGGCCTCCCGTCCACCGGCGAGTGGTGCGCTGAGAGAGCACTGAAGTGAACTTGGACAGAATTGGACTTAAGGCCTAGATTGGAGAGGTAAAACAAATATTGCAATACTACCGCTACCAAGCACGAGAAGGGATTCTCGCTGTGCTGAGCACACCATGCGGAGAATCTACGCCACTTAAGAGCATAGGATTTCCGGGTGGATTGCCTTCTAGAGGCTAAGACTACATCTTACACCTCTCTAGGCAGTAGTAGGGGAGCCAGAACTACCCTTTCAGCAGCCAGGCCATCAGATGAAGGGACTGGAGGTTGGGGTGTAAGAGAGATCCCTGTTCTTGAGACAGGAGATCGTGTTGAATCCCCAGAGGAATAGGAGTGTCCACCGCCAGTTGCAGCAGAAGTGGGAACCACGATTGCCTCGGCCACCTGGGGGCTATCAGAATCATGGAGGCCCCATCCTTGAGTACTTTGAACAGTGTTCTGGACACTAGTGGCATGGGAGGAAACGCATACAGTAGGCCTTTGGACCACGGGAGCAGAAACACATCCGCTGCTACTCTGAGAGGATGCGGTTGTCTGGAACAGAATTTCGGGAGTTGCCGGTTCAGAGGACTGGCGAAAAGATCCATGGTTGGGAGGCCCCACCTCAGAAAGATCTGCTGAACCACCAATGGATTCAATCTCCATTCGTGTGGTTGCAGGATCCTGCTCAGTCTGTCCGCCAGGTAATTGTCTTGACCTGGGAGGTAGACTGCCTTGAGAAGGATTCCATGATTGACAGCCCAGGTGCACGGCCGTTGTGCTTCCTGACATAGAAGGAAGGAGCCTGTGCCTCCTTGCTTGTTCACGTAAAACATGGCAACTTGATTGTCCGTCTGGACCAGTACAGACTGGCGAGACGTGAGATGGGAGAAGGCCCTCAGAGCTAAGCGTATCGCCCGCAGCTCCAGGAAATTTATCTGCTGTGCAGCCTCCCAAGGGGTTCAGAGACCCTGAGTACATGCCCCTTGGCAATGCGCTCCCCAACCTTGAAAAGAAGCATCGGTTGTCAGCACTTGAGAGTGCGGAGGGGTTTGAAAAAACATTCCGAGCACCAGATTCGGAATATGAAGTCACCATTGCAGAGAGGAGGCAAGCAGTGTGGATATACTTACTGAGTCTGCAAGGCTTCCTGTGGCCTGATGCCACTGAGTTCAAAGACTCCACTGAGCAGGCCGCAAATGCAGGCGGGCATTGGGGGTTACATGAACCGTGGAAGCCATATGGCCGAGAAGTCTCAGGAATTGCCTGGCGGAGACCAGGGAATTGCTGCGAAACTGCCTGGCTAGATCCATTAATCTGTGGGATCTGTCCACGGGCAGAAAAGCCTTCGCCTGAAGGGTGTCCAGCCTTGCTCCTATGAACTCTATGTTCTGGGACGGGAGCAAAGTGGACTTTGCGAAGTTTATGACAAACCCCAAGTGCTGAAGCAGAGCCACAGTGCGAAGGGTGGCTTGACTGGCCTCCTGTGAAGACTGGCCCCTTATGAGCCAGTCGTCCAGGTATGGGAACACAAAAAGACCTTGAAGCCTTAGGTAGGCCGACACCACCGCCAGGCACTTGGTGAACACCCTGGGGGCGGAGGTTAGGCCAAAGGGTAGTACTCTGTACTGATAGTGGTTTCCTCCCACAACAAATCTGAGATATTGTCTGTGGTCTGGATGAATAAGGATGTGAGTATAAGCATCCTTTAGATCTAAGGAGCATAGCCAATCTCCCTGCTGGAGGTAGGGCAGCAGGATTCCAAGGGTAAGCATCTTGAACTTTTCCCTCTCCAGGAACTTGTTGAGGTTTCGCAAGTCTAGGATGGGTCTGAGGCCTCCTGTTCTTTTTGGTACCAGAAAGTACCTGGAATAAAAGCCGTGACCTCTCACGTGGTGGGGCACCGGTTCAACGGCCCCTTTAGCAGACTTGCTAACTCCTGTAGGAGTAGGTCCCTGTGCAGAGGGGGTCTTGGAGGCTCCCCTGGAAAAAAGGAGGGAGGTACCTGGTGAAAATGAAGAAGATAGCCCTTTTGGACTATATGGAGCACCCAGGTATCTGATGTGAAGGCTGACCACCTGTGGGCAAAAAGGGCCAGCCGGCCTCCTGTGCTGATGTGAGCCAGCTGAGGAGGAGAGGATATGCTTTCTGAGTCAAAAAACCCCGCCCTGCTGTGCAGGAACCGGTGTTGGTGGCTTGGGGGCCTTCTGCCTACGGGGTCCATGACCCTGTCCCTTGACCTGCTGACCCTGTTGGGGAGCTGCAGAGGCCTGATAATGAGGGTATTGTTTATAGGCAGATGTCTTCCTCGGGTAAAAGGTCTTTTTTCCCGAGCCCTTCTTCTTCTGAGAAGGGGCAGAGGTTTTTCTGGACAGTCTAGTCCTGGTCAGAGTCTCGGTCTCGAGTTCAGCAGCCTTTCCAGCCATGGGTTTGCCAAAAAGGTTTTCACCTCGGCAGGGGACATCGACCAACCTGTCCTGTACCCTTAGCTCGAGGTCGGATGACTGTAGCCAAGCCTGTCGGTGGGCACCAATGCCAGCCCCAGCTACTCGGGCCGAAGCCTCGAAGCCATCGTAGGCTGCTCGAGAGATAAACTTTGAGCACTCTCGAATACCAGTGGACAAGGCCTGTAACCTCTGCAAAGGTTCCTCGGAGAGACCAGCAGAGAACCCGGCAATCTCCTTTGCCAGGTCTTGAAGGTACATGCCCATGTAGAGCTGGTAAGTCTGGACACGGCAAGCAAGCATAGAGCCCTGGAAGCACTTCTTACCAAGGGCATCCATGTTCCGGGCTTCCCGGCCGGGAGGCACCAAGGAGTGCATCTTCTGACTTTTCAGTCGATGCATGGCCGATTCCACAACCATGGAGTGGTGCGGTAATTGTGCCTTTTGGAACCCGGGGCTCTTGCGGACTCGATAGATGGAATCGACCCGCTTGTTTAACACCGGCGTCGAGGCCGGGGTCTCCCACATGCGGAAGAGCAGCCGCTCCAGCATCGGAGGAACCGGAACAGTAAAGGCCTCCTTCGAGGGAGAGTCATACTGGAGGGCCTCGAGCTCCTCTGCTCGAGGCTCCTCCTCGGGATCCACGGGGAATGCCAAGGCCTTGGCCATATCCCACACAAAGTCCGAGAACCGGGTATCCTCCGGTGGGGATCGTCTCCGAGGTTCGGACTCCAGTGAGTCCGATGGGACACACCGAGTCCGAAAGGTGTCAGGTGACTCTTCATCCTCCGTCTCCCAGCCCGACTCCTCGGAGGAGGAATCGAGCGGTTCCGGTTGGGCGGACACCGATGCCCTCTGCCCCGACGCCGAGGGTACCGGCGTCGACAACCTCGGTCCCGAACGGGAGACCGAGGGAGACCGTGGCCGAGGATCGACTCGAGCTCGCATGGACTCGAGGATCGGCTCGGCCTCCGGGATCGACTTGGACGTCGATGTCCCGGTGGTCGGGGAAGATGCACCGGTGAGACCGGCGATCAGTGCCCGCTGCTGCTCCATGAAGGCAGCCAAGCTGCTCTCCAAGGCCATCAACCTGAGTCCGAGCTCAGGAGACTCAGCAACCCCCGACTCGGGCCCCGACGTCAGCTCCCCTGGAGGAGAGTCTACGAGGACTACAGTACTCACGTGCCCAGGAGACTCCATCTCGAGACGAGGTTGTTTGGCAGGCCTCTCTGACTCCGAAGACCCGGGAAGGCTTCGGGGCTATGCAACCTGGCCCTCGAGGAACCAGATGCGTCCACCGATGCTGCCCTCGTGGGTTTTTCCTTCCTGCGCTGCTCCCGCAAAGGAGACCCCCGCTCAGAGGAACCCCGACGCTGCTCGGGGCCGGAGTCCCGAGACGTCGAGGCCTCTGACGAGGTCCGGGCCCATCCGGACGCGGAGTCAGAGAAGATTCTGTCCTTTTGGTGCTGCCGACTCCTCAACGCCTTCAAGGACATTTTGCCACACGGACCACAGATCATCGGGTCATGATCGGGTCCGAGGCAGCGGAGGCAGCAGTCTTGTGTGTCGGTAAGAGACATAAGTTTCTTACACTGATCACACTTTTTAAACCCGCTGGCAGCCATCGGGGGAAAAAGGGCCCCTGCGAGGTCGAAAGACAGGGCTGCCAGTGAAAAAGAAAAATGGCGCGAACGCTAGTCACGAAGGACAAAAACTGAAAAAAGAGAGAGTGGGCTCGATACCGGCGTATCAGGCCCAGGCGGGAAAAGGATCCGGCATCGAACCGAAGAAGGAAGACAAAAACAGGGTAATCAACTTTTTCCTCGGCGAAAAACGAACTATGTCCGTCGGGCTCTACGGAAAAAAGAAGACTGAGCAAGATGGCACCCTTGGGCGGGAAGGGGACCGCGCATGCGCGCTGCAATTCCCAAAGGATTTCTTTGAAAGCTGGGGAAATGCTCCGCACGGGGGCTCCGTCGGCACTGACTTCCTGCTTGGTCCTGGAGAAGATTTATTGCAACAATTTGATAAACTGAAGAGTAGCAAATCACTTGGACCGGATGATATACATCCAAGGGTGTTGAAAGAACTGAAATATGAGATTGCAGACCTGCTATTAGTAATCTGTGAACTATCATTAAAATCATCTCTAATACCTGAAGATTGGAGGATGGCCAACGTAACGCCAATTTTTAAAAAGGGTTCCAGGGGTGATCCAGGAAACTACAGACCGGTGAGCCTGACATCAATACCGGGAAAAATGTTAGAAACCATCATAAAGAACAAAATTGCTGAACATGTAGATAGTCATATCTTAATGGGAGACAGCCAACATGGCTTTAGATAAGAAAGATCTTGTCTTACTAATCTGTTATGTTTTTTTGAAGGTGTGAAAAAACAGGTAGACAAAGATGAGTCGGTTGATATAGTGTATTTGGACTTTCAGAAAGCCTTTGACAAGGTCCCTCATCAGACACTTTTGGCAAAACTAAAGAGTCATGGGATAGGAGGCAGTGTACTATTGTGGATCAGGAACTGGTTAAAAGATAGAAAGCAGAAGCTAGGGCTAAATGGCCAATTTTCCCAATGGAGAAAGGTGAATAGTGGGGTACCCCAGGGATCTGTGCTGGGTCCGCTGCTTTTTGACATATTCATAAATTACCTGGAAAAGGGAATAACGAGTGAGGTTATCAAATTTGCAGATGACATAAAACTATTTAAAGTTGTTAAAACCCATAAGGATTGTGGAAATTTGCAAGAGGATCTTGATAAATTGGAAGACTGGGCATCAAAAGGGCAGATGAAATTTAATGTGGACAAGTGCAAAGTTATGCACCTAGGGAAGAACAACCCAAACTATAGTTACACGATGCAAGGTTCCACATTAGGAACCACCACTTAGGAAAAAAGATTTAGGTGTCATTGTGGATAACATGTTAAAACCCTCCGCCCAGTTTGTAGCAGCGGCCAAGAGAGCAAATAGAATGCTAGGTATCATAAGGAAAGGAATGGAAAATAAAACAAAGGATATTATAATGCCTCTGTATCATTCCATGGTGCGACCGCATCTTGAATATTGTGTGCAATTCTGGTCACCGTATGTTAAAAAGGATGTAGCGTTATTAGAAAAGGTTCACAGAAGAGCCACCAAAATGGTAAAGGGGATGGAAGGATACCCCTATGAAGAAATGCTAAAAAGGTTAGGGCTCTTTAACCTGGAAAAGAGACGGCTGAGGGGAGATATGATAGAAGTCTATAAATTAATGAATGGAGTGGAACGGGTAAATATAGATCGATTGTTTACATTATGAGAATATAGAAAGACTAGGGGACATGCAATGAAGCTACAGGGTAAACTATTTAAGACAAATAAGAGAAAATATTTTTTCACTCAACATGTAATCAAACTCTGGAATTTGTTACCGGAGGATGTAGTAAAGGCTCTTAGTGTAGCTGGGTTTAAATAAGGTTTGGACAAGTGCCTGGAGGAAAAGTCCATAAACCATTATCAAAAAGGGGACCCAGGATATCAATACAAGCATTGTGGAACCTGTGTCTTTTGGTGAAACTGCTAGGTACATATGACCTAGATTGGCCACTGTTGGAAACAGGATACTGGGCTTGATGGCCCTTGGCCTGAATGACCTAGATTGGCCATTGTTGGAAACAGGATACTGGGCTTGATGGACCTTGGCCTGACCCAGTATGGCATATCTTATGTTCTTATGCTAGGGGTGGGGATCCCCAGACTCCAATTACAATTTAGACATAAAGAGGCACATTCTGTACGGTGCATCCTGGCCTCTGTGCGTCCAGTTGGAACCGGACATACAGAGATTGATGCGATTCTGATGCTGCAAGACATGCCTAGACCCCACGGGATCAGAATCACTTCTAGGCCTCTATGTGCAGGCTGAGACCTGATTCCCATCGGCTTGCACATACTGTACAGGCCACTGCCCAGCTAACTTAGTCAAACTCCAAAATTGAGCCACGGTGCCATGGCGTCTGGTTGCCACGACACTACAGTTCCATTCAGGAGCCGCGATCCCCAGCCGCCGACCACTTTCCTCTTTCCTTACAGCCCGACCCCCGATCTGCCCTCCTATGGCCAGGGTCGGGCTGCAGGGAATCTCCTGCACCCCTCACCATTTTGATCACGGCCAGGCCTCCAATCCCTCGATGTCTAGGGGGACGTATTCCACCTCCGAGGTGGAATAAGTCCCCGTCCAGTCTGCCAGCCCCGGACATACAGGTTTGACTTCAGAGTTACCGCAGGTTAGTGACTCTTGTGGTAAACTAAGCTGCGGTAAAATCCTAGATTTACTTAGTAACTACTCCCCATCAGTATTATATTGTAGCTACAAGCTTATAGCTAGCCTCCCTATTTTAAGTAAGCTGCTTGAAGTTATGGTAGCTTCTCAGTTACAACATTATTTAGATAATTACGAGTTGTTGAACAAAACACAATCTAGCTTTCGGCAGTCTTTTAACATAAACAGTGCTTGCTTGATTTATCTGCAGCTCTTGATCTTATAGAATGAAATATAATATATAATATAATATATAATATAATAATATAATATAATATATAATATATAATGAAATCACAACTTGGCTAAAAACACAAAACCTCCACATAAATCATGCTAAAAAAGAATAAAATATAAAATTATTTTAACCACATTTAAACTAATAAATAACTTAGCACCATCTGTACTCAATACACTCATTAACAAAGAATTAGATAAACGATCACAAAGGAGCAGAAACACAAACACTATAGCAGTTCCAAAAGATTACACAAAAGCAAGAAAACAAACCAACAAGAGGGCCTTTTCCCATTCGGCACCCATTCTATGGAATACGCTGCCTGACAACATTCGCCAACTATCAGACTTAAAGGAATTTAGAAAAAAACTAAAAAACCACTTATTCTCTCTACACTACAATACACTACCTAATCAGAATACACAAAGAGACACAGGTTAGCAACCATACTACAATACAACAAAACACACAAAATATTTTTACGCATCACAATTTGCCCTATGATATAATTTGTAAGTACCCATAATGTAAATACGTTCTAACTTTTTACCGTTCAAATGTTATATTGTTACTTGTAAATAGTTCCACCTGTTCTATGTAATACGACTAGGTATGTGCTTCCACATACCATATAATTACTGTTCTTTGTAAACCGCACTTGATACTTGGGAAAGAGCGGTATAGAAATAAGTGTTAAATAAATAAATAAATAAATAAAAACTGAAGTTCTAATCGTGACTAAGAACAAATCCTTTATCCCCCCAACACACATAAGACTTCAAAACCAAGAAATCAAAATAAAAAATGAAATAAGATACCTAGGCGTTATACTAGACACACACCTTACGATGGAAACCCACATTAGCAATACCATAAAGAAAATTTATTTCAAACTCAAAACCCTCAAACAACTACGTCCTCTAGTATTCTCACACGACTTTATCAATATTATCCAGGCCACCATAACTCCTCATTTTGATTTTGCCAATCTAATACTAATAGGCATATCAAAGCAAAACATCAAACGAATGCAATTGGCACAAAACGCAGCTGCTAGAATTATATTGAAAGTTAATTCACTCCAACACATAACACCAATACTAGCTTCCCTCCATTGGCTACCAATTCAAAGCAGGATAATCTACAAAACAATAATAACTTATTCAAAGCCTTATATGATATGGCTCCAACTACGCTATGTAACTTAATACACAAAGAACCATCTAAGACTACACACAGAAAAGGACAATTAAACAAACTAAAGATTCCGAAAGATTACACAAGAGCTCATAAATCAACAAACAACAGAGCCTTTTCTCACATAGCCCCAACTATCTGGAATTCCCTCCCAGAGGAGTTACGAACACTATCTGAGATCATGGAATTCCGCAAAAAATTGAAAACTTATCTATTCACCAAACACTATAACAACATAGATAATCCCTCACCCACATTAGATAAAGGCTAAACTGGTACCTGACTGCTCCAAATAAAAACCCTTCAACTCACACAGATAGCACACTTAGTTAAACTCCTTTAATGACCCCACATTTTATGTCCTTTCACTTCCATATATATATATATGTATACATATATATATATTTGTATATAGTTTATTCTGTTCTGTATTGTCTCACATTGTTAGACAATATATTCTGTCTAGTTAATTACTTCGTTCTTCAATACATATACTGTTTTGTTAATCATTATACTTATAACATGACGTTCCTTGTAAAATATATTCTGTTAATCATTATACTAATAATGTGACGTTCCTTGTAAAACAAACTTGCTTTGTTAATTGTTGTTCACTGTAAACCGCAACTGAACTCTGGAAGATGCGGTATATAAATGTGTATAAAATAAATAAATAAATAGATGGGGGTTTCTGAGTTTTGATCACAAATGAAAACCTTCAAACTACAAAGGCAGTATTTTGGATTTTCATATATAACTGACACTCCCATCCCCCCCCCCCCAAAGAAAATTGCTCTTCCTCCAGCACTGCAGTGATGTCACCTGGCAGCTGTTGTCACGGCCAAATAAAGCCATTAGAGTAGGGCAACATGGCAATTTCACTCTGAAGTTGTGAGATTGTGCTTTTGTTCCTGCTGTTCTCCACTGCTTTGGTTGCTCTGCTGTCTACAGTAGAAATGGTGAGAACAAGCACTTCCTGCTCTTGTGTTTTACATCCTCCTGTGGTGCTGGCTGCAGAGCTGGCTAAGACAGCAGAGCTCCTCCCACTGTAGTAAGTGGGGGAGGGGCTGATGCTCTTACTGAGAGAAGAGACTGGGAGAACAAGGTGGTTGTTACTGATACAGGGGGCTAGGAGATGGGGGGATGATGCTGTTGCTGGGGCAGGGAGGGTCCTGATGCAAGCACTAGAAGGGGCTAGGGGATGATGCAGGGGCTTAGTAAAGGGAGGGTTGATGTTGTTACTGATGAAGGAATAGGGAGAAGAGGGCTCTTGCTGGGACTGATGCTGGAAAATTGTGGTTTGAATTGTTGAATGGAATCCACCTAAAAAGCTACCCAATTTTTTTCCAACATGAATATACCAGTAAACCCCTATTTTTCTGACCCCCAAAAAAATCACCTAATTGCCTCACAAACCAAACTCCTAAAATTAAAAGGACTTAGACTCAGAAGGCCTGCTTAAAGATCAAAATCTGCTGTTATGTATGTTAAACAGTTTGGGTATTTCTGGCACAGTATTAAACTGATTTTCTAAAGTTTTTAGCTAATAGGTGTATGGTGAAACGGGATGTATAAATTAAAATTATGTTTTTTTTCTATTTTCTTCATTATTGTAATGCATTTGCTGGGTTAAATGTCCATCCACATATTGTCTGGATTTTTCACTTAGACTACATCTTTCTGTAGCAGGATAGAGGATTTTATCAATACAGTATATATAGCCTGTTGTTACATCTATTGCCCCAGCTGCCTATATATCCGAAACCTTCTTGTTTACACCAGGTTTGAAGCCATATATTAAAGCTGGTGTGTAACGCAACCGCTCTTCCCTTTGCCCTTAACATGAACAGACAAATTCTGAGAATGTTGACAATGGTTTTAAGTATCTTTCCCAAAATTTGGAAGTCTCTTTGAACTACATAGGTACTGTTTCTAGTCAGATAGCATAGTTACTCACCTCCAGGAACAGCAGGCATCAGTCTTCACATATGGATGACATCCCCCGATGGAGTCCGTGCAGGAACACTCCCCAGCATCCAATAGGAAGCATTTGGGAGCATCCCTCTGCACATGCGTACATGCCTTCCTGCCTTCCCAGTGAATCTCCTCAGTGGAGTATATAGTTGAGAAAAAAGGAAAAATCTACAAGTCCTTCGGGAGGAGGGCGGTTTGTGAAGACTGATTCTTGCTGTTCCCGGACATTACAGGTGAGTAACTACACTGTCCCCAGGAACAAGCAGGAATGCAGTCTGTGGTGTCGAAAGCTCTCTAGAAGACATGGAACTGGATGAAAATCCTGAATTCCCCTTGGAAGTGAATGGCAGTGCACATGTGCAGGGGAATTACAAGCCAAGTCAGAGGAAAAGTCAGCTCCCTGCAAAAGTCAGGCCACGCCCTAGCTCAGGGGTGGAGACAGGCTTCCCTGCTGATTGGTCACACAGGTGCAGAGAACAGGGAAGGCCTAGCAGGCTGCAGTGTTTAAAATCACGAGCAGAGCAAAGCAAGAGTAGTAAGGAGTGTCATCAGAGAGGTGAAGGAAGGGAAGGAAACAGAGGCTCAGGCTGGAGCCCTGACACAATCTCAGACACGGGAGAGAAAGACCCGGTGGAGAGAGATACAGAGACAGCAACTGAAGGCAGAGGCACAAGTGAACGGAGGAGAGGTGGACGTGGAGCAAGGAACAGGAACAGCTGTTGGAGCTGGAAAGGTGAGAGAGGAGAGAAAGAAGCTGAAGCTGTGCTTAGCTGGAGGAGGAAGCCAGAGGGAATTTCCCCAGAAAGCAGCTACCTCAGAGGGACTGGAGTAGGATGGAAGAAGCCTGCATTTCAGAGCCTGGAGGAACCCAGGAGGAGAGAAAGCAGCGTTGGTCTGAAAGAAAAGCCCCAAGGTAAAGCCAGCAGTTTCATTTCTGATAATCTAGCAAGGAGACAAATTGCCAGTTTTAAAGGGCAGGAAATTGTGTTCTCACCTTCCACTGTTAAGGAGTGGGTAGAGAACTTATCAGAAGCTAAAAGCCATAGTCCTGTTAAAAGTACAGCCTTTGAAACTTCAAAGTTAGAGGCATTAAGGAAGCTGTTCTCTGAAGAGAAGGTTCACTCCCCTAATTTAAAAGTGCCAATGCAGGCTGAGTTGCTGTGGAGCCAATTTCAGGAGTTCTTGAAAGAAAGAAAGTTTGAGAAAACTCCTAACCTTGAGAGAAATACTATTTGCTCTGATGATACTGAAGGAATGCAAATAGATTCTGTTTTACCTAATGGTGAATGTTTGCCCATTCCAATGGACTGCTCTTTAGCCCTAAGGAAAGATTCTGCAGTGAAGAATATGAGCTGAGAATCTTGGAAACCCTATAGGAAAATAAGGGCAATCTCTGCTTTATGCTGAAGAAAGCTAAGTTTGAGTTTACTGAGTTTTACCACTGGCTGAAGTTAAGCAGTGCTGTAAAAGAACTGTGTGCTTTCAAAAGAAAAACCACGGCTGTTATAAGTTTGTGTTACTGCTAATTGACCACACGGGGCAGTCCCCGGTGTGAATGTGTATGAGAAGCAGAACAGCTGTGAAGTGGAGCTTTTGTTACGCTATCCTGATTTAGTCCTGATTTCATCTTTTACGTTGGACATGTATCCTTCTGCTTATGTTGTGTATTGAACTTTTTGCATGACCTGGAAAATCCCCACAATAAATTTCTTGCCGCCTTACAACCACCGACTCAACTACAATTCTTGTCCCTCAAGAGTAAAAGAGCACTACAAGTCCCAGAATCCTCTGGTCACTTTAAAGGGAACTTTATTCAGGGAGGACATACAAGGCCGTCTTCCAGTCTGTAAGCCCTTGGGCCCAGATGGAGATGTGGCAAGTCTTCACATATGGAACTCCCTAGCTCCAAGCTATCAAAAGTGGCAAGGAGCATTGACTTTTGTAATGGGAAGAAACACTGAAGAACAACATGGAGAGTCCAGGGGATCTAAGAGACTCGGCATCCCCATCACACCCCCATTGAGCCGATAGTGGCGGTAGAATGAATGGACAGAGGGATGGAGGGAAGGGGGTGTAGCTAAGTCCCAAAGAGGTGTCCTTACGAGAGTCCTTATCCAGGCAGTAGTGGACTGCAAAGGTGTGAATGGAGAACCAAGTGGCAGCACTGCAGATCTCCATTATGGAGACAAAACGTAAGTGGGTCACAGATGCAGCCATGGCACAGACATTGTAGGCGGTGACATGCCTCTCTAATGTCAGGCCTGCTTGAGTGTACGCAAGGATATGCAATCTGCTATCCAAAGAGAGAGTGTGTGTTTAGTCACAGGAAGACCGAGGGTGATGTGCCTTGGTTCTGTCACAGTAATATGCCAATGCTCTCTTGCAATTGAGGGTATGAAGTGTTGCCTCTCCTTGAGATGCATATGTGAAGATTACATATGTGAAGACTCATTCCTGCTTGTTTCTGGAGATCAATTTGTTCCCAGATGGATAACAAGACAGGAAAAACATTTAAAGGTTCATATTCAGACCTTGAGCAGATATGTTATCAGGATATTCAACACAACGTATCCAAAAAAGTATGCCATTGCATATAGACATATGAAGTTATCCAAATAACTTTAGAATAGCTATTAGACTAACCAGAGCTAAATGGGTATCTTTATTCGTCTGGCAAAAGTTAAATCAGACCTTGGGAACAAGCCCAATGACATCTTTTTTTTTCAGATAAATGTGTGGGAGACAATTTGCCTGAAAGAATTTAACCAGTGAGCAGGGAGAAATGTTAAAAGTGCACCGAGGCAAGCTGCTAGCACCTGATTGCACAGGAACTAATATGCATGCCCTGAGGAGTCAAAAGAATCTCCTAGAAAGCTCTGGAAGACACTGCCCAACTCGGCACCAACAGGGTGACATCATTTACTTGTGCAATGGATAAACTGCTTCTTTTAGTGATTTGTGGCCTCACCAAAATAAATATTGTTGAACTGGAAACTCCTAGATCAAGAAACAGTGTTGTAGAATCTAAACCATTGCTCAAAACAACTTTGAAAATTACTTAATTATACTATTTTGCTGAGGTACCCCATCAACAAGTCACTAATTGAAAGCCAAGAAGAAGGCAACAAGAAGTATAAATATGATCATAAGGAAGATATATGGGCAAGATCTCATTAATTCTGAGAGTTGATCATCTCAAGGGAAAAGGCAGCTCTTATATAAGATTGATTTTCTCTGATTTGTGCAGTCACTCGCAGTGGAGGAACTCTGCTGGTATCAAACTGAGATATGCAGAAGGCAAATTTAACTTTGACTACCAAGGGAGGGGTGCATGTAAATGCTTTTCTAAAAGATTTGGGACATCATGTGATGTGTTGAGGAGAGCAGACTCTTGCTGCTTTTGCTCCTGGGCCCTGCACACCCCGAACATATCTCTCCTGGGTTATCCAGCTTGCAAACCCCTGCTACCTTGCCATTGTGCAATGCAGTACAGCTGTGACTGAAACAGAGATGGAAGGAACTATCGGCCATAAATCAGCACGCCATGACCGAGAGAAACCACTGACAGTACCACCCAAGATGGGGGATGCTCCAACCTTGCCCGACTCCCCAAGGGGCTTGGCGCTGGTTGAAGAGGTCACTATAGCAGTTGTTGGAGCTTTGGCCGGAAAATTCAACGTGGTGACGGGCAACCTAGACACTCTGCACCAAGGTGGAGCAAAGGATCTCGAGCGCTGAGGATGCTGTTGGGAGGGCCGAAGCGGAGGTTCGGAGCCTACGAGAGACCATTGCCCGACAAGCAGAGACATTAGACGACCTCGAGAACCAGAGTCGGAGTAATAACCTCCGATTCGTGTGTGTTCCGGAGATGGTCAAGGACACGGAGGTCCAAGGGTATTTGGAGACATTGATACCCCTTTCTCAAGCGCTTGGGGAGGAGGTGGGCCTGCTCTTGGTAGATCCCTGGAGACCTTTGCAGCCAGATGATAGGGATTATACTCACATGTCACGTGCTCACGGCACTAGTGCCTGTATTGACTATTTGTTGACATCCACATCTCTGTTTTCCCATGTTGATGTCACAAAAATAGGACCAGATGAGATCTCAGACCACACTACTATATGGACTGATGTTGCATGGTATTCTCAAATGCAGAATCCTCGTATATGGTGCTTTTCCTTGGATTTCTACGAGGATGAACAATTTTGGGGTTTTATTAGACAGTGCTGGCAGTCTTATGTGCATCATAATGTGCAACACCAGGAGACTATTCTGAGAAGCCACAAAAATGGTGCTTAGAGAAGACATCCTCGCAAACCTTGCCCGCTGTCAGCAGATATTAAATGCCCGAGAATTACATCTTCAGTGTCCAGTGGTCAAAGAGCGCAGAAGGCTTGCCCACTGCCTTACCCCTGGGTCAAGGGCTCACCTCTTGGAGGTGCAGGCAACCCTTAATGAGGTCCTACATCAGAGGGCAAAGAAATCTCTAGCCTATTACAAATTTCAACTCTTCCGATTTGGTAACAAAACCAGGCAGCTACTCGTGCATTGCCTTCATGGACCAAAGGGGTTGAGGACGTCTCTATGTTGCACGATGAAACCGGCTCACTATATAAGGATACCCCGACCATAGTGCATTTGTTTCAGAATTTTTATCAAACTTTTCATAGAGGGAATAGGATTTCTCTAACCCATATAAACATGTGTCTGGGAGATCTGTCACTATCACGACTCACAGTACAACAAGCTGCACTGCTGGGTGTGCCTGTCACTGCGGAGGAGGTGTCCCAAGGCATCCATCGAGCACATTGTTGTAAAGCACCTGGCCTGGATGGGTTCAGTGCAGAATTTTATAAAATTGTCCAGGATCTGATGACACCATCTCTGGTCAATGAATATCTATTATGAACATGCATAGGGGGGAGGTTTCTCATGGGGTGACAATTGAGCTTACATTACTTTGATCCCTAAATCTGGTAAGGACCTGCTGCAGGCAGGGTCGTATTGCCTGATCTCGCTAATTAATTATGATTTGAAGCTCTAGGCAAACATTTTGGTGAATTGGGATTGGTGCCTTTTCTCCCCAGTCTCGTACAGGAGTCTCAAGTGGGTTTTGTGAGCGGGATGTATGCTGCAGGTAATTTGCGGAAAATTATTGCCTCTTTAGAGTGGGTCCGCAAGAAGCAGATACTTTCCCTGATAATCAGTTTTGACACTGAGAAGGCTGGGACTACCTCTTCCAGTTATTGCCACATTATGGACTGGGAGCCTCGTTTTATAAAGATGATCCGATCACTCTATTTTTGTCATACAGCACCAGTACTGATCGATGATTATATCTCAGAGGCCTTTGCATTAGAGAGAGGGACAAGGCAAGGATGCTCTCTCTCCCCACTACTTTTTGTCCTAGCATTGGACCCTTTTTTACGCACCTGGTGGACAGTTCGGGGGTGATAGGAGTGCATATGGGGCGGTCTGGATTCATAGGGCCCGATTTTCGAAGGCCTTTACATGGGTAACTTCCTTAGTTACCCGTGTAAAGGCCTTATCCAGGATTTTTGAAGGGCACCTACATGCGTAGTGCTCTTCAAAAATCCCGGCTAAGTCCCTAATGCACCCCGATGCTATTCGCATAGCATCAGGACATGTTAGGGACATTCCGGGACAGAGTAGGGGTGGAGGAAAGGGCTACATGGGTAGCAGGCTAACCCAGATTTTTACTAACGCCAGTACGGAAGTGAAAATCTGGGTTAAGGGGATTGGTGGGCAGGCTATGCGCCACCACGGCGCATAACCTGCCTGATTCAAAGTCGGACCCATAGTGTCTGCTTTTGCTGATGATCTTCTAGTTCACATTACCAGGCCACAAATTTCTCTGCCCTGTTTAATGTCAGAATTCGCCCGTTCTGGACAGATCGCTGGCCTGCGGATAAACATGGATAAGTTAGAGGTGCGGGTACCATCGAAAATCTCTGCTACCCATGAAGCCCTTTCCTTTTCCCCCACTCTGTCCCAGAATGTCCCTAACACGTCCTGATGCTATGCGAATACATGGATAAAGTTGGCTGTTTCTGGACAACAAAGTGCACTGTGGAGGTCGACCTCCCCACTCACTTGGTTGATCGAGCTTTTTGGTATTTGAGGATCCAGTTGCCGAGCGACCCCCGTCTGCTTTATTGACTTAATTGTTCCACCATGTTAGAACATTTGAGGACCAAGATGCAGGAGTGGACCCCATTACCACTCAGTGTTAGGTTGGGTTGCAGCCTTCTGATGTCTTTATTCCCTAAGCTGCTTTACATTTTGCAAACAATACCTGTACACCTACTACAAAAGAATGTGGTTATATTCGAATGGAATTTATGATGCTTTATATGATGAGGGGGACTTGCGAGGGTATCCTTGGCAAAACTCAGAGGACCTTGGAGACATGGGGGAGAGGGGTGGGGATCCCTGATATCTGCTATTATGCTCGGGTCTGTCAACTGCAACACCTGCGAGATTGGTTGGAGCACACTGAGATATTTACCCCACAGGCATTGGAAGAAGATTTTGTCTCGCCATATACTTTGCTGGCAGTGCTGCACTCTGAGGGACAAGTATTGTCCTGGCGGGTCACTAGTAGCTTATTGGTAGGGCCGCTTTGAAATGTCTGGTGACTTTTGTGTTCTAAGTGGCGCAAATCCATGACTGTAACTAGCTTTGTGCCGATCCAGGGCAATCTGCAAGTTTTACCGGGTACAGAGAACCGGATGTTTCAAGTTTGGAGGGAAAGAGAGGTGTCCAGTCTGGGGCATGTGGTGAACCTGGAGGGGCATATTAAACCTTTCCATACATTAAGTGAGGAATTTGCATTGAGTAAGACTCAAATCTTTGCATATCTTCAGCTCTGCCACTATGCCCAATCACTTCCCCTGGAGAATCTGACTGCAGAGGCACCAGCGCGATTGTTGCAGTTTTTTGAGTAGGGTGAGTGGGAGCATATTACTATATCACAGTTTTCTAAAAAATTGTGGAGATTGTCTCCGCCACTGGATTTTTCAGTAGTCGAGTGACGCTGGGCTGAGGAGTTGGGCTTTCCTGTGGACCTGGGAGTGATGTGTCAGACTGTTGCATGGATACTGAGCCTGGTGAGGTCAACTTGGTTACAGGAACTTCAATACCGGGTGCTGTGTTGGGCTCAATTTTCCAAGCAGGCCCTCTGTAGTGGTGTGGCTCAGAGTGGTAGTTGCCTGTGGTGCGGGGGACCTCTGGCCAATTTGGGTCACATGTGGTGGAGATGCAGGAAGATACAACAATTTTGGTGTTGGATTCATAGATATATGAGCTCCCTAGTGGGACAACAGGTGGATTGGACCGGGGCATTGGTGGTGGTAGAGGTCTTGCACCCTAACAGTCCTAAAGGATGTTGGGCATGGCTCCTGGTGCGTAAGGCCTGTGTGATTGGAAAACGGGTGATCTTGCAACATCGGCAGGAAGTGTCCATCCCCACATCTTTGGAATAGCAGAATCACTTTCATCAGTTGATGCTTGATGGAGTGTATGGCGGTCAGAGGACATGCCAAGAGACGGGAAAGTTTTTTAGTGCTGTGAAGTGATTATATCAACACCCTGGTGCCCCTGGCTTGAAATGATCTGTTGACACTTTAGAGCAGGTTTTTTGGGGTAGCTAGGAGTGGGGCGAGCGGGGGAGAGGTGCCTCTAGTTAGGAAGGGAGAGGACAGAGTAGGTTTGATATTTAGTGGAGTGACTGTGTGACTGGAGAGTGGGTTGTATATGTTGGGTTGAGAGAAGAGGGGGGTTGGGAAGATGTTGAGAAGGGGCAAGCTCAGTTGAACTTCTGTTTCCTTGAGCATTTTTGATAAGTTTCAAGGCGCTATGTAAGGATACCCACAGCGCCTCGAGGAATTTGTAGGCTATGGGTTGGGGGGATAGGGATGCATGGAACATGGGGATATAATATAAAAAAAAATTCTGCTTATTTGTTTTGCATACACTTCCCAAATGCGAGTGGGTATACTTGGAATGATGCTTGTTGTGGTTAAGAAACATGATTTAAACAAAACAGACCTAATGCAGGCACCTTTTTTGCACTTTTTTCTTATTCATTCTGTTATAAAATCAGGCCTTTTGTGCATTAATTTGGCAGTTCAATGTGCGTAAAGGTGATTTATATGTATTTTTTACATGCATAAAGTTTTCACAACAAAAATTAGAAACTGAATGCAAATCCTGGGATACTGTAGGCAGTGCAGCAATGGAATGCTATAGAAAACATGAATAATTTAGACAATACATTATATCTGACAGTGAAATGCAGTATGACACACAATAATTGCGGTTGGCATAATTATAACAAAGTAGCATGTTCCCAGTGAGGACACAGCAGCATCCCAGACAAAACTCTGTTTAAGTAAATAGTTACAGTGCTGTAATTAACATATATAAACCATGAGATTCATACCCTAATCCATATATCATTTGCATTTCCTCTTCCTTGCCCATACGAACACTCAACAGGGAGCGTATTTGGCTTAGTGAAGCCAGTAAGTCGATGGCATCCTGTATGGAGATGGCACTAATGGTGTACGTTTTCCGCAAAGCCCGCAACTGCTCCCCGATACTGTCATACTGTCTGCGCAGAAGACTGAACATAATCCGTACTAGCTCCGGGTCTTGGATATGATCCTCCTGTGTCCAGCGAACCATGGTATGAGATATCAGGTCCTTCAGTGTAGCTGTAATGGACACACAATGCAATGTGAGGGGTGGAGCTTACCATCAAACTAAGAAAACAATTTTCAGGTCATGAAGCCATCTGCCACATTTTCATCTGAAGGATCACAAATCTTAAAGCAAGTGCCAGCCAAGAAAGTTTTGTGGAGATCCAAGTGCCCATATCAGAAAGCTAAAGAGACTAGTAGGGTTGTGCATTTGTTTGAAACTTGGAAAATATGTCTTTTCATGCCGTTGTCAGCCCAAAATGACAGTAAAAAAACCAATTTTAGTTTTTCCTCTGTGTTGTCAGTAGTGAACTCTATTGCACAATGGGATATACAATAGCTCAATAATGCTCAATATTTATCAATAGATGCAACACTGAAGAAGAGTGTGTACTACTGAGCATTAGAACATGTTGTTTGAGCAATGGGGCACACTCGAGCAACAATGCACACTAGCAACAATACCACCTTTGAAACAACAAAAAAACCCCAATGAAAAATCAGGTAGATGACACAATGAAAATGTTTGGCCTGCACACCCTTAGAGACAAGCATTTTTGGTTGCATTGCTCTTCTATATGGATAGGAGCATAGCTTAATACTGGGCTGTATCACTTCAGGAGTCTATATTCAAAAACATTTAACAAGACAATTTCATTATATCTGACCAGTTCAAAAGCTCTCCCCTTTAGCTAGCTAAATCTGTGAGCACAAACTCACCATGTGTACAAATTTAACTGGCTAAACAGTGGGTTGAGTGGAGGGGTGCTGGAGGCAGGTTTAAGAATTTAGCCAATAAGCATCACTAAATCTGGCCAGACAGATTTAGAAGCTAGAATAGCTGATCAAAAAATGTCTAGTCAACCCACCCCAAACCCATAAAAATAAAAGTCCCACAACCTCCACCTCCCACACCTTCCTCCCTGGACTCATTTTAAATAGATCAAGTACCCATGCCCCTGATAATTACTGACCCTTCTCTCTTGCTCTAACTTAACCATAACCCCTTCTTCCCAATTCTCACCTTCATCTTGAAACCCCCAAAGTCAGTTCATAAGGCAAGGATGACGACGAAAAGGGACTGCTACTGCTGGAAAGAAATCTGCACTTTTAAGTATTTACTTCTGGGAAATTCTCTAAATCTCGGGGAATAGGAAATTCATTGGGTTAAAACTGATAAATCTGTGTATTTTAGAATCCAGTGTATTTGTTAACTCAGTCAGGACCTAGTATCAGCAGAGAGCTGATAATTTAAATTTAAAACTCAGTCAGGGCCAAGTATCAGCAGATAGCTTTTAGTTTAAGTTTAAAATCCAGCACAGAGGGAGGAAGTGATGTCACTATCCAGGATGGCAGCTTGGTGGTAAAGCTCCCGGTGCCAGGACGAAAAGAACCCTCATTAAGCAGGAACACTCGAGGAAATAATAGCAGAGAATAGAGGGTGAATACCCCCAGAGTAGTGGCAGTGAATGGTGCACAAAAAAAACCAGCCCGGATCTTAGAACCTTTGGGTTTAAACCGATCCCTGGTGTGACCAGTGGTAAAACTAAGATGGCGGCGAGCGGGACCGCAGGAGAAGGAAATGAGATATCACAAGGTGGCTTGAGTGAATCGCAATGTGACGACATCAGCTCTCTAAAAGAAGAACTTAAAGAGTGGTTTGGCACCCTGAGACAAGATTTGGCAAGCTTTAGGGCAGAGGCACAGTCCTGGATTAAAGCGTTGAGCTCCAATATTCACAAGCTAGGACAGCATGTTGAATCCTTTGCGCTCCAAGTGAAGGACCACGAGGGCTCAATTCAAGAGATAAAAACCTCAAATAAGCAAAACACGAGCGAGGTGAGTGACCTCTGGTTGAAATTGAAAGATTTAGAAAATAGAACCAGACGCTCAAATGTTTGCTTGCATGGGGTGCCCGAGGAGGAAGGTAACCACAATTACAAGGAACTGGTGGAGAAGATCTGTAGAGCTTTCTTGCGACAGGCTGAAATACCGACGGACGACATCTGCCTCACTATAGATAGAGCCCTTGGTCCAAGGAGGGACTGCAAACTAAGAGACATAATGGCATGCTTACATGAATTCAATAGTAGAGAAGCCATAATGCGGCAGCGAGAAAGCTGAGCAAGCTACAGTGGGAAAATCAGACAGTTGAAGTGTATGCAGACATCTCAGCAATTACAATAAGGAGGTGATGGGAATTCAGACCGGTCACAAAGAGACTGAGCGAGGAAAGGATCCGATATAAATGGCTCTTTCCCTTCGGACTTCAGTTTACAATATTGGGTGTCACGACCATTGCCCGAATGTTGGAGGATACGATTAAAGGCAGTAAAGCAGCTGACTGGACAGAGTTACCAGCGCTGCCAGAGGAAAATGAAGGTGAACAAAGAAGAATGAACCCAACGGGCGCAGGGTGGCAGAGAGTGACTCAGGGCAATCGGCGCTTGAGGAGACACCAGTCTAAAGGTTCAAAAAATTTGGGCGAAGAATGAGACTGGTGCGAGCGATTTGCTACTTAGCCTTAAATAATAAGAGCGGACATAGGGTGTTCCTAGAATGAGTGGAATTGTTTTTGTCTTTACCAATTGAGGGGGATGGTGTATCTTTGAAAAATGGCAGAGGTGTACACCTCATAGGAGTGGTGGTGAAAGGACAAGAATGGAACGAAGGGGAGGAGGGAGGAGAGGGGAAGGGGAGGAGGGATGGGGAGGGAGGAGGGGGAGGGGGAGATTTAAGGGATATTGGGTTGGGATATATGTGACCATGGAAAAAAGGGATATAAACTTCTATATTACGTAAAATGGCAAAGGACACCGGGCTTAACTTCCGAATCATGTCCCTGAATGTTAAGGGCTTGAACTCACATAGAAAAAGGCAGTTATTATTCAAGGAAACCAGTCGCCTTAAAGGGGATATTGTCTTAGTACAAGAAACTCACTTAACCAAGAGTAGTGAAGGAAGACTAGCTTGCAGGAAATATCAACATCAATGGTTTGCTTTCAATATGCTAGAAAAGAAAAGAGGAGGTGTGGAGATAATGATAGCATCGCCGTTCCCTCACCAGTGCTTGGAGGTAAAGAGAGATGGGGGGGGGGGAGATTTCTCCTTTTAAAAATAAGGCATTTAGATCAAATATATACAATAATGAATGTATATGGCCCAAACTGCACAGGAGGACTTTTTTGAAGAATTGAAACCCACAATAATTGACTTTGCAGTAGGTCATTTAATAGTCAGGGGAGATTTCAACTTGACAATAAACCCTGAGATGGATTTCTTTCGAGGGGCCTCTGGGGGAAATGCAAAGCAAAGAAGAAAATTTAAAACACTGATGAGAGACCTGGATGTAGTAGACATTTGGAGAGATATACATGGTCGGGAAAGGGACTATACATTCTACTCTAATGTACATGGTCCCTACTCAAGAATAGATATTTTATGGGCCCATAAGGTACTTATGCCGCAGCTAGTGGCGTGTGCAATTGGCAAGAGTACATGGTCAGACCATGCTCCTGTTTGGGGAGACTTTCAAGAGCTAGGCACACGAGCTAAAGGTGGGTTGTGGAAGTTGAATGAATTTCTACTAGATGATCCAGAGATAGTACAGCAGCTCCAAGACTTGATTATTGAGTATTTAAAAATTAATGATGATGGGAGTGTTTGAAGGCTGTAACTAGGGGATACCTTATTGCTATAGGGACCCGCGTAAAAAGAAACAAAGAGGCAAAAAAAAGAAGAATTGCGGGGCCTAATTAGGGGTTGAGAGCAAAAGAGGCAACAAGGCTCTCTCAATAAGGCAGACTACAAAAATTTAATGAGCTAAACAACAACTAAATGAGACGGAATTGGCCAAGATAAAATATGCACAGGAAAGGCTTCAACAAAATTATTTCAAATTTGGGGATAAATCCAGTCGATTACTGGCGCACCAACTTAAACTAAAAAAATAACATACACAAAATTAGGGAAAGACAGGGTAAAGAATTAAGAAGGCTGAGTGACATCAAAGCTAGATTTGTTGAGTATTACAAAGAGCTGTATACCCCTGAATATATTGCACCGGAGGCACATATAACTGAATATCTTGAGGAGGTAAACCTTCCTAAACTGGCGGTAGACGAAGCTACAGCCTTGTCTAAAGCTAGGAGGTCTTTCGGGTCATTAAGGTGTTATCAGCTCATAAGGCCCCAGGAACAGACGGGTTTTCTAACAAATTCTACAAAGTCTTGGCATCTGTGCTGGTAGAATTCCTTACTCACCTATTCAATAGTATAGGAGTAGAGGAACAGCTCCCCATGTCTATGAGAACCACCAGGGTGATTCTGATACCTAAGGAAGGTAAAGACCCAAGTCAGTGTCGGTCCTTTAGACCGATTTCACTCTTGGGGTCGGACCTAAAAATTTTCACTAGGGTGCTGGCAAATAGATTACTACCCCACATGCCACGACTTATTCACCCAAATCAATCTAGGTTTATCCCAGGGAGGCAAGCCTCCGATAACATTAGAAGAGTGTTGAATATATTGTGGAAAGGGAAGTCCAAAAATGAACTACTGCTCCTAGCGATAGATGCCGAAAAGGCATTTGATATGATAGAGATGAGGACAGTAACTGAATTCAAAAAAGCATGGGACAAACACAGAGGATCTCTAAAGGTAAAAAGGGGACTGTTGTAGTTGTTATGGAAGGACAGACTAGATAGGCCATGTGGTCTTTTTCTGTCGTCATATTTCTATGTTTCTATGTATCTTGGCTCTTTTTGTTACAGACCCTGAGAACAGTGGGCATTGCAGGCAAGTATTTTGAGTGGATAAGAGCTCTCTACAATAGCCCACTAGCTATGCTTTGCGTAAATGGAGAGTATACTGATGTCTTTCAATTAGCCAGAGGAACACAGTAAGGGTGCCTGCAGTCCCCCTTATTATTTGTGCTGTCTATGGAACCGCTGGCGCAGAAAGTTTGGGAAGCCATTGAGATTAAGGGGCTAAAATGGGAGCAGGGGGAGAGCAAAATCTCCTTATTTGCAGATGATTTGCTAGTTATAGTCACATCCCCCAAGCAATCACTGAAAGCACTGGTGGGGGAACTGGATAGGTTTGGGTCACTTTCTGGCTTTAAAATGAATGCAGCCAAATCAAAGATTTTAAAAATCTCTGTTCAAGAGAAGAGTTGTGAGGATCTAAATAAGCTGTTCCCTTTCAAATGGGCAAGACAAAGTCTTCGCTACTTGGGAGTTTGTATTACAACTGTGTTTGAGAACACGTTGGGGCCAACTATCTAGCATTGGAGAAAAAAATTAAGAAAGACCTGGAGGTATGGGAAAGGGTTGTCCATACTTGGAGCGGTAGAATCACTTTGGTAAAAATGATGGTCCTCCCTAGATTACTGTTCCTTTTTAGCACCCTCCCAATTCAAGTATCAAGGGGGTACCTGAGTAAACTGCAAAGGATAATATGAAGATTTACATGGAGAGGCAGGAGTGGCCAAGCACATCTTAATGAGAAGCAGGGAAAATGATGGTATGGCCTTTCATGATCTATCTAGGTACTATATGGCAGCAAGATTAAGGGCAGTCTTTGAGTGGAGCCTGCATGAAAACCAAGAATGAGTGCAGATGGAGAAGGAAGCTTTGGGGATTCTGTCTCTGGGGGAGGCCCTATGGCTACCCAGGGGGAAACTATTGATATCTAAATGCCATAACCCCTTTGTGAAATTAACTTTTCAAATTTGGTTCAAATGGAGAGATAAATGGTTGGGGGAAGAATGAAAAACTAGATGGATCCCCCTTAGGGGTAATTCAGAGTTTCCACCGTGTGGGGATGGGACGTTTGTTGAGCGATGGGCCCAGAATAAGTTATGGAATATAGGGCAGTTTTTAGAAGGGAAAAAAAATGAGATCATTTGAGGAACTCAGAGGAGAGTTTGCACTAAAAAAAATGTGACCACTATCATTATGTACAAGTTGCCCACTATATTCAGAACAAAGTCCTACCAGGGCTAAGAGAAGAACTCTCACCTGTTGAGGAACTTTATCTATGCGATAGCCTCAAGGGGATGATAGCTCGATGATTTAAACTTATGGAAGGGAAAACGGAGGAGAAAGAATCTTTTAAAAAAATGGGAAGCATATCTCATGGTGGTCTGGGATGGGTGAACGTGGGACCATATTTTCCTTAACAGATATAAAGAACTACTAGCCACTAAACATATAGAGCATAACTGTAAGTTTATGTATCAATGGTATATTATACCAGACCAGCTGCAAAAAATCTATGAGAAAACAGATGGGATGTGTTTGTGAAAGTGTGAGAGTCGGGGTACTTTTCTGCATATCTGGTAAGCTTATAGAAAGGTGCAGCCATACTGGAGTGAAGTATTTAAGTGTATGAAGTAACACCTAACCCTGGAACTGCTCTCATAGGCCTGTTATATAAAGTAATAAAAAAGGAGGACAGTATGTTTATCACCAATGGGTGCTTAGCCGCCCGCCTTGTAATCGCCAGAAAGTGAAGACAAGAAGACCCACCAGGAATTAGAGAGTGGGGTAAAGCCTTAGACCAAATATTTGTAATGAATAAACTTTCAGCACTGAAAAACTCAAGTGTGGCTCGTTTTGAGGCTTCATCGGCCGGGTATTTAGTGTGGATAGCTAAGAATGGGGATATTGGAGAGGAGTAAGATAATATAAAAAGCTTAGAGGCAACAAGGCATTGGTGGTTCAGTGGTAGAATTCTTGCTTCCCATGCAAGATGGGTTTTATTCCCAGCCAATGCAAGCATTCTCTTTTCTTCAGTGGTCTTAGATGAATGGAGAATGCTGGATATAGGCAGTATCTACTGCTTAACTTGCATGGAAGATGTTGGCTTCCTTGCTAAAAAATACATTTGACTCCATGCTCTAATCATGGCTGGTCTGCAGAAGTTGGTTAGTTTCGTCAAGAGCTGGTTGCCAATGATGAAGAGGCTCTTCAACATGTAGTTTCTCCTGATCGATGTTTGTGGTCTGCCTTTAATATTTTTTCACTGAAAGGGTGGTGGATGCTTGGAATGCCCTCCCAATGGAAGTGGTGGGGGCAAATACAGTGTCAGAATTCAAAATGGCATGGGACAGACACAGTGGATCCCTCTATAGCAACAGGATAAAATCAAAATAAACTTAACTATCTAATTTCTCAACAAACAGGGGTGCCTTACATGGAGCGGTGGGTTCACCCCTAAACAAGGACATGGGGAGGGGTGACCTACACAGAGCGGCAGGTGCTCCTACTCTTGCCTCCTGACTGGGCAGACTAGATGGACCATACTGGTCTTTATCTGCCATCATTTACTATGTTACTATGTTACTATGCATTGATGACAAGTCAGACAATAGGAACTCATGGTCTGGAACAATAATGTTGTGGATAAGGGATGATGGAGGAGAGGAGAGGGGAGGGGAGGGAGGGGGAAGGGGATAAAATATTTAAAACTACAAGTGGTAGAAGGGTGGTTCAGCTGATGAGAAAAGTTTGTATATCTCTATATTAGCATAATAGCCTTGGAGCAAATGTTAAAGTTGCTGTTTGTAAAAAAAAAAAATCCAGCACAGCGCTTTTAGGTTGAATTTAAAACCCAGCAGAGAGCTTTTAGTTTAAGTTTTAGTTTACCTTTAAAACCAGCAGAGAGATTTAAAACCAGCAGACAGCTTTTAGTTTAAATTTAAAACTCAATCAAGGCCTAGCATGAACAGAGATCTTTTAGTTTAAATTTTAAAACAGCAGAGAGCTTTTAGTTTAAATTTAAATCTGTCAGGGCCTAGAATCAGCAGAGAGTTTTTAATTTAAATCAAATCAGAGCTTAGCTTAGCATAGAAGGAAGAATAGGGTTAAATATTCTTTGAATTGAAAGAAATAAATTGTTTCTAGATACCTTTACAAAGAGGCCTTCCACTTAGGAGGAAAGAGATTTGGGAATTTGTTTTAAATAGGTGTTAAAACCAAGTGAAAGTTCAAAGGGGCAGTTTGAAAGGTTCTCTCTATCAAACCAAGGGCTGTATGAATCACCCAGGAAATTGCTAACAGATTACCTTAGAAGCACGGGTCTGGGATCTGTGTAGCAAGACAGTCTTTACTAAGTGTTACTTCCCTCCTGTCCACCCCAGGCATAATTTTAGCTTTATAGGCTCTTAAACCGATTAAAGGGGGAAGAGTGATCAAAGTCACTTTCAGTTTCAGCTGGTTATCATCACCAGGAATAGATTAAGGCCCTGAAGTTAATTAATCTAGAGGTGAACAAAGTCCTTTAAAGGTAATTGGTATACTAGTAGTTGTATCAGTACAAGTATCCCTAGCAACTTTAAGTAAACAAATAGCTAAACAAAACCTTAAAACTAAGATGCAGACAGCAGTCCAACAGCGAGACAGAGGCCATCCAGTCTTTTGCAATGAGTGTCACATATACGATTTTCTTGCAGTTGGTAAGGTGTCTTACATGTACACTAGATGCAAGGAGCTTTTTGCCCTTAGGGAACGAGTACGATCTCTGGAGGCTAGAGTAGCAGACTTGGAGGACATAAGGAAGATAGAGAGGTACATAGATGAAACCTATAGGGACGTAGTACTGAATCAATTCCACTTCCAATCTGGCAGCCTCTCAGTTGCCATGGAGAAGAGAGGTCATGTGAAAGGAGAGCATCACCTTGGTATGGCAGGAAGTGATCCTGTAGCTGGGACCTGTTCACCAGGAGATGTAAAACCCTCTTGTACCGTGGAGGTTTCTCCAGGGCCATGTGCCCATGAGGGAAGGGTTAGGACAGCTGTTATAGTTGGCGATTCGATCATTAGGCATTGTAGATAGATGGGTGGCTGGTGGATGTGAGGATCGCCTGGTAACATGTCTGCCTGGTGCGAATGTAGCAGACCTCATGCACCACCTAGAAAGGGTATTAGATAGTGCTGGGGAGGAGTCTGCTGTCTTGAAAGTTTCTGGAGGCCAAATTTAGGCTTTTAGGTAGGAAGTTGAAATCCAGAACTTCTAGGGTAGCATTCTCTGAAATGCTTTCCGATCCGCACGCAGGATCCAAAAGGCAAGCAGAGCTCCGGAGTCTCAATGCGTGGATGAGACAATGGTGCAAAGAAGAATGTTTTGGATTTATTAGAAACTGGGCAAAATTCTGGGAAGGGGGGGGGGGGGACTTTTCTGAAAGGATGGCCTCCACCTTAACCAGGGTGCAACCAGGCTGCTGACATTAACCTTTAAAAACGTGATAGAGCAGCTTTTAAAATAGATATTAGGGGAAAGCTGACCGTCGCCCAGGAGCGCAAGGTTTGGAAGGATATTTCCTTGAAGAATACTAGCAAATAAGGGACGAGAGGTTCCAATAAAGATAAAAGTAACCCAGATGCCCTTAAGTACACAGCTGAAAAATTCCAAATTACCCTTATCAACTGATAACCATATTAATATGAATAAAATGCATCTTCTAAAATGCCTGTATGCAAATGCTAGAATCTGAAAAATAAGATGGAAGAGCTAGAATATATAGCACTAAATGAAAGGTCAGATATGATTGGCATCTCAGAGACATGGTGGAAGGAGGACAACCAATGGGACATTGTGATACCTGGGTACAAACTATATCGCAATGATAGAGTAGCTCAAATTGGTAGAGGGGTTGAATTCTACATTAGAGAGGGCATTGCTTCACATAGGATTAAAGTTTTACAGGATACAAAAAACACTGTAGAATTTCTATGGTGAGACGTTCCATGTAAAAAGCAGAAGGTGACGGCAGTGGCGGTGTACTACTGACCGCCTGGCCAGAATGAACAGATGGATGATGAAATGCTAAAAGAAATTAAGGAAGCTAACACAAGTTACAACACAATAATAATGGCTGATTTCAATTTCCCTCGTATTGACTGGGTCAATGTCACAGCAGGACATGCTAGAGATAAAGTTTCTAGATGAAGTAAATGACAGTTTCTCAGAACAGTTGGTTCATGAACCAACAAGAGGGAAAGCTATTCTGCACCTAGTCCTTAGTGGAACACAGGATCTGGTGCAAGAGATAAGGGTTTTGGGGCCACTTGGCAATAGTGATCATAGCATGATCGGATTTGATTTAATAAATGGACAAAAGATGGCAAGGAAATCCACAGTACTACCTTTTAACTTTCAAAAGAGAAACTATGATAAAATGAGGAATATAGTTAAGAAAAAACTAAAAGGAGCAGCTGCAAAGGTAAAAGATTTATATCAAGCATGGGGGTTGTTTAAAAGTACTATCTTGGAAGCCCACACCAGACATATTCCATGCTTTAAGAAAACTGGAAAGAAGTCCAAAAAACTGCCAGCATGGTTAAAAGGCAAGGTCAGAGAGGCTGTTGTCAAAAAAGAATCCTTCAGGAAATGGAAAAAGGAGCCTAATGACGAACACCAGAAACAACATCAGCATTGGCAAGTTAGATGCAAGGCATTGATAAGGTAGGCAAAGAGAGAATTTGAAAAGACACTTGTCATGGAAGCAAAAAGAGATAATAAAAACTTTTTCAAGTTCATTCATAGCAAAAAACTTGTGAGAGTCATTTGGATCATTGGATGATAGAGGGGTAAAAGGGGCGCTAAGGGAGGACAAGGCCATAGTGGAGAGACTGAATGAATTCTTTCCTTCAGTGTTTACTGAAGATGATATAGGGAAGTTACATGTGCCAGAAATGGTATTTAAAGATGACGTAGTGGAAGAACTGAAAGAAATATCGAAAAACTGGGAGGATAAACTTGTTTGATAAACTGAAGAACACCTGGATCGGATGGTATATACTCAAGGGTGTTGAAAGAATTGAAATATGAGATTGCAGACCTACTATTAGTAATCTGTGAACTATCATTAAAATCATCTGTAGTACCTGAGGATTGGAGAGTGGCCATTGTAACTCAGATTTTTTAAAAAGGCTTCCAAGGGTGATCGGGGAAATACAGACCGGTGAGCCTGATTCAGTACCGTGCAAAATGGTAAAAACCATTATAAAGAATAAAATTACTGAACATGGTTTAATGGGAGAAAGCCAACATGGATTTAGCCAAGGAAAGTCTTGTCTTACTTATCTGTTATATTTTTTTGAAGATGTGAATAAACAGGTAGACAAAGGTAAGCCAGTTGATATAGTGTATATGAATTTTCAGAAAGACTTTGATAAGGTCCCCCATGAGAAATGCTTGCCGAAATTAAAAAGTCATGGGATTGGAGGTAGTGTAATATTGTGGATCAGGAACTGGTTAAAAGATAGAAAGCAGAGAGTAGGACTAAATGGCCAATTTTTCAGTGGAGAAAGGTGAACAGTGGAGTACCCTAGGGGTCTGTGCTGGGTCCGCTGCTTTTTAACATATTCATAAATGACCTGGAAATGGAAAAAATGAGTGAGGTAATCAAATTTTCAAATGACACAAAATTATTCAAAGTTGTTAAAACCCAAGAGGATTGTGGAAAATTGCAAAAGAACCTTAATAAATTAGAAGACTGGACATTGAAATGGCAGATGAAATTTAATGTGGACAAGTGCAAAATTATGCACCTAGGAAAGAACAATCCAAACTATGGTTACATGATGCAAGGTTCCACATTAGGAACCACCACCCAGGAAAAAGATTTAGGCACCATCATGGTTAATACACTGAAACACTCCACTCAGTGTGCTGCGGTGGCCAAGAAAGCAAATAGAATGCTAGAAATCATAAGGAAAGGAATGCAGAATAAAACAAAGGATATTATAATGCCTCTCTAACGTTCCATGGTGCGATCACACCTTGAATATTGTGTTCAATTCTGGTCGCTGTATCTTAGAAAGGATATAGCTGAATTAGAAAAGGTAAAAAGAAGAGTGACAAAAATGGAAAAGGGAATGGAAGGATACCACTATGAGGAGAGGCTTAAAAGATTGGGACTCTTCAACTTGGAAAAGAGACGGCTAAGAGGGGATATGATAGAGGTCTATAAATTAATGAATGGAGTGGAATGGGTAAACGTAGATCAATTGTTTATGCCATTAAAAAGAAGAAAGACTAGAGGACACACAATGAAGCTAAAATGCAATCAATCCATTTAAGACTAATAAGATAAAATATATTTTTACTCAACACATAATCAAACTCTGGAATTTGTTACCGCAATGTAGTAAAAGCTGTTAGTGTAACTGGATTTAAAAAAGATTTGGACAAGTTCCCTGAGGAAAGGCCCATAAACCATTATTAAAGAGAACCTGGGAAATCCACTGCTTGCCCCAGGACAAGCATTATGGAACCTGTGTGCCTCTTTGGGAACCTGCCGGGTACTTGTGGCCTGGATTGGCTACTGTTGGAAACAGGTTACTGAGCTTGATGGACCTTGGTCTGACCCAGTAAAGCATTTCTTATGTTCTTGTAACTTACCTTTTTCTCCTGTTCATGTAGAGAATAATTTAATAGCAGGACACATATCTTGTGTTACAGAATGCATAAAACTTGTGCCTATTTTGTAACTGGCATTTTAACATTATTCTCTGTGAAAGTTGTTTCACACATTCACCCCTCCTTTAAAGCACAGACCAATGTCCCAGCAAAACTGAGCTGCATAAGTGTGTAATTTATAGCACCCCAGTTTTAACTGGGCATATTTATGTGCTCTAGGGAGATATTCAGCAGCACTTGATGGTTAGTGCTGCTAAATATCAGGCTCGGCGCATTTTAACCAGCAAACCTAAATATTCAGTGCTAGAAACCAGATAAGTTCTGGCAGTTAATATCTGGGTTTAATTAAAGTGGTGACAGCTAGGTGCTTTAAATAACCTAGCCACCGCTGCTGAATGTGCCCCCCTAAATAGCTGTACAGAAATGTGAAAAAAAGGGGCAACATCTGGAAAGCTATGTATACAGTACCAATGACCATAGTATGGGAAAGAAGATTCTTATCTAAAGGTTATAATGGAAGAGGCTGACTTTGATTTAGCGGCAGTCACACAGACATGATTCATCAAGATCCATGACTGGGATATGATTATACCGGGCAGGGCCGGCCCGTCCATTGAGCAAGAATGTTTTTTGCACAGGGCCCCGCGTTTCAGGGGGCCCCGCGCAAAAAACATTCTTCAGCATCCCAAGTTTTAAAAAAAAAAACCAAACCGGCTGCTTCTGCCGCGGCAGCAGCAAGAGCTCTGCCGCGGCAGCATCAAGAGCTCTGCCGCGGGGCCCCCCCTGCCCGGCAGAGCCTCCGTGCATCCTCAGCAGCTTTCTTCATGTCCAAAACGCGGGCTTCTTTCAGAGCCGCGAGAGTTTCCTTTCTCGCGGCTCTGTTAATCCCGCCGAGGGTGTTGGGATTTCCCATCAGCCCCGCGGGATTAAGAGAGCCGCGAGACATGAATCTCTCGCGGCTCTGAAAGAAGCCCGCGTTTTGGACAGGTCGAAAGCTGCTGAGGATGCACGGAGGCTCTGCGGGCAGGGGGGGGGCCCCGCGGCAGAGCTCTTGATGCTGCCGCGGCAGAGCTCTTGATGCTGCCGCGGCAGAAGCAGCCAGTTTGGTTTTTTTTTATTTTAATTTGGAATGATAGGGGGGGGGGGTGGTTAGGACTGGTAATGGCTATGGGAGGGGAGGCTAAACTGGAAGTGGGCTGATGGGGGGGGGGGTGGTGAGGACTGGTAATGGGCCGGGGGGGGGCTGGTTAGGACTGGTAATGGGCCAGGGGGGGGGGTTAGGACTGGTAATGGGCCATGGGGGGGGGGTTAGGACTGGTAATGGGCCATGGGGGGGAGGCTAAGACTGGAAGTGGGCTGATGGGGGGGGGGGGTTAGGACAGGTAATGGGCAATGTGGGGGGGCTAAGTGGACTGATGGGGGGGGTTTAGGACTGGTAATGGGCCATGGGGGGTGGAGGCTAGGACTGGTAATGGGCCATGGGGGGGGCTAAGTGGGCTGGGGGGGGGTTAGGACTGGTAATAGGCCATGGGGGGGGAGGCTAGGACTGGTAATGGGCTGATGGGGGGGGGTTAGGACTGGTAATGGGCTATGGGGGGGCTAAGTGGGCTGATGGGGGGGTTAGGACAGGTAATGGGCTATGGGGAGGGGGCTAAGGCTCGAAGTGGGGGGGTAGGACTGGAAATTGGCTGATGGGGGGGCTAAGACTGGAAATGGGCTGATGGGGGGGTAGGACTGGTAATTGACTATGGGGAGGGGGCTAAGGCTGGAAGTGGGGGGGTAGGGACTGGAAATGGGCTGATGGGGGGGGTTAGGACTGGTAATGGGCTATGGGGGGGCTAAGACTGGAAGTGGGCTGCTGGGGGGGGTGGTTAGGACTGGTAATGGGCCATGGGGGGGGTAGGACTGGAAATGGGCTGATGGGGGGGTTAGGACTGGAAATGGGCTATGCGGGGGCTAAGAATGTAAGTGGGCTGATGGGGGGGGTGGTTAGGACTGGTAATGGGCCATGGGGGGGGGTAGGACTGGTAATGGGCCGGGGGGGGGGGGAAAAGACTGGTAATGGGCTGATGGGGGGGAGGGTTTAAGACTGGTAATGGGCCATGGGGGGGGGGGTTAGGACTGGTAATGGGCCATGGGGGGGAGGCTAAGACTGGAAGTGGGCTGATGGGGGGGGTAGGACTGGTAATTGGCTATGGGGGGGGCTAAGACTGGAAATAGGCTGATGGGGGGGCTAGGACTGGAAATAGGGTGATGGGGGGGTTAGGACTGGTAATGGGCTATGGGGGGCTAAGACTGGAAATGGGCTGATGGGGGGGTAGGACTGGTAATTGGCTATGGGAGGGGGGCTAAGACTGGAAATAGGCTGATGGGGGGCTAGGACTGGAAATAGGGTGATGGGGGGTTAGGACGTAATGGGCTGATGGGGGGTTAGGACTAGTAATGGGCTATGAGGAGGCTAGGACTGGAAATGGGCTGAGTGGAAGGAGGGCTTGAACTGCAAATAGCTGATGGGGACGGGGGGCTTGGAATGGAAATGGGTTGTGAGGGGGAGGGAGCTAGGACTGGAAATGGGTGAGGGGGGGGCTAGGACAGGAAATGGGCTGATGGAGGGGCTAGAATAGGACTGGAAATTGGCTGTTGGGGGGTGCTAAGATTGGAAATGGGCTGTGGTGGGGGTTTGGATTGAAATGGACTCATGAAGGGGCTAGAACTGGAAGTAGGCTCATGGGGGGCTTGGATTGGAAATGGGCTGAGTGGAGGGGAGCTAGGATTTGACATGGGCTGATGGTGGGGCTAGGAAAGGACTAGAAATGGGCTCATGGGGGGCTGGGATTGGAAATGAGCTGATGGAGGGACTTGGATGGGACTGCAAATAGATGGGGGAGCTAGGACTGGAAATGGGCTTATGGGGGGCTCGGACTGGAAATGGGCTGATGCGGGGACTAGAAGGGAGCGGATGCTGGGTGGGACTGGAACTAGAATGGAGCTGATGTTGGGGGAGGATTAGAATGGGATGGAGCTGGGAGAGTGAAATGGAGAGGGAAAAAATATTTTGTGTGGGAGGGAAGACAAATCTACAATTGTACGGATATTGGGAGAGTAAGTGGGGATTGAGGATGGAGGGGTAAAATTTGAGTGGATGAAATAGGAATGAGGAAAGAGGAAAAGGAGAAAGATTAGTATGTTAAAGCAGATGTAGAGAGAGAATGGAAAAAAACTAGAAGAGAGAAGAAAAGACAAATGGACAGCAGACGATGAAGAATTAGCGGAAGACACGAAGAAACCAGAAGAAAGTGGCTGGGAGCAATTGCAGCTGAAAAAAAATGCACAAAAGGTAGAAAAATATCTCTTTATTTTGAATTTATTAATTGGAATATGTCAGCTCTGGGAAATGTGCATCATTAACGTCTGCGCTTTGTTTAGTACAAGAGCAAATTAATGTATAGTTTTATTTCTACAGTGTTGTACATTCCAAGTTTGGCTTTTGGGATTCCCAGTTTAATTATTGTCTTCCTGTTTCTAAATTGTGATTCCTTGTTTGGTGATGGTTTATGTTCTGTTCATGTGTAACTGAGCTGAGGTATTCTGTTTATGTAATTCCTATTTGACATTGCCACTTGTTCTCTTTCCCCAGTAGGTCATGTATTGTTGTTCTCTGAAATGTATTGGTTTAATATTTGCAGCGTTTCCTTTTGATAGTTAGGGTATGGTGCTTTATGAGTCCTGGTAGTGCTGTTAGGATACGGCGGGTTTGCTATGGGTTCTAAATGGGCAGTGTTTGTAGTAGTTCCTAATGTGTCTGGCGGTTGGCACTGGATTATAGTAATGTAGAAGTCTTTTAGTCTTTCTTTATTCATACACTCATTAAGAGGCATGTTTACTAAAAGTTCGTGTATGGTAACATTATGCAAATATTTATGCAAATGAGGACCCTTATGCAAATGAGGCCCCGCACCGAGTCTCCGCACATGGCCCCGCACCCCCCTTGGGCCGCCCCTGATACCGGGGTATAATCTATTTAGGAAGGACACAGTACGATGCAAGGGAGAAGGAGTGGTACTATTTGTAAAAAGCATATTAAAGCAACCTAATTGCAGGGTTTACAAGATAAGGAGGAGCCATTGGTTAATCTGACAAATTAGGTTTAT
This sequence comes from Ichthyophis bannanicus, assembly GCA_033557465.1. NCBI lineage: Eukaryota > Metazoa > Chordata > Amphibia > Gymnophiona > Ichthyophiidae > Ichthyophis > Ichthyophis bannanicus. The sequence continues at coordinate 379,258,182 of CM066037.1, read as the reverse complement.
CCGCTCATGTCTGATTCAACAGACTTTGAGAACCTTGATACATGTGCTTGTAATTAGTCTGCTAGACTATGGTAATGTTCTTCACTGTGGCATTAATGTCATGGGTCTGGAACATCTTCAGAATATCCAATATACCAAGATTAGAATACTATACAGTATTTCAAGATTTGATCATATTATACCATTTTTTTGTTGCGGAACATTGGTTGCCTGTATTTTTCTGATTCCACTTCAAGATTCTGTTATTAACTCATAAAGCTTATTATACTGGACTCCCATAATACCTTTCCAATCATTTGGTTTCATTGTCTCAGCACTCCGCTAGATCACATACAGTTAATCTTCTTTATATTCCACCTGTGTCTCATTCCCATTTAAAATTAACATGCTAGATAGCCTTTTTTATCTTGCCTCAAAGCTCTGGAATTCTTTAGGAGCTGAATCAATGTACCTTATATTTAGGGCAGTTTTTAAGATATTTTGTTTTCTCTAAGGCCTTCAATGTATAGTAGGAGGATTGAGAATTTAGCAGTGTGACTGTCCTTTGTAGTGAGAATGTATCTGTTGATATGGTGGTGGGTTTTTTAAATTAATTTTTAATTATTTTGGCAATCAGCATATATTTGATACTGTACATCATTAATCTGCTGTATTATGTTTAGATTGTTAAGTGATTGTGGTTGTCTAGTGTTTTGTTACATGTAGTCTTTTTATATATTTCATTGTCCAGCTTATTGTTTTTTACTATGAGTTTTGTAAACTGCTTTGATGTAAATTTTATATAAGGCAGTATATCAATTACAATTAAATTAATCTGAAAAGGGGAATGGAACATCTATTTTCATTGGTGTGATATACATACCTCCTTCACAGAAGAAGTGGACAAAGATTTAATTGCTCTCAAAGGAGAAATGCTACTGATGCTGAATGGGACATTCCTGCGGTGATGTCATCTTGAACTAGGGAGATTCTGGATTCTCTGCAGGGAGAACTAACCCATTTGGAGAAATTGTCCCTGAAAAACTATTCCAGCAACAGCTACTGGAACCCAGATGGAATGGACTGTATTGGTATGCAGTGATCACCAGGTGGTCAATAGTGAGGATCCTAGACTTCAGGAAAACTCACTTTGTCAAGATGGGGAGGAATAGCTGGATAGGAACATCTGAGAAAAGTAGAAAAACAGTGGGTAAAACTGAAAGGAGATATTTTAAGGGAAACAAACCTTTCTGTTGGGAAAGTAAATGAAAGCAAGAGGAAAAGGAGGCCACTATGGCAGGCTTGGCACTATCCATTAGGCAAACAAAGTGGTCGCCTACAGCGTCTACTTTCGAGGACCCAATGCCACTTCTCTCTGGGACCTGCAGCAGTGCTAATGAATTTAAGACATTAAGATACCATATGCCATACTAGGTCAGACCAAGGGTCCATCAAGCCCAGTATCCTGGTTCCAACAGTGGCCAAGCAGGTCACAAGTACCTGTCAGGTTCCTAAAAGGTACACAGATTCCACGTTGCTTGTCCCAGGTAAGCAGCGGATTTCCCTGGTCCTCTGTAATAATGGTTTATGGACTTTTCCTCCAGGAACTTGTCCAAACCTTTTTTAAACCTAGCTATACTAAGAGCTTTTACTACATCCTCTGGTAATGAATTTCAAAGTTTGATTATGCGTTAAGTGAAACAATATTTTCTCCCATTAGTTTTAAATGTGCTACAGTGTAGCTTCATTGCATGTCCCCTAGTCTTTCTACTTTTTGAAGGAGTAAACAACCGATCTACACTTACCCATTCCACTCCATTCATTATTTTATAGACCTATATCATATCTCTCTCCTCAGCCATTTTTTCCAAGTTGAACCTTTTAAGCCTTTCCTCGTAGTGGTATCCTTCCATTCCCCTTTACCATTATTTTGTGTCATCTGCAAATTTGATCACCTCACTCATTATTCCCATTTCCAGGTCGTTTATGAATATGTTAAAAAGCAGCAGACCCAGCACAGATCCCTGGGATACTCCATCATTCAACCTTTCTCCATTGTGAAAATCAACCATTTAGCCTTACTCTCTGTTTTCTAGCTTTCAAGCAGTTTCTTATCCACAATAGTACACTGTTTCCTAGCCCATTTTTCTAATTTTGCCAAGAGTCTCATGATGGGCCGTGTCAAAGGCTTTCTGAAAATCCAGATATTCTATATCAACCGGCTCATCTTTATCTATCTGTTTATTCACACCTTCAAAAAAATTTAACAGATCAGTAAGACAAGACTTTCCTTGGCTATATCCATGTTGAATTTCTCCTATTAAACCATGACTATCTATTGTACATGTTCAGCAATTTTATTCTTCATAATAGTTTTTACCATTTTGCCTGGTACTGATGCCAGGCTCACAGGTCTGTAGTTTCCTGGATCCCTTTTTAAAAATTGGCTATACAGTGGCCATTTTCCAATCTTCAGATACTACAGATGATTTTAATGACATTAAAAGAGCAACCCAGTATTTACCCAAAGCTTCCAGTGCTGTGTGCTCTTGGTGCCACACTTTGAGCAGCCACATCCACCCCCCTCCCCCCCATGGTAGGCATCTAGGAGTGACTGTAGTTATCTGCTTGGGTGATAAACAGTTAGAGGTGCTGCATCTTTGTAATCAGTATGGCCACTTGCTAGACTGAGTCAAGTCAGATAGGCTTGAACTAGAAACCACTTGAAATAGAGTGAAGCAGAAGTATCTTTGAAGAGATATGGAAGGAGACAACGTCACTACAGTCTAGTGGCAGAGGAGCCCAATGACACAAAGGGAAGAGGTAACTAAGGTTCAATCTGTTGGAGAAAGAAGGAGGCAAACAACTAAGACATACATGACCTGTCTTCTACATGCATCCCTCACCTCCCAGTCAAGGCATATTCTTTAAATATTTTTGTCTTCTATTTTGATTCTTGTACTACCAGAAAGGAGAATATATTCCTCTGTAAAATAGGGGTATTGAAGGAGATACTGAGTTTATTGTCCACAGCACAAACACTCTAAAGGTATCTTACATAGGTGTCTACATATATGAAGGTAAAAGCTGAAGTCTCTCATCGAGAGTGTGTCAGCATTGAAGAGAGAAAGAGGAGAAAAGTTCCCCTTAGGGACCACTAGAGAGAAGATTTATCATTTTATTTAGTGGATTGGCAGTTTCTTGTTACTCATTTACAGGATATGGGCATAACTGGCACAGTTTTGAGATGTTATATCTCCTTATCTGACCAAGCTTTTTCTGTGAAATAGCAGGGTTTGATGTCACTTTCCTAGGAGCTCTATTGTGGAGTTCCTCAGAAAACGATTCCCTCCCCCCTTCTATTAATATTCTTATTGATCCATTGGCCACCCTAATTCAGTCTTTTGGATGCTGTGCGATTGTTAGTCTTTGTTGATCCTGATTCCTTTGATTTGTTTGTATGAAATAACTGTCTGGCTGTAGTGGTAAGGTGGCTTCATGGAAATAAACTAAAGCCTAATCCACAGAAATGCAAAGCATTATGGTTCAGTAGGAAAGAGCTATCCATTGTCCTTAAGACCATCTATTGGCATTTTTGGATGATGAAGGATTGATTGCATATGCTGTTTCATGTATTTTTGATTAGTCAGTTAGATTATGGGGATCATTTTAAAAGGCTTAGTTGTGATTTAGGATGTCTGAAGACATGCACGTGGACAGCGAAATCATGGAGATGCCTCTAAAGTCATTTCACAAATGATCTTTACAGACTTCTCCAGTGCAGGGATGTCCAAGTAGGCAAAACGGTGTGGTAGGGCGAGTCTGGGGAGGTGCAATGAACTTACATGTCGCTTTTCAATTTCAGGAACTTTCACGGTTAGACCTGCTGCAGGCATGAATAGGTATCAGGAAAGTGCTTGTTTTGGCCTTAAAACATCCAGAGAGTGTAGAGAAGATGAAGAGTTAAGTGACTAGTCTAAGATCACAAAGAACCACACTGAGATTTGAACCCTGGCTACCTTACTCCCAACCCACTACTTTAACTATGTTCTGAGCTGTTATTCTGGGGACATTTATGTAGACGTCGCTATAGAAATCCATATAGGGCACATTCACATTTCTGAAATTGTGCCTGAACGTGCACGTTTCTGAGGGGGGGTTTCCAGATGGTCTGGCTTTGACATCCAAAATTGTATGTGGACATCCCACTGTAAATACTTGTAAATATGGGTATACTTTATGGCATGGTCTGACTAAGACTGAACTCTCATGGATAGAGTTGGAACAAACACCAGGATAAAATTGTTCTGCCATGCTAAATATATTTGAGCATATTTCCCTTCTTCTTGCTCTATATCATCAGCTGCCATTTTTGTATCATGTAAGATTTAAAATTCTGCTGTTAGGACCTTGCAGTTTAAAACACAAAATACTATTTGGTTGATTTATGGATTCCTTAGGACCTCTCTCATCTTGTATGTTCATATTTATTTGGAGGTTACAAGGTGTTTTGCTTTTAGTTCTATAGGTCTGGAATTATGAAATTCTCTTCTGCTGGGGCTTAGGATAGAAACGGACTATTCATGTTTCCAAACACAATTGAAGGCTGCTGTGGGGAGTATAGCATCAATTATAATTTAATTACTGGATTTCATTATTTACTTTTGCTTTTGTTTTGTTATTGTGTTTCAAGTTTTTGTTGGTTTATAATTTGCTTTATGTATTTTAGATATGTTTTAAGGGCCTGATATTCAGCAGAAGAAGAAGGTTGTGCTGGAAGAAAGCGAAAAGTCTCTACAAAAGGTTAAAAAGCAAAAACGGCCAAAATGGATGACAGAAGAAACTCTGAAAATTGCCCAGAAACGCAGAGAAGCTAAAGCCAAAGGAGAAAGAAAGACAATCGTAGAGCTCAACAGAGATTTCCAATGTGCAGCAAGACAGGACAAGGAAAAGTACTACAATGACACTTGCAAGGAAATAGAAGCAGAAACTATTAGAGGAAGAACAAGATCGGCTTTCCTAAAGCTGCGAGAGTTAAAGAAAAAGTTCCAGCCTCGAATTGGAATGTTACAAGATGCTCAAGGTTCTATGTTGAATGATGCTGAGAAGATCAAGAAAATGTGGAAGGAATATACAGAGTTTTTATATGATAAAGATCAAGTGGACCAACAGCCGTTTCAACCTATACCTTATGATCAGGAACCATTGGTGATGAAAGAAGAAGTTGAAGCAGCATTGAAAGCCTTATCAAAGAACAAAGCACCAGGCATTGATAGCATTCCCATAGAAGTATTGCAGCAATCTGATGCAGCTGTTACCGTACTTACAAGGCTCTGCCAAGAAATCAATTCGAAACAAATATGGAAGACAACATCATGGCCAACTGACTGGAAAAGATCTGTGTTTATACCAATACTAAAGAAAGGTGATCCAACTGACTGTGGAAATTATCACACAATCGCTCTGATCCCACATGCCAGCAAGATTCTACTGAAGATTATTCAAAAGAGACTACAGCCATACCTAGAACAAGAACTACCTGAAGTGCAAGCAGGGTTCAGGAAAGGGCGAGGAACGAGAGACATCATTGCGGATGTGAGATGGATCCTTGAAAAGACTAAAGAATACCAAAAGGATATCTATTTGTGCTTTATCGACTATAGCAAGGCTTTTGACTGTGTAAACCATGAGAAACTCTGGGCCACATTAAGAAGCATGGGTATACCAGAACACCTGATTGTTCTCTTGCGTAATCTGTACATTGATCAAGAAGCAACAGTTCGAACGGAGAAACAGAATGGTTTAAAATAAGCAAAGGTGTAAGACAAGGCTGCATACTTTCCCCCTACCTGTTTAATTTATATGCAGAACAAATCATCAGAGAAGCAGGACTGTATGAAGACAACAGAGGTGTGAAGATTGGTGGAAGACTCATCAACAACCTTCGCTATGCTGATGATACCACATTACTGGCTGAAAGCGAAGATGATCTGAAACATTTGCTTCTCACAATCAAAGAACATAGTCTCAAAATGGGCCTGCACCTTAATGTAAAGAAGACAAAGATCATGACAACTGGCATAATCAACAGGTTCATCGTTGAAGGAGAAGAAATTGAAATTGAAATTGTGAACAACTTTAACCTACTTGGATCAACTATCAATAAAGAAGCAACAAGCAGTCAAGAAATCAGACGACGCATTGCTCTTGGCAGAATGGCTATGAAAGACCTAGATAAGATTCTCAAGAGCAGAGATGTGTCTCTCCATACAAAGATTCGACTTGTTCAAGCCATGGTATTTTCAATAACATCATATGGATGTGAAAGCTGGACAGTGAAAAAGACAGACAGGAAGAAAATTGATGCCTTTGAATTATGGTGCTGGCGGCGAATACTGTGTATACCATGGACTGCCCGAAGAACAAACCAGTCGGTACTAGAGGAGATCAAACCTAAGCTTTCTTTAGAAGCTCAGATGACAAGACTTCGACTTTCATACTTCGGACACATCATGCGAAGAGAGAGATCATTAGAGAAAGACATCATGCTTGGCAAGATAGAAGGTCAACGCAAAAGAGGAAGGCCAGCAATGAGATGGATCGCTACAATAACAGCAGCTACGGGTACCAGTCTGTCATCAATGAGCCGCCTGACTGAAGACCGAACACAATTTAGGATAGCTATCCAGAGTGTCGCCATGAGTCGACTCCGACTCGACGGCACTTAACAACAACAACATTCAGCAGCAGTAGCTAAGTGTGTTACAGCAGCCAGCCGCTGTTGCTGAACTGGAATCCTGGATATTCAATGCTATATCTGGTCACTGGCATTGAATATGTGGATCAGCTGGCGAAGCAGAACGCTAACTTGGGACATTCTGTGGCCTGCACCCAGGGATAACCAGGCAGTGGCGATATTCAGCTGCTGCGCGGTTAGCTTCGGTGGAAAAAGTTAGGACACCCTTTTCTGTGCCTAACATTTGCTGCTAAGGGATAACCGGGCAGCGACCTAATATCACCACTGCCCAGTTATCCCTGGGAGCAGTCCACAGAATGCCCTCCCTCAGAACGCTCTGATTCTAACCAGTTAGCGTCAGTGGGCTGAGTGGCAGCACCCACAGATAACATGTTAGTGCCGCAATATCCCGTTCACCGCAAATATTTTTTGTGTATTTTAGAGATGCAAACTGCTTTGGGGTCTTTTTTCTAAAAAGGCAGGGTAATAAATGTATGTAATTTAAACTAATGTTTTTTATTAGCAAACAGCCGGCCTGTTATTGAGAGGTGAGGGTAAACTAAGCTAGGAAGAAGGAGAGGAGGAGTACTTCAGATCCACGGACTTTGTCTTCCACATTCTATTTTTGGCTTTTGTATTGCTATTGCTTAATTTTTAAGACCATATATGCTTTAGTTAAAGGCATAACCAAATAAAAGTGCCCACATACCATTAGGAGTAGCCTAATGGTTAGAGCAGTGGGTTGAGAAGTCATGAAGCCAGGTTTTAAACCTACTCCTGTGATTTTGGGCAAGTCAGTTAACCCTCCATCGCCTTAGGTACAAACTTACATTGCATACCCTCTGGGGATAGGAAAAATACCACTCTATTTCAATGTAACAATGTGTGGGGAGAAAGAAACAAAGAAGTGTCAAAGATGACCCCAGGGTTACAAGCTGCGAAGACAGGGAGGATGATAATGTTATCCACCAAAACAAAGAAAGGATGAAGAGGGGAGTTGGGGTTAGGGGAAAAGATATTGAGCTCTGTCTTGATCATGTTTAATTTTAGATGACAGCCGGACATCCAGGCAGCAACAGACAAGCAGGCTGAGATACAAGCCTGGATTCCCGAAGAGATTTCAGGGGCAGAGAGGTAAATCTGAGAGTCATTAGCACAAAAATGGTACTGAAAACCATGAAAGGAGATTAGAGCACTAAGGAAATGAGTATAGAGATTAGAGTATAGAGGAGTCCCAAAACAGATCCCTGAGGTACAACTACTTAAAGGGGGAGAGCAATGGAGGAAGATCTACCAGAGCATACACTAAAAGTACGATGAGAGAGATAAAAGGAAGCCATGACAGAATAAAGTTCCTAAAGTCAAATGAAAACAGGGTATCAAGGAGAAAGCAGTGATCAACAGTGTCAAAAGCAGCAGATAGATCAAGAAGGCCCTTGGATTTGACCAAGAAGAGGTCGCTGAAAACTTAGCAAAGGCCGTTTCAGTAGAATGTAGAGGACAAAAGCCAGATTGCAATGGACCCAGAATGGCATGAGAGGAAAGATAATCAAGACAGTGGTGGTGAACTCCATATTCGAGTAGTTTAGATACAAAAGGGAGGAGGAAGATGGGCCGATAACTGAAAGGGCAGATAGGGTCCAGTGAAGATTATTTGAGGACAAGTGTAACCACAGCATATTTGAAGGCTGCTGGAACAGATGCTATGGAAAACAATTGATTGGGGATGTGACAAAGGGAGGGGATAACAGCAGGAACGGTAGAGCTTAGTAGATGGGTGGGAATAGGATCAGAAGAGCAAATAGTGAGTTTAGAGGAGAGAAAATCTGTAGTTTCCTCCTCAGCATAAGCATCGGAAAGGGGTGGGCCACATGGGCCCTGTCCCCACCAAAAATCACAGCATAGCAGGCAGCAGGCTGCCCACGGGTTTCCCATCCCTTGCAGGCAGAAGAAGAGAAGCCGCAATGGTGACAAAGACCCTTCCTGTCTGCTTGCGGGAGATTGGATCCCTGTGGGCAGAACAGGAAGGGTCTCCTCCTACAGGGTGAAGCTTGGGACGGTGCTTGGGCCCCCCCAAAAGAAAAAGTCCTTCCACCACTCCTGCTCCTCAGTAATTTTAGAAAAGGAAGAAAAGGTGACAGAGATTGATGGAAGAAATGTAGGTAGCGAATTTTAGAGGTCAGCCAAGGCTAAGGTATAGTACGCCTCACAGAGAAGGATTACCCAAATTGAAGGTAATACCTAAAGTTAAAAGTATGATAATTAAGATGAACAAAGCCATATGAAGAGACCCTTTATTGACATCACCAAAATAAATTGAGTACAGTATTATACAGCTAAAATTATTACTACTGCAAGAGTACTACCAACTAAAATGCAGGACTAGAAGAAAAAGAGAACTCCTTGGAAATAGCGCATCCAAGGAAAATAAAATCATTGCGTGCAGAGCTATCCCTGATAAACGGATGTCTAAAAGGATTAAGATCATCAAATATAGTCAGGAAAATCCAAGACATCAAGCTGCAACATGCTGCATTAACAGAAGAAGACCTGAAATGTATATGTTCCAACAATAAATTGAAAGTAGCAGCAGAAACACAAAAACTATGACAATATGAAGAAAACAGATGTAAACTAGGGGCTCCCTACTTTACCTTTATGTTATAAGTGTTATGAGTGGCTGAATTATCTCAGGTAAGCCACCAATGGAAACTCCCAGCTTACAGAGAAAATATTTTTTATTTTTTCCACAACACACGTTAGTGTTTCAGGAACCTCAAATTTCTAATCAGGACTTACTAAGGGATGAGAACTCCCCCACAATGAGCCACTTAAAAAAGATAAACTTTTGCAAAATGTTCTACTTTTAACTTGTAAATGTAGCGCAAATTCAAATTTTGAAGACAAACAACTATCTTTTATAAATGTAGTCAAATATTTTCTGTGAACAAATCAAAAGTGATACAACTTTCAAAAACAGGAAAGTATTAGTTAACCAGTTTAAAACTTGACATTTTTTTACTCTGTAGTAGAAGAAAAGTTCAGTTCTAACACTGTCTTTTATCTGTAACTTTGCAGGTGAATGAGTATTATCATTTAGGTAAAGACACCTTTGTTTCAAAAAAAATTCAACTACTAGTGCTCTAGTGTTCTGCCAAAAACATTCACTGTGGTGTGTCAGTCATTTATTTCAAATCTTCTTTCCTGGTCTTGCTGCTTTCTTGGATTTTGGGTGCCTTAGGGTACTCTCTGCTCCAGTGATGTCCAGCTGCAGTCAGGATACCTCCCCAGCTGTGTGTGCAGCTGTTTTTCTTTTTTATATTCCTATTACTTGTAAGGCTTGATATTTCTCCAAAAATAAAAGATAATTACATTCCCTCTCTTTTCCTCCCACAGAGCTCTGTGCAAAAATCAGTTTTCCTTTAGGTATGTGCCAGAGTCAATCCTTTACAATTGTGAATCAGTTCAGAAAAACTATCCCAATTGCCAATACATTTAATTCTTTAAATAAGGCAATGTTTTTTTTCCCCACACATTCAATCCTTCAGTCTTTCAAACATACATACATTCTCTTCCTCATTGAAACAGTTAAGCTGTATTGGGATTAAACAATTCATAGAAACATAGAAACATGACAGCAGAAAAAGACCACAAGGCCTATCTAGACTGCCCTTCCATATCAACTACTATAATAGTCCCCTCTTTTCCTTTAGAGATTCTCTCTACTTGTCCCATGATTTTTTGAATTCAGATACTGTCCTTGTCTCTACCACCTCCACTGGGAGACTATTACACGCATCTACCACTCATTCCGTAAAGAAATATTTCCACATATCACTCCTGAGTCTATCCCCTTTCACCCTCATCCCATGTCCCCCCGTAACACAGCTTGATTTCAGTCGAAAGAGGCTCTCCTCCTGTGCATTTATGCCACAGAGATATTTAAATGTCTCAATCATATCATCTCTATCCTGCCTTTCCTCTGAGGTGTACATATTAAGATCCTTAAGTCTGTCCTCATATGCTTTATAATGAAGACCACTAATCATTTTAGTAGCCACCCTCTGTACCGACTCCATCCTGTTTATATCCTTTTAAAGGTGCGGTCTCCAGAATTGCACACAATATTCCAAATGAGGTCGCAACAAAGACTTATAGAGAGGCACTATCACCTCCTTTTTTCTGCTTCTAGTCCTCTCCCTATGCACCCAAGCATCCTACTAGCTTTCACTGTCGCCTTTTCTTCTGTTTAGCTACTTTAAGATTGTCAGACACAATCATGCCCAGGTCCCACTCTTCTTTTGTGGACAGAAGTACTTCACCCACTACACTGTACACAGAGCAGTTCTCAGTTTTAAAACAGCTCACTTTCAGGACTTTTCTTCTCACTGCACTGAGAGTTTTATACCTTTAGCCTTATTTTTCCTTCACTGCGTGAAGGCCTCCAGTGCTATAGAAAGCAAGTCACACACTGTTGAACTTTTCATTAAAACAGTGCTCAGAATGAAACTCACTCTCTAATAAATTACTTCAAATTCCGACTCTCAAATAAATGACATGAAATCCTCATTCAGCTTGGATTTAAGACTGCTTGAATGAGTTACAGAGCTTCTTCAGTCTTATTTCAGTCACCAAGGAAAAAGTTTCCACATTTAACTTAAAAATTTCTCTTCAGTTTTCATGCAAACTTCTTACACACTCCTGTAAATAATTCTCAATTACTTACAGTTTTGATATCAATTAAATCCTTTTCCAGCTCTTCCACACAGACACATTCTTTCTGGCTTGTCTTACCTCCTCAGACTTCTTTCCCAACCAGTAACTGAAGTTCCTGCATATGGATTCTATCCTCTTTGTAAAAGTGTTCTTACACCCAGCTTTGTCTGGAAATAGTTCCTTACTAACTTTATTCCAATTCACACAGCACACTTTCAGCACTCTAAAACCCCCAACGGACCTTTGCACACATAAGAGTAATTTAACAAGCCATTTTCTTTAAAGTTTGCTTAGTATATGGGTCAGGCTTTTTATCTCCTTATCTCCTGTGAGCTCTTCCCTGCTTGCCCTAGGCACAGCTACTTTCTGCATCAGTTCTACCGTGTTCGTTAACTCCTTCAAAACTGTATTGAAACTTCAGTCTGATTCCTCTTACATTCATAGACACACATGCACACACAGATTCCTTCAGAATCAGTCTAGATTTATTGGTTTGGCATGTCGCCGTATTTGACATTTCATTTGAACTAGCCAGACTTTCATTTTAAATGTTTATTTCCTTTTTTGAGACTTTACTGACCCTTTTCATTTATTTTTAATGTGACTGTCAGCAGGAACTTTTAACATTTTTTCCTCTGCCATTTCACATAAAAGAATGATATCAAAATAAACTATTTAGAGAGAACCCAAAACAGTTCTACAGGGAATTGGGAAAGAACATTAATATGGTAAAAGCAACATCAACCAAACCTGAAACAGAAACCTTCTGGAGAAAACTATACAAAAACCCTCAAAGAGCACAATCAAGAAGCAGAAATGTTACCCTGTATATGGCAACATTTAGAATAATGTCTATTTAATGTCTATTTACAAGAACCAACAAATCCACATCCATGAGAGCATTCTCTCTTGCTGCCCCTGCTATCTGGAATGTGCTCCCAGATAAACTAAAATCAACAACAGATATAAAAGAATTCAGGAAACTACTAGAAACCATCCTATTCATTGAACAATTCAATGATGACCACCAACTACCCTAATCACCGAAACCCCCAGACATCAACAAAAAGATCTCAAAGACTTACGGAAGATGCTCTTCACAGAACACTACAAGGACATAACATGAACTGTCTAAACGAACTATCTCTCAGCCCAACAAAATGTAAAAATGTAAATATTTCCTGTACACAGCCCACAGTGTATATAGATCACCATGCAATCAACTTCACACCACTCACACACACACTTATCCATTTATCACTTATCCATTTACCACACCCAAGCACCCTGACACTTGATTTGTTTGATGTGTAATCCGCTTTGATTTCAGGATAAAGTGTATATAAATCCTTTTAAATAAATAAATAAGCAAATGTTAAACCTATAGAATGACCTGCAGTAACAACAAAAGAGCTGGAAAGCATAAGGACATAAGAAATGCCATACTGTGTTAGACCAAGTCCATCAAACCCAGTATCCTGTTTCCAACAGTGGCCAATCCAGATTACAAGTACCTGGCAGTTTCCCAAAAAGTCACACAGGTTCCACAATGCTTTCATTGGGGCGAGCAGTGGATTCTCAGGTCCTCTTTAATAATGGTTTATGGACCTTTCCTACAGGAACTTGTCCAAACCTTTTTTAAATCCAACCACACTACCAGCTTTTACTACATCCTCTGGTAACTAATTCCAGAGTTTGGTTACACGTTGAGTGAAAAAATATTTTCTCTTAGTCTTAAATGGGTTACGCTGTAGCTTCACTGCATGCCCCCTAGTCTTTCTACTTTTTGATGACGTAATCAATCGATCTACGTTTACCCGTTCTACTCCATTCATTAATTTATAGACCTCTATCATATCTCTCTTCTCCGAGCCCCAAACTGGAAGAGTTCTGGCCCAGATGGCGTGACCAAACAGTTAACATCACTTCACCAAGACCTGGTAAATGGCAAAAAACAACTGATCAAGCAGCTAGATTTAACACCACAATAGTTTATAACAGGAAGAATATTTCTCCTTCCAAAGGAGGATCCAAGTAACATTTCCAAGAATTACAAACCAATAACTACAAATCTATAAGCTGTTCATAGCGCCGCAACTACTACTACAAACCAGCATTTGTATAGCGCTACAAGTCGTACGCAGTGCTGCACAGACATGTAAGAGATAGTCCCTTCTCATCAGAGCTTACGATCTCGTCAAGACAAACACACAAGGTGTAGGTAGGGAAAGAGCAAGAGGAAAGAAAAAGGAGATCAGGTGAGTCAAGATCCAAAAGCAGCAGTGAAGAGGTGGGTTTTCAGCCTGGATCTGAAGAGGATTAGAGAAGGTGCCTGGCATACAGACACAGGTAGTTTGTTCCAGGCGTAAGGAGCAGCAAGGTGAAAGGAGCGAAGTCTGGAGTTAGCAGTAGAAGAGAAGGGCACAGATAGAAGCAGTTTTCTAGAAGAGCAGAGTTCCCGAGGAGGGTTGTAAGGAGAGATAAGAGAAGAAAGGTAGTGAGGAGCCGCAGAGTGAATGCATTTATAGGTCAGCAGGAGAAGTTTGAACTGGATGCGGAAACGGATAGGGAGCCAATGAAGTGACTTGAGAAGAGGAGTAATATGGGCATGACAAGGCTGGCAGAAGATTAGCCGTGCAGCAGAGTGTTGAACAGATTGAAGGGGAGAGAGATGATTCAAAGGGAGACCAGCAAGGAGTAGGTTACAGTAGTCAAGACGGGAGGTGATTAAGGAGTGGATAAGCGTTTTAGTAGTGTGTTCAGAAAGGAAAGGGCGGATTTTGCTGATGTTATAGAGAAAGAAACGGCATGTCTTAGCTATCAGACGGATATGTGTGGAGAAAGAGAGAGAGGAGTCAAAGACAACCCCCAGATTGCGGGCTGAGGAAACAGGAAGGAGTACAGAGTTATCCACAGAGCTGAGAAAGAAGGAAGAGGAGGGGAGGTTTTAGGGGGAAAGATAAGAAGTTCAGTCTTCGCCATGTTCAGTTTCAAGCGGCGGTGAGACATCCAGGCAGCAATGTCAGAATGGCCACTGCCGTCCGCAATCCCGATCGGCATCGGGGAAGGACACGGGAAGGAAAGCCCCTCCCCACCACCCAGCACAAGGCCAAGTGGGTCAATTAAAACACCAGCCAGGACATTTAAATTGTGAGCGCCTTCAGGCATGCCCACACCTGGCAGGCCCACACCTGAGGGCCTTGCCAGACTGCCCTTTGGCGTGGCCCTTAGGCAGGACCAGCTAACATCCTAAGGATAATGCAGAGACCAGGAGCAGCATACAACAACATCACGAACACTGGCTGTCAGAGCCAGAAGGACACTTAACAGTATCAAAGAGGGGAACAGAGTTGAAGCCAACATGAGAGGTAAGCACCACCAACTCCCAACATCATCCCCCTGTGACTCTCCCTGTATTATAAAGCAAATACACTCCAGCCAACCATTAAACATAGAAACATAGAAAAATGATGACAGAAAAAGACCACATGGACTATTCTAGTCTGTCTTTCCATATAAACAACTACAACAGTCCCCTTTTTTCCTTTAGAGATCCTGTGTGTTTGTCCCATGCTTTTTTGAATTCAGATACTGTCCTCATCTCTACCACCTCCACTGGGAGACTATTCCATGGATCCACCACTCTTTCCATAAAGAAATATTTCCGCGTATCACTCCTGAATCTATCCCCTTTCACCCTCATCCCATGTCCCCTCGTAGCAGTACTTGCTTTCAATCGAAAGAAGCTCTCTCCCTGTGCATTTATGCCACGGAGGTATTTAAATGTCTCAATCATATCACCTCTATCCCGCCTTTCCTCTAATGTGTACATTTTAAGATCCTTAAGTCTGTCCACATATGCTTTATAATGAAGACCACTAACCATTTTAGTAGCCACCCTCTGTACTGTCGCCATCCTGTTTATATCCTATTGAAGGTGTGGTCTCCAGAACTGCACACCATACTCCAAATGAGGCTGCACCAAAGACTTAAACAGAGGCACTATCACCTCCTTCTTTCTGCTAGCCATTCCTCTCAGTATGCACCCAAGCATCCTTCTAGCTTTTGTTGTCACTTTTTCTACCTGTCTAGCCACTTTAAGATCATCGGACACAACCACGCCTAGGTCCCAGTCTTCTTTAGTGGACAAAAGTACTTCACCCCCTATACTGTATTGCTCCCTTGGATTGCTGCAGCCCAAATGCATGATCTTGCATTTTTTAACATTAAATCCCAACTGCCAAATTCTAGACCATTCTTCAAGCTTAGCTAGATCCCTCCTCATGTTATCTAAACCTTCCTGGGTGTCTACTCTAATGCAGATTTTGGTATCATCTGCAAAGTGGCAAACCTTACCCGACAGCCCTTCTGCTATATCACTAGCAAAGATGTTAAAAAGAATCGGACCAAGGACAGATCCCTGGGGCACACCACTGGTAACTTCCTTCTCCTCAGAGTGAGCTCCATTTACCCTGTACCCTTTGTCGCCTCCCACTCAACCAATTTCTAACCCAAACAGTAACTTTAGTGTCCATCCCTAGGGTGCTCAGTTTGTTTATAAGTCGCCTGTGAGGAACGGTGTCAAAGGCTTTACTGAAATCTAAATACACCCACATCTAGGGCTCTCCCTCGGTCCAACTCCCTGGTCACCCAGTCAAAGAAATCAGATTTGTCTGGCAAGACCTGCCTCTGGTGAATCCATGCTGCCTTGGATCCTGTA
This sequence comes from Ichthyophis bannanicus, assembly GCA_033557465.1. NCBI lineage: Eukaryota > Metazoa > Chordata > Amphibia > Gymnophiona > Ichthyophiidae > Ichthyophis > Ichthyophis bannanicus. Next base: position 379,242,031 of record CM066037.1, on the reverse strand, counting down.
ATCTGCTGGACCATTACCTGTAGCTCTTAGTATTAAGCATAAAAACAACAGCAGGACATTAATACAAACTTCGCAGCACTACACAACTGATCCTAGAACGATCCCTAGAAGAAACGGACAAACAACCAGCACTGCACACTGTTGAGGCAATTGCAGGGCAATCGCAGGGCCCCACTAAACTAGTACCTCAACAACCAGAACTCCTCTAACTGATCCAAATCGCAGCCAATCTTAACACTCATTAAACAATGGACCTCAAATTATACATAACCTCCCTAACCATAATTGCAATCCTCACCCTTGCATCCCTATCACACTTATACACACATCACACCTTACCAATACCAATCATCCACAACTACCACAGAAATAGAACAGAACTAACAAAGGCCAGTCCATGGTACTGCAAAAGTCCAACTACATGCAGACTCATATCAATTCCAACTTGCTTTCCTGAACAAATACCCAACACACACATACCAAACACAAAATACTGTGCTCTCATCAACCCATGCTCCACTTGGAACAAAATCCCCATCCTAACAGACTACATTGACAACTATAATCTTGACCTCATGTTCATAACAAAATCATGGCTATCATCCAATGATGCGGTCCTCTCAAACTAGCTGAAGCCCGATGACTATAATGTCTTCAACTGTCAGAGAAGGGAAAGGAGGAACAGAAGTACTAAACAGTGATATTTTGTAGAGCCATAGGAATAGATTGTAGGATATGCTATAGATCAGAAAGATAAATGGTTGGGCAGGAGAGAAGCCCCAGTGGTCTGGCGCACACCTGCTGTAGTAGTATTAATGAATCAGGATGTTATGAGCTATGTCAGCTGAGGGATGGGTGGCTGGGTGGGAATTATAAAGTCAGTAAGTGAAGGACTCCAAGTTGAAATATCAGTAGATGGACATAAAAAGGAAGATAAAAAGACAGCAGAAAAGAGACTAAATAAATAAGTTCCCAAACAGTACTAACAGAATACTCTAGAGCTATAGCTCAGACAAAGGCACTATAGTAAATCTGACAGAGATAGCTAATTTCCTACAAAACACAGCAGAGTAGATGGGAACTTAGATTTAAAAGTTAAAGTTGACTGTGCTCGGCAGCCTAGATCAGCTAAAATGCTCATGGACCAATCTACACCTGCTCCAAAGAATCTGTAAATATGTGTGTGTATATGGCAGTAAATTTATAAAGGCCTTTTTGCACATATATACCCATGTACCTTTTCACAACTCAGTTGTAAACACATTTGGAGTAGATTTTGGGCACAGCACAGGCACAGTCATAACTTATGTACATTTTTCATTTCATTTTATGAAAACTTGATATACCGTTTATTGTGGAAACAGCAAAGTAGTTTACAATAAAACCCAGGATAAGACAGGAGCGCCTATTCGTATATAGGAAAGAAGGAACATGAGACACGACACATAAGGGGCCAAAAGAGCAGGGAAAGGGAGGAGAGCAGAGGGGAAGGAAGACACAAAAGAAAGTCAACTGAGAGAGTCTGGTGAAAGATAGAGAGCAGTGCAGAAAAGATGAGTTTTTTAGCTGATTCTTAAACTTACTAAGATTGCTTATAAAATAAGCATGCTTCTGCAAACTCTGTGCCTATACATTTACACCGGCACCTGAGCTAATGTCAATGCATGCTGGTTCATTATAGCCACAGTTTCCCCTTCATACCTGTTCCTTTCCTTTTTTCAGATGCTATTCTTCCTTCTCATCTCTCTCTGTCCCTAAAGCTCTTTCTCCCTCACCTTCTTTCTCCAGACATTCTTTCCTCCCTTCTCACCTGAAGATCTTCCTATCTTCCCCCTCCCTTCCTCTATAGACTCTTCGTTTTTTCCCATTCATTTCTTCTCTGCCTATACTATTCCCCCACCCCCACTTCCTGTGCATTTACACACTGGAGTTATTTAAATGGCTCTATCATATATACACTATTCTTCATTTCTTCCAGGGTATTCACAGCTGGGCATGTATGTACAGGGGCTGACTTCCAAGAACAAGTGAAAACTGCAGTGACATAGTAGGTAGGAAAAATCGATTCACCAGGCTGGAACTGAGTTTTTGCTGCCATATTTTCTACTTTCATGGTAGCACATACTCACAGAAGCAATAACTGCATATAACATTGGCCCTATGAAATCCTTCACTGGCATTAAGTGTAAAGGTTTGCTAGATGGAAAATAATACAGTGTTCAATGTTTTTAACTTTTGAAAAGTGTGAAACTCACTGGGAGCTGTTTCTTCTTTCTCTATGAGGTCCTCCTCCTCTGCCTTTGGTCGGCCTTTGATTTTGTATACCAATGAACGTAGTCTGCCAGTCCATGATCTATCCTCCTCTTCCTCTTCCTCTTCTTCCAGTGGAATGCCTAATGAGTAAACAGAAAGGATAGAAAACAAACCATAATATTTTATGGTATAGCTATGTCACACATTCAGATATTGTTGATCCCCTTTTGTGAAGACTGCTAGGTGTTGCTTGGGCAAATCCTTTCTTTTGGTAAAAAAAAAATAATCACCATTTGTTCTGTGTTCATGAAAAACACAGAACAACAGTCTGAAATTGGCAACTTCATTATTTTACATCATTGGTTCTCAACTTATTCTCTGCATCATGACATACTCAGTATTAAGTTCACTCTTGTTGTGGCATGTTGTTATTTTCCATCCCCTACCCCCTGTATCAGCACCATCTTCCCTTTCCTCCTATCCCCATACCTCCAGTCAGCAAGAGGAATCTAGGGAGCAGCACTCTTTTACCTCTTCCTCTGTCAATTTCCTTGTGAAACTCAAATTGTGCAAAGCCCCAGAGTCTTCATGGCCCATTAGCCACTTGCATTTCCAGTGTTAGGAGGACGCCAGAAGAGGAGGAAGAAGAGAAGGAGATTGGCTAATTAGTGTGATGGCACAGGGATCTCCCCTCCCATGCCCACATAGCCCTGATCAGGGCAGTAGTGCCACAAAGCTGGCTGTGGGAAGACAGACAGGGTTGCCCCACAGGTAGCAGATGTAGACATACCGACATACGCCATGATGCAGAGGTGTAGCTGCTATGAGAAATGCCCGTACCCACATAGGTGGGCCTCAGATGACATAGCTAAAAGGCCCTATTACAACTACAACAACTAGTATTGATCATTTGTATAGCACTACAAGGCGTTCACAGTACTGCACAGACACACTTAACTGATGGTCCTTGATCGCAGAGTTTACAATCTAGTCAAGACAGCCAACACAGCAGCTGTGGACAGGATATATCCAGGGAAATGGTCAGGAAACATAAGGGAGCTTAGGCGGATCTGATCCAACAGCAGCACCAATGGAGTGAGCGCTCAGCCTGGATTTGAGAGGGGCCAGGGACGAAGCCTGACGTTCAGACTTGGGTAGTTTGTTCCAGGCATATGGAGCAGCAAGGTGCAGGAAGCAATGTCAGAATTTGACAGTAGCAGGGAAGGGCACAGATAGAAGCAATTTGACAGAATAGCGGTGTTCACTGGAGGGGAGTAGGGAGAGATAAGAGAGGAATGATACTGCAGAGCAACAGACTGAGTGCGCTTATAGGCCATAGGCACAAAACGGGCATACATTTGTTGCTCAGCATTATTATGCATCCTTTGAGGACCTGCAATGTTAGTTTGGGGATTTGTGCACATGGTGAGGCAGCAGTTTAAGGCATATTTGTAAATGCCCAGGGCAGGAATCACTGGGGCCGGTTCCTAATGCCATGTATCATTTGATGCAAGGTATGCCCTGACATACATGTTCATATTTATATTCTTGTATACAATATTGGGGTGCACTGGGCTTACCTAGCACTTTTCAGGGCATGAGGGGGACAGGTATATGGTCTAGGTTGCAGCAGCTGTTATTTCTCATTGCTTTTATGTCCAGTGTGCATCAGCACACTACTGTCTGTGATGGGCAGCTTAGGAGATGCATGTTTTTCCCGAGGGGCGGGTTATCCACAGGTACATCGTAGGGACAGGCAGGAACTGAAACGTGTAACATTTCAGAATACGGTGGGTGCAGGGATGTCCAAAACATTTACCCATGTCTGAGGTACAGGGCCAGCTGGATAGCACTTGCACGTACCCACCACATTCCGGCCCCACGGGCACATCCAGACCTGCGGATGCAGATTTGGATTCAAAGGGAGCCTACTTTTGATTTAGACGTGTCCGCAAGCTGGATGTGTATGTTATGGAATTGGGCTCATAAGCAATGGAGTGGAGGAGTAGCCTAGTGGTTGGGGCAAGGTACTTCAAGCTGGAAGGTTGGGGGTTCAAATCCCACTAGAGGACAGCAACCTTGGGCTGGAAGGACTGGGGTTTCTAGTCCCACAGGTGCTCCTTGTGGTCTTGGGCAAGCCACTTAACCCTCCATAGCCCATGTTCCCTGTAAAATAGTTATCTCCAAGTTATAATGCCCTGTTCAATGTAATTTCAGTTTGTTCAATGTAAACTGCACTGATGCAGACTAGTGTGGTATATAAGAGAATGTAAATAAATATGTGAAAGAATTGAGACACAGATTGAAATATACTTATGCCTTGACTACAAGACAGGCTGAAAAGAGAAAGGCCAACAAGCATAGACAGAGTGCAAAAGTAATTGCTTCTACCTGAGAAGGAGACAGAATCTTAGAAAGGTGAGGGAGGAGTAGCCTAGTGGTTGTGGCAAGTTACCTCAGGTCAGAGGTTCAAATCCCCCTAGAAGACAGCAACCTTGGGCTGGAAGGACTGGGGTTTCTAGTCCCACAGGTGCTCCTTGTGGTCTTGGGCAAGCCACTTAACCCTCCCTTGCCCATGTTCCCTGTAAAATAGTTATCTCCAAGTTATAATGCCCTGTTCAATGTAATTTCAGTTTGTTCAATGTAAACCACCTTGATATCATGAAAGGCAGTATATAAGATATCTGATCACTGGAAGCCAACAGTGTATATAGTAGTGAAACAGAACAGTGAATTCCCTGTGTATCTTGTGAACCCAGAGAATTCTGATGGCCTAGAAAGAACATTACCCAGAGATATTGAGGCCTTGTAGATTCATCTTGGCAGAGGAGACCAAATTAGATGAAGTTATCCCAGTTAAAATTAGAAGGATGCAGATTAGGCAGTCTTGAGAAAACTGAGGATGCCAAAATACAAAAGACAGGACCAATACTACCCAACCTGAATGTGGGTCTGAACTGCAGAAGAGTTGTGTAAAAAATGACATGTCAGTCTTACAGTAATTAATGAACCATTCCCTGATCAGCAGACTGAATCAAACATTGTGCTAGAAATATACTTTCTTCCACTCCACTATTTGGTCAAGATACAACATCTTGAGGCTAATATAGATAAAATAATTGACTGATCCACCCGATGAGATGGAATCGATCCATAGTTCCGAAGACACTGAAAAGTCAAAGATAGTTTTGCCAGTATTCCACAGTTCACAGAGAAAAAAAAAGACTTCCCTCTAAGTTTAAAGATTTTGTACTTAATAAAGAGGAATATCATAAGAACACTCTAGAACAGAGCATGACAGTTTCATGTAATGCATACTTTCATTTTATACTAACAGAATCTGTTGATGTTCAAATAAAATGAGAACACATATAGAATTACTAATAACTAATTACACACCTGCTATGTATGTTAAACTTCATTCAGGGGCAACTTGATTTTAAGGGGGTGGGGAGAGAGAGATGCAACCCCTAATATGATTTCTCCGGGGACAAGCAGGAAATCAGTCCTCACATATGAGTGACGTTGGTGCCGATAGAGCCCGCACGGAAGCATCTCCCCAGCTTTCAAGAAAGCCTTTGGGAGATGCACCATGCATGCGTGGTCTCCTTCCTGCCTAAGGGTGCTATCTTATTTATTTTTTATTTTATCTGTTTAACCAGTTTTCTATACCGTCTTATCCTTCAATCAAAGCGGTTACTTTATGTAGCTACTACAAACAGGATATATTCCCTCGTCCCCAAAGGGCTCACAATCTATGTGTACCTGAGGCAACAGAGGGTTAAGTGGTTTGCGCAAGGCCACAAGGAGTGCCTATAGGACTAGAGGCACTCCTTGCCTCAGTCTCCTTTTTTCCATGGAGGCCTTCGGACATCTGTCCAGTTTCCTCCAGAAAAAGTGTGTTTTTTTGCTACTTTTCTGTCCGGTTTGTGTACTGGTTCCTTTCCCACTTCCGAGCCAGCTCACCTCGGCATCGCTCTTTGGGTTTGTTCCTTTATTTTTGTTTTTTCCTTTGAGATATCCTTCGACCGGCGTTCACGCCTTTTTTTGGCCGAAGACCTTGATGGCCTCCAGCGGATTCAAGAAGTGCGATCGATGCAGCAAGATGATGTCCCTCACCGATCCATATGACTGCTGTCTCCGTTGCCTTGGCCTGAACACAATGGCTCAGACTGTGAACTTTGCAGGATCATGACCTCAAAGGCCCTTAAGAGCCATCACCAGCAGGAGATAATTTTTTTCCAGAAGTCCGACTCCGCGCCGGAGTCTATAGCGACACCCCGCTCCAGGGCTCCTTCTGGTACCTTGGTGCCCCGCAAAACTCGAGCCACCTTGGAGTTCTGAGGCCGCAGTTCCTCCGAGAGGAAATCCCCGGAGGTGGAACGCAAGAAGTCGAAGTGCTCAAAGACCTCCTCGGAGACACCATTGTCAGCAGATGACTCAACTCCATGTATTGAGTCTGCTGAGGCCCTAGGTTCCAGAAAGCCCAACTTCCCCACAATGGTCATTGAGACCGCCATGTACAGACTCAAGATCCAAAAGACCAATATCTCAATGTCCCCCGGCATGGAGGCCTGGACCCTTGATGATCTTGGCTGGAAGGCCTTTCAGGGCTCGATGCTCACATGCCGGGTTCAGTCCTACCAGCTCTACATCGACATGCCTCAAAGAGCTGTCAAAGGAGCTTGGAAGGTTCTAGGCAGGCCTTGACGGGGAACCCCTCCAGAGGTTCAAGTCACTGGACTTGGCGGTCAAAGAGTGTTCGAATTTCCTGTCTCGAGCAGATTACAACAGCTTTGAGATATCAGCCAGAGTGACCGCCGCCAGCATCTTGGCCCAACGCCAGGCATGGCTGCAATCATCTGACCTCGAACAATGGGTTTAGGACAAGCTTATTGATGTCCCCTGCATCAAAGAGAACTTCTTCAGGAAACCCATGGCAGACAAAGCAGCAGAGATCGAGACTGAGTTCCTAACAAGGACCAGACTCTCAAAAAAGACCTTGGTGCAGCCCAATAAAATGGCCCCAGGAAAGAAGCCTTATTCCTGAGGAAAAAGAGTGGCTTTGGCAATGCCTCACAGTTCCAGGCCTTCTTGGTCCAACAGCACAGCCAACAGCCCAAGGGGCAGGGGCACAGCCCCCATGAGCAAAAGACCCCCAAGTCCCAGGCGCAGGCCCCGGCTCAGCCTGGGGGGAGCTTTTCACTCCTTGGGCATGAGCTCCTCTCCCCCAGGAGGTCTCCTACAGCCCACAGGGGGGTGGCTGGCCCTGTTAGCCCACAGGTGGTCCATCATCATCAACGATACTTGGGTCCTACAAGTGGTCAAGGAGGGCTACCTTCTCCATCTATGGCAGACACCACTCTAATATTTTCCAGGAAAGCCTGTAAGACCTCTCCTCCACTAGACCCTGTTCCTCACCGAGCTCACAGGTCTCCTTGAGGACAAGGCGGTGGAGTTAGTGCCAAAATATCTCTGGGGCACCGGCTTCTACTCCAGGTATTTCCTTATCCCCATAAGAACAGGGGAACTCAGGCCCATCCTGGATCTGCGGAATCAGAACAAGTTCCTGATAAGGAAAAAGTTCAAAATGCTCTCCTTTGGAACATTGATGCTATTCCTCCAGCAGGGAGATTGGCTATGCTCCTTAGACCTAAAGGATGCCTACACACTCATCCTGATCCATCCCAGACACAGAAAATACCTCTGGTTTGTGGTGGGAGGAGAGCACTACCAATAAAGGGTGCTACCCTTCGGGCTGGCTTCATCAATGAGGCTCTTCACCAAGTGCCTCGCAGCCCACCTACGTCTCCAAGGGGCCTTCGTCTTTCCCTACTTGGATGACTGGCTTATAAAGGGAGGCACAGCGGCAGAGGCGCAATGTGCCACAGGATACACCATCAATGCCCTGCAGCATCTGGGGTTCATTATCAACTACCCCAAGTCACACATCTCTCTTGCTCAACGCCGGGAGTTTATAGGGGCTCAGCTAGACACCCTCCAGGCCAAGGCTTTCCTCCCTCAGGAGAGGTCAGAACCCTTCAGGGAGGTAAGAACCCCTCAGAGGGAGGCCTTCATGAAATACAAGAGATCACAGAGCGAGGAAGACAGGCATCTGTATTTGGAAAAACTTAGAGAAGCTAGCAAAGTAGTCAAGAAGGCAAAGATTCAAAAGGAGGAGGAAATAGCCAATGCAATAAAATGGGGGGATAAGACATTTTTCAGATATATTAGTGAGAAGAGGAAGGGCAAAAGTGGTATTGTCAGACTCAAGGGTGCAGGGGGGGAATATGTAGAAGCTGATAAGGATAAAGTGGAATTGCTTAACCAATATTTTTGTTCTGTGTTCACAGATGAAGAACCAGGAGCAGGACCTCAGAAAACACCCACAAATAAGAACAGAAGCGAGGGACATCTTGAACAATTTTCAGAAGACTGTGTTCGTGAGAAACTAGCTCAACTTAAAGTAGACAAAGCAATGGGACCGGGTGGGATACACCCTAGAATACTGAGGGAACTTGGGGACGTTCTAGCAACTCCACTGACTGACCTTTTCAATGCCTCGTTGGAGTTGGGAGAGAAAATAGTGAGGTTTCTGGAGTCCAGCGGATTACAGGATCCGAGGCAGCATGGATTCACCAGAGGCAGGTCTTGTCAGACAAATCTGATTGATTTCTTTGACTGGGTGACCAGGGAGTTGGACCAAGGGAGAGCTCTAGATGTGGTGTATTTAGATTTCAGTAAAGCCTTTGACACTGTTCCTCACAGGCGACTTATAAACAAACTGAGCACCCTAGGGATGGACCCTAAAGTTACTGCTTGGGTTAGAAATTGGTTGGGTGGGAGGCGACAAAGAGTACAAGTAAATGGAGCTCACTCTGAGGAGAAGGATGTTACCAGTGGTGTGCCCCAGGGATCTGTCCTTGGTCCAATTCTTTTTAACATCTTTGTTAGTGATATAGCGGAAGGGCTGTCGGGTAAGGTTTGCCTCTTTGCGGATGATACCAAAATCTGCAATAGAGTAGACACCCAGGAAGGTGTAGATAACATGAGGAGGGATCTAGCTAAGCTTGAAGAATGGTCTAGAATTTGGCAGCTGGGATTTAATGTTAAAAAATGTAAGGTCATGCATTTGGGCTGCAGCAATCCAAGGGAGCAATACAGTATAGGAGGTGAAGTACTTTTGTCCACTAAAGAAGAGCGGGACTTAGGCGTGGTTGTGTCTGATGATCTTAAAGTAGCTAAACAGGTAGAAAAGGTGACGGCAAAAGCTAGAAGGATGCTTGGGTGCATACGGAGAGGAATGGCTAGCAGAAAAAAGGAGGTGCTAATGCCTCTGTATAAGTCTTTGGTGCGACCTCATTTGGAGTATGGTGTGCAATTCTGGAGACCGCACCTTCAAAAGGATGTGAAGAGGTTGGAGTCGGTGCAGAGGGTTGCTACTAAAATGATTAATGGGCTTCATTATAAAGCATATGAGGGAGATCACGTGCCGCATGAGCGAGTGAGGACGGTTCCTGACTCGCTCCGGGGCTGCCCCAATTAATCTTTGCCCGAACCTTGCCTTTGCTGAGCCGGACTGCCGCGGATCCCTTTGGGTGTTGCTGAGAGGCTGCGCTGCTTTGAACGAGCCGATCCCCAGCTTGCTATCATGCCGGTAACTTATAAAAAAGAGAAGGAGAAGGGCGGGAGACCAGGGCCCGCGGCGGCCGCGTTGTCACAGCCGGCGTCTCCGGGTGCCGACAGCATGACATCTGCAACGGATGAGGTGGCCAGAGAGGTGGTTAAATTATTAGACCCCAAATTTGATCAAGTGTTGAAGAAGTTGGAGGAGATGGGGGACTCTTTAACTGACGTCGGCAGACGCGTGGAGGAACTTGAACACCGCGTGGTCACCATTGAGGAGGAGGAGGGCCGATGGGAGCGAGAGGCCTCTGCCCAGGTGAAATTGATCGAGTCTCTGCAAGCCAAAGTGGAGGATCTAGAAAACAGATCCCGCAGGAACAATATCCGGATAATCGGAGTTTCGGAGGAAAAGACTGATGCACAACTAGTGCAGTTTATTGAGGTCTGGCTTTTGGAGGAATTGGGCCTGCATGCGCTAGTTGGCGAGCTGCGAGTGGAGCGTGCGCATAGGATTGGACCGCGCTCGGGGATGCAAGGCCGGCCGAGAGTAGTCATAGCCAGGATTTTGAACTTTCAGCACAAGCAACAGCTTCTGCAGGCCTATCGGAGGAAAGGTGGATTGACTTACAATAATCAGAAGCTGCTCCTTTTTCAAGACTACTCCGCGGCTGTGGCGTCGAAGAGGAAGGAGTTCTCCCCCATCTGTGCCTCCCTGTTTCGGCGGAAAATCCGCTTCACGCTGGCTTATCCTGCGATCCTGAGAGTTTCCAAGCAGGGCCAAGATCACTCTTTTGACACTGCCGCTGCGGCCAAGCGCTTTGTGGATAGCCTGGAGAGGGAGACTATGGTGCCCAGCAGTGCCCCACAATGATCTGGACTGCCATGTTAGTTATATTGCAGTACTCTGCGGTTTCGGTTATGCTGAAGGGGGTTCCTCTGTTTATCTTGTTGTGAGCTGGCGGGAGGCTGAGTGTGGAGATTTTGGTGTGCCTGGGCATTGCGGTGCGTGTGTGTTGCGCAAGGCTGAGTGTGGAGCTGGTGATGATTAGACACAGCATAGCCAGTCACCTGGTGCTCCTCTCAGGGCTCTGCCTGAACTGCACTGTGAGATTGTAGGCCTGTTATTAGTAATTTATACACTGTTTTATAGGTCATGAGTGACCGCTGCAGCTTGGTGAATGGCCAGTGGACTGCTCACTTTTGCGTACACATCAGGACCACGACAGCCCCAGGAATTCCAAGGGGCAATTATTGGGTCTTAGCCTGTTGGTTTTGGGGCGGAGGTGAGCAGCTCTTTGGCGGGGCAACCCTGCAGCGATGCACTTGATCTCAGTCCCGGCGATAGAGCTGGGTATGGTATTGTGGTGGAGTAGTGGAAGAGGGATCGGGGGGTTGGGGGGGGAGGGCGGGAGGGTGGGGTGTGAATGTATGGGGGAGGGGGTGGGAGGGTGCAGTGGGATGGCAGGCGCGTGACGGCGATAGAGAATGCAGGTTGTCAGTGGGTGTGAGATGTGGAGTGGGTCTGGGGCCTGGGGCCGTGGCTGGGAGGTCCTGGGTTTTCATAGCAGTATGTTGCTTGCGTGGTATCTTGGGAACTGTGGAATGCTATGCCTGATGTACGTATGGTAACATGGAATGTGGGCGGGGTGAGTACGCCTGTTAAGCGGACAAAGATCCTGCAGGCCCTAAAACGGGCTAAAGCCCAGATTGCTCTGTTGCAAGAGACGCATCTGAGTGTGCGAGAACATCAGAAGTTGAAGCGAGATTGGGTGGGAGAGGTGTATGCGGCCTCCTCGGGGGGTCGGAAAAAGGGGGTGGCCATTCTGGTGCAGAAGGATATCCCGATGGAGGTGCTGCACGAAGATGTGGACCCCCAGGGCAGATATCTTTTTCTTCATGTAAAGCTTCAGGGGGAAGAGGTGCTTTTGGGTAATATATACGCACCTAATGTTTACGATCATCTTTTCTTCAAGAATGTGTTGGCTAAGGTGGGGCGGACTCCCCACGTATCGGTTATTATAGCGGGGGACTTTAATTGCCCACATGACCCGCAGTTGGACAGGCAACAGTCGCGACCCGGAGGGGGTTGGAGTAAGAAGGGCGTGAGCTATTTGTGCAGATTGGGGCAGTTAATTGATGCATGGAGGGTCCTACATGAGGGTGAAAGAGATTATACTCACCTGTCCCGAGCCCATCATTCCTGGTCTCGGATAGATTATTTTCTCGTGTCAAAGCACTGTTTTGGCAAGGTCCTTGCGGTGGAGATTGACTCGGTGGGCATTTCGGATCATGCCTTGGTCCGACTAGATTGGAAAGGAAAAGGGGGAGCGCCTTTTAAGTGGTCTTTTCCTAGACACCTGTGGCAGAACGTAGCTTTCGCGCAGTACTTGAAGCAGTGTTGGGAGGAATATGTTCATTTTAATGAGAACAGTGTTGAGCAGGTGGCGGTTTTCTGGGAGGCGGGAAAAGCGGTGATGCGTGGACATATTATGGCGTTTGTTGCAAAAGAACGGGAGTGAATGATACTGTCCTGCAGCTGGCTCAGGAACTACAACGCCTGAAGGAGCGTGACGTGCAGGGGTCCGGCAGGCGCGTCCGGGAGGACTATTTGGCAGTACAACAGCGGTTGAATCAGGTGCTTCATGAACGGGCCGTCTACTCGATGCAATACTATAGGCATCAATTGTTCCGTTATGGGGATAAGACGGGGAGGCTGCTTGCGAGTTTGATTAGAGACGGAGGGGGGTCTCGAGTGATAGCTACGATGAGGGATGCTGAGGGGGTTCGGCGTACTTCTACCCAGGAAGTTATGGGGGTCTTCCGTCGCTTTTATCAAGCATTATATTTGGCAGAAGGGGGCGACATGGCCCGCGGGAGGCTTTTCCTGGAACGGCTGCAGTTGCCGCAGTTGCAGGCGGAAGATGTGCAGGTATTGAATGCCGCGATCTCCGGCGCAGAGATTCAGAGAGTTATTAAGGGGTCGTCTCCGCATAAGGCTCCGGGGCCGGATGGCTACGGGGCAGAATTTTACAAGCTTTTGGAGGTCCAGGTTACGCCCTCTCTGGCGGCCTTATATTCTGAAGTGCTGGAGACAGGTGGATTCCCGAGAGATATGCGCACTGCGGTGATCACAGTTATCCCTAAAGCCGGTAAGGACCCCGAGGATCCGGCGTCCTACCGCCCCATTTCCTTAATTAATTACGACATGAAAATCTTAGCATCAGTGCTGGCGGCGAGACTGCAGCGGTTTCTGCCGGACTTGGTGGGTCCACACCAGTCTGGGTTTGTTAAGGGTAGGGATGCATGTTTGAATATTAGTAAGGTATTGATGGGTATGGAAGTGTGCCAGATGCGGGAGGAGCCATTAGTTCTGGTGAGCTTGGATGCCGAAAAGGCCTTTGACCGCGTGTCTTGGTCCTATATGTTTGAGGCACTTCAGAAGTTTGGTTTTACCGGTGCGTTTCTCCGTTGGATCCAAGCTTTATATTGTGACCCTTTAGCTTGTTTGACCATGGGTGGGGAGTTCTCGGAGTCTTTCTCTCTTGGGAGAGGCACCAGACAGGGTTGCCCTCTCTCTCCCTTGTTATTTGTTCTGCAACTGGAGCCATTGCTGGTGTCTTTGGTGCGCAATGAAGCGATACAGGGAATCCGATGGGGACAAAGTGGCATCAAAGTGAGTGCGTTCGCGGACGACATGCTCCTGTGTTTGAGAGACCCCTCGACCTCGTTGGAAGTGGCTTTGCAGCAGATCGCGGAGTTTGGTATTTTCTCGGGGTTGCGGGTTAACCGGTCTAAGTCTGTGGTGTTGGATGTAGGTGGGAGAGTTCGTTCTCAGTGGGTGGGGGAGTTCCCGTTGTTGTGGGCACAGGGACAGCTCCGTTATTTGGGGGTGCAGATTCCGGAGGATATATCACACCTCTACTCCGTAAATATCGGGCCGCGATTGGCAACGACTATTGCGACGTTAAAACGTTGGCAGGAGCTGCCTCTTTCTTTGATGGGTCGCATTGCTTTGTTCAAAATGGTGGAGCTCCCCCGTTGGCTGTACCTGCTTCGCCATGCTCCGCTTTGGATAACACGAAGGGACATGTGCCTTCTGCAGACGCACTTGGGCAAGTTTCTATGGCGGGGCCGGAAGGCCAGAATTGCTTTAGGGGCATTGATGGGGCCACTGGAGGACGGTGGGGGTGGGCTGGTGTCGTTGCGTGATTATAATGTGGTTAGTCTGATGCGCCCTCTCCGGGATGTAATGCGGGGTACGGCTGAAACGAAACCTCTTGAACTTGTTGATGCGATGTCGTCGCCGGAGCATCATTTGGTTCTGCTCCATAGTCGGAATCGGGATCTTCCTGAGTGGTGGCGGGTGTCGGTGTATATGAAGGCGGTCCGGCAAGTGTGGCGGGTAGTTTGCCAGCGGCGGAACCAGTCGTGGCAACGAACGGATCTTTTGCCTATCCGGGGCAATGGCCGCTTCCTGCCGGGCAGACACGCTTTGGTGGCTCGCCGCTGGGAGGGGTGCGGAGTGCAATGTCTTGGGCATTTGGGAATGGCTTCGGCCCCAGAGCTGGACTCGTTTCAGTCGCTGCGGGGCCGTTATGGGCTGGGGGCGAAGGACTTTTACTTCTATCTGAAGGTTAGACATTATGTGCGTCAGGAGCAGAAAGACGGGGGCGCCATCTTAGGACCGGGCAGTATGTTAGCTTTGATCCAGGGCTTGGCGGAGAAGATCACGGTACAGGAACTGCGGAGCGCGCTGAGGCCCTCCAGTGCGGGGAGAACCCTCGAGAAGTTAGCTGCTCGGTGGTGGGCGGATGGGCTGCCAGAGTTGACGGTCCAGAAGCTCGGGGAAGCGTTTGCTGCAGTGAGAGGCTTGTCGGAGTCTGTGCGCCTGCGAGAAATACAATATCGGTTTCTTTGGAGATCGTATGTGACCGAGGCCTGGGCGGCTAGGGCCGGGATAGCACTGACAGATGTGTGTCGCTTCTGTAAGAGGGAGCGAGGCACCTTTACGCATCGTTTTTGGCTATGTGACTCAGTGCAAGCTTTTTGGCGGGCGGTGTGGGAACAAATCTCTCGCTGGCTTGCTCGGGAGCTGGAGCCACTCGCAGACTGTTGCCTGTTCGGACTGCACCTGCAGGGGTGGGACTTGGGGCACTACCCTGGGCAATTGCTGCAGAGGAGTATGGTGGTGGGCAAGCAGTGCATTCTGCGCCACTGGCTGTCTGAGACCCCCCCCCCCGGGATTACTGAGTGGTTAGGTCTTATGCTTGAACTTAAGGCTATGGAGGGGCGGACTGCCAAGTTACTTGGGCCCAGACAGCAGGAAGTGTGGAGTGGTATTTGGGAGCCGGTCCTGGATGAGGGTGGGGAGCCTGGACGTGTTACAACTGCGGGCCTTCCCTAGGTCTTGATCTTACCGCTTCTGGGGCTTGGGATGGACTGTTCGGGGGTGGTGTTTGGCGGAGGTGGGGAGGCTGGTGACCTGTGTTGAGTGTTCTGGTTGGGAGAGGTGCTGTATGCAGTGGAAGGAGGAGAATGATTGTGAGGGGGCGGGGGGCTGGGGTTTCGGGGGGGTGGGATAGGTGGGAAGGGGGATGTTTTGTTTCTTGCAGCAGTGTGATATTCTTGTGTGTTTTGGTTCTGTTGTTGTTCTTCTGCTGTACCTGCCGCCTTGTTGGTCGGTGCTGTATACTGGAGTCTGGCAAGTAGGTGCGCCCTGTGGGGGGGGGTGGAGTTTCGGGTTCAGAACTTTGTTATGTTTTGGTGCACCATGCCATTTTGTCTATGTGCCTTTTAATTTAATAAAAATGATTTTCCATAAAGCATATGAGGACAGACTTAAGGATCTTAATATGTACACCTTAGAGGAAAGGCGGGATAGAGGTGATATGATTGAGATGTTTAAATACCTCCGTGGCATAAATGTTCAGGGAGAGAGCCTCTTTCAATTGAAAGCAAGTTCTGCTACGAGGTGACATGGGATGAGGGTGAAGGGAGATAGATTCAGGAGTGATATGCGGAAATATTTCTTTACAGAAAGAGTAGTGGATCCATGGAATAGTCTCCCAGTGGAGGTGGTAGAGATGAGGACAGTAACTGAATTCAAAAAAGCATGGGACCAACACAGAGGATCTCTAAAGGTAAAAAGTGGACTGTTGTAGCTGTTGTTATGGAGGGACAGACTAGATAGGCCATGTGGTCTTTTTCTGTCATCATGTTTCTATGTTTCTATGTTTCTAGCCATAGAGATAGAGTGACACCGGATGCTGCCTGCCTGGCTTCTGCTCCGCCTGCTGGACCACATGGCCTCCATGGTTCATGTGACCCAATATGCCCGACTACACATGATAGTGGCCCAGTGGTGCCTCCGCTCTCAGTGGTCACAGGCCACAGGCAAGCTCCGAGACAGAGTGAGAGTGTCCCACCAGCTGGCAGATTCCCTCGGCTGGTGGCAGATCCCTTGTCACCTTCAAGCTGGGATGCCCTTCCAGGCACCCACCCCCCAGAGGGTTCTCACCACTGACACCTCCTTACTGGGCTGGGGAGCGCATTGTGTGAGGGCTGGTCCCAAACAGAGTTCCTGATGCAAATCAATCTGCTGGAGCTCTGGGTGATATTTCTGGCTCTTCAAGCCTTCTGCCACTAGCTGCAGCACCAGTCGGTGCTGGTCCAGACCCACAACCAAGTCGCAATGTTCTACGTGAACAAACAAGGGGGCACGACATCATACTCCCTCTGCCAGGCGGTGGTAGTCCTCTGCTCCTATGCGACAAGCAGAGGGATGCTCCTAAGAGCGTTCTAATTCCTGGGCCAAGACAATGCCCCAGTGGACAAGTTCAGCAGAGTCCTCCAGCTGCACTAGTGGCACCTGGATTCCGAAGTGGTCTCTCGGCTGTTTCAACTCTGGGGTATCTCTCTGGTGGACCGGTTCACCAGCCAGGACAACACGCAGTTGCCCTGCTTCTATTCCTTCCAGCCACACCTGTCTCAGGTGGCAGCAGACGCATTCCTCAATCCATTGACAGAAGGCCTCCTTTAAGCCTTCCCGCTGACACCACTGGTCGCCAAGACCCTCTTCAAAAGTTCAGCGCGATAGTGCATCACTAATACTGATAGCTCCCCAATGGCCCAGGCAACCCTGGTTCCCTCTGCTCCTCCCCCTGTCGGCAGTGTCATCAATTCCCCTTGGCTGAGCCCCAGGACTACTTTCATAGGAGCAGGGCTCTCTCCTACACCCCAACCTGGGGTCCCTGTCACTCACAGCTTGGCTGCTGAAAGGGTAGGGTTATCTCCATTCAATCTCCCACGGGACATGTAAGAGGTTCTTCTGGCCTCTCGTAAGGTTTCCACAAGAAGGGTGTACGCTTTCAAGTGGCGCTGATTTTTGGTGTGGTGCGCCGAAAGATGGGCGAACCCATTCTCCTGCTCTTTACAAATGATACTCCAGTACCTGCTCCACCTGTCGCAGGTGGGACTAAAGTCAACTCGGTCAGAGTGCACATGAGCGCTATCGCAGCGCACCTCCATTCCATTGAGGGCAAGCCCCTCTCGGCTCAGCCCCTTGTATCTCGGTTCTTGCGGGGCCTCCTGCTATCCAAACCCTCCATCTGCTCTCCAGCAAGCACAGTGGGATCTTAACGCGGTGCTCTTGCAGCTCACTAAGCCACCGTTTGAGCCTCTGGCTAACTGCCACTTGAGGTACCTCTCCTGAAAGGTCGTCTTCCTTGTGGCACTCACATCTGCTCGCAGTGTCAGCAAACTCCAGGCTCTGATGGCAGAGCCCCCCTACATGAGGTTCTACAAGAACAGGGTAGTGCTCTGCACACACCCCAAGTTTCTGCCGAAGGTGGTGTCCCCATTCCACCTCAGTCAGGAGGTGGTGCTCCTCACCTTCTTTCCAAGGCCTCATGCCGGCAGGGCGGAGACCATTCTCCATACTTTGGATTTTATCTGCATCACACTCAGGGCCACCGCAAAGCACTGCAGCTTTTCGTCTCCTATGACCCAAGTCATCTAGGGCTCCTAGTGACTAAGCGAACTCTGTCCGCATGGGTGCAAACTGCATTACCCTCACCTATGAGCAGGCGGGGATCTCAATGGACCAGAGGATCTTGGTGCACTGCATCAGGGCCATGGCTACCTCTGTGGCAAACCTGCTTCCGTACCTGTGACAGAAATCTGCCGGGCCGCCATCTGGTCTTCGGTTCATACCTTCGCAGCTCACTACTGCCTGGAGAGGGCGTCCCAATGGGACAGCACCTTTGGCCAGGCCATACTCTGTAATCTCTTCAGGGTGTAGGCAACTCCTGCCCTCTGACCCTTCTGTGTTTAAGCTACCGGAGTGCTGGTGCCCTGCTGGACACTTGGGTCTTATGAGAGTCTCTCAGTGGGAACTCGACTGCTGCTGCTCACATCTCACTCTTTGCAGGTCACTGTGGCATTTTTACAGGTTCTCGGTAGCCTGTAGCTGGGGAGTCCCATATGTGAGAACTGACTTCCAGCTTGTTCCACTGCAGGTACCATTTGAGAGTGTCCATGATGGACATGGTCCTAGTGCACCTGCTGCACTTTTGAAACCCACTGGCAGGTTCTTTGAACAAATCGGACTGAAAAAAAATAGCCACAGCAAAATCAAACAGCTCAACTTTAAATGTAAAAATAAAGCACAATTAAAGTAACCTGGCGGATGCACCTGTGATCTAAATGTAGTCTATGTGGCGCTGACGGAAAAAGAAACTTTGAATCAATCAAAAAACCCTGACTAAAGGAAGAAAAAGGGAGAAAAGTGGCATGGCAGCCAACAGGCAAAAACACCTATTCAATAAAAAGCAAAAAATCAGTGCCAAAGCAGTGACGAATAAAGTCTGAGCGGCTCCATGGATAAATATGGACTGAAGTACTTAGGCATAACAGCAGCAGGTGGGGATAGGTGCACATGTGCTGTGGGTTTCCTAAAAGCTCCTAGAAGGAGCTGAGGAAGTTCCTGCATGGAGGAAGACGTCATCCATACGTGAGGACTTATCCTACTTATCCACGGAGAAGAACTGTTCCTGCAACTGATAATGCAACCCATATGGGTGAAGATGATACTGGACCTGATGCTTACAAATGGGGGAAATGTTTCTGAGGTCATAGTGGTTCAGAATTAGGACACAGGTGAAAAAGGTTCCGTCAAAAGTGAAGGTCCTAGACTTCAGAAAACCTAACTTTTCAAGATGGGGGAATACCTCAGGGAGTCATTAGCTGGATGAGACCCTAGAGGAAAGTAAAAAGTGGGCCAAACTGAAAGGAAATATTTTAAGGGCAACAAACCTATTTTTATTAGAAAACTAAATAAATGTAAGAGGAAAAATAAGCCAATATGGTTTTCGAAAGAAGTAGATGAAAAAGTAAGGAAAAAGAGCTTAGCCTTCCTAAATAACAAGAGATTTCAAAAAGAAGACAAGCAACCATATCTAAAGAAGCTAAGAGAAGCTGGTAAAGTGGTTAAAAAAAAGATGTAAATATACGAAAAAATAGACAAAATAGTAAAATGAGGGTCAAGACCATTTTAGATATATTAATGACAGGAGGAAGTTCAAAAGTGACATTGTAAGGCTCAAGGGTGAAGATGAAGAATATTGAGAAGTTAATGACGATAAAGCATATTGCTTAACAAATATTACTATTCTGTGTTCAGAGATGAAGGACTGGGAGTTGGATAGCAGAATACAAACTCAAAGAGAAATGGAAGTGAGGCAGACCTTGAACAATTTTTAGAAGAATATGTTGGTGAGGAGCTTGATAAATCAAAAATAGACAAAGCAATACAGCCAAATGGTGTACATACAAGGGTTTTGAAGAAACTTAGGGAAATTGTGGCAACTTTGCTATCTAACCACTTCAACAGTTCTTTAGAGTCTGGAGATGAGCAGATGTGATTCCTCTCCACAAAAGTGGAAATAAGGAAGAAGCTGGGAACAACAAGAGTTAGTCTGATCTCAGTGCTGTATATCTTAATGGAATTGCTGCTAAAAGATAATGTGGTCCATGAATCATTGGATTACAGGAAACAAAGCAGCATAGTTTTACTAGAGGTAGGTCTAGTTGGATGAATCTGATAAATTTCGTTGATTGGGTGACAAAAGAGTTGGATCAGGAGAAAGTGCTAGATGTGGTGAACTTAAATTTCAGTAAGGCCTTTGACATGGTTCAGAAAGAAAACAAAGGGTAGTGGTAAAGGGAGTTCACTCTGAAGATAGGGGCATTACCAATGGTGTTGTATAGTGATTGGTCCTTAGTACAGTTCTTTTCAATATTTTTTATGCAGTAGTGGAAGGGATGTTGGGAAAGGTTTACCCTTTGCAAATGACCCCACCCCCAAATTAAAAAGGTATGGATAACATGAAGAGGGACCCAGAAAAACCTGAAGAATGATTTATAGTTTATTAAAATTTGATATACCTCGCATATTGATAACCAAAGCGCTTTACAATAACAAATTAAAATCCAAATAAAATTAAATTAAAACAGAAGTAGTCTAGAATTTGGCAGCTAAGATTTAATGCTAAAGAAAATGCAGGGTCATACATTTGGATTGCAAAATCACAAGGGAGTGGTACAATATAGGGAGTTATATACTTCTGTACATGGAAGAAGAGCAGGACATGTGAGTAATCATATCTGACAATGTTAAGGTATAAAAAGTGATAGCCAAAAGCCAGAATGATGCCTGTGTGTATAGGGAGAGGAATGGCCAGCTGGAAAAAGGAGGTGAAAGTGCTTTATTTATTTATTATGCTGCTGACTCCTAGCAACTCAGCTGCCTCTGGGTTTTCTTAGCAATGTATTACCAGATTGCCAAGCCTTTTCTTGTGAGGCAATGGAGGGTAAAGTGACTTTCCTAGGGTCATAAGGAATGCCAGTGGGAATTGAACCATTAGATCTTCTGGGTATGAGGCAGTTGCTCTAACCACTAGGCTACTCCTCCACTCCAGCTTTACTTATATACCGCCTTTCACTGAGTCAAAGTGGTTTACATTGAACAAGGTTAGATATTGTTACATTAGAAAGATTTTAGCTTATGTTCATATAACTTTAAACTTATATACAATAGTTGTTGAGTTCCCTCAAGTGCAAAACTTATGTACAATATATACTGTGGAACCTATTATGTTAGTTTTTGTAGGTAGGTCAGGTGTGATTGAACATCCTTATTTTGGGGAGGGGTGGGGAGGAGGGAGTGAGGATTAGGTGGAAATGCCAAAATATTCAGCATTAGGTAGGTCTTTAGGTGTTTACAGAAGTGGGGCAGGTCCATGATGTTTCTTATGGTGTCTGGGAGTGTGTTCCATGTGGATGAGGTGTATAGCTCAAATAAGCATACACATGCTTGTTGCATAGAATTTTTTCTTGCATGGGGGATGATGAGGTTGTTCTTGCTGGATTGTCTTTTGGTTCTGTTGTGTTGTGATTTTTGGAGTAGGGTGTGTTGATGAGATGCAAGGTTGGAGTGGATGGCTTTGTGGGTTAGGAGGAGGATCTTGTGTTTGATTCGGCTGATTAGAAGCAGCCAGTGTAGGTGTTTAAGTGTGGGTGTAATATGGTCATATTTTGTTGCTCCTGTTAAGTACGTGCTGCGGTGTGCAGAGCGGTGGGAAAGCCTGAAGGATGCTTGGGTGTAAATGCCCTTCAAATATTCGACCCAAAGATTGGGGCATGTAAATGCCCTTCAAATATTTGACCCAAAGATCTTAAGATGTATACTTTAGAGGAAAGGTGGGATAGGGGAGATATGATAGAGACATTTAAATACCTCTGTGGCATAAATGCACAAGAGAGTCTCAGTTGAAGGCAAGCTCTGCTACGCGAGGACTTAGGATGAGGATAAAAGGAGATAGACTCAGGAATAAATATGCGGAAATATTTCTTTACCGAAAGAGTGGTAGATGTGTGGAATAGTCTCCCACTGGAGGTTGGAGAGATGAGGACAGTATCTGAATTCAAAAAAGTATGGGACAAACACAGAGTATCTCTAAAGGAAAAAAGGGCACTATTGTAGTTGATATGGAAGGGCAGACTAGATAGGCCATGTGGTCTTTTTCTGCCATCATGTTTCTATGAATTTAATGGCTGTATTCTCTACTCTTTCTAACTTTGTTATATTTGCGTTTGAGACTCGATTATATAGAACATTACCGTAATCTAGAATGAATCGAGGTGTGTAAGGCTTCTTGATTTAGAAAATTCTTTATGGAACATATTCTATGTAAGGGAAGATATGAGGCTTTGATCACTGCTGGGATCTGTAGACTGAAAAAGAGTTCAGAATCAAAGATGCAGCCTAGGACTTTTAAGGATTCTTACAAGGTTATTGGAATGTTATGTATTTTAGGTAGGGTTGTGATCTTAATACTATGGCCTGAAATCCACATAGCAGTGGATTTTGAAGGGTTGGTGAGCCAGTCATTAACAGTTTTCAGGCACGAGTTTAAGTGTGTTCAGTTGGGTTCTAGTGGTTCTGTGCAAGATCACTAGTCAAATATTATCGGTGTAAATGTATCCAGAGATACCCTGATTTTGAATCAGGGTGGCCAAGGGGCTGATGAAAATATTAAATAGAACTAGTAAAAGGGGTGAACCCTGAGGTACACCACATAGCAGAGGATACTTGGGGAATAAGAGGAATCAAAAGAAACTTGGTAGATTCTGTTTTTAAGAAATAAGGTGAGCCATTGTATCCCAGTAACATCAATTCTGATATTCTTGAATCGGGATAATAAAAGTTGGTGATTAACTAGATCAAATGCTGCTGACAAATCTAATGAGACAATGATAGTTGCCTGGCCAGAATCCAGATAATTGCATATATCACTCAGAAAAGCCGCAATCGTTGTCTTGGTGCTGTGACCACTATGAAAATCAAACTTCCGTGGATGTAATGTATTGTTTTTTCCGATAAACGTATTGAGCGGGAAAGTGACTGATTTCTCAATGATTTTAGATAAATATGCCACATTAGAAATGGGAAAGTAGCATCCTGGATCTGAAGGATCAAGAGATGGGTGGTTATGTTTTGGGAAAAATAAGAGCTTTAAATTTAAAACCTGGGTCATATCCAGCCACCAGCATTGACTCTCTGAGTTGCGTGGATAGCTAAACTGGCTACAGCTAGGCCAGCTTTGTTTTGGCCTAACTTTAGCTAGTTAGGGCTAACTGGCCAGTAGCTCAATATCGCTTCTGACCTGCTAACCTTCATTGCAACCCCCAGAATGCCCTGATACTAAAGCTCTGGGGCATTCGGCGGTACTGAGAGAGGATATTCAGTGGCCCAAAACAGGTATGTGCCACTGAATATCCCACTCACCATGATTAACACAGTTAGCAGGTCTGCTAGCCATGTTAATCCCTTCAAATATACCCTTCTACATGTCTGGGCTCCTGGCAACCCAGTCCCCAGTCCATAGGTTTTCTTGGCAAGGTGCACCAGAAGGTAGATTGCCAGGCCTTTCTTCTGCACAGTAAATCTACCGCACCTGGAGTTCCAAGGTGATTTCCCATCCAAGTACAAGCCAAGCCCAACCTTGCTTAGTTTCTGAGATCAGCCACTGTATATATTGGTAGTAAATATGTTGGTGCACGTGTACATCTGGGGTTTGTTTTATAAGCACCTATTTCTGCATGCTAAATGCTGCTGTATGTGGAATAAAGGCCTATAAAGTTACTCTCTAACAGACTCATATGATTTATTGCCAATGGCAAGATTGCACAATTCATCACACAAAATCATGAGGCAAACCACCATGCAAAAATAGATCATGTGACTAACCGCAGTGCAGAAGCAGATCTTCATGAAACTCATAAAGCTCATCACGAATCTCTTCAGGACAGGGACAGTCTTCCTCAAGATGGAAATTCAGTAACATATTAATCTTTATAGAGAAACGAAGAATAATAAGAACAGAACTTTTTCCTAAATATAGAAATTAACCCAAAAATAAAAGAAACAACAAAATATCTTTATAGTTTGGATCACATTAATTAAAAAGAAAATTGACAGATGCTAGAAAAGGCTTCAATGAGAGAGTTGTTATGCAAGTTAGAATTTCCCCATATCTCATAAAATACAAGGAGTGGCTTGGTTGTAGGAGCAGCAGGCTGAAAACCAGGGAGGATGGAGTTCAAATCCTGCTTTTCCCACTGATGCTTCTTCTGTCACTTCACCTTCCATTGTCACAGGTGCAAACTTAGAGCTAGATGCATTAACCTATCTTAAAGCACTAATGTATTTTATTGCAATTTAATAAACATTATTTAATGCATACCCCATTATTGTCAATATGGCCTATTTACTAATAACACGCATTAAATAGTAATACGCATGTTAAATAGCATTAACACACATTGATATATTAATACACATTTCTAAATCTAGCCCTTAGATAAGCTCTTTGATGCAGGGAAATTCCTACTATAACTGAATATACATCATCTTGGGCTTTGGGTTTTATTATTTATATTCTCTTATATACTGTGCTATTCTGCATCAGTGCGGTTTACATTGAACAAACTGAAATTACATTGAACAGGGCATTATAACTTGGAGATAACTATTTTACAGGGAACATGGGCTATGGAGGGTTAAGTGGCTTGCCCAAGACCACAAGGAGCACCTGTGGGACTAGGAACCCCAGTCCTTCTGGCCCAAGGTTGCTGTCCTCTAGTGGGATTTGAACCCCTGACCTTCTGGCCTGAAGTACTGTGCCCCAACCACTAGGCCACTCCTCCACTCAGGTACTGCCTCCACTCAGGTACTAGCCCTTGATTGGGTTTGGCAATCTAAAACCCAATCAAGGGCTAGATCACAAGATGGCTCTATAAAGGAAATTGAAAATGCTAAAATAAAAGAGTCCAGGTAATTTTGGGAGTTATCCAGATAAATCTTAAGTTTTGAACTGACCACCCTGCTCATTCCTTAGATTTTATCTAGCTGAGTGGGCTGGACAAAATTGACCCAGTTTTCTCTGAGCAAAGCTGGAGTTGTGTTGGAGGCATGGTTCTAGTTAAGTTAGGCCTCACAAATTGCTGTCTGTGAGTTAACTGATTAAGTTATACAGTTACTTTTCTGCAAGTATATTAATGGTCAACTTAATCAGATAAGTCAGCTCAATATACGATTAAAGTTAAACAGATAACTATAACTAGTTATCTCCTTGCACGTGTAGTTTTACCTCCCTTGTCATTCTGTCAGAGTATAACTGTTGTGGGTGCATCGTTAGCATGCATTCTGTTTGTTAGTGCGCTTTAAAAAATGTAGTGAGCACAAAATCAATTTAACCTTAACCTATGAATTAAAACATGTTAAGTCGATTTTTTTTACAAGCTTTTATTAAAATAAATGTGTGAGATGAACCAAAGTAAAACATAGCACCATTTTAACAGCTCAAGAAGGGCAGGAAATGTTTTGCACTTTATACAGATAAGTAATTACTTTTGTTATTTTGGAACTGTGAGTCTCTAGGCTATGTGATAACATTATGATAACATCTATAAGTGAGAGTGTGATTTATCTTGATTTAAAATGCAAAATTAAAAATGACTGGAAAATATGTGAGTAATATATAGCTGGACTTATAGCACATGCTGGGCCTTTATTAAATAAGCTTAAAATAGGTGCCTTTTTGGACTTTCCACATAGGTACCTATCATAAAAATCAAGGGTCTGATATTCGAAAGGGATTTACAAAATTTACAGCTCTGTAAACCACGTAAATGCCTCTAACCAGGATATTCAATAGCTCTAACATGGGTAGTGCCGCTGAATACCCCTGATCTTCTCTCCTACACGCCCTAAGGCTAACTGCTTAGCATCGGGGCAGGTCGTGGGCATTCCAGGGAGGAGTGGAGGCAGTACCTGCGGCTAAAAGGCAAAGCAAAGCTCGCCTATCTTTTAGCCACAGGAGCTAACTGGGCAGCCTGCAATATCGCCTCTGCCTGGTTACCTACTGTGGCTGGGAGGCTGTGCAGAAAACTCAAATATTCAATCCCGGGGCCACATACGACCCTGGCATTCAATATCCGGGATTAAGGGTCAGCGCAGATGGCTATGTGCTGTAGTGGCGCATAGCCAATCTAGATGAATATCGAGCCACAAACCTTTAATACCTATTTTATATAGGCCATATAAGTGCCTGTGAGGTCAATATTCAAAGGATTTAGGCCCTTAACTTTGAAAGTTAGGCTCCTAAATTGGTCTCTTTAAAAATTTACGAGTGTGGAGTGCCTACATTTCTGCTCATAGTTTCACAAGATTCCTAAATTCAGAGTCTAAAAAGTGGATGGCAACAGGGATGATATAAGAGCAGAGAACATAATTAAGGGGCCAATATTCAGCCCCTGTAGTTGGAGTTTTTTTTAAAGCCAGCAGTGGAAATTAAAAAAATTTGGATATTCAGTGCTGGTATGCTGATAGTAGCTGGTGCTGAATATCTGCATAATGTGGTGGCTCCGCCCATGAACTGCTCTGGCACTATCCATATAGAGCACCAAGGCAGCACCTGCTATCTAGCACTGATTTTCAACACTAGGCACCTAAGTCAAAGCAAATGAATAGCATGCCTATATTTGAAAACACTAGTTCTAGGCTCCAAAATTTAGGTGAAATTTCAGCTGAAAATGGAAGCTCCAGTTTGGATGAAAATAGACGACAATTTAAGAATGAACTTGGGTGCCAAAATTTAGGAGCCCAGCATATTCTGAATACCAGGCTCTATGTCCCTTTATAAGACAGTCTATCAAACTACTGTTAAGAATGTATACCCCATGAAATGCTATAGCCAGTTTCCATATTTAAAATATATCTTACTACGGAAACTGTTTTATAAAATTACCCCCAAAGTGCATAATTTAACACAGAACATTTCTGTGCCCCATAAAGCAGGTTGAAATATAAGTGTATAGTTTTCTTATGGTAATTTACTCATTTTCAAAGAATAACATACATAATTTTGCTTTGAAAATCAAAGTTTGAACAAAGAAAGGTACTGTATCCAAGTTAGGCCTGCTATTTCATTGGTCTGACTTAAACAAATTATCTGTTCAGCAGCTGAATTTTGCAGATAAATAGAAAAGTATCAGAATCTTCCATGGACCACACTAACCCCTCCTCCTCATATTTGCATAATTTTTATATGTACAACTGGCAATGGTGCATTCTGCACATACAGTTATGCATACAATTGCCCATAATTTTAAAACAACAGACTTATGCCAAAATGGCATTAGCACCACCTGTGTAATTCTTTTTGAATACAGGGCCCCTAGCCTAAATATTTTTCAGGAGATAACATCCATATTAATATACATAAAGAGCTGGCCCCTATGAAAATAAAAAGATTTACATAGTTAAATATTCCTAGTCTGAAAATGAAGGCTGTACTTTGCAGGGCCCTGTAAGTTGATAGTTAAATTCACCCAAAAACATAAAGAAAGGTCACCCGTTCAATGGCTGTTCTATCATTGCATCTTTAAATAGAGCTCCATGTCATACCTGCTCTTGTGGAGGGGAGCGGAACTCCCTAGTCTTCTTGGCTGTCAGTGCTGCAGACATATTCAGGGCCTGCATTAGCTCATTGTACCGAAATTTCTGATTGTACTGCAGTTTGGACACAAAGTTGTCAGAGAAGGCGACTATGGATTCGACCCTGTGCTTCAGTTCACAGTCACAGAAATAATGTAGTAGTTCACACATCTGCAGAACATAAAGATCTGTGTTAAAAAAGCAATGTGTAAACTAACTGTGCCTCCTAGCACTCTGATATTAAGACACAAATATAGCCCTACTTTCCTGGTCAGAGGTATGTTCACACAGAATACAGCATGAAATCCTGTACATTGACACATGAATTGGCATTTTAGAAAGGGCATTCAAGTGCAGTCTGGGACATCCAGGGCAAAACATGCAAAAAAAAAAACCACCAGGGGCATCTGTTTTGGCCTGATTTTAGAAACATGGACGCCCTCGACATGGCCACCTGCGCTGCCATCCACATAGATGTCCCCACCCCACTACAAAAATGTGGGGCGGGGACATGTATCTCATACTAGTTTGCATACAGGGACATCCATCGGTATGACAAAATGAAAACAAGAGCTCTCATTCTCTATCAGTGTTCGTTGTCAACATGGAAAATATAGAGAATATGAGTGTATCACTATCTCCACGCCCTTTGGATGTTTAGCTGGCAAAATTAGCACTTTTCCAATGCTTATTCATGTCTGGAGCAGGTATAAACTTGGACGCAGCATGGGACATGCAGGGCATTTCTGAAATTAGGTGAGGACATCCTGGTTCTTGGGAGCATCCTGGACAGGCCTATACCACACCCCCATTCTGATTTGGACACTCTTGCACCAAGGACGTCTTTAAAACTGCTTTCAAAACTAGCTCCAGAGATGTCTTCATGCTTTGGACATCTATATGTCCATTTTCAGACATCCAAAGTACAAATGGGACTTCTAAAATGACCCCCTTAGGGGATAAGATCTTGGGTCTTCTTCATGGGGGTTATTTTAGAAGCCCTGTTCATGATTTGGACATCTGAAAAAGGCCATTCAGATGTCACAATCATATTTAGGTCCCAAGAACCATTTTAGAATGTCCTGAGTTTACAGTACATATGTCCAGCACGATAATGTCCGTATCACACGGAGGTATGCCAGAGGTATGTCCAGGGTGTTCCAAAAAAGATACATATGTGGTCAGTTCTAGATTACAGCCACATGTTTAAATCTGCTGGCGGACACATCTATATCTGTAGCTGTCCCTGGGCATGAATAGAAATTTGAAAAGTACTTGTTTCGTCATTCCCTCTATAATTTGCACCAATTCAGAAAAACCTGCCTGGTAAATATTGAAGCCTTGTTGTCTATTGCTGCGTGGCTGCATGTCTCCATTTCCAAAATAGTAGACCAGGATGTGTATGTACTGAGCATATTCAGATCTCATACATCCACGTTTCTGGAATTGGCTGGTTTTCAGCATGTCTCTGGTCCCTCTGCACGCCCCCTCTCTATATTGCAACAGACAATTTATCTTTTTGGGGTGGAGATCTGTCTATTTTACAATGAACTTAGTCCACCCTTACTGCTGCCCTTTGCACAGTATTTCAAACAATTTGACATGGATGTCTCAGATTTCACTTACACAGTTCTTAAAGGAGATGTTTTCCTCATATTGTAATCATTAAAAGTGGTAGATATTGAGATTCTATATTCAAATTTATTATCCAGTCCAGCAACTATTCTCTTCTTCATTTTAAAGCTGTTTCACCTTACTCTCTTACTGCTGCCTTTCAATAAAAGCCTTTGTAGCCATTTACATGAGCAACATCTGGGAAGGAGGAATCCTAGTATCTCCAGTGAGGTCTACAGGTAAACTTAGACTTTACCTGCTAATTTTCTTTCCTTGAGTCCCTTGAGTCCAGTCCAGACGCATGGGTTATGCACTCCAACCAGTAGATGGAGACTGAGAACAAACCGGTTTGATGTTGTCACCACATAAAGGTTTTGTGCAGTCCTCCTCTGACCAGTATTTCTATAACAATGCAGACGCCAGAAGAAATGGCATATTTTACTGGAGAACTACTCGATCCGAAGTGAGTCCAGAATAAAGGATATAAACAATTGTTATTTACCTTTAAGGACTAAATATGGTTCCAAGACACGTGCCATCCTGTGATCTGCTAGCCACGCTGAACAAACAAACCATAGAATCATAATCACAGCTTGGCCACACATTAGCACATTTGCCCACTTCAAAGGTGGCCACACATTGGAAAAATACAGGACATGCACGTTCTCATTTGAAGCTGGGCACAAACCAGAAGTATTTAGGGCAGGTCCTGGACTAGACTGGATGGACTGGAGGGACTCAGGGAAATAAAATTAGCAGGTAAGATCTAATTTCATCTTCCTCATTGTCAGTCCAGTCCAGACACATGGGACATACCAAAGCAATACCTAATGATGGGGGGGATGAACCAACGAGCCTGCACTGCTTTCATATCCAGTATGCAAGTCTTCATGCCTGAAAAGACCACAATGCTCAGAATATGCAAAAAAATAGGGCACAGCTCCTCCATGTCTCTGAATCTCCGAAGAAGGAATCCTAACCAGATCTTGCCCCCCAACCAACCTGAATTCTAGAGTGAAAATCCTGAATCCTGCTGGCAATTGATTGGCATTCCTTAGCCCATAGCAACAAAGGCTTGGAAGCTGACTTTGACTGTATGAACTCCACCAAGGAAAGACAAAAAAACATGAAGCCTTTCTATGCTCCAAACCTACTGCAAAAGGAGTCAGTGTCCCCTTTGAAGAGCATCAAAAACCTCGGAACCCCCAGCTCCGCCAATACACTCCCAGAGGGAAAAAAATGGAACACTTGAAATAGCGTATTTAGTTACCCATAGAAGGTGTTCTCCATGGACAGCAGGAAGGTGTAGTTACTCATCTGTAATGGGTATTCTCTGGGAACAGCAGGAATTAGTCCTCATTTTTAAAATTCTTCACGGACCATCAGCAGATATTCTAAAATCTATTATTTCTAAAGACACAAGCTCAAGATCCAGACGATCCCAAGCTACCAACAGACTTAATACCCATCTTAATTTTAATAAATCTAAACAAATGTCTTCTAAAAGGGCTTTTTCATTTATGGTACCAAAACTATGGAACTCTATTCCTGAGGAATTAAGATTTCAGACCAACATGAAAGACTTCCGCGAGTCCCTTAAGACATATCTATTCATCGAGGCTTATGGCAAACAACGTATCACATAAAAGTTCAAGCTACCTTTTCTACTCAATTTTGTTATGTTATAGTATAATATTATAATTTATCTTTATATACTATTACAATGTACTGTAAGTTATTGTAAATCAATATGATGTACTGTAATTTATTACAATGTCTTGTCTCTCTGTCCTGCATGCCCCAATGTAAACCCTTTTGTTGTCCTGTTAACCACTTTGATTGAAGGATAAGGTTGTATACAAAACTGATTAAATAAATAAATAAATATGGGTGACATCGGCACCAACGGAACCCGTGTGGAAGCATCTCCTCAGTTTTCAAGAAAGCCTTTGGCAGATGTACCATGCATGCATGGTCCCCTTCCCACCCAAGGGTGCCATCTTGCCTCAGTCTAATGACATAGCTAAGAAAGTAAAAATTAAAATATGGTACAGAAGCAACTCCAAGGGGAAGAGGGAGGATTGTGAGAACTGATTCATGCTGTCCCCGGAGAACACCTGTTACAGGTGAGTAGCTATGCCTGCTCCAGGAACAAGCAGGAAGTCAGTCTTTTCATATGGGACTCCCCAGCTACAGACTACCGAAAACCTGTACAAAATGCCAAGGCGGCCAGAGAAATGAGCTGCAGCAGTTAAGTCACAATTGAGAGACTCTCACAAGGCCCAGGTATCTGGCGGAGAACCAGTATACAGGTAGCCTGAACTCAGAAGGGTCGGAGGGCAGGAGTTACCTACACCCCGAAGAGAGGATGGAGTATGGCCTGGCTGAAGGCAGTGTCCCGGCAGGACTCCCTCTCCAGGCAGTAGAGAGCTGCAAAAGTATGGACCGAAGACCAGGTAGCAGCCCGGCAGATTTCTGTCACAGGTACGGAACGCATATTTGCCACGGAAGTAGCCATGACCCTGATGTAGTGCGCCATGACCTGCTGGTCTAGTGAGATCCCAGCTTGCTCATAGGCGAAAGTAATGCAGTCCACTACCCAAGTGGACAGAGTTTGTTTAGTCACTGGGAGCCCCAGTCGACTGGGGTCATAGGAGATGAAAAGTTGAGGTGCTTTGTGGGGCCCTGAGTCCATTGCAGACAGAAGGACAGGTTCCTTTTACAATTCAAAGTTTGAAGGACGGTCTCCGCCTTGCCGGCGTGAGGCCTTGGAAAGAAGGTGTGGAGCACCACCTCCTGATTGAGATGGAATGGGACACCACCTTCGGAAGGATGTGTGCAGAGCACCATCCTGTTCTTGTAGAACCTCGTGTAGGGGGGGGGGGGTTGAAAACAGAGCCTGGAGCTCACTGACCCTGCAAGCTGATATGAGTGCCATGAGGAAGACGATCTTCCAGCTGAGGTACCGCAAGTGGCAGGTAGCCAGGGGCTCTGTAAGCTGTGAGAGCACCACATTAAGATCCCATTCTGCCAACGGTGGGTGGACAGGGGGTTTGGATAGCATGATGCCCCATAGGAACCATGATATAAGGGGCTGGACCAAGAGAGGTTTTCCATGAATGGCATGGTGATGCGCTGCGATAGCGTACATGTGCACTCTGACTGAGTTGGACTTTAGTCCCGTCCCCCGCGCAGATGGAGTAAGTACTGGAGTACCATCTGAACCGAGCAGGAGAACAGCTTTATCCGCATGTCGGCGCACCAAACCAAGAAGCGAAGCCACTTGAAGGCGTATGTCCTTCTCATGGAGGCCTTGCGGGAGGCCTGAAGGACCTGTTCCATGTCCCAACAGAGGTTGAAGGGAACCAGGACTACCCTTTCAGCAGCCAAGTTGGGGTGCAGGAGAGAGCTCTTCTCCTGAGATAGCAGTCCTGCGGCACAGCCCAGGTAAATCTGTAACGCTGCCAACAGATAGAGAAGCAGTGGGAACCAAGGTTGCCTAGGCCATCATGGGGCTATCAGTATTAGTGATGCCCTGTCGCGCTGGACCTTGAAGAGGGTCTTCGCAACCCGTGGAGTTGGTGGGAAGGCATAAAGGAGGCCTTCCATCCATGGAATCAGAAATACATCCACTGCCACCCGGGATGGGTACGGTTGGCGGGATCAGAAGCTGGGCAACTATGTGTTGTCCGGGCTGGTGAACAGGTCCACTAGAGAGGTGCCCCAGTCGAAACAGCCAGAGGTCCACCCTCGGATCCTGGCACCACTGGTGCAGCTGGAGGACTCTGCTCAGCTTGTCTGCCAGGGCATTGTCCTGGCCTGGGAGGAAGACTGCCCTTAGGTGCATCCCATTGTGTGTCACATATGAGCAGAGGACTACTGCCTCCTGGCAGAGGGAGTACGACCCTGTGCACCCTTGCTAGTTCACGTATAACATTGCAAACCGGTTGTTGGTCTGGATTAGCACCGACTGGTGCTGCAGCCAGTGGCGGAAGGCTCAGATACCAGTTGCCTTGTGTGCAGAGGTCCTCACAATGAACTCCTCAGCCCAGCAGGGAGGCATCCGTGGTGAGGACCCTATTGAGGGGTGGATGCCTGGAAGGGTATCCCGGCCTCCAGGTGGCAGGGGATCTGCCAGTCGTGGAAGTCTGCCAGCTGATGAGTCACTCTCACACTAATCCAGAGCCTGCCCATGACTTGTGTCCACTGAGAACGAAGGCACCACTGGGCCACCCTCATGTGTAGGTGGGCATATGGGGTCATGTGGACTGTAGAGGCCATGTGGCCCAGCAGGCGGAGGAAAAGCTGGGCGAATAGCGACTGGCAATACTGTATCTCTGTGGCTAGTCCCCTGAGGCATTCTGACCTCTCCTGAGGGAGGAAGGCCTTGGCCTGGAGGGTGTCTAGCTGAGCTCCTATGAACTCCAAGCACTGAGCCAGGGGGAAGTGGGACTTGGGTAAGTTGATGATGATCCCAAGCGCTGCAGGGCATGGATGGTGCGCTTGGTGGTGTGGGGCACCTCTGAAGCTGTGCCTCCCTTTTTGAGCCAGTTGTCCAGGTAGGGAAAGAAGAAGGCCCCTTGGAGACAAAGGTAGGCTGTGACCACCGCCAGGCATTTGGTGAAGACCCTTGGCGATGAGGCCAGCCCGAAGGGCTGCTTCCTGTATTGGTAGTGACCTCCTCCCACCACAAAGTGGAGGTGTTTTTGGTGGTTGGGGTGGATCAGGATGTGCATATAGGCATCTTTCAGGTCTAAGGAGCATGGCCAGTCTCCCTGCTGGAGGTATGGCAGCAATGTTCCAAGGGAGAGCCTCTTGAACTTCTCCCGAGGCCCCCTGTTCACTTGGGAATGAGGAAATACCTGGAGTAGAAGCCAGTGCCCCAGAGATGCTTGGGCACTGGTTTCACCGCCTTGTCCTCGAGGAGACCTTGGTGCGAGCTTGGTGAGGAGCAGAGTCTGGTGGAGGAGAGGTCTTATGGGCTCTCCTGGAAAGTATGAGGTTGGCGCCCATTGCAGGTGGAGGAGATAGCCCTCCTTGACCTCTTGCAGTACCCAGGAATCGGTGGTGATGGTGGACCACCTGTGGGCCAACAGGGTCAGACACCCCTCTGAGGGCTGTTGGGGGTCTCCTGGGGGAGAGGAGGTCATGCCCAAGGAGTCAAAAGCTCCCTTTAGGTTGATCCGAAGCCGACATCTGGGATTTGGGGGTCTTTTGTTTGCAGAGGCCATGACCTTGCCCCTTGTGGTGTTGGCTTTGTTGTGGGGTTGAGAAGGTTTGGAACTTTGAGGCATTGCCAAAACCTTCCTTTTCGTTGAGAAGAAGGGCTTTTTCCCCGGGGGCTTCTTACAGGGCTGCACTAAGGACTTTCTAAAAAGTCTTGTCCTTGTCAGGAACTCAGTCTCTATTTGAGCTGCCTTGTCTGCATGGGTTTCCCAATGAGATTCTCTCCAATACAGGGGACATCGATAAGTTTGTCCTGAACCCATTATTCGAGGTCAGACGACTGCAGTCATGCATGGCGTCGGGCCCCGATGTCCGCTGTAGCTACTCTGACTGAGGACTCGAAGCCGTTGTAAGCTGCTCAGGATAAAAACTTTGAGCACTCCTTGACTGCCAAGGCCAGAGACTTGAACCGCTGAAGGGGTTCCCCGTTGAAGCCTGCCAAGAAACTGGCGAGCTCCCTTGCCAGTTCTTTGAGGTACATGCTGATGTATAGTTGGTAGGATTGGACTCGGCATGCAAGCATCGAGCCCTGCAAGGCAAGTCAGCCAAGGGTGTCAAGGGTCCAGTCTTCCTACTGGGGGGCACCAAGGAATGGGTCTTCTAACTCTTTTGAGTCT
Organism: Ichthyophis bannanicus; assembly: GCA_033557465.1. NCBI lineage: Eukaryota > Metazoa > Chordata > Amphibia > Gymnophiona > Ichthyophiidae > Ichthyophis > Ichthyophis bannanicus. The sequence continues at coordinate 379,207,138 of CM066037.1, read as the reverse complement.
TCGCCGACAAGAGTCGAGTCACCTGCTGATGATGAGCACCGACGCCAGTGTCTCCTACATACGGAGAAGGAGGTGCTCGAGGATTAGAGAAACAGGCACCGTAAGGGTTTCCTTAAGAAGGACCTAGTACTGGAGAATTTCCATTTCCTCTGTGCAGGGATCCTCCTCAGCCTTGGTCTCAATGGTGGGCGCCTTCACTGTGTCCCACACAAAGTTGAGGAAAGCAACATCCTCGAGCGGGAAATGGTGCTGGGACACCATGGGAGATGGGTCTGAGGGCACATCTCAGTGTCGCCAAGTGTCCGAGGACTCCTCATCTTTGATTTCCCATTCTGACTTGAAGTCCAAGGATGAGTCTTGGGGCCGGGGCCGATCCCGCTCTGACCCCTCTGACTCATGCTGGGGACTGCGGGGCCTGGAATGAGATTTTCCCTTCTTTCTGGATCCGTTCTCCATGGCAGCATTTGAGAGTTTCAACTTCTTGAGTTCCACCTCCGGGGATTTCCTCTCGGAGGACCCGCAGCCACGGGTCTCCGAGACAGCCAGGGCCTCATGGGGCACTGAGATACCGGAAGGGGCCCCAAAGCACAATGTCACCGGAGATTCCAGTGCAGAGTCGGACTTGTGAAAGAACTGTTCTTGCTGCAGCTGATTGCTCTTGATGGCCTTTGTGGTCATGGTCCTGCAGAGTTTGTAATCCGAGTCATTGTGCTCTGTCCCAAGGCAGTGGAGGCAGCTGTCATGTGGGTTGGTGCAGGACATCATCTTCCTGCACCTATCACATTTCTTGAAGCTGCTGGAGGCCATCGGGAAAAAGGGGGCCCTGCCACCCGGCAAGGATCCAAAGCCTGTGGCAAAAAAAGGTGTGAAGCACTGGTTGAGAGATATCTTGATAAAAAAACAAAAAACAAAGGAACGAGCCCGAGGAGTGATGCTGAGGAGAGCTGGCTCAGGAGTGGGAAAGGAACCGGTAAGTGTACCTGACAAAAACAGGATAAAAAACACACTTTTTCTGTGGGAAGACTGGACAGACGTCCAGAGGACTCCGCGAAAAAAAGGAGACTGAGGTAAGATGGTACCCTTGGGCGGGAAGGAGACCACGCATGCGTGGTGCATCACCCAACGGCTTTCTTTGAAAGCTGGGGAGATGTTTCCGAGCGGGCTCCGTTGGCGCCATCACCCATATGTGAGGACTGACTTCCTGCTTGTTCATGGAGAATAAGTCCTCACGTATGGATGACATCACCAACAGAGCCCACACAGAATGCTCCCCAGCTTCAACTGGAAGCTTTTTGGAACTCATTGTGCCACAGCATCATTTTCTCCAGTCAAATTTCAAAGCAGTAGCCAAGAAACAACTCCCCAGCGAGGAGGGAGGGTTGTGAGGACTTATTCCTGCTGTCCACAGAGAACACCTGCTACAGGTGAATAACTACACTTTCTCTGTGGACAAGCAGGAAGTCCTCGCGTATGGGACTCCTAAGCTACAGGCTACCAAAAGAACGAGGAGACGAAGCCCAACAGGGGCAGTAAAACTGGAGAATAGGAAGAACAGCAAGGTAGTCCCTTCAAGGACGCCACAGATTCAGCATCCTCAGCGTACAGCAGCAGCAGCACTGAGGACAGTCAACATTTGAAAGTAGCCTGGATGAACAGAAGGGCTGATGGGCAGGAGTTGGACCTAAGACCCTAAGAGGTGCCGGAGCACGGCCTGTACAAAGTTTCTGTCCCATTGGGAATCCCCATCCAGACAATAGTGGACTGTGAAGGCATGGATCGAAGGCCATGTCGCAGCCTTGCAGATTTCCTCCACGTATGCTGAGTGCAGGTTAGCGATGGAGGCAGCCATGACATGATGTAGGGTCAGACCGGCATTGAAATATGCCAAGGTGATGTAGTCTGCCAGCCACAAGGACAGCATGTTCTTAGAGACGGCCATCTCCAGTCTGTCAGGATCAAAAGAGATGAACAGCTGGATTGACTGCTAATGAGCCTTCGTATGCTTGATGTGGTGGCTAAGGCACGCTTACAGTCCAGCATATGCAATGCTGCCGCTCCCTAGTTGGCATGAAGTCTTGGGAAGAAAGTCAGCAGGACAATCATCTGATTGAGGTAGAACTTGAAGACCACCTTCGGCAGAAAGTTCGGGTGTGTCCGCAAGACCACCCAATTCTGGTGGAATACATAGTGTAAGGAGGATGCACCCACCAGAGCCTAGAGTTTGCTGACGTGGCAGGCCGATGTGACTGCCATCAGAAACAGAACCTTCTAGGTCAAGAGCTTGAGAGGGCAGGCATCGAGTGGCTCAAAGGGAGCCTGCAAGAGCTGTGTAAGTACATCCGAAGCCACCTTAGGGGGCTTGATGGGAAGCTTCAAGAGAAGCAAGCCCCATATGAAGTGAATCACCAAAGGGAGAGCCGAGATGGGCCTGCCCCCCCTAAGCCATGATGGTAGGTACCAATCGCTCTGAGATAAACCCAGACAGAATTGGATTTCAGGCCCAATTCCGAGAGGTGCAGGAGGTATTACAGCAATTGATCCACTGCGCAGGATAAGGGGTCCAGTGCCTTACTCGTGCACCAAGAGGTGAACATCCGCCACTTGAACACATCAGCCCAAAGCATCTAGTCCTTGCGCAACACCTGGAGGACATCCATGATGTTGTCGGGTAAATTGAACTCTGAGAGGACTACCTGCTCAGTATCCAGGCCATAAGGGCCAAGGAGCGGATGTTGGGGTGCAGCAGGGTCCCCTCATCTTGAGAAATGAGATCCGGAGTGGAGCCCAGGTGGAGAAGCTCCCTCCAAGAGAACTGAAACAGCAGGGGGAACCACAGCTGCCGGGGCCAGTATGGGGCAATGAGGATCATGATGCCCTTATTGGTCTGACGTTTCAGCAGATGTTTTGCTAAGAGAGGGAGCGGGGGAAAGGCATAGAGTAGACCCATGCCCCAGTGGAGGAGAAAAGTATCCGAGGCCAGCCAGTCACTGGATGGCCTCTAGGAGCAGAATTGGCCCACATGAAAATTCTGTGATCTGGCAAAGAGATTGATCATAGGGTACCCCACTCCTTGAAGATCCATTCCACCACCCTTCTATGGAGGGTCCACTCATGCGGTTGGAGGACTCTGCTCTGCTGATCCACTAGGACATTGAGATCACCAGGTAGGTAGGTTGCCCAAAGCTCCATCCCATGCTCCAGGGAAAACTTGCCACAGCTGAACCACTTCCCAATAGAGGAGGTATGAGCCCATGCCTCCCTGTTTGTTCACATAGAACATCACCACCTGGTTGTCCGTCTGGATCAGGACCAGCTGATTCATCAGGTGCATCTTGAAACCATGAAGGGCATTCGCTATGGCCCATAACTCAAAGAAATTGATCTGGTGCAGGCATCCACAGGCCATCAAGATGAGCCCCTCCACTCAAGCTTGGACACATTGGTGGTCAGCATCCTGCCGGAGGCCTCAAAGCAGGTTCAGTAGTTCCATCCACCAGCCAAGGGACTGCACCAGAGTGGTGACTACTACCCTGTCCCTGAGGCGGCCCATGGCCTGCCTCCATTGTGTGCAGAGGTTCCATTGCACTTGCTGCATGAAGAGGTGGGCGCAGGGGATAATGTGTACAGTGGAGGCCATGTGGTCAAGCATCTTTTGCATTCTCCAGGCCATGGTGTGGTGTTGACGTTGCATGCTGCTGTCCATCAGCTGCTACATGCGGTCCAGTGGTAGGAAGGCTAAGTGATATCGAGGAGGACTCTGATGAATTCCAGCCACTGTGTGGGCTGGAGGTGGGACTTGGGGTAGTTAATGATGAACTCCAGCTGCTCAAGGACCTGAATGGTGAGGTGAGCAGACTGCTGGACAGCATTTGGAGTGGAACCTTTGATGAACCAGAAGGACTAGAAAGGGGGGACTGTTACTTCTGGAGAGAAATCTGCAACTGTGAGTATATACTTCTGGTAATTTTCTAAAAATAATTCTTTGTATTAAAGCTACTTAATCTGTGAACCCACTGTTTTTTGTTGGATCAGTTGGGGCCTAGTAGCAGCAATTAAAGTTTGAATTTAAAACACAGAGAGCTTTCTGGTTACATTTCATACCCAACAGAGAGCTTGTAGTTTAAATTTAATAGTCACTCAGGGCCAAGTAACAGCAAAGTACTTTTAGTTTAAATTTAACACACAGAAGAGAGCTTTCTGGTTAAATTTAGTACCCAGCAGAGAGCTTGTAGTTTAAATTTCATAAGAAGTTAGAGCCTAGCAGCAGCTAAGAGCTATAATTTAAATCAAATCAGAATTTAGCTTACCTCAGCAGCACAAGACAGGGTACTGTGTAGCAGCCCTCTTTTAATAAGTGTTATTTCCCTCCCTCCCTCCCCACACCCACCCTCCCCTGGGATAATCATAGCTTTATAGGTACTTACACATCTTAAAGGACAGGAGGTGCTTTCAGGTGAAGCTCATTACCCAAATCAGTCATACACTAAGGACCTGAGATTAATTAAGCTTCAGGTGAACAAGGTATATTAAACGTATTAGGTACAGTTTTATTGGTATAAATACCCATAGCAACCCCTAGTAAGTGAGAACTTAAAGATCTAGACACAATCTTAAAACTAAGATGCAGACAGCAGTCCTGCAGCGGGATGGAGGCTTTCCAGTCTTTTGCATTGAGTGTCACATGTATGATTTTCTCCCAGTTGGTGAGAGGCCTTACGTGTGCACTAGGTGCAAGGAGCTCTTTTCTCTCAGGGAACAAGTCCGTTCTCTAGAGGCTAAAGTAGCAGACTTGGAAAACATAAGACAGACAGAGAAGTATATAGACGAGACCTACAGGGATATAGTCCTGAAGTCCCACCTCCAGTCTGGCAGCACCCCTGTTGCCATGGAGGAGAGAGGTCATGTGACAGGAGAGCATCACCCTGGTGTGGCGGGAAGTGATCCTGTAACTAGGACCTGTCCTCCAGGTGATGTAAAACCCTCTCGCACCGAGGAAGTTTCTCCAGGGCCATGTGCCCATGAGGGAAGGGTTAGGACAGCCGTTATAGTTGATGATTCGATCATTAGGCATGTAGATAGCTGGGTGGCTGGTGGACGTGAGGATCGCCTGGTAACATGCCTGCCTGGTGCGAAGGTAGCGGAACTCACGTGCCACCTAGATAATGTCTTAGATAGTGCTGGGGAGGAGTCTGCTGTCTTGGTACATGTCGGTACCAATGACATAGGAAAATGTGGTAGGGAGGTTCTGGAGGCAAAATTTAGGCTTTTAGGTAGGAAGTTGAAATCCAGAACTTCCAGGGTAGCATTCTCCGAAATGCTTCCTGTTCCACGCGCAGGACCCAAAAGGCAGGCAGAGCTCCGGAGTCTCAATGCGTGGATGAGACAATGGTGCAGAGATGAGGGTTTTGGATTTGTTAGGAACTGGGGAACATTCTGGGGCAAGGAGGGGCTCTTCCGAAGGGATGGGCTTCACCTTAACCGGGATGGAACCAGGCTGCTGGCATTAACCTTTAAAAAGGAGATAGAGCAGCTTTTAAACTAGATATTAGGGGAAAGTCGACAGTCGCCCAAGAGCGGATGGTTCGGAAGAATGTATCCTTGAAGGATACTACCAAAAGCAGAGAGGTTCCACAAAAGAGTAAAGTAGCCCAAAAGCCCTCAAGTATGGAACAGACAGAGCTTAAAGATCCCAATTTACCCATGTCTAACAATAGCCAAATTAACATGAATAAAATACATTCTCTAAAATGCTTGTATGCTAATGCTAGAAGTCTAAAGAATAAGATGGGAGAGTTAGAATATATAGCACTAAATGAAAGGTTAGATATGATTGGAATATCAGAGACATGGTGGAAGGAGGACAACCAGTGGAACACTGTGATACCTGGGTACAAACTATATCGTAATGATAGAGCTGATCAAATTGGTGGAGGGGTTGCGCTCTAGGTTAGAGAGGGCATTGACTCAGAAAGGATTAAAGTTTTGCAGGAAACAAAATCTGCTGTAGAATCTATATGGATTGAAATTCCATATAAAAGGGGGAAGGCGATGGCAGTGGGGGTGTACTATCGAGCACCTGGCCAGAATGACCAAATGGATGATGAAATACTCAAAGAAATCAAGGAAGCTAACAAAAGTTACAGCGCAGAAATAATAATAGGTGATTTCAATTACCCCGGTATCGACTTGGTCAGTGTCACGTCAGGACATGCTAGGGAGATAAAGTTCCAAGATGAAATAAATGACTGCTTCTTGGAGCAGCTGGTTCATGAACCGACCAGAGGGGAAGCCATATTAGACCTAGTCCTTAGTGGAACACCAGATCTAGTGCAAGAGATAAGGGTGTTGGGGCCACTTGGCAATAGTGATCATAGCATGATCGCCTTTGATTTAATTAGTGGAGGAGGGATAGTAAGGAAATCCACAGTACTACCTTTTAACTTTCGAAAGGGAGACTATGATAAAATGAGGAAAACAGTTAAGAAAAAACTAAAAGGAGCAGTTGCGAAGGTTAAAGACGTACATCAAGCTTGGGTGTTGTTGAAAAATACTATCTTGGAAGCCCAGACCAGCTGTATTCAACGCTTTAAGAAAAGTGGAAGGAAGTCCAAAAAACTGCCAGCATGGTTTAAAGGTGAGATCAGAGAGGCTGTTGTTGCCAAAAAAGCATCTTTCAGGAAATGGAAAAAAGAGCCAAACAACGAAACCTGGAAACAGCACAAGCACTGGCAAGTCAAATGCAAGGCATTGATAAGGCAGGCAAAGAGAGAATTTGAGAAGAAGCTTGCTGCGGAAGCAAAAACGCGAAATAAAGACCTTTTCAAGTACATTCGTAGCAAAAAACCTGTGAGCGAGTCAGTTGGTCCATTAGATGATAAAGGGGTTAAAGGAGCACTAAGAGGCGACAAGGCGATAGCGGAGAGACTGAACAAATTCTTTGCTGCGGTCTTTACTGAGGAAGATGTAGGGATGTTACCCATGACTGAAGTGGTATTTAAAGGTTCGGAAGAACTGAAGGAAATATCGATACATCGGGAAGATATCTTACAACTATTAGATAAACTGAAGAGTAGCAAATCACCTGGGCCGGATGGTATACATCCAAGGGTGTTGAAAGAACTGAAATGTGAGATTGCAGAACTGCTATCAGTAATCTGTGAACTATCATTAAAATCATCTCTAATACCTGAAGATTGGAGAATCGCCAATGTAACACCAATTTTTAAAAAGGGTTCCAGGGGTGATCCGGGAAACTACAGACCGGTGAGCCTGATGTCAGTACCGGGAAAAATGGTAGAAACCATCATAAAGAATAAAATTACTCAGCATGTAGATAGTCACAACCTAATGGGAGACAGCCAACATGGCTTTAGGCAAGGAAGATCTTGTCTTACTAATCTGTTATGTTTTTTTGAAGGAGTGAATAAACAGGTGGACAAAGGTGAGTCGGTTGATATTGTGTATCTGGACTTTCAGAAAGCCTTTGACAAGGTCCCTCATCAGAAACATTTGGCAAAACTAAAGAGTCATGGGATAGGAGGCAGTGTACTCTTGTGGATCAGGAACTGGTTAAAAGATAGAAAGCAGAGGGTAGGGCTAAATGGCCAATTTTCCCAATGGAGAAAGGTGAATAGTGGTGTACCCCAGAGATCTGTGCTGGGTCCGCTGCTTATTGACATATTCATAAACGACCTGGAAAGTGGAATAACGAGTGAGGTTATCAAATTTTCAGATGACACAAAACTATTTAAAGTTGTTAAAACCCAAGAGGATTGTGAAAAATTGCAAGAGGATCTTGATAAATTGGAAGACTGGGCATCAAAATGGCAGATGAAATTTAATGTGGACAAGTGCAAGGTTATGCACCTAGGGAAGAACAACCCAAACTATGGTTACACGATGCAAGGTTCCACACTAGGAACCACCACCCAGGAAAAAGATTTAGGCGTCATTGTGGATACCATGTTAAAACCCTCGGCCCAGTGTGCAGCGGTGGCCAAGAGAGCAAATAGAATGCTAGGTATGATAAGGAAAGGAATGGAAAATAAAACAAAAGATATTATAATGCCTCTATATCGTTCCATGGTGAGACCGCACCTTGAATATTGTGTGCAAAAAGGTTAGGGCTCTTTAACCTGGAAAAGAGACGGCTGAGGGGAGATATGATAGATGTCTATAAATTAATGAACGGAGTGGAACGGGTAAACGTAGATCGATTGTTTACCTTATCAGAATATAGAAAGACTAGGGACATGCAATGAAGCTACAGGGTAAACTATTTAAGACTAATAAAAGAAAATATTTTTTCACTCAACGTGTAATCAAACTCTGGAATTTGTTACCGGAGGATGTAGTAAATGCTGTTAGTGTAGCTGGGTTTAAAAAAGGTTTGGACAAGTTCCTGGAGGAAAGGTCCATAAACCATTATTAAGAAGTGACCGAAGATATCAATGCTTGACCCAGTACAAGCATTGTGGAACTTGTGTCTCTTGGGGAAACTGCTAGGTACATTTGACCTAGATTGGCCACTGTTGGAAACAGAATACTGGGCTTGATGGACCTTGGTCTGACCCAGTATGGCATATCTTATGTTCTTATGTTCTTATCCAGGTAAGGGAAGATGAAGACTCCCATGGTTTGAAGGTAGGCTGCCACTACCACGAAACATTTGGTTAAGACCCAAGGTGCTGAAGTGAGCCCAAAGGGGAGCACCTGGTACTGGTAGTGCTGGTCTCCCAGCACGAACCTGAGGTATTTTCTGTGACTTGGGTGGATCCGGATGTGTATGTTCGCATCCTTGAGATCCAAGGAGCATAGCCAGTTGTCCTTTAGTAGGTAAGGGAGCAACATCCCCAGCGAGACCATCATGAACTGCTCGCACACAAGAAACCAGTTGAGATTCCAGAAGTCCAGGATGGGTAGGAAACCTCTTGTCTTTTTGAGGGACGAAGAAATACCTGAAGTAAATCGCTTTCTGACCTGAGCTGGCGGAACCGGCTTGATGGCGAGGTCAGTCAACAGAGAGGAGACTTCCTCCCGCAACAGGCTTTGCTGCAGTGGTTCATGGGGTACTCCCCTTGAATGAAGGGAGGTGGCAGATGGGCAAAATGCAATCGGTAGTCCTGCTGGATGAGCTGCAGTACCCAGGCGTCCAAGGTGATAAGGGGCCACCTGTGGGTGAAATGGACAAACTGCCCCCTTACTTGAGGGGGAACTCCGGCGGGTATGAGATGGTTGCTATGCTTCTCAGGAACCGGTCAAAAGCCTGCCTGCCCCCCCCCCCCCCCGGCTTGGGCTGTGGCGCTGGCTGGGGCCTTCTGAGGCTTCTTCCACCTCTGCTGACAGGGGGCCTGCATATTCTGCTGAGCACTCTGGGGAGTCAGATAGTACTGGTGTGGGTGTGAATGGAAAGCCTTCTTACCCTGGTATTTTTTACACAAAGGATCCACAGTTTTCCTCGAAAGCCTGGAGGGCGTCACATGTTCCTTCTTGAGTTGCCAGATTTCTCCTCAACTGGCTTACCAAAAAGGTTATCCCCACTACAAGGAATGTTGACCAACTTATTCTGGACTCATTGCTCCAGGTAGGAGGATCGGAGCCAGGCCAGTCACCAGGCACTGATGCCCACTGCCACCACCCTGTAGGTGGACTTCAAGGCATTGTATGTTGCTCGCATGACATACTTAGGCCACGGCAAGTATTGCTCTATCAGGGCACTGAAGGAGTCAAGGTGGTCAGGGGGGATATCGGCAGCAAACTACACCAGGTCCAACATGAAGTCCTTTAGAAACATACCCATATATTGTAGAGCTGGTAGGACAGAATCCGAGTCACCAGCATGGAGCCCTGGTAACACCTTCTCCTGAGGGAATCCAGGGTCCTAGCCTCTCACCCTGGGTGAATGGAGGCGTGAGTCTTGGTGCTATTCACGCGCTTCAAGGCCAACTCAACCACAATGGAGTTGTGTGGTAGCTGGGGCTTCTCAAAGCCCAGCGCTTTCTGAACCCAGTACATCAAGTCCCGCCACTGACTGAAGGTGGGAACTGTAAGGGAATTTTCCCACAACTGCAGCAGCAGCCTCTGTAGGATATGGTGCACTGGCACCATCACTGCCTCTTTGGGCACCGACAGATACTGCAGGAGCTCAAGCTTAAGGGAGGAGGGCATGGCTTTGGCCATATCTCTCACGAAGTCCTGGAAGGATATGTCCTCTGGGGGCGATTTACACCACTCATATGGAGAGGATGGATCAGAGGGAAGGTCAGGAGATCTCCTGTCTGTGGTGGCAGAGGCCTCCTCGGTTTCTCAGTCATCAGACTCGGACTCCGAAAGGAAATCAAAGTAGCGATGGGTTTCTTCCTGCCTTCTACTCCAGTCAGACAGCGAGGGTGGATGGCGGTGGGACCCATGGCACTCTGAATGAGAGCAGGAGTGTCCAGGACCTCAGAACCCAACATGCTCAACAGGGAGATCATCATGGGAACCGGTGTCAACTCCGATCTCCCACCTGATGCACCTGCCTCCACCAGCAGTGCATGGGTCTCCAAGATGGGCTGGATAGAGTGAGATAAGGCCACCAAAGCCACTGACAAGTCTGCATTCTGCAAGGCTAAGACCACTGCCATGTGAGCCTTGAGGGCCCTGAGGTGTTCCTCTAGTACCACCACCTTGGAGGGGACTGGGGCCAGAATTGCAACTTTGGCCACCGGTGTGGATACCTCCAGCAGGGACTCCACAAGGACAGACTCATCAGGAAACATCTGATTTCCCTCCAGGGCTGTGGGGGTCAATTCTTCTCATCTGGAAGTTGATTCCTCCGGCAGGGGAAGCTTGGCAGGCCATTCCTGGCCCTTGCTGTCCGTCGCACCGCAAAGGGCTTCAATGCTGATACATCTTGGGTTTGATCCTGTGCTCGGGCACCCTTTTTGTCGCTGACAGGATTGGTGTCAGGTCCTTCCACGATTCTAGTTGGGCATCGATGGAGGGTCTCCACTCAGTACCTCTGGCCCTATGGCTTTGAATGCACTCAGGCATCCCCAGATCAGCGCTTTGACCTGCAACTCTCAGCCATAGCCATGGCAATACCTCTCAAATCTCCATTGGTCCCCCTCCCCATTCTTCAACTATCAGGCTGAAAAGGATCTCGAGGACTGACCCCATTATCTCAGCAGACACAGGCCATCCTACTCAACCTAGTGTCATGTCTGTGCTGAGAGAGAGCAGCGATGACTTGAGAAAAAAACAGATTTTACCTCTCTATGGCCAGCTGTTTTTGGAATCCAACCAAAAGAGCGCACTTCTTTGCCCTCGGCTTGAGGAAACAAACTTGAGAAAGGAGATTGACCATGCTGGACACAAAAAGAAGCTGCCTGCCTAAGACAGGAGCTTGCCCAGCTCCCGAAACAAGGAAAGATTCTGTCTGCCATCAGCTGTCTTGATCATTCCTAAAACAGCCTACATAGAAAAACCCTGGGGGCTCCAAACACATAACAGTGGCTGACTTCCAACCTCTAAGTCTTTGGCCAGTACAAGCTCACAGTAAATTTGCAGCACTGATCTGGCATGCCATAAAATCACTAAGAAAATACTGAAGAACTCCTCTGGCTTCTCTGGCTATACCTAGAGAGTAGGAGATACCATATGTTGACAGCCATGCTGATTCACCACCAGCTTGATCCCCCTGACCAGAAGACTACAGACATGCCTCCATCACCTATATCTGACTACCTGGACATGCCCTGAGAGCTACCAACAGCAGCCCCAGCATTCCAAGCCTTACCAAAGCCTTATCTTTGCCGCACTTTGGAGGAAATCGCAAAGGAGTGCCAAAGAACCACCAAGTGTAACTCCAGCCGATAGCCGGAGCCAGCCGCTGAAAGGCTGCAACTTGCTCAGACATAGCTGCTACATCTAAGAGGCCACAAGAGAGCTTCTGGCAGTGAACTGCCATCACTGGGATATCTGAAATAATCCCAAAAGTGCAATTGTGTAGCAAGAAGTGGCAAGAAACCTATGGTCTAAATCTGGCTGCCACAGGAACTAATCAGTCCCCACAGCACAGACAGCTCCACTCTCCATAAGAAATGAATCAGCCAATGCCTCCAAGCACCGGGCCTAACCTCCAGGACAAATGCAACAGCCAAGGCATCAAGAACATCTAAGGCTATAGAAGCCCTAACCTCTCGCCTCCAGGAACTGAAGAGTGGGTCAAATATATTCCACTGGACCGCTGCGCAACTAGTGGACAACCAGCTGGGACCTAAAAGCGTGTCCCCTATGTTTTTACCCAATTGGTCTTCATTTTTTTTTTTTTTTTTGTGGAAGACTGGGCCGTCACCAGTGACCTTTGGATTAACCAGATCCAGCCCCAACAAGAGACATCCTCCATGCACCAAAGAAATTAAATCGGGGTCCTGCCAGATGCCCGAGGCAATCCTATTGTATCTTACTGAATATGTCTTTGCAAAACTTGCTCAAAAGGCTGCATGGTTAGGACTGCAAACTAAAACCAAATAGAGGTATGCCATTCATCTCCCTAACCGCCTTATCAATCCTAGATTACATTTCTGATCTGCCACTTAAGAAGGTCTGCAATGTCCTATCACCTTAGTGCATTAGGGACATGCAGAAAAGGAGAGGCCAGAGACAAAGAGAAAATATGACTACAAGCCTTTAACAAGTGCCAAGAAAGACTTTACCTCATATAACCATGTGGATAAAAAAATATAGTCAGTCAGTGCTCTCTCAGACGAAGCAACCAGCCAATTTGCCTTGAATAAATGCAGGATAACTGTAGTGCACAGCTCCTGCCCTCTCTCTACCTGGCACTGTACTATCTGCAACATGAATCCTGGTAATGCATTGACTGCCAATGCCCAACATTACACTTAAGTAAAATCACTGAGCATACAGGGCAGAAAATAAGGAGGGCAGTGACCCTTTTTTTTTTAAACCTTTTAACATTGGTTCTGATCTGCCCAAGCACCACAGTATGATCATACAGTATACAGGTCTTATTTACAGAATACCTAGTGCCTTGGTTATGGCATACTTCTATAAGAGGTCCTGAAAACCTCTTGGAACCAAATTCCTATGAGGTGACTCCATCAAAATAACAGCTATACTTTGTACACCTAAACTGTCTCCAATTAGAGCAATGCAAGCACACCTAGAAAGTATCCGAGAACTGAAGTAACGTAGTTCTGAATACCTGAAGAACAAGCTGCCTACCTTTTTGGGAACATAACCAGTGTGGGGAAATGAATACTAGGCCTATCCTCTTACACTCCTATAAACATCCAAGGGAGGAACTCCATCCTAAAGAAAGAAAATAAAGAACCATATCTCCCAACATAAGCTTCAGTGGCTTACACTCAAGTTCCCAAAATAAATCTCCCAAGAGCAACTACAAGCATACAAGGACCAAGCTTGTCCACAGAAATTCCTAAACACAGCTAAAGAGCCCTGCTGCGGGAAGCCCTCCCAGGCAGGAGACAGCGCGATCTCTTCAAGACATGGCTGCCGATGCTGACACTGCTGCTGTTGCAATTTCTATGGAGGCCCAAGACAAAGAAAAAACAGAACACCTGTCCGAAATGAAACAGGGCTAGTTTGCTAAGACACCGTTATCTGCTGTAGTTCTATCTTTGTTCTATGAGCACTGCGGTGTCCAATGAACACCCTCACGCACCCCCTTCAAATGCATGGGGCGGTGGTCCAAGCCATGAAGGTCTTCGGAGCACAAAGATGGATTCTGCACAACAAGTGCCTGCATTCCAAATGGAGCACTGCCTACTGCAGTACTTGCGACCTCGGCTGAATCCCCGCTCCAGAAGAAGTTTGTCTGCCTCTCACCTCCTCCCTATGCTACTAGCAGGACAGGTGTGCAATGGTTTGGAGGCAATTTAAACAGTAAAGCGCCTGAAGAATGCTTGAACTTTTCCTGGCTACTGCCCCTAATGGGAGAGGAAGAGAAAGGGAGAAAACTTCCAACAAATGGACCCCAACATGCTCTAACAGTCACTATGAGGGAGGGAGGGCGGGTGGTGGGGAGGGGACCTGGTACCACCGGGTTTTGCATTCCAGGGCTCTGCAACATAGCTGCCCAAAGCCTCCTCCCGGAAATTGGTGAAGAGGAAGGGGAAAAGCCTCCACGAAAGGGACCCCAATGTGCTCCCCAGACACTTTGAGGGAGGGAGGATTGGGAGTGATCGGGTGGGACCACCAGGTTCTGCACCCTAGGGCCCTGCAGGAGGCCACTGCTGACCTGCACCCTCTAGTCCATTGCAAACCATTCCATACTGCACAGGTTTAAGACAACCTCCATCTGATGGAGACTAAAAAATACTAGTCAGAGGAGGACTGCATAGGACCCTTATGTGGTGACATCATTAAACCAATTTCTTTTCAGTCTCCATCTGCTGGTAGGAGTGAGTAACCAAAGCGTCTAGACTAGTTTGGAGGGATGCAGGGGCACCCCAAGTGGAGTGCAGGGCCATGTGTGGAGACTCATTGTGAGGCCTATATTTGCATAAGGGGCCTCATTTGCATAAATATTTGCATAATGTTAACGTGCATTAACTTTTAGCAAACATGCCTCTTAATGAGTTTCTAGATAAAGAAAGACTACCAGATTTCCACATTACTATACTCAAGTGCCAACTGCCAGGCACATTAAGAAGTACTATAAACACTGCCCATTTAGAACCCATAGCAAACCTGCCATATCATAACGGCACTACCAGGACTCACAAAGCACCATACCCTACCTATCAAATGGCAACACTGCAAATATTAAACCAATACATCTCAGAGAATACCAATACATCTTCTACTGAGGAAAGAGAACAAGTGGCATTGTCAAATAGAAACTACTTGAACAGAATACCTCAGCTCGGTTACACATGCAGAACATAGATAGTCACCAAACAAAGAACAAGGGATCACCATTTAGAAATAGAAAGACAATAATTAAACTGGGAACCCCAAAAGCCAAACTTGGAATGTACAACATTGGAGAAATAAAACTATAAATTAATTTCCTCTTGTACTAAACAAACATGCAAAAACGTTAGCAATGCACATTTCCCAGAGCTGATATATTCCAGTTAATAAATTCAAAATAAAAAAGTATTTTTCTACCTTTTGTTGTTTGGGCATTTTATTATTCAGTTACAGTTGCTCCAGTCACTTTCTTCTGGTTTCTTTGTGTCTTCGGCTAACTCTCCATTGTCTGCTGTCCATTTGTCCTTTCTTCTCTCTTCTAGTTTTTTCCATTCTCTCTCTACATCTGCTTTAACATACTGATCTTTCCCCTTTTGCTCTTTCCTCCATTTCTTTCTTTATTTCTTTTTCATCCACTCAAATTTCATCCTTCCATCTTCAATCCCCACTTACTCTCCCAAAACCTGGGCAATCGTAGATTTTTCTTCCCTCCCACACAAAATATCTTTTCCCCTCTCCATCCTCACTCCCCCAGCCACATCCCCTTCTAGTCCTCCCCCAAAATCAGCTCCCTTCTAGTTCCAGCCCCACCCAGCATCCGCTCCCTTCTAATCCTATTCTCCCATCCCCCACATCAGCCCATTCCAGTCCTAGCACCCCCATCAGCCCATTTCCAATCCTAGTCCCCCATCAGCCATTTCCAGTCCTATACCAGCCTCCCATTAGTGCATTTCCAGTTCAAACACCCCCACCACTCCATTTCCAGTCCTATCCTAGCCTCCTATCAGCCCATTTCCAGTCCAAGCCCCCATCAGCTATTTCCAGTCCTATCCTAGCCCCCATCAGTCCATTTCCAGTCCAAACTCCCCCATCAGCCCATTTCCATGTCTAGCCCTACATCAGCCATTTCCAGTCCTATCCCAGCCCCCCATCAGCCCATATACAGTCCTAGCCCCCTCCCCCCCCTCATCAGCCCATTTCCAGTCCTATCCTAGCCTCCCATCAGCCCATTTCCAGTCCAAGCCCCCCCATCAGCTGTTTCCAGTCCTATCCTAGCCCCCCATCAGCCCATTTCCAGTCCAAACTCCCCCATCAGCCCATTTCCATTCCTAGTCTTCCATCAGCCATTTCCAGTCCTATCCTAGCGCCCCCCACCCCATCACTCGCGGCTTGTAAACTGATGGTGGCCTTCTGCAGCTGGCCCTCAGTTGTCTGCTGCTTTGGGTTTACCAGGACAGTCTTTGCGACCTTAGCCTTTCCTCTTCCTTTTAGGAGCCATCAAGTCAAAGAGCAAGTAAAAGAGGTAAAGAATGCAGACACCTTCCAGGCATCAAACAGAGCACCACCATTTTTCGTCACCTCTTCCTTCAAGGTGTGATCCTAAACTTATAAGTCAGAGTGTTGAAAATTCAACTGCACTTATGTATGAGGGGGATAATTTTATAAAGGTATTTACCCCCCCCCAAAGCAGATATTGAGCACTGAAACTTTAATGTTAGGTGATGAAGAACAGCATTTTTGCTTTATTCTCAGAGAAGTGGCAAAACATTTATTTGGTTTGGAGAGCGCACTTATTGCTTCTTCTGTGAAGGCAAATTTTGGATAGTGTGGATATCAGAAATGAGACCAAGGTTGGGGCATACTCAATACACACAGTATTTTAGAAATGACTCTCCTAAATGTGGAGCTGTTTCTAAAATACATAGATGTTCAGGAAGCCACGCGAATTGGCATCCACATGCAGCAGGAGGCATCATCTTCGAAATTTACATGTGGGAAAAATGAATGGAGAAAGTGTGCATGTAAATGCCGACATTTTACAAATGTAAATGCCGACACATATGCATGCAAGTCATTTTGCAAACGTAGATATGTAGCTGCTGCTAGTTAACTGCATAGGATGCTATCTTGAACTAATTTAAATTGGGAAAATATACTTAAATAAGCCCCTTAATCTCTCCTATAAAGGACTGGCAAAACCACACACTTTTTAAAAATCTACTCATTCCAGGGAATAGGTTTAAAACCAGCTGTGGAGAATATTGGGCTTGCATTTGCATTTCCTATATGAAATGAGGAATGTTTATTTATTTATTTATTTATTTAGCTGTATTTATATTCCGCTTTTCACCGGGTCAAAGCGGTCAATTGGGGGATATATTTAACACGAGGAGATATGAGACACATACACTAATACTTACAGGGAACATGGGCAATGGAGGGTTAAGTGGCTTGCCCAAGACCACAAGGAGTGCCTATAGGACTAGAAATCCCAGTCCCTCCGGCCTGAGATTGCTGTCCCCAGGTGGGACTTGAACCCCCGGCCCTCCGGCCTGAATGTAAGTGTAGATTTCTGTCCTGCCCAGACTATGCCCTTGACATGCTACCTCAAAACTTCCACATCGTAAGGACATCCACCTGTAAATTAAATCCTTTCTAAAATGATTGTTTACAAGTAGATGCAATTTACATGTGTATTTGCCTGAATATACACATCAAAATCATGAAAGGGGTTTCTTAAATAACCTTCTTAATATATAAAAAATGTATTGAGGCAGATGATATTCAAGGTATAATCTGAAAAGTCTCTAATGAGAGATGCCTCGTTCAATTGGGATGGCTATGCATCGCCAGGGAGGAGGGAGGAGTGGCCTAGTGGGTGGGGCAAGGTACTACAGGCCGGAAGGTTGGTGGTTCAAATCCCACTAGAGGACAGCAACCTTGGGCCGGAAGGACTGGGGTTTCTAGTCCCATAGGTGCTCCTTGTGGTCTTGGGCAAGCCACTTAACCCTCCATAGCCCATGTTCCCTGTAAGTATTAGTGTATGTGTCTCATATCCCCTTGTGTTAAATGTATCCCCCAACCGCTTTGACCCAGTGAAAAGCAGGGTATAAATGCAGCTAAATAAATAAATAAATAAAAAATCGCCAGCCTCTGAACCCTAATATCCAATGTTGAGGTCATATGCATCGCCAGCCTCTAAACCCTAATATTCAATGTCGAGGTCATATGCAGCACCAGCCTCTAAACCCTAATATTCAGTGTCGAGGTCATATGCATCGCCAGCCTCTAAACCCTAATATTCAATGTCGAGGTCATATGCATCGCCAGCCTCTAAACCCTAATATTCAATGTCGAGGTCATATGCATCGCCAGCCTCTAACCCCTAATATTCAATGTCGAGGTCATATGCATCGCCAGCCTCTAACCCCTAATATTCAATGTCGAGGTCATATGCATCGCCAGCCTCTAACCCTAATATTCAATGTCGAGGTCATATGCATCGCCAGCCTCTAACCCCTAATATTCAATGTCGAGGTCATATGCATCGCCAGCCTCTAACCCCTAATATTCAATGTCGAGGTCATATGCATCGCCAGCCTCTAACCCCTAATATTCAATGTCGAGGTCATATGCAGCGCCAGCCTCTAAACCCTAATATTCAATGTCGAGGTCATATGCAGCGCCAGCCTCTAAACCCTAATATTCAATGTCGAGGTCATATGCATCGCCAGCCTCTAACCCCTAATATTCAATGTCGAGGTCATATGCATCGCCAGCCTCTAACCTCTAATATTCAATGTCGAGGTCATATGCATCACCAGCCTCTAACCCCTAATATTCAATGTCGAGGTCATATGCATCGCCAGCCTCTAACCCCTAATATTCAATGTCGAGGTCATATGCATCGCCAGCCTCTAACCCCTAATATTCAATGTCGAGGTCATATGCATCGCCAGCCTCTAACCCCTAATATTCAATGTCGAGGTCATATGCAGCGCCAGCCTCTAAACCCTAATATTCAATGTCGAGGTCATATGCAGCGCCGGCACTGAATATCCGGGGTCACTGCACAGCCTCCAACGACACAGAAACTAACCGGGTCGCGGTGATACTGCATCGCTACCTGGTTAGCTCCCATGGGTAATTTTAGGCCAGCTTTTGCTGCATCTAGTTTTACCCGCAGGTTGCTAACCGGGTAGCGGTGCAATATCGCCGCTACCCGATTAACGACTGTCGCCACCTCCAGAATGCCCTTGAATGCCCACGACATGCCCCAGTGCTAAGTGGTTAGCATCAGGGCATATAGTGGTGTTAGTTAGGGATATTCAGCAGCACTAACTGTGCCTATTCAGCGGCATTTACACAGTTTACAGGTTTGTAAACCGTGTAAATGTCTTTCAGAACCAATCCCTACATGTTCAGGTATTGTGTTTAGCTTTTGTAAGGTAGGTATAAAATAGGCACATTTTTGGACTTCTCACGTAAGGCTATATATTTATTTTTGCCACTTCTAATTCACAGCTGTATTCATAAGTCATTTGCATAAAAGTTTTCATATTGCCATTATTTGTATAACTTTTTTCTCCATGCTGGCCTATCCCAAATCTCAGCCCATTTTGAATTGTTAATTTTGGCTACATAGCAACTTATATAGCTAAAATTCATCTGTATAAAAATGGCAAGATTTTTTAATAAAGTACTTTTGTGATCGACACTGTTAACCACATAGTTGATTTTGAAAATTGACCTCCAAAAATAGACCTTTATTTTAGTCTAACAAGGCTTTTTTTCACTATTTCTTTAGAACTAACACACCCTTCTACAGGTGAGAACAAATAAGCAAAAGAGGATATGACCAGAAAATATAAATGAATCATTAAAGCATTCCAGTGATAGTCTGAAGTGGAAAGGCCGGGGCTGCAGGATGTGGATGGATGATCAAATATTGGCAGGCAGTAGAATTTTATGGCCCATAAAGAGCTAAAAAGCACAGATCTTTGTTCAGTCCTTTCTTGTCAGTTCCAGGGGTGTCTGATTGTTTAACTTCAAAAATCTTACATTCCTGGATTGTTTAGGTATTTTCTTAAGTAGCCTAAACATAAACTACAACTATGCCTCCGTGAGTGCACTTGATCTTGTCTGTTCTTAGTAACTACGTAGGGTCAGGCCTGATTAGTACTTGGATGGGAGACCACCTTCAAATACCAGGTTCTACTGCAAGAAAAAACCCCCCATCAATCTACTTCTGCTTGTACCTTGCCAAAAAAACCTAGGAGATAGTCACAACATGGCCAACAGGAGTCAACATCAATTCAATGGCATACAACAATATCCTGATCATAAGGTCACTGATGTAAAATATGGTCCTATTCTTTAATGATATTTAAAATGGACTACTCCACAGAAAGAGATAAGTTTTTGGACACCGCAGTTTATATGAACAATGGCCATCTACAAACATCTGTAGATGCAGTAGCAACAGAACCGGCATGGATATACCTTTGACCTATACATACAAAAAAGTCCATAATTCACAGCCAAGCTATACAATTCCATCATATATGCTATGACTCAAGAGATAGGGATGGGCATCTCAAAGTTCCTAAAAACAAAAAGGGTTACAACCCTAAAATTATTTCCAGGGAGACTGCTTCTTTATTTAACACGCTCGGGTAAACCTACTGCAGTACCAAGATGCAACATCCACAAAGCATTTCGCTTATAGTGACATATAATCCAGAGCTTAAAAACTGGGAAAAAGCATAAAAGACATGCAACTACTGAGTCAATGAAAGAGATAACTCTTGCTCCACCAGTACTGGTGTTCTGATAAACATCTAATCTGAAACAAAAATTTGTAAAACACAAGCTTCTTACAGTCTGAAAGAAGAGATAGGCACAAATCCCTGCATATAATATACTGCAGACTGCGCCAACACATGTCATAAGATCAGAGAGTCACCTACATGGGAAAGACACATAGATCCAGATACTCTAGGCCCAGATATTCAATGCCGGGGCCATATCCAGCTACTGGCATTGAATATCTGGATTGGCCGGATAGCAGAGAAGCTAACCGGGCAGGGGTGATATTCTGCTGCTGCCCGGTTAGCTTCTGTGGCAAAGGTTAGGCCAGCCTTTGACGTGCCTCATTTTTGCAGTTCAGTGATAACCAGGCAGTGGCTGAATATCGCCCCTGCCTGGTTATCACCAGGTGCCGTCTCCGCTCTGCCCTCAGAATATCCCAATGCTAGCTGGTGTTCAGTGGCACTAATCACATTAGTGCTGCTGAATAGTCCAGTCATCATGATTAGCACAGGTAGCAGATCTGCTAACCACGTTAATTGCATTGAATATCAGGCTCATGCTTGTTTATGTATACATTTATTCATACAATCAATTGTTTTACCCACCATATCACAAAACACTCTTGGCAAGGAACAGCGATGAAATCAGCCACACATAGCATTACAATCAACATTCCCTCTAAGGAGGTGGGGTCCACCATCTGTATTCCTGCCACTGGGGGCTGCCACAGTAATATAGCAGTTTCAGTCATAGGGGCAAGCAGTTCTCTTGGGAGACCTGCAGTCCCACAGAATTTGAAGGCCCCACTTCATATTGCTGCACTACTCTCAATGGTAGGAACACAGGCAGCAAATTCCTACAGAGGAAATGTTGATACAATACCAAACTACAGACATAGTAAACAACCATATACGTAGAGCCCCATTCCGGGACATCCTCCCCACAGACGCCTCTAGCATCCATGGTTCCAGCCCCCCCACCCCCAAATCCCCGCTGCCTGACTCACGGCTGGCCTCCCACAGCCTGGATCAGGCGGCAGGGACCCCCCCGCACTCGGTCCCAGCCCCAGGAATGGCTCCCCTGCCCCAATCTGGCAAATTCTGCTGCTATATAACCTCTGAGTTGGTATAAGCAGCACATCCCAGCAGACCAGGCAGCACATACAGAGTTGTGACCTGAATCGGACCTGTGGGTGCTGCCAGGCAGCCCGCCCCAACTCCACACCCTTCCGCCCCCCACCGGCTCTCCCTGTCCTGAAGCACAGGATGGTATGCAGAGAGCCGGTGGGGAAATAGGGTCTAGGCGCATTTGAGAATGAGGGCCATAGGGTAAACGTTCAAGCAAATGTTACCTCATCAAGCCTACAACATGGAACGTAGGGCCCTCTATCATCTACAGCCGGGGTCTCAAACACGCGGCCCGCGGGCCGCATGCGGCCCGCAACCGAACTTTGTGCGGCCCGCGACGGAGGAAAAAAAAAAACACAAACCCTGTCTTCTGCTGCTGCTGCTGCCGCCGTGGTAGCAGCACAATCAGCTGTTCGCGGTCCCTTCTCCTCAGCCCGGAAGAGCCCCGAGTCTGCTCCTTTAGCGGCGGGCTTTTCAAGATGCAAAGAGAATATTTCCCTCTCGCGCGGCTTGTCAAGCCGCGCGAGAGGAAAATACTCTCTTCGCGGCTTGAAAAGCTCACCGCTAAAGGAGCAGACTCGGGGCTCTTCCGGGCATAGGAGAAGGGACCGCGAACAGCTGATTGTGCTGCTACCACGGCGGCAGCAGCAGCAGCAGCAGCAGCAGACAGGGTTTTGTTTTTAGTTTATTTACTTGGCCTGATTTGGGGGGGGGGGGTTAGGACTGGAAATGGGCAGATGGGGTTAGGACTGGAGGTGGTCTGATTGGGGGGGGGCTAAGACTAAAAATGGGGTGATGGGGGGGCTAAGAATGAAAATGGGGGTGATGGGAGGGTTAGGACTGGAAGTGGGCTGTTGGGGGGCTTAGGACTGGTAATGGGCTATGGGGGGGCTAGAACTGGTAATGGACTGGGGGGGTTGCTAGGACTGGAAATGGGCTGAGTAGAAGGGGGGGCTAGAACTGCAAATAACTGATGGGGACGGGGTTTTGGAATGGAAATGGGCTGAGTGGAAGGGGGCTTGGAATGGAAATGGGCTGATGGGGAGGGGGGGCTTGGACTGGAAATGGGCTGATGGGGAGGGGGCTAAGAATGTAAATGGGCTGTGAGAGGAGGGTGCTATGACAGGAAAGGGGCTTAGTTTGTGGGATCAAGGAAAGGAAATGGGCTCATGGTGGGGATAGAATAGGACTGGATTGGGCTGATGAGGCGGGGAATAGACGGGAGCAGATTCTGTGTGGGGCTGAAACTACCAGGGAGCTGATGTTGGGGGAGGATTAGAATGGGATAGGGCTGGGAGAGTAAAATGGAGAGGGGAAAAAATATATTGGGTGGGAGGGAAGACAAATCTACAATTGGCCAGGTACTGGGTGAGTAAGTGTGGATTGAGAATGGAGGGGTAAAATTTGAGTGGATGAAATAGGAATGAGGAAAGAGCAAAAGGAAAAAAGATTAGTATGTTAAAGCAGATGCAGAGAGAGAAAGGAAAAAAAACTAGAAGAGAGAGAAGAAAGTACCAAATGGACAGCAGACCATGGAGAGTTAGCAGAAGACACCAAGAAACCAGAAGAAAGTGGCTGGAACAATTGCAACAGAAAACAAAAATGCACAAAAGGTAGAAAAATATCTCTTTATTTTGAATTAACTGGAATATGTCAGCTCTGGGAAATGTGCATCATAAACGTCTGTGCATTATATAAAACAAGAGGAAATTACTTTATAGTTATATTTCTACAGTCTTGATGTACAATCCAAGTAATGCTTTTGGGGTTACCAGATTAATTATTTTCTACCTGTTTCTAAATTTTGATTCCTTGTTTGGTGATGGTGTATGTTCTGCATGTGTAACTGAGCTGAGGTATTCTGTTTATGTAATTCCTATTTGACATTGCCACTTGTTCTCTTTCCCCAGTAGGTCAGGTATTGTTATTCTCTGAAATGTATTGGTTTAATATTTGCAGTGTTGCCTTTTGATAGTTAGGGTATGGTGCTTTGTGAGTCCTGGTAGTGCTGTTACGATACGGTGGGTTTGCTATGGGTTCTAAATGGGTAGTGTTTGTAGTAGTTCCTAATGTGCCTGGCGGTTGGCACTGGATTATAGTAATGTAGAAATCTTTTAGTCTTTCTTTATCCATACGCTCATTAAGAGGCATGTTTACTAAAAGTTAGTTTATGGTAACATTATGCAAATATTTATGCAAATGAGGTCCCTTATGCAAATTAGGCCTGCGTCTTGTGCGGCCCCCGGGTTACTTTACAAGTCCTCATTTGGCCCTCAAAGCAATTTGAGTTTGAGACCCCTGATCTACAGTCTAGAAAAAAGCTAGGTCTTAACCTGTTTCTGAAAGATAAAGTAATCCCTGCCAGGAAATTATACTCACGCTCTTCCTCTAATGTAGTATATGCTATTCTGCACCAAAAATGTGAAGGTGGTTGCTACAGTGGTAAAACAGTTCATTGTTTTTTAAGACAAGAATCAGTTCACACAAACATAAGAACACATGCAACACTTCTGCTTGAAAGAACTTGTTGGAACCAGTGCAGACCTATTGAAACTCAGCAGAGAGGCTTCTGTGTGGGAGGAATTGAGTGTATGTGGATGTTCTCTCCCCTCTTCTATGTTCTTTTCACCAAGTTCTCTCATCTGCCTCTTCCCCCTCATTTTCTCTCATACTTTTCCCTCCCGCTTGTACTGTCCCCACTCCCTCTTTGTCCTCTCCCCACCCTTCCTCTCTCCTTATTTCCCTCTCCCCCTCACCTTTGATCCTCCTTGCACTTACCCTCCCCACTGCATTCTGTCTCCCTCCTTACTGAGCTCTCCCCTCTTCCTTCTATTTACCTCTTCCCTCTCCTCTCTCCCTTACACTCTCCCCCTTTTCCTCCTCCTTACATTCCACTTCTCCATTTTCCCCTTGTACTCTCCCACCATTCCTTACTCCTCCCCCTTGTGTGTTTCCCTTTCCCTTCTCTTCCCTCCTTTCTTCTCCTTGCATTCTCTATCTAGTTCTTCCCCTTTCATGCAGTCTCCCCCACCCTTCCTCCCACCCTTCATATTTCCCAGTAAATTCTTTTTGCAGAATGAGGGATTGCTTTTTCCTAACTGCATGGCATTAGACTGGTAACACCGAGAAGGGCTGCATTTCTTCAGATCTGAGACTCACCAGTTCCTACCTGGATATCTTTTGGATAATTTTCCTTCTGATGTTAACATTTGTTAATAAGCTGGAGATCTCAATATAAGTATTACCTGGAGTTTCACAGATTCTGGCAGATGTGTCTGCAATAGGCCTTTGACTGGAGTCTGTGCTTCTTTGCCTGATTTTTCTCCTGCTTCTACCACTTTTTCTTCCTCCTGTGTCACCTTCTCCTTCTCACCTCTCTCCCCCACCTCATTCCTTTGCTCTCCAAACACATTGGGGTCAATCAGAAGCAAGATTTGCCTCACATCATTGTCATTGAAGACTCCAATGATGAGCAGGGTAGCAATAAGCTTCAAGATGGGAACAAATTGAAACTCCACAGTGCCTCCTACAGGGTCTCGGATGTGGTTTCCACTGTTCTGTACAGCTTCGGTCAGCATGCTCAGGGCCTTGGACTTCAAAATATCTAGTGGGATCTCAGGGCTGTGCTGATGGCGTGCCTCATTGATTGAGATGAAGCAGGGGGAAGAGAAGGCAAGTCTCAGCTTAAGGCAAGTGGTCAACCCTACTCCAGGCAAGCCATGCCTCTTCAAGTTGTCTGGGAAGAGTTTAATTCTTCGTGTTTCATCTGTGATTGGAATGATGAATTCATTGCTCATCATCAGTTTGGCTTCTTTGGCAGAGTCAAGATGCATGCAGATGAGCAAGTTATAAAACCCAGTACGTAGCAAACCAGGTAAATATTGATTATCAATTGCATACAACAGCTGAGACTGATCAACATGGCTGCACAAGGCATGAGCTACGCGGTTATTTCCCAGTGCACACACAGCACGGTAGAGCTTCAATGTGTGGTGGTGGAACTTCATCAAGTCTTCCTTCTCTGATAGTTCCAGAATATCCACGCACCTGTTTAACAAAAGCAATAGTATAGTACTCAATAATGTTACATATGTCAGTGCTTTAAAAATATGCTAGTAAATTTTCAAAAAGGACAATTTAGGTGCATAACTCTCAAAGTTAGGAGTATAAATCCTTTGAATACTGGGCCCTTCAGCTCTTAAATTTGGCTGGAAACAGCACAAATTTATGAGCCTAACTTGGCCTAAATTTAGAAGGTTTTTCAAATATCAGGTGCAGAGCAGATTGTTGAAGCAGAGCAGATTGTTGAAGCAAAACTTCCCCTGGCTAAATCCATATCGGTTCTGTCTATCTATGTTGTGTAATACTTTTCTTCAGAATAGTTTCTATTATTTTGCCTGGCATGAATATCAAGTTCACTAGTCTTTCGTTTTTCAGATCACACCTGGAACTCTTTTAAAAACTGGAACAACATTAGTCACCCTTCATTCTTCAGCTACCACATTCAATTTTAATGATAATTTATAAATTATTAACAATACGTCTGAATTTTCATTTTTAATTTTTTTCAGAACTTGGGGGTAAATACTAGCTGGTTCAGTTAGTCTGCTATTTTTTAGTCAATTTGCTTTACTACATTTTTGAGGTTCATCATTTCCATTATAGGTATCCCCTGAACATCCTCTGCAATGAAGACTAAAGCAAACAATTCATTTATGGAGGTAACTACTAAATATTAATGGAATAATGCATGCTATTTGCATCTTAACATGCATTAAATGTCAAAATTCTGTTCGTTTACTGTAGCATGCATTACATAATCATGAGATGCAAAACATGAAAATACATGGAGTAGTGGCATAGTGGTTGGGACACAGTACCTCAGGCTGGAGGGCTGGAGGTTCAATTCCTACCTGGGGACAGCAATCTCAGGCCAGAGGGACTGAGGTTTCTAGTTCTATAGGCACTCCTTGTGGCCTTGGGCAAGCCACTTAACCCTCCATTGCCTCAGGTACACATAGATTGTGAGCCCTTTGGGGACAAGAGAAGGTATCCAGTACCTGTTTGTAGCGAATACATAATGTAAACGGCTTTGATTGAATACATAATGTAAACTGCTTTGATTGAAGGATAAGGCGGTATAGAAAACTGAATAAATAAATCATTATTATCCAAATCGAATAATGCAGCTTGTGGTGAACTTTGGCATTATTTTTCCAAGAATAATGCAACTTGCAGTTTTAAGCATTAGACTGATAATGCTGGGCACCGTCTAAAAGGGACTGTTGGTTAAAAAGTGTTCCCATCAGCAAGGAAGAGTTTTCATTTGCAATAAAGCTGAAAGCCCCTAACAAAGCCTTTTTTAAGGAGAAACAAAGATCTTTGTTGGGCTATGCTGCAATGGCTGTTGGAGTGTGGAAAAGAACGTTAAGATAAGTAAAGTTGATGTACTATGAAATTTCTGGTGTGTGCTTATAGTGATTAAGTCATCTGTTTTGTTACAGGGCTTGGTCAGCATATCTAAGTGGATGTGGGTCGCTGTATCTGCAAGAGAACTTGTCTTTGTATTGAATATTTTTTGAGATACATATGACCTCTTATATTAATGTATATGATGGTGAGATTAATTACTGCTTTTAAAGAAAATTTAAAAATCAAGAAAAGTACTTTTTTTGAAAATATTATCAATAAAGTATGAATAATACATTATATATGGGAGTTTTCTCAAGACCGGTGATGTGTGAGTCTCACTTTCCCCTATGGTAATTTATATTGCCACATAGAGGGATAAGAGCCATCCTGAGGTCTTTTTTTCTCCCTGTGAATAGTTACTTGGGAACGGGGAATGCTTAATTTTATATATTAATTCAATTGATGTTTGTTTGTGAATTTTTTATGTGGGAATAAGGGATTGTGTTATTTTTTGTGTTAATTTTGCGTATACCATGACGGAGTATGTGGCTCAAATTTGCTGCTAATGCTCGGCGTTGTACTTGCATTGTGCCAAAGAGAGTCTCCCTCTGGAGTTAATAAGATGTTACGTGTATGGGTAATTTATCAAGGTGTACTTGGAAATTCTTAATTAAGCCTATGACACCTAACACTATGGGAAGCAGCTCGGTATCTTTCTGCCACATTTTCTTGATCTCTGACTGTATTTCTTGGTACATGATGATCTCATTCCTCACAACACGATTCACAGAATGATCACTTGGAACTGACACCTCTATAATCAATGCTGTTCTGGTGTGCTTCTTCTTTACTGCTATACCTGGCTTCCTCACATCCGGCTTTTTATCGGTCGGAATGGAAGTATCTTTGGTGATCATAATAACCTCTTCATTCTCTGTAATTCTTTTAGGGTCAGGCTCTCAGTGCTTTTCAGGCACAGTGATGTTGTAGTGTTTAGAGAGTTTCCAATGGATGAGGCATACTACTTTATTGTGCCTTTCTGTGTAGAAAGTTTCTGCCATCAGAACTTCACAGCCAGAATTGACATATGTCTGTTTTGGAGGTTTTTTAAATGCTCACTGTAAACCATCTCATCCATAATCCGCTTCTTTGAAAGGATTCACATATTCCGTGGAGGCCAGGCATGCCGCAAAGTAAGATGACACTGGTGGTACAGAGTGGACTCCCACAGGCCGAGAAAGTGGCAAAAAACTTTGATGAAAGTTGGAAGGAAGCGGATATGGATGATAATCTGCAGCAAAGTTGGCCGCTGGACATTAAAAATGAAACCACTGGGATGTGAGTGGAGATAGCAATCCTAGGCAATGACATCAGGGGAGAGCTGCATGAGGTAGGCCAGGGCATCAAAGAGATGGACAGCATGCTGATGTGCATGAGGAAGCTATGGAGGTCCTGGAAAAGGACACAGAGGAGTTCCATCAGCAAGAATGGGAGTTAGCTAGTAAAATAGATCTAGAGAACTGAAATTACAGGTGTAATCTGTGGTTCTGCGGCATACCGGAAGGCCTAGATTATCTGGACTATGAAGAAATTGTGCAAAAGATCTGCATGGTGCTTCTTGATGGATCGGAAGGGGAGGCTGCAAGCAGCAAGATTAGGATTGAGAGAGCCCATGGAATGTTGGAGCAGCACCCAGAATACTACTACTACTACTACTACTTATCATTTGTACAGCGCTACAAGGCATATGCAGATGTAAGACACAGTCCCTGCTTATCAGTGCTTACAATCTAATCAACCAGCCAAAGGATATCATTGCGCACTTCCCCTCCTTTAAGGACAGAATATGTGTTGCACAGAAGGCATGCAGGGTCGATCAAATGGGATAGTCTGGAGATAGATGTATATCAGGATTTATCTGCTGGTACATTGCTAAAGCTAAGCTATGGAGTCAGCAAATCCCGTATAGATGGGTATTTCTTTTTGTGCTGCTGTGCAACTATAAAGGGCATGCCTACAGGGTGAGATTGAGGGAGGAGGCCTCAGACCTTGCGAAGGAACTGGGGATGAAGAATTTTATCATGACCGATTCTTCTCAGCTAAGAGAATAACATCAAATAACTTTTGGCTCTCATGTTTCAACTGGCAGGGAATGTCTCAAATAGCAGTCGACGGAGAACACGCTGGTGCAGTGAAGCATAGACTGTTAGGGACTGGCATTGTTGATGAGGGTAGATTACCCTCTTTAAATTATTTATTTTGAGATTTTTTTATTTCGAGATTTGATAAACAACCACTCGGACATATAACCATCAAAGTGGTTTACAATAGTCCAATGAGATCAAAACGGAAACAAGACAAAAAAAACCAACATGTCCACAATTACAGTAGGTTAGGGATGAGATAGCATGACATCAGAATACCTAAAAAAAACATATGTAAGTCAGTGATACACAGAGAAACAACAGCTATTAACCTATTAACCTAGACTACACATATCTCAAATGCACTACATTGACTCAAATACCTTGTACACCAGCCACTGTTTTATATCCAATTTAAATTTTTTCAAAGATTTTTCAGAACATAAGTTGAGAGACAGGGAGTTCCACAGAGTTCCATGAAGCTGAAAGTGGCCATTTGGGTTCTTTCAAGCTTAAAAATGGAGGGAGATGGTATAGTCAGAAGGTTGGAATGTGACAATCTTAACAAACAACCTGGCATTAAAGGAATTATCATGGATGATAGGTAAACAGGAATATTAGTATGAAGGACTTGATGCGCTATCACAAGAATTTTGTTTTTAATTCTGCAGGCTAATGGAAGCTATGCAAGTTCCTTAAGCAGTGGAGAAATATGCTCAAAACAAGATGCCCGATATAAAATATGGGCGGACATATTTTGTATTAATTGAAGTTTTTCAGTCTATATGCTGGAACACCAACCAGCAAGACTTTACAATAATTCAATTTACTGAAAGTCATCATCTGAACTAGGACTTTCATTTCTTTCTTGTCCAAGCAGTGATGCAGGGAACAGATCAACCTCTGTGATACAAAACTTGCACGACCGTGGAAATATGGTCCTTGAATGATAACTGCAAATCAAGTAGAACCCTACGTGAACGAATACAGTCCCTAAGTTGGAGGGGGCTTCCTGCCACAACAGGGGAAAACGATGGACAAATCTTATTTTTTGTCAACCATACTGCTTCTGATTTAGATGCATTAAGAGCAAGTCTGTGGTCTGTACACCAATTTGTAATCACATCGAAGGCCTGGCTAACCACTTCTTGGAATACACTATTCCATGTTAGATGTGTAACCAGAATCTGGATATCATTCGCAAAGAAAAACAGGCTAAAGTCATGATCTTGAATTAAGGTTCCTAATGTAGCCAAAGAAATATTGAAAAGTAGAAGGGCTAATACAAATCCTTCTTGGAGGAATCATTGTTCACTGTAACAAAAAAGTTCTAAATATGCAGAAAACCACTGTAAGACTATATCAATGACTCCAATTTCCCTGAGCCTGTCAAGAAAAATACCATTATCAATTAGTTCAGATGCTCAACTTAAGTCTAGTTGTATTAAGAGTACATCCTGTCCATTCTCCCAGTGAGTGTAAGTCTCATTTAGCAAGGCTAATAAAGCCGACGCCATACTATGCCCTTGACGAAACCCTTGACTGCTTTGAGTGGAGAGAGTTAGTGGCCTCTACAAAGCTAGACAATTGCATGAAAAACCACTTTTTCAATAATTTTAGCTAGGAAATTAAGATTTGATATAGGCTTATATTTAGCAAGAAAAAAGGAATCAAGTTCCTGTTTCTTAAATAAGGGTCGAATATAGCTTTCCTTCCAGGCTGTTTGGAAAGACTAAGATATACCAAGTACAAGATCTGAGAGGAAAGAAATGGGGCAACCTTTTTCCACAACTGCACTGGAAATGCCTGGGGTAGAAAGCTACCTATATTGATAGCGGTGATGATCCTAGACAGGCCAAATTCAGAAAGAAGGGTAAAACTGCCCAGCTGACTCCAAGACAAAGATGGAACAACAGGAGCTGTTGCTCCCCCACTATCATTATGAACGAGACTCCTCTGCACCGACTGTGGCTCAGAGGAAGGATCGGCAGGTGTTTCGGGGGTTTGTTGAATTTATGGGATTATATGATAATTGGAGGCAATTGCACATGGGGGAATGGGAATGTACATTTTTCTCGCAGGTGCACTCTACTTCTACAATTGATTATATTTTTATGGATAAGGGTTGTAGTGGTAAGGTGTGGGGGTGGGTATTGAGGGGACAGTCTGGTCCAATCATTCTCTAATTTGGGTACAGTGGGAGCAAGGACAAGAGGGTCTTGGGGTTAGGTTTTGGAAATTGAATGAGAACATATTGGAGGCTGCAGATTACTTTTTGTTTAACAATGGAGAGGATATACAGAATGGGGATGCACTGGGATGCCTTTTTAGACCATTATTCAGGGTCTTCTGAAGTGTGCAAATAGGATTAAAACAGAAAGAGAGCATCAGTTGGAGCAAGCACTGGCTGAACTTAAACTCTTAGATGGGGTGGGAAGAAGGAGGATGTTATTCAACTGAAGGGGTGAGGGAATGGATTAAGGGGATATGGGTGGCTTATGATCTTAATTGAGTGTATCAGAGATATTGTAGAGGGGGGAGAAGGGCGGAAAGATGCTTGCTAGTCAAATGAAAGCGAAGAGGCAGCAGTATTAAATAGTTTCACTACTGAAGCAGGGTGGGGTGCATAGCTTGAGGAGGAAGAGATAAGTGAATAATTTGTGGGGTTTTAAAGGGAGTTGTATAAGTCAGAGCGGGGGAATAATACACTCATATAAACCCTCTTCTCAAGTCGCTTTACTGGCTCTCTATTTTTTTCCGTATCCAGTTCAAACATCTCCTACTGACCTATAAGTGTACTCATTCTGCTGCTCCTCACTACCTTTCCTCTCTTATCTCTGCTTACACCCCTCCTCGAGGACTCCACTGTTCTGACAGGCACTTCTATCTGTGCCCTTCTCTTCTACTACCAACTCCAGACTTTGATCCTTCCACCTTGCTGCTCCTTATGCCTGGAACAAACTACCCGAGTCTCTGCATCATCTCTGGCCCTTTTCAAATCCAGACTGAAAACTCACCTCTTCAAGGCTACTTTTGGATCCTGATCTGGTCAGTCTACTATGTGCTTCCTTTCCATTCCCCTTCATATATCCTTGTCCTCAGCTGTTGTGTTGTCTGTCTTGACTAGATTGTAAACTCTGATGAACAGGGGTTGTCTTTTACATGTGTCTGTACAGCGCTGTGTACATCTTATAGTGCTATAAAAAATGTTACGTGGTAGTAATAGTAGACATACTTGGATGGAGTTGAGCTGCCTTAGTTGACAGATGACCATGTTGACAAACTAGATGAGCCCATAAGGGTGGAAGAGGTGTTATCTGCGATAAGGGAACTGAAGGGAGGGAAGGCCCCTTGGCTCGATGGATTATCAGGAAAATTTTATAAGAAATTTACCTGGAGTCTTGTTAATCATAGTAACATAGTAAATGATGGCAGATAAAGACCAGTATGGTCCATCTAGTCTGCCCAGCAATATGACAGGAGTAGGTGCACCCCTTTCGATGTCTTTTGGGGAATAGGTGCACCCCTACCCATGTCTTTGCTTAGTGGTGCACCCACCAGGAGCAGGTGCACCCCTATCCATGTCTTCACCCCTCCCCATATCTTTGTTTCTTTGTTTAAGGGTGAACACACCGCTCCTCCCCCTATCGCTCCATGTAGGACACCCCTATTTGTTGAGAAATTAGATGGTTCAGTTTATTTTGATTTAATTTTGTTGCTGCAAAATGATCCACAGTGTCTGTCCCAGGCCACTTTGAATTCCATCACTGTGTTTGTCCCCACCAACTCCATCAGGAGGGCATTCAAAGCATCCACCACCCTTTCAATAAAAAAGTATTTCCTGACATTGCCTTTCAATTTACCAACTCGCAGCTTCATGTTGTGCCCTCTAGTTTTACAGCTTCCCTGTCTCTGGAAAAGGTTTGTTTGTTCATCATTTCTCTTTATGTATTTAAAGGTCTGAATCATATCTCCCCTATCCCTCCTCTCCTCCAAAGTGTACATATTTAATCAAGTCTCTCCTCATAAGGCTTCTGACGCAGGCTCCAAATCATTTTGGTTGCCTTCCTCTGAACAGCTTCCATTCTTTTTACATCCTTTGCAAGATACAGTCGGCAAAACTGAACACAGTATTCCAAGTGAGGCCTCACCAGAGACTTATACAGTGGTACTAGTACCCCTTCCTTTCTGATGGTAATTCCTCTTCGAATGCAGCCCAACATCCTCCTGGCTTTTGCCACCACCTTGTCGCACTGTTTTGCCACCTTGAGATCTACAGAAATAATCACACCAAGGTCTTTCTCCTGCTCCGTGCACACCAACCTCTCGCCCCCTATCGTGTACATTTCCCTTGGAGTTCTGCTACCCAAGTACATGACACTGCACTTCTTTGCATTAAATCTTAATTGCCAAGCATAGACCATTCCTACAGCTTCTGCAGATCCCTCCTCATGTTAAGCACTCCCTCTGGGGAGTCCACTCTGTTGCAAATTTTCGTGTCATCTGCAAAAAGACAGACTTTTCCATTCAGTCCTTCAGCAATATCATTCACAAATACATTGAACAGTGCCGGGCCTAGGACCGAACCCTGAGGCACCCCGCTAATCACCTTCCTTTCATCCGAATGAGCTCCATTTATCATCACCTTCTGTTGTCTGTCAGTCAACCAATTCCTGATCCAGTTTACCACCTTGGGACCTATCCCCAAACTACTGAGTTTATTGATAAGCCTCCTATGAGGGACAGTGTCAAAGGCTTTGCTGAAATCCAGGTAGATGACATCCATCGCGTGTCCTTGATCCAGTTCTCTAGTCACCCAGTCAAAGGACTCAATGAGATTTGTCTGGCAAGATCATCCCTCGGTAAAACCATGTTGCCTCAGATCCTGTAACCCGCTGGTTTTGAGAAAGTTCACTATTCGCTCTTTCAGGAGCGTCTCCATTACTTTTCCCGCCACTGAGGTAAGACTCACGGGCCTGTAGTTTGACACTTCTTCCCTGTCACCACTTTTTTGTAGAGGTACTACGTCAGCCATTCTGCAGTCCTGAGGAACCTCTCCTGTTTCCAAGGATCTGTTGAAAACATCCTTTTACGGCCCTGCAAGAACCTCTCTGAGCTCTTTCAGTATCCTGGGATGTATCCCATCTAGTCCCATGGCCTTGTCCACTTTCAGTTTTGTAAGTTGTTCTAAAACCTCATCCTCACTGAATGGTGTGGTATCTACCTCATTCTCATTTTTATATTTGGGAGTCACAGGTGGTCCTTCTCCAGGATTTTCTTTAGTAAAAACAGAGCAGAAGTATTTGTTTAGTAATTTCGCTTTATCAATGTCATTTTCCATGAGTCCGTTTCCAGCACTTCTGAGTCCTGCAATTCCACCTCTAATCTTCTTCCTTTCCCGAATATACCTGAAGAAAGTTTTGTCGCCACACTTAACATCTTTAGCCATCTTTTCCTCTGCCTTTGATTTTGCTGTCCTTATTTCTCTTTTTGTCTCCTTGAGTTTGATTCTGTATTCATTTCTGTGTTCTTCTGTTTGCAAGCTTTTGAATTTTGCGAAAGCTGTGGTTTTTGCCCTTATTTGAGCAGCCACTTCTTTGGAAAACCAAATAAGTTTCCTTCTCTTCTTGTTTTTATTTACTTTTCTTACATATTTATCTGTTGCCCCTTTTATTGCTCCTTTTAGTTTAGCCCATTGCAATTCCACTTCCCTTATCCCCTTCCACTCTGTCATCTCCTCCTTTAGATACTCGGCCATTTTATTGAAGTCAGTGTTTTTGAAGTTTAGGACTTTGAGCTTGCTATGATTGGATTGCACCTTGGCTTTTATCTCAAACCACACCGTGTGATGATCACTGTTGCTCACAGGGGCACTCACCCAGACATTAGACACGCTATTACTGTTGGTGAGCACCAAATCCAGCGTTGAGCTTTCCCTGGTTGGTTTCATCACCATTTGTCTAAGTAATTTATTTTATTTTTATTTAGTATACATTTGTATACCACTACTTCCAGCAATCAGCAGCGGTTTTTGATTACAGATTGGAAATTGTCAAATCATGACAGGAAATTTTTGAGGTATATAAACACATTGATTAGACAGGAAAGCACAGCACACA
The DNA here is from genome assembly GCA_033557465.1 of Ichthyophis bannanicus. NCBI lineage: Eukaryota > Metazoa > Chordata > Amphibia > Gymnophiona > Ichthyophiidae > Ichthyophis > Ichthyophis bannanicus. Next base: position 379,171,801 of record CM066037.1, on the reverse strand, counting down.
GAGAACTATTTTACAGGGAACATGGGCTATGGAGGGTTAAGTGGCTTGCCCAAGACCACAAGGAGCACCTGTGGGACGAGAAACCCCAGTCCTTCCGGCCCAAGGTTGCTGTCCTCTAGTGGGATTTGAACCCCCGACCTTCCGTCACGAAGTACCTTGCCCCAACCACTAGGCCACTCCTCCACTCCACAATGCATCTTGGACAGCATCCACAATTGTTTTGTTTCTTTCCAGATTTGCAGAAGAGTAATCCAATCCACATCGGGTAGATTAAGGTCACCCAATATGATCGTTTCCCCCTTTGTTGCTATCTTGGCAGTATCTATAATCAATTCGTTATCTATCTCTTCAATTTGAGTCGGAGGTCTGTAGATTACAGCAGTATGAATGACAGTGCCATCTCCTCTTTCCAACATGATCCAGAGCGCTTCTTCTTTTCCCCATGCACCCTGCATTTCAGTAGCTTTGATATTGCTTTTGACATACAAGGCTACTCCTCCCCCTTTTCCATTTCCTCTGTCTCTTCTGAATAGATTATAGCCAGGTATGGCTATATCCCAATCATGCGATTCATTAATGGCCACAATGTAAAAGTCCTTTTCCACCATTAGGGCTTCCAGGTCCGGAAGTTTATTCATGTTTTTATTTATCTGTTGCCTCTTTTATTGCCCCTTTTAGTTTAGCCCATTGCAATTCCACTTCCCTTATCCCCTTCTACAGTCAGCTCCTCCTTTAGGTACTCGGCCATTTTATTGAAGTCAGTGTTTTTGAAGTTTAGGACTTTGAGCTTGCTATGACTGGATTGCACCTTGGCTTTTATCTCAAACCACACCATGTGATGATCACTGTTGCTCACAGGGGCACTCACCCACATTGTGGCCATTACAGAAACATGGTTTAATGAATCGCATGATTAGGATATAGGTGAGGCATTGCCACCACCTATTTTACAGGCCGGGGTTACTATTCTATCCAAGCCGGGTAAGGATCCAGAGATGGTGGAATCCTACAGGCCTATCTCATTGTTGAATTTAGATGCTAAGTTGTTGGTGAGAATTCTAGCAGTGAGATTGCCTTTTTCATTACTTTAGTACAGGAAGTCCAATGGGGGTTCGTCCTAGGAAAGCAGGCGGTAGATAATGTCCATAGGGTGGTGAATCTAATAGTGGGAGTTAGGGCAAGGACTATGCTTGCATGATTGCTTGCTGTAGATGCAGAAAAGGCTTTTGATAGGGTGGAGTGGGGGTATTTCATGGAAGTGTTTACAAAGTTTGCATTTAGGTCTTTTTTTCAGGGGATATATACAGGCTTTTTTAAACTTTGCCAAGGATGAGGGTATGTGTGAATGTGGTACTCAAGGGCTTTTTCACTCCATCGAAATACTAGCTAGGGCTGCCCACTCTCACTTCTGCTCTTCACCCTAGCAATAGAACCTTTTTCCATAAGAATCAGGGCAAATGCTGCTATTAAAGGGAATGAGGTAGCAGGGGAAGCCTTCAAGGTGTTTTTGTTTGTAAACAACATTTTAATGTCAATCTCCCAACCAATAATCTCTTTGGGTGTGATTGTGGAAGAAATGAGGATTTATGGGGGAGTATTGAGGTTTAATGCTAACTTGTCCAAACCAGAGCTACTGAATTTGACAGTGAATAGAGAGGAGATGGGGAAATTCTTCTGGTATTTCCATTCAAAGAGGCTAAGGAGAGTTTAAGGGAGTTGAGGGTCCAAATCAGGAAAAATGCTGACCAGTTATACATATTAAATTTTCCTCCCTTTTTTGGAAAATTACTGATGGTTCTGAGAGATGGCAAAAATGCAATGTGTGTGCCTTTGAGTCAATGCTGACTCCTGGCGACCCAGAAGCTCCTGGGTTTTCTTGGCAGTGTGACCAGAAGTAGATTGCCAGGCCTTTCTTCCGAGGTAATGGAGGGTTAAGTGACTTGCCCAAGGCCATAAGGAGTGCTAGTGGGAATTGAACGCTGCACGGCTTGATTACCAAGCCAGTGTTCTAACCGCTAAGCTACTCCTGAGAGATGGCAGAGTCTTCCAAATTCTTTATTAAAGCGGATTACCTCTGTGAAAATGCTGACACTGTCTAGATTTCTCCACATGTCAGACGTTGCCATTATGATTAGAAGTTCCCAAGAGGGCTGAGAAAGCTGGACAGGAAAGTAAGACGATTTACTTGGAAAGGGACAACTCCACAGGTAGGGATTAGCATATTGCATAGGGGTAAAATAGAAGAGGGACTTAGTGTTCTTGATTTTGGGAGATATTATAAAGCTGCATATTTATGCACTGTTTTTGAGTGGAGGAGAAAGGCTCCTAAACATTGGATCGAGCAAGCATCTGTGGGCAATAATCTCTTGGAGGGGTTAATTTGGGGGGGGGGGGTGTCTTGATGGGGTAGTGTTAATATTGCCATGCTATGTGTAGCACTGATCTTAAAATTTGGGGGCTGGGGGGAAGGGGTGCCAGGAAAGGGATACTAAGGGGTGAGGGATGGTCCCAGAGACTTATTTGTTGGCATTACTGGGGGTTAGGAATTGGGTGGTTCTCTGAGGATGAAGGAATGGGTAAGGAAAGGATTACATTATATTCTCCTCTTTTGTACTTTTACAAGAAAAATATGGGTTGAGCAAATTGGATTTTTATGTTTCTGCAAATCAGCATTTGGCAGCGCAGTGTAAATTGATGAATGGGGAGAGCGAGGGCTTGGGGATGTTTAGAAAGCTGCTGAGGGTGGGGCTGCAGAGTTGCTGTCAAACATTTATGGGTGTCTGGGTACTTCCCCATAAGGGCAAGATTTAGCAGATGGCAGCTTGGGAGGAGGACCTAGGGAAGGCGTGGTGATTAAAAGAGTGGGGAAGCGTGTTTCAGAAGATCGCAACAATGTCCATTTCGGCTAATAATTGGAAAATGGATATAAGTTGCTATATCACTGGTACTGTACGCCTGCTGCTCTGTGTAAATGATACATAAATGTTCGGAGAGCGTGCTGGAGAGGGTGTCATGAAGAGGGTATGTTTATGCATATTTAGTGGGAGTGTCCTATGATAAATGCACAGTAGAAATGGTAGGCTGGTTGACAGAGGTATGGGAGACGCCACAGGTTTTTTTGCTACAATTGCTCCATAAAGAAGTGGATAAGGAGCTGAGCAGGGTGCTATATGTCTGCATTGGAGTAGTTCAATGCAGTATTGCTAAATGCTGGCACCCTGCTGGTGTTCCGGACAAAAGACTCTTACTTCAAAGACTTTCGACTGTATATCATCTATGCAAGCTGACTGCATATAAATATGACAGGGTTGTCAAGTCTGAACGTGCATGGGTGCTCTTAGCCTCCTGGTTACAAGACAATTTAAGGCACTGAATGGGGAGGTTGGGGAGTGGAACATGCCAGTTCCTCAATACCTGATTACCTTTCATTTGAACAACAGTTGTGGCATTGCATGACTCAGTGGAATTAAGTGGGTCTTGATGAGAGGAGGGTTTATGTAAAGCAGGGCTGTTATAAGAGGTATTGTTAATGGTCTCTGGATTGGGGGAGGCTGAGAGGGCTTGGTTGAGGGCAGGAAGGTGGAAGGGGGGGTGAAGGAATAGTGATTACGTTGCTTTATGGGGTTCTACATTAGAGGGGGAGAGGGCAGGATGGGGTCATGTGGAGAAGTTTGAATGTTTTTCTTGTTTATTATATAAGCTTTGTCTGTCAAAAATTCAGTAAAAATAAAATTAAAAATGTTACCTCTGAAACATTGTTTTGCACTCTATTTGGCATGTACAAATTTACTGATTTATTTTGCACACATATATGTGTATTTTGTCAAGTATGTGCATAAGTCCAAATGTCACCTATCCACAATTCTTTATTTGATATACCACAAATCAATATTATACTGTATCTATGCGATTTACAATTATTTTTTAAAAAAGAGAAAAAATGGGAAAATAGACAAAGAACATAACAAACTACAGGAATAGGAAGGAACAAAAGAAATCTAACATGCCATGAGAACAAAAGGAAAAAGGGGATTAAGACAATATGCTAGCCATTCAAGAGTATCTAGTTCCGCCTACCACAAGGTAAATCTAAGTCAATAGGCCCAAAGCATCTGGAAAGGCCTGAGAAAATATGTTTTCAAGGAAGTTTCTAAATTTAAGCACATATATTCAGGACATAAAAACTACCATATTTGATCGAATCAAATGTCCATCAAGCCCAGTATCCTGTTTCCAACAGTGGTTAATCTAAGTTGCATGTAGCGCCAGGATCTCAAAAAGTAGCTACTGTATATTCCATGCTGCTTATCCCCAAAGATAGACAGTGGTTAATAACAGTTTATGGACTTTTCCTCCAGGAACTTGTCCAACCCTTTTTTAAACCCGCTATGCTATTGTAAACAGTTTTTACCACATCCTTTGCCAACAAATTCCAGAGCTTACTTGTGGGTTTAAATAGAAAAATATTTTCTTTAATTTTTTGAAATGCTACAGTACTTAGTAACTTCAGTACCATTTAGAAATGGTCATTTCTGTGCAAAAAACAGTTTTACCTATAGAAATTCCTTTAAAAATTGACTTTTAGGTGATTGACTTTGAAGACTGATGCAAAATCTTCAAATAAAATGTATCCATAAACCTTATAACAATGCACCCAGTATGAAAATCGCTCTTGGCATGAAAAGGCAGTCTATTAATTTTGTTGAATAAATTAAATATATACATTGAAGACATTGCCTCTGCTATCTTGCTTCCACTGTTCCCAATTTAGCATTCCTTGTTGTCAAACTAATGTAATCCTAAAGGGTCCTGTGACTGTCAGAGGTCTGTGCCTCTTGTGTTCGATGTATAAGGCTTTATGATCCAATTTAGATGTAAAATATTGCGTAAAATTTAAGTTGTTAGCACTATTTATAATATCCTTGTTCAGTAAGCCCTCTTAGCATAATTAGGCACAATCCTAAGATGTGTTTATCATGCACAAGTACAAAGACGTATCCTTGGGCAACAGTAGCAACACTGTGTTGCTTCTTTCATACATTAAAAATAATGATTTATGATTTTGTGGGAACAGAGAAATTACTCATTAGAAAGAGGCATATTTGGATGAGCTAAAAGCAAATGCAGCTACAATAAAGTGCTAAAATGACAAAAAGCTTTAATGACAAACTAAACACATGCGTTACAGGCCTTTAAGAACTGGTCATTTGCTTTATGTCATCAGGACTGTGCCTCTGTATTCTTGGTGTCAGTTTATGCCCCTATTAAAACTTACCCTATAAATACCTGTGTCCTGCCAATGTGATTCTTGTCTCAGAGTTCAGCTCTGAATCAAACACTGAATCCGTGCTTTATAAAGGAGCATGAGGGGGAAGTCTGAAGGTTGCTAAGGGTCCAGGCTCTGTCAGTACTCAGTAATTCATGAGCAGCAATAGTGTACTTGAGATATTAGATAATAGCAACTGGCTCAAAGAGTTTATGCACAAAAATGGGCATTTACATAATTGCCCAGGGCCAGTGGTAGAGATGCTGAGGCCCAGGGCAAATATGAGGTGTGATCAAAAACTATCGATACTTATGGTGTAGCTATATAACAATACGTCACACCACGATGCTATTAAGCAGGCAGTGACTTAGTTATATGCTCTGCATGTATAGAGTGTAGCGTGTACTTTTTTTTAATTACATGATCTTTGATATCGTGTAAAACCAGTTCTTCATATTCATGATGAGTGAAAAAAATGAACAGTGAATTTGCATTAAATTCTGCCAGAAACTTGGAGGTTCGTGCAAAGACATATGACAAGTTACAGCACATGTATGGCGATGAAAGTATGAGTCATGCTCGAGTTTCTGACTGGTACAAATGTTTCCAAGAGGGCCATCAAAGTGTTGACAGTGACGAACGTTCTGGAAGACCATTCACAAGCAGGAATGAAGACAAAGATGAAGCAGTGCGTGCTGCAATACACTCAAATCATCAATTGACTATTAGGGAGCTTGCTGTGGACATGAATATCAGTTTTAAGTTGGTATAGTCCATTTTTACTGTCAATTTGCAGATGAGATGTGTTCCTACAAAATTCATATCAAAACTCCTGTCCCCTGACCAAAAAGAAGATTGACTGTCTGCAGCCAGGGAGTCGTTGGAATGCGTTGAAAATTACTCAGATTTCATCAAAAAGATTATTACTGCTGATGAATCATGGGGTTATGGTTATGACCCGGAAACTAAGGCTTAGTCTTCACGATGGAAGACTCCAAATTCTCTCAGACCCAAGAAAGCCTATCAGGTGAGGAGCAATGTCAAGTCATGCTCACAGTTTTCTTTGATTACTAGGGTATAGTTCATCATGAGTATGCTCCAGAAGGCCAAACCATCAAAGAGTACTCGGTCGGAAGAGGCCAGAATTGTACAGGAATGTTGAATGGTTGCTTTATTACAATAACGCCCCAGCTCACGCATCACATCTTGTCCAGCAGTTCTTGGCCAAACACCAAATTCAGCAGGTCCATCAGCCTCCGTACTCACCTGACCTCACATCCTGTGACTTTTTCTTGTTTCCAAAACTGAAATTACCACTGAAAAGAAGGAGATTCGATGACTTGGAGACCATTAAGCCAAATTCAATACAGAGCTTCACAGCATAATGAAAGAGGCATTTCAAAATTATTTCCAGCAGTGGCAGGAATGCTGGAAGAAGTGTGTTTTATCAGAAGAGGGCTACTTTGAAGGATATTGAGTGTAGTAACTGTCAGTGTTAAACTTCTTATTATTGTAAAAGTCTCGATGCTTTTTGGTCACACCTCGTATGTGGGAGGGACCTCAAAGCTATGCAGATGTTATCCAAATATGGACTGAATATTACTGCTATCCAGATCATTCATAGGAATACCTATATGTCTGGATAGTGCTGGGGCAGTATGTACCGATTTGTAGCAGCCCTATCCAGACAGTGCCACTGAAAATAATGAATAGGGCTGGCCAGTGGTACTTATCTGAATAGCAGGTAATGCTATTGGGAAAGTACTTTTCAATATCAGGACCATGTTTATCACAGTAATATTCTCTGGCATCATGTAACTAACTGTCCTGAACATTTTTCTGTTAAGTTTGGTCATTCAGGCCAGTGCCTACCAGTGTCACTTTATAACATGCACATCGTTCCTTTCATTTATGCCACAGTATCCCACAGAAATTTTAAGAGTTGGACAGCCAAGCATCTTGGGCTTGACCAAGATTTCCACACCTGTTCTCCTCTGGGATATGAAGGGCCATCATTTGCAAAGGCTCCAGGCACTGGACCACCCAGCCATGACGCTCACTGACCCGCTCCATCTCCACCTTCAAGAAGTTGTTGGGCATTCGGCTCCAGAGAACAGGTGTGAGGGTTTGGACATCAAGGCGTGGAGGGCATTGAGGAATAGGGTTCTTGTGTTCACTCCTAAATATCGCTGCTGACAAGGGCATTGTGTTCTATAATCAAGAAATGAGTGAAAAACAGAAAGACAGAAATAGAATACTCATAATTCATCATGCATGGCTTTGTCTTTCACATCCAGTTCACATCATTGACATCATACGCTATCTTGTTCTATATAGCTCTCAGTGGGAAGCTATGATATTACTTTCCTTACTTTATTCTCAGTCAAATCTTGTAGTTACATGTTCAGTGTGAAAGAATATCAGATGCTAATTATGTTCAACTTTCTTATAATTTCATCTCGCTCTTTGAGGTAATTCAGAGTGTAAAAACACCCTTCCCATGTCCAGTTACAGCAATCATCTTAAATCATTGGATCATTTCTTTTCCCTAGAGTGGAATAGCATAGCCACGTATAATTGCTACCTTTTAAAATTTGGCAGGATATTTAGAGTCATGTTTACTAAAGTATGCAAAGCAGTTAGCATTGGATTTAGTGTGCTGTGGCAAAGTCAGCTATCCTGAGAGTGGGGGAGGTGAGCAGCATAATGAATTCACCCTAGTTAAGAGTCCTCTTCTAGGAGTGCAGGGAGAGGAAGCCACAGCCAGGTTTCAAAGACAGAAAACCCCCAGCTGGAACAGGTTTCAGCCAATGACTGATAAAGTAAGAAAGAGGGATTGCAAGCACGAGGACCAAAGCCCTTACTTTAACAAGTGCACTGATTATTCTAATATCAGAAGGCAGGGGGATTACCAACACCTGGGAAAGAAAGAGGTGGGGTTAAGACCCTGGAGGTATAAGCCTGGGTTAGATTATGCAGAAAGGGAGAGACGAGAAGGAGAGCAGCCGGGAGAGCAGCTGAGACAGAAGCAGAGAGAAGGAGTGGATTCTTGGAGAAGAGCTGAACTACCCAGAGCTGAGAGAGCTGAATTCCCTGCAACAGGTTGGCAACAGAGGTGGGGGCCAGGAAGTGGAGAAGCTTTCAGACCACCAGAGAGGTTGTCAGCTGAGCAGTCTGACCAGGTCGGTGAGTCAGAACCCATGCAGTTGGTAGAACCAGTGTCAGAGTTGGGGGAAGAAGATTGCTTTATGGATTGCTCTCTATGCCAAGCTCTAGACAGGAGGTCTTGAGGAAAAGCTAGCCCTGAAAGAAGTAATTCTCCTTGGAAGTTAACCATATGGCAGAAGCAGTGTGGAGGTAAATTCCTGTCTGTTTTAAAAGGGGAATTTACTGCAATGTAAGCCTGATCAGGAAGCTCTGATTCATGCTTGTTTGTCACCTGTGTTTGAACTGTGCAATGGCAAGAAAAGCCAAGTTAGCTGCTATAAGAGTTTTTGCTTGCTCCTCTCCTATATGAAAAGCCTGCTAAGAGTTTTGATAACAGCTTGGAATGTTTGTTTTATTCTAAGTTTGGTTTCACGTAGAAATGCAGCCTAGAGAGGTTTTTTTGAGGCTGGCAGAAACCAAACTGCTGTAGAAGAATTAAGCCTGAATTTTTTCTTTATGCTCTGATTAACAAGGACTAAACAGGAAAGTGGCAGCCTAGTTTCTAAAGGCAATTGCTTCTGCAAGTAAGAGGATTTTAAAAAGCCATTTCTGAGTTCTGTTGGTTTGTTTGCCATTATTTGCTGTACCTTAAGCAAATCCTACAGTTGTAATCCTGTAAATGATACCTTGAACCTGCTGTGTTTTGTGTTATGGAAATAAACTTTCTGTTACAAGCCTTACCCTTGGTTACCTCAACTACAAACCTTCTACTTAAAGCACCAACATATTTTTAGCAGTACTAGTCCTCCCAGAAATCAACACAAAGAAATAGGCTGCTAGGAGCTGATAGAAGAAGGAATCCTCAACCACCACGCCCCTCGACCACTAGAGGCAAGTGGCTTTGGGCGTTGTGCTTGTGACAGTGCACTAATCATTAGCATAGGCTTGTGCCAATGAATGCACGCTAAAAAACAGCCAGTGCAATAAAAATCCCATGCTAACTGCTTAGCATGTTGTGGGGCAGAAACTGGGCAGACTACTGGTGAAGAATAGGCATGGACTCCACCTCTCCACCATCTTCTTCCCCTGATCGGGGAAAGCAACGCCGCCAGGCCATCCGGCCTGCTTGTGAAACCCCTCCAGCCCAGTCGGGGCTGTGCGAGGGGGAGGAGCAGCAGCAGCGGACCACATAAAGGGAGCCGCCGACGGCGGGAAAGCCTCTCCACCTCTCCACCATCTTCTTCCCCTGATCGGGGAAAGCAACGCCGCCAGGCCATCCGGCCTGCTTGTGAAACCCCTCCAGCCCAGTCGGGGCTGTGCGAGGGGGAGGAGCAGCAGCAGCGGACCACATAAAGGGAGCCGCCGACGGCGGGAAAGCCTCTCCACCTCTCCACCATCTTCTTCCCCTGATCGGGGAAAGCAACGCCGCCAGGCCATCCGGCCTGCTTGTGAAACCCCTCCAGCCCAGTCGGGGCTGTGCGAGGGGGAGGAGCAGCAGCAGCGGACCACATAAAGGGAGCCGCCGACGGCGGGAAAGCCTCTCCACCTCTCCACCATCTTCTTCCCCTGATCGGGGAAAGCAACGCCGCCAGGCCATCCGGCCTGCTTGTGAAACCCCTCCAGCCCAGTCGGGGCTGTGCGAGGGGGAGGAGCAGCAGCAGCGGACCACATAAAGGGAGCCGCCGACGGCGGGAAAGCCTCTCCACCTCTCCACCATCTTCTTCCCCTGATCGGGGAAAGCAACGCCGCCAGGCCATCCGGCCTGCTTGTGAAACCCCTCCAGCCCAGTCGGGGCTGTGCGAGGGGGAGGAGCAGCAGCAGCGGACCACATAAAGGGAGCCGCCGACAGGCGGGCCCGCGCCTGGTCGGGCCCGCGCCTGAGGGCCTCGCCAGAGGGCCCTTTGGCGTGGCCCTTAGGCGGGGACTGAGAGAAGGAGCACCAGAAGAACTCTTGCCATCAGCGGCACCTATCCTCAGTCGGGAATTGAGCCTCCGGCAATAAGGTAACAGCACCAGCTTCACTCACCCAATTCGGAGCTACTTGTATGGACTTTTAAGGGATACCATTGCAAATAGTGATCATTGTGAGATACTGCTACCTATGATAACTACCCCTATTACACTGTTACTATGGGATACTGTTGCCAATAGTAATTATTGTGAGATACTGTTGCCAGTATTGATCATTGTCAGATACTGTTGCCAGTATTGATTATTGTGAGCAGCTATTTCAGCAGTAATTATTGTAAGATAATCTTGCCAGTAGTAATTTATTGTGAGACACTGTTGTGAGTATTGATCATGGTGAGATACATTTGCCAGCAGCAATCATTGTAAGATACTCTTGCCAGTAGAAATCATTGTGAGATAATGTTACCAGTGATGATCATTGTGAGTTACTATTGCTAGTAATATTTACCCACGGCAATCAGTAGTAATTACCGCTTCCTGCATTGCTATTACAAGACACTGTTGCCAGTAGTAAATACCCTTCACTGTTGTCAGTAGTAAATACTCTTCTTGCAGCTTGTGATACTATTAACAATAATAATTTCCCTCCCTCCAACTACATACCTCCACTACTTCCCTCCCACTCTACCCATTACCTCATAAAATGAACAAAATGTCTCCTACTAAGATTACAAATCTCCTTTTCACTCTCTTTTTAATAACCCTCCTAACTCAAACACATATACACTTACAAAACCAACCAAAGTCCACACAATAACATCCCAATCATCTACAATCATAACCGGAACCCTTATAATAATTTCCCAATCACGTACAATCAATACCAGAACCCAATATATAGCTCTACATACACAAACTCTCATAATCACCACTCGCGCCACACTTCACACAAACGCCATCACCGCCTCATCCAAATAAAGCAACAACCCATAAGTGATAAAATTGACCAAAATGACAATACAAACATCAAATTACAACTCATCCTAATAAACATACGATCCATAAGAAACAAAATACCTATAATTAATGACATAATTAACGATACATCCCCTGACATTATCTGCATTACTGAACATGGCTCTCACCTACAGACACTATACTACTAAACCAGCTAACCACATATCAATATGACATTTTCAATTGCCAAAGGAATATAAAAAGAGGAGGGGGTGTAATGATTCTCACCAAAAATTACCTAAAATTCACCCTAACAAACCTAAATAATATAGATGGAATAGACATCGTTAACATAGAAAATAAAACCATGGCTCTCACCCTCATCTACAGACCCCCATCATCCGATCAGAAAAACCTCACCCCTATCCTAGAACTTGCATGTACAGCATCACAAAGCAAACCACTTTTACTCCTTGGGGACTTGAACCTTCCATCACTGAACCATTCACAATCAGATAACTTCATAGACACTATGTCACAAATGGGGTTCACACAGATAATACATGCCCCTACGCACAAAAAAGGTAACATACTTGATGTAATTTTCCTCCCAGCCACACTCTACAATCACTTACTACATACCACTCTGAGTATAACTGAAGTACCCTGGTCAGACCATCATCTAATCACAATCCAGCTACCAGCACAAATCCCAAAAAACAATGGGAGCACAACTCCACATACATCACGCTTCGCACGCTTTGACAAAGACACATTCCTCGATAAAGTACTACCCGAACTAGACACAAGCTCACCAGACATCAACTCAACCATAACACATTGGAATCTAACCATTCAAAAAGCAGCTGCCCACACACAAGTCTTACACAAACAAACAAAAAAGACAGAAAAATGGTTCACAAAAGAGCTGACAAAACTAAAAAAACAACTGAGGAAACAAGAAAAGAGATGGAGAAAACTAAAATCTGATGAAAACAAATCCCAATACATGCTCTTACTTATGGAATACAAAAACGCAATTAACAAATCAAAAAGAGACTACCACTCCAAAGTAATAAATTCTTCCATCAACCGCCCAAGGGAGCTATTCGCGATAGTAAAAACTTTAACCAAAACTAACAACACCGAACCTAAACAACAAGCAATAAATATACAAACACTAGCAAAACATTTTGCGGAAAAACTAAAAAACAAAACCACTACCTCAACTCCTGTATTATCAAACACAAAAATCTCACATGAATGGACAAGTTTCCAATTGGTAGAACAAAACAACTCCTCAAAATCATAACTATGATAAACACCACCACTTCCCCACTCGATCCATGCCCTGTGTCATGGATTAAGTGTGCAAAAGCTGAATTGGTGGTAAATATACAATACATCGTTAACCAATCCCTTTCACAGGGCATCATGCCTGATGCCCTAAAACTCACAACACTCCGACCAATAATAAAGAATAATAAGCTCGACTCAAATGACCCGAATTCATACAGACCCATAGCCAGCATTCCATTCATAGCCAAAATAATAGAGAAAACAATTCAAATTCAGTTACAAGAACACATTGATGAACACAAACCTCTTGACTCACACCAATTTGGTTTCCGCCCATTCCATGGAGTAGAAACCCTCCTAATCACCCTTATGGACTTCCTCATCAAGGGCACTGATGGCAAACATCAAGGCTTCTTACTCCTTTTTATAGATATCTCTGCCGCCTTTGATAACATTAATCACATGACACTGATCAACAGATTAGAAAACCTAGGTATAGGCGGGATTGTCCTTAACTGGTTCAAATCCTATATTTCACATAGATTAATACGAGTCCAAATTGACCAACAAGCATCAGAAACATTCCCTCAAGGACAGGGAATACCCCAAGGATCAGCCCTTTCGGCCCTCTTATTTAACTTGTACCTGCAACCGATAACAGACATATTTAAAAAACACAGGATTAACCATTTTATATATGCCGATGACATCATGTTAGCTATCCCCATAAATGCTAAAAACCCTACATATGACTCGCTATCCAAATGCATGGCTGAGACCTCCTCCTGGATGGAAACTAACCACCTTAGCATAAACCTCAAAAAAACTGAGGCAATGTTTGTGACAAGACCACCCACGACTGAGAACTCATACCCAGAAACAATCACAATCAACAAAACCTCCATACCCGTCAGAAAACAGGTAAAATACTTAGGAGTAATAATAGACCACACCCTCACCATGCTACTCACATAAAACAAATAGTAAAAACCATCTTCTATAAACTCAAAACTATTCAGCACCTAAGGCCACTTCTTGAAACACAAGACTTTAGATCCGTAGTAAGTACACTGATCACCCCGCACTTCGACTATTGCAATAGTCTCCTAATAGGCCTCCCCCAAAAGAACATATACCTTCTCCAAAGAGCACAAAACATCTGTGCAAAGGTAATCTCTAAAGCTCGCCTAACTGACCACGTGACCCCAATACTACTGGAACTCCACTGGCTCCCTATAAACAGCCGAATCAAATATAAGATTATCCTAACAACCTATAAACTTATAAATGACATAACCCCTTCACACCTATCCACATTACTCCAATCTCCAACATCGACAAGGACCCTCAGACAGAACGCGGCCCACTCCCTCATCACACCAAAAGCCATCCGTAAAACTAAGAATTCCACTAGCTCCAGAGCATACTCATTCACTGCCCCTACACTCTGGAACGACCTCCCTATTGAACTTCGCACCATAAGAGACCTCACCCAATTCAGAAAAGAATTAAAGACCTACCTATTCACTGAACACTTCGAAATCCCCTATTCCCCCAAGACCAGCTCCACAACAAACATGGTCACACATACACAGACTCCCTTAATCCCCTAACCCAACAATGTATCCACAAGACTTTCCCCCCTCCCTCACACCGAAGACGAAAAAAGGAACTAAATTCCAGCACCTACACCAATTCCTGCCCCACACACCACACACACCACACACTGTAAATATTCATTTGTATAAAGTTTAATATGTTTGCTTTAATACCTATAAATGGTATATTTACTGTTTAATGTAAATAGTTGATTTCTATTGTTCTATGTTCTATGTTCTATGTAAAATGTATACAAACTGTGTACATGACTGTTGACTTGTTATATGTAAACCGCCCTTGATCTCTGGAAGGGGCGGTATAAAAGAAATAGTTAAATAAATAAATAAATAAATAAAATAAATGTAATACTTTACCATGCACTATCACGATTGCCAAATAGCACTTTGCATCTGCATTACCATCTTGCACTTAGCTTGGCTCTGATTGATCCCCAAAACACACCTGATTCCCCATGCAGTATTCTTACCTACACTCCCACCCCTCCCAATCTATATCCCAACCACTCCAATTCCCCATCAGCATTTCTAACCTCCTCTGATCATCCCCTAATCAGTACCAAGGCCCCCCTACAATCCCCCCTTAGCAACAAGGCTCTCAACCTCCCAAGAGGCACCTAACCCTTGCCTCCCTCACTCTGTTCGGCACGTACTGGGGCTTTTTTATTTTTTTTTTATTTATTTAGACGGTTTTGTATACCGCCTTATCCTTCAATCAAAGCGGTCACAACACAATTGGGGGATACATTTAACACACAGGGATATGAGACACATACACTAATACTTACAGGGAACATGGGCAATGGAGGGTTAAGTGGCTTGCCCAAGACCACAAGGAGCACCTGTGGGACTAGAAACCCCAGTCCTTCCGACCCAAGGTTGCTGTCCTCTAGTGGGATTTGAACCCCCGACCTTCCGGCCTGAAGTACCTTGCCCCAACCACTAGGCTACTCCTCCCTTTGCCATGGTGGTTGAGGGGGAAAGCAAAGGCCATCATTATTCCCATTCTTATATCTCTTTTTTTCTTAGAAAATTAAGAACATAAGAAATGCCATACTTAGTCAGATGAAGGTCCATCAAGTTTAGTATCCCGTTTCCAACAGTGGCCAATCCAGGTCACAAGTACCTGGTAGGTTCCCAAAAAGGTACATAGGTTCCACAATGCTTGTCCTGGGGTAGGCAGTGGATTTCCCAGGTCCTCTTTAATAATGGTTTATGGACCTTTCCTCCAGGAACTTGTCAAAACCTTTTTTTAAACCCAGCTAAACTAACAGCTTTAACTACATCCTTTGGTAATGAATTACAGAGTTTGATTAACAAATGAGTGAAACAATATTTTCTCTTATTAGTTTTAAATGAGTTACATTGTAGCTTCATTGCGTGCCCTCTAATCTTTTTCCTTTTTGATGGAGTAAACAACTGATCTGTGTTTACCTGTTCTCTCCATTCATTCATTTATAGACCTCTATCATATCTCCCCTCAGCTGTCTCTTTTCCAAATTGAAGAACCCTAACCTTTTAAGCCTTTCCTCATAAGGATATCCTTCCATACCCTTTATCATTTAGTTATGCTCTATTCTGCATCAGTTTGTTCAATGTAAACCGCACTGATGCAGAATAGCGTGGTATATAAGAGAATGTAAATAAATAAATAAATAATTAAATAAATCATTTTGGTGGCTCTTCTCTGTACCTTTTCTAATTCTGCTATATCCTTTTTAAGATATTGTAACTAGAATATGCACACAATATTCAAGGTGCGGTTACACCATGGCCGGATACAGAGGCATTATAATATCCTTGGGTTTTATTTTCCATTCTTTTCCTTATGATTCCTAGCATTCTATTTGCTTTCTTAGCCGCCACTGCACACTAGGCGGAGGGTTTCAATGTATTATCCATGATGACGCCTAAATCCTTTTCCTGGGTGATGGCTCCTAATGTGGAATCTTGCATCTTCGTATAACTATAGATTGGATTGCTCTTTCTTAGGTGCATAACTTTGCAGTTGTCTACATTAAATTTCATCTGCCATTTGGACATCCAGTCTTCCAGTTTATCAAAGTCCTCTTGCAATTTTTCACAATCCTTTTGTGTTTTAACAACTTTGAATAATTTTGCGTCATCTGCAAATTTGATCACCTCACTCGTTCTTCTCATTTCCAGTTCCTTAATGAATATGTTAAAAAGCAGCAGACCCAGCACAGATTCCTGGGGTACTCCACTATTCACCTTTCTCCATTGAAAAACTTGACCATTTAGCCCTACTCTCTGCTTTCTATCTTTTAACCAGTTACTGATCCACAATAGTACAAGGTCTCCTAAGCTATGACTTTTTAATTTCTCCAAGAATCTTTCATGAGGGACCTTGTCAAAGGCTTTCTGAAAATCTAGAAACACTATATTAACTGTATCACCTTTATCTGTTTATTCACCCCTTCAAAAAAATATAACAGATTAGTGAGACAAGATCTTCCTTGGCTCTCGACTTTCTCCTACTAAGCCATGACTATTTATATGTTCAATAATTTTATTTTTTATAATAGTTTTACCATTTTGCCCAGGGTCCCTCCCCTTCTTGTGCCCCTTCTTTTCCTTCACAATCCATTTCTCTTGTCTCTTCACTACGTTATTTAGGTGTCATACTTGATTCTTCCCTTTCCTTCAAGGACCATATTTCTTCCATTATTCAACGCTCTTTCTTCTCACTTAGACAACTCCGTTCTATCCGCCCCTTCCTGTCCCTTCTGCCTTAGCCACTCTCCTCCTCTCTCCCTTGTGATGTCCCGTCTTGATTATTGTAATGTCGTCCTTGTTGGTCTGCCTCAATCCCAATTGTCTCGTCTCCAACGTGTCCAAAATTCAGCTGTTCGTCTTCTTGCCCATGCCTCTCGTTTTGACCATGTTACCCCGCTTCTTCTTCGTTATCACTGGCTGCCTATTTCTTTCCGTGCCCAATACAAAATTCTCATTCTCACGCACAGGGCTGCTCACACTGGCACTCCCCTCTATCTCGCTGACCAAATACACTTTCGTCTTCCCCCTCGCTTGCTTCGGGCCATACACTCTAACCGACTTGCCCTTCCCTCACCTACCCAGGCTCATCTTGTTTCCACTCGTACTTCTGCCTTCTACCTTCTAGCCCCCAGCCTTTGGAATTCACTCCCCCCCCTCACTCCGTGCAGAGGAGTCCTACCCAAAATTCAAATCACTACTCAAAACCTATCTCTTCAGTCTAGCATTCGACCTGCCATTCCCATCTCCCTCCCCCCCCCTCTGTTACCCCCTCCCTCCTGCCCTCTTGATGTCTATTCACCTGTTCAATTACTACACTGTGGTTTGTCCTTTCTTTGCCTTTCCTTTCCTCCTCTTTCCTATTTGTTTACTGGCGTTCCTCTTCTCTTTCTCAGCCATTTTAAACGGTTTTAGAATACTGTTTTTAAGTTTGTTTTAAACTTGTATTGTAAACCGCCCAGGTACTACTAAGTGTTGGGCGGTATATAAAGTCTGAATAAACGTAAACGTAAACGTACTGTTGTCAAGCTCATTGGTCTGTAGTTTCCCAGATCACCCCTGGAACCCTTTTTAAAAATTGGTGTTGCATTGGCCATTCTCCAGTCTTCAGGTACTACAGATGATTGCAATGATGGTTCACAGATTACTAATTGTAGGTCTACATCTTATGCAGAGCAGAGTGTGCTTTTGAGTTAGTGCTAACTTCTGTCAACCCAGCAGCCCCTGGGTTATCTTGGTAAGGTGTAACTGGAAGTAGATTGCCAGGTCTTTCTTCTGAGGCAATGGAGGGTTACATGACTTGCCCAAGGCCACAAGGAATGCTACTGGAAACATTGGTCTCTTGTTTACTAAGCCAGTGTTCCAACCACTAGCTTAATCCATGGATTATAATCATGCTCATTTTCTGTCTGTCCACAAAGACTGATAGCTTGTGGTCATTGCTAATACCACAGCCTCTCATAGAAGATATTGCTACTTTCCTGCCCTGCAATTTGTAATAGAAAATACACCTCCTTCATCCCTGGCACTCAGCAGTTCCCTTGAATTTCTGGTCTTTGGTGAAAGACTAATTAAAAATCTTGTATTTACAGAAATATTGCTCCAATAAAGAAATTAATCTGACTGCAAAATTTGCGGTTTTCAGCTAGTTTAAAAAACAATTAAGAACAATACCTTTAATTTACCCAGTTCAAACTGAAAAAGATTTGTGCTTGTAGGCTGCAGGAACACTGCTGGGAACAGCTTTGTGTTGGGTTCCACCTAAAATGAAAAATCAGATATGGTAGATCTTAGTCACTGTTAGAAAGAGAATATGTTATCACACTTAAACATAGAAACATGACGGCAAAAAACCCCCACATGGCCTATCTAGTCTGCCCTTCCATATCAACTACAATAGTTCCCTTTTTACATTTAGAGATCCACTGTGTTTGTCCCATGCTTTTTTGAATTCAGATACTGTCCTTGTCTCTACCACCTCCACTGGGAAAACCATTCCATGCATAACCACTCTTTCCATAAAGAAAACTTTCTGCATATTAGTCCTGAGTCTATCCTCTTTTACCCTCATCCTATGTCCCCTCATAGCACAGCTTGCTTTCAATTGAAAGAGACTCTCCTCCTATGCATTTATGCCACAGAGGTATTTAAACATCTCTATCATATCTCCTCTATTCCGCTTTTCCTCTAAAGTATACATATTTTGGGTCATTCTGAGCCATGCCTTAAGTAACTTCCCCGCTGGTTGTGCAGAGAAGTTAGACAGGGGCAGGGAATGGGCGGCCCGGGAGTGGAGTCTGGGCGGGCAGTGGGTGGTCACTGGCCCTGGATGTACAGGGACGATTCTGTCAGCCCTGTACATCCAGGGCTAGTGACATGTGCGCAGAAGTTATTCCACCTCCGAGGTGAAATAACTTCCCTGGACGTGATTTTTTTTAAGTGCCCGGGGCTTGGATGGGGCAGGGGGAGCCAGGGGACATTCCCCGCAGCCTGACCCTGGCCATAAGAGGCCAGATCGGGGTCGGGCTACGGGGAATAAACCCCTTTTTCAGGCGGCCGATATTGCGGCTTTTAAATGGAGCCACAGTGCCATGGCGCCGCGGCTCCATTTAAAAGCCCTGACTGAGTCGGGCAGGTCATGTATGTGCAGACTGGACTGAATCGCAGTCCCGGCCTGCACTTACATGACTGATCGTGATTCTGGTCCCGTGGGGCTAGACGTGCCCTGTGGGATCAGAATCGCGATCCCCTCTGTATGTCCGGCTCAGACAGGGCAGTGCAAGGGAGAAGTCGAGAAGGTGTGGTCTTCAGAATTGCACACAATACTCCAAATAAGATCACACCGGAAACTTATACAGAGGCACTATCACCTCCTTGAACATTGTAAAATGCAGGACATTTTGGAAAATTTCCAGTTTACTTCTTCCAATATTCATTCTGAAGATTCCAACAAATGGAAACTGAGGAAAGAATGGAATTGAATAACTTTTGGAAATATATGGACCAATTCTCAGAGGGAGATAAGCATTAGCCACCCAGCAGTTGATACATAACTTCCTTATCTGTAAGATAAGGGTCTGAATTATCTCCGTTTAATTTTGGGAGGAGCAAAGGCAGCACCATGAATTCTCTGTTCAGCAGCAATATTAGAGCCACTAAATGGAGAGCAGGCCTAAACTAAATGCACAATGCCAGCATGGTGTCTAGCCAATCCATATATTCAGCGGATATCTATAAGAACATAAGAATTGCCATACTTAGTGAAACCAATGGTCCATCAAAACCAGTATTCTGATTCCAACAGGGGGAAATGCAGATTACAAGTATCTGGCAGGATCCCTGAAAATAGGTAGTTTCCATGATACATACCCTAAGCCTGGGAGGCAGTGGCCTTCTTCAGGTCTACCTTAAAAATGGTTTATGTACTTTTTCCTCCAGGAATTTGTTCAAATCTTTTTTAAACCCATCTACTCTACCAACCAATGAGTTCTAGAGCTTAACTAAAAGTTGAATGAAAATAATAATTTCTCCTATTTGTTTTAAATGTACTATTTTGTGATTTCATGGGGTGTCCCTAGTCTTTGTACTTTTTAAAAGAAGGGCCAGTCCTTAAGATGGGACCGTATTGCTGCTGACCCTGAGGGGGAGAACTGTGTGAACTGGGGTGTTTAACAATTTATTACTCTTCAGTGGTTGTGGGTGGGGGAGGCGATGGGTGGGCAGAGAATGGGATTGATGTGGTATGGGAGAGGAGGGAAGGGAAGGGAGAAAAGAAATGGTAGCAAGGAGGGCAGATTTGCTATTTAAGATCCATTGTGGGTGAGAGGGAGATTGTGGGTGGGACTGTTAAATGTGCTGTATGTATTGTAAAGAGCACAGCTGATACAGGATTTAGTGGTAGAGAAGAAACTAGAAATATTGAGAGTCATTTTGGAAGTCCTATTCTTGCTTTGGACATCCGAAAATGGGCATAGAGACGTCCAAAACACAGAGATATCTCCAGAGCCATTTTAAAAGATGGATCTGTGGATATTCCAGCCTGAGGATGACCACGTCTGAACAGGGCATGGTGGGGGCATGGCTGGGGCATTCCAAGGAACCTGGATGTTACTGCCTGATCTCAGAAACAGCCTGGACATCCGTTGTTGCATCTAGACCTACTCCAGACACCTGAAAAGTGCTCATTCTCCGGGAACAAGCAGGAAGTCAGTCCTCACATATGGGTGACGTCGGCACCGATGAAGCCCTTGCGGAAGCATCCCCCTCTCCCCCCCCTCAGTTTTCAAAGAAAGCCTTTGGGAGATGTCACCACGCATGTGTGGTCCCCTTCCCCCCCCCCCCCCCCCAAGGGTGCCATCTTGCTCAGTCTTCTTTTTTCCGTGGAGCCCTTCAGACATTCATCTGGCTTGTCCCCGGAAAAAATTGATTTTTTTTTCTCCGTGCTTCATATTTGCTTCCGGTATTGCACCGGTACTCTTCCTGCCAACTGACTTCGCTGCCTCGGCGTTGAATTCGGGTCTATTTTTGTCAGTTTCGTTCTTTCATTCTCTGACGTCTCCATGCCTATTTTCCCAACTGGCAGCCTGGCGAGTTTTTGACCTCGCAGGGGTACTTTTTTCCCTCATAGCTACGAGTGGCTTTAAGAAGTGTGATCAGTGCTCAAAAATGATGTCTTTGACCGACACACACGACTGCTGTCTCCGCTGCCTCGGGCCAGACAAAGACACGGCAGCCTGCGGTCTCTGCAAAAGGATGCCTAGCAAGACCCTCAAGAGCTGCCAGCAGCAGCATGATAAGTTTTTCCCCAAATCCCTGGTGCTTCGGAAGGCCAGGGCCTCGTCTGAAGCCTCAACGCCTCGGGTGGAACCCTCTGAGCCTGAGCCCTGTCGTGGGTCCTCAGAAAGGGGGTCTTCCTCGAGGGAACCCAGGAAGAAGAAGAAACCCTCAAAAGCGGCGACCTTGAATGGTTCCAACCGTCCGGGTGTCCCCCCGGGCCCGGTCCTGCAGTCCAAGGTGCTCGTCCGAGGCTTTGGAGAAGGAGCGGCCTGCAAAGGTCCCCTGAAATGACTCAACCTCAGACCAGCCTCGGTCCCCAGACACCATCCTTGTCAAGGATTCCCCTTTGGGCGAGCTGGCATCGGGCCTGAATCCCTCGGTGCCTGTGCCGAAGGCTACGGAGCCTTCTGGCCTGGAGTCCAGAATGGCGGCCTTGGAGCGCAGTTTGTCTGCCCTCATGGACCAGCAGTGGGCGCTGTTGTCTGGCATGACCGGTTCATCCGCCCTGACAACCAGGCCCTTGATGTCCAAGATGTCCCAAGAGGCCATGCCTATCTTTGAGGTCCTTCGGCTTTGAGTCGATCCTCAGCCGAAGTCGCAATCCAATTTCTGCTCGACGGGACTGCGATCATCCCTGGCAAGTGTGCCAGGCACCAGCTGCGGAGCACTGGGAGCCCCGAAGCCCACGGAGCAACCCTCCTACGAGTCCTCGACGGACTACGCCAAGTGGGAGACGGAGGATGAAGAGTCCCCCAACACCCATTGCCACCGCGACGTCCCCTCCAACTCTTCTGTCTCGGATCCTCAGTGGCAGTCCCCACTGGAAGATATGGGTTTCCTTGATTTTTGTCAAGGATATGTCAAAGGCCCTGGCATTCCCTAAGGAGTCGGAGGAGGACCCTCGGGCTGATGAGTTTGAAATCCTCCAGTATGAGGCTCCTCCAAGGGAATCGCTCACGGTGCACATTCCTCCCATCCTGGAATGGCTGATGCTCCTGATGTGGGAGACACCAGTGTCGATACCAGTGGTGAGCAAATGGCTCGACTCGATGTATCGAGTCCGCCAGAGCACAGGCTTCCAAAAATCACAACTGCTACATAACTCCATGGTGGTGGAGTCGGCCATGCATCGGCTAAAAAGGCAGAAGATGCACTCCTCGGTGCCCCCCGGCAGGGAGGCCCACACCCTGGACACCCTTGGCAGAAAGTGTTACCAAGGCTCAATGCTCATCGGCCGCATCTAGGCCTACCAGCTGTACATGGGCATGTACCTGAGTACTGGCAAAGGAACTTGCCGGGTTCTCAGCTGGTCTCTCTGAGGAACCCTTCCAGTGCTTCAAGAATCTGGCCAAGGCAGTCCATGAGTGCTCCAAATTCATGTCTCGTGCGGCCTATGATGGGTTCGAGTCGGCGTCTCGAGTAGCGGCAGTGAGCATCAGTGCACAGTGCCAAGCTTGGCTACAGTTTCCGACCTTGAGCAGTGGGTTCAGGCAAATTGGTTGATATCCCCTGCCAATGGGGAGAATCTCTTTGGCAAACCCATGACTGACAAGGCTGCCAAGCTTGAGACCGAGTTCATGACGAGGACCAGGCTCTCAAAAAGGATTGCGGCCCCTCCCTGACGGAAGGGCTCAGGTTAAAAGTCCTTCTACCCGGGGGCGGAGCCTGATGTCCAGCGGGATGGTCGCATAACGCTGAGGCTCCCGAGAGGCCTACTCAGAATCCTGAATTAACACCGTACATACTTGGAACTTCTACTCTGATCTTACTGGGGCACATTGGTGAGATGGCGGGGACCAAACCTACGCGCCTGGAATTTGGATCTCCAGCGGCTTCTCATGGCAAACGCTCCAAAACTGAACCTCCGTCCCCGCAGAAGGGGCTGGCCTTGTGCGAGGGCCCCGAAATGCAGCAGGAAATTCTCGCAGAGATTAGAGGGGTCAAAGACCTCGTGCAGTCGAACGGTGAAGCACTCCGAGCGCTGCGGGAAGATCTTGGTGTGCTGCAAAGCAAGCTAGAAGGGCTTTCTTCGCGTCAGGACAAAATGGAGAGCATATTGGACTCCCATGCGGCCCGGTTGTCCAAACTCGACAAAGTTGAACGCCAGGTGCGGGCCTTGCAGAAAGAAGTGGAAGATGGCAATAATAGAGCGCGCCGCAACAACATACGACTCATGGGCATACCGGAGGGAGCGGAATCGGGTGACATGAAAGAGTTTTTATACAAAATCCTCCCTTCCCTGCTCCAAATCACTTTTGTCAAAGATTTGGAGATCGATCGTGCTCATCGTGTACCCACAAGCATAACGCTCAACAGGAAGACCCCGCGGCCTATCATTTTTCGACTGTTGAGGTATCAACACGTGGAGCAAATTCTAAGTGCCTCTCGGGCAAAGGGCCATATGGAGTTTGAGAGCCACAAGATCTCCTTCTATCCCGACTTGGCTAAACCCACGGTCGACCGCCGAAAGCGCTTTCTGGAATTCCGGCCGAGGCTTCAACAACTACAAGCCCGCTATGGCCTGATGTACCCGGCCAAGCTTCGAGTCACGCTTCACAATCAGACATGAACATTTGAGGACCCTGATCTACTAGCGGAGTTTTTGGATTCCAAAGAAGCCGACTTGATGCGCTGACTTCTAGAATGTTCCTGCAAGTATTCTCATATCCGCTGTACCTGCCATATTGGATCTGCCGCAGCTCAGCAAAGAGTCTGGCGTCGACAGTTTGTTGTCTTACTTTTGATAATATCTGTGACCCGACTCCATCTACCCATAGTAGCCTCGATGAGTATCAGAGACAGTGTTAATTATGACTCTGGTGTTTCTTTTCTTTTTTTTAATGTCTTTCCATTTCCTCTCTAGGGCCTCCTCCCGCAGACATATGGTCGCCATATTCTTTGGGGGTTTTGCTTCTTCTCTAAGATACTTTGGTACATACTTTTCAATATGGGGTGTATTAGACAGAATCCTCGGTGATTATGTCATTGTTGCACAGATTCTGATTATGTTGTATGTTTTCAAGCGCCCTTACCTAAAATGTCTATTACCGATTGATGGCACCATGTAAGATTTTCTCATTGAACGTAAAAGGAATCAATAATCCGATAAAACGGAAGAAAATCCTGAGCTACCTAAGTCATGAAGCTGCGGATCTGATTTTTCTTCAAGAAACGCATTTAAATTCGAAGGAAACTCTTAAACTCAATATTAAACCTTACATGGTGGCCGCTTATTCTCCGGCCGTCTCTAAGAAATGTGGGGTTGCCATACTGGTTAGGAAATCTTTGCATGCTATTATTATTGCGACTAGCTCAGATACAGAAGGTAGATGGTCCAGAGTTCACCTCAAGATAGGTAGCCTTGAATTTACATGTATATGCCTTTACGCTCCTAATGTGGATGACCCTGCCTTTTTTGCTACCATTGCTCAGGTTGCACAGGCCTCTGCTAATACTTCATTGATAATTGGGGGGGATTTCAATCTAGTCCTTGATCCCCTGATTGACAAACAGCCGCCTAGGACATGTGGTCCCCTCAAGAGTCACATCACGCTTACCTCCCTGATCAAAGATCTTGCTTTAGTTGATCTTTGGAGGTTACTCCATCCCAATGAGCTTGACTTCACCTTCTTCTCTTCTCCTCATAAATCCCAGTCTCGCATTGACTTCTTTCTAATATCAAAACTGTTCGTTCCTCAGGTGGATACTGCAAAGATTCACTCCCAACATATTTCAGATCATGCTGCCATTTCCTTTCAATTACACACTACTGCACCCCAAGGGAATTCGGAGGCCTGGTTCTTTGATAGAGCCCTGTTAACTCAGCCAGAGTTCCAGTTAGAAATTCGAGCAGCCATACAGCATTACTTCCATTTTAATCTACCCCAGGATACTGCGAATTGGGCTTGGTGGGAGGGCTTCAAAGCGGCCATTCGAGCAACGATCACTAGCTATCAAATCCGCCTGCGGAAACAACGCAAACAGCAGCTCCTCATACTTGACCAACAAATAAAAGCAGGCGAACGAGTTCTAACTTCACGTACTGATCCATGTGTATTAATTCGATTACAGCGTCTCCGTTTTCAATATAATTCAATCCTCTCCACTGCAGCTTCTAAGAGCATTGAGCTTCAGCGAGGGACATATTATCGTGAAAATAACCGAGCCGGTCGACTCTTAGCCAACGCCTTGAAAGGTCAAAAAGAAGCCAAACGCGTAGCGGCCCTTCGTGCTCCACAGGGAGGGGGCATAGTGACCACAGACTCCGACATAGTAGAGCTCTTTCGGGATTTCTATACCCGCCTATATCAATCTGAATGTGAGTTCTCGTCTGAGACATTCGAGCGATTGCTCTCTGGCATTCAGCGGCCGACCCTCTCTGAAGATGATAGGGATGCGATGGATGAACCCTTCTCTACTTCAGAGATCCAATCTGCCCTAAAACGAACAGCCTCGGGCCGTGCCGCAGGGCCTGATGGTCTCCCGACCGAATTCTACAGAACGTTCAGTGCAGACTTAGTTCCCTATTTAAAACTCTATTTTACTGCCCTTGCGGTAGATACATCTTCTTTGGGATCCTTTGCTGCAGCTAATGTGGTAGTATTTGAGAAAGAAGGCAGAGATCCACTACTAACCGCCAACTATCGCCCCATCTCCCTACTCAATGCCGATTATAAGATCTTCGCTACGATTTTGGCCACCCGGTTATCTGACAGGATGGCCACCCTAATTCACCCCGACCAATGCGGCTTTATACCCGGCAGATCAACTGCTGACAATGCTCGGACCTTGTGTCATGTGCTATCCAGTGCTGCCAATCTAGATCAGCCATGGGTGGGTCTTTCCCTGGATGCCGAAAAAGCCTTTGATCGTCTAGAATGGCCCTTCTTATTTGCTGTTCTCCAATGGTATGGCTTCGGGGAAGGCTTCCTCCGATATCTCCAAGTCATGTACACTCAACCCGTCGCCAGTATTTGTGTAAATGCCATCAAGTCTCAGCCATTTAATCTCCAAAGAGGTACGCGTCAAGGTTGCCCCCTCTCACCAATGCTCTTTGATCTTGCTCTTGAACCCCTAGCCCTCCTTATTAGACAGTCCGCACGTATTCGAGGTGTCCCCTTCAGTCATAGGGAGATTAAACTCTCTGCATATGCAGATGACCTTATGCTTTTCGTATCCCTCGAATCGGTTCCAGCTGCCTTGGATCTGATTGACGGATACTCACAATTATCGGGCTATAAAATCAAATGGACTAAATCTGTCGCATTCCCACTGAACCGTTGGGTACATGAGGCTGACATGCAGGCCTTTCCCTTCCTTTGGCAATCCCGCATGGTGAAGTATCTCGGTGTCCATTACTGTTCTCCTTTAGAAGATACTATCAGTTTTAATGCCAAAGAGGTAGTCTCCAAAGTCCGCGAGCTCACAAATCGTTGGTCTCCCTTATCTCTTACATGGTGGGGCCGCTTGGAAACTGTGAAAATGATGATAGTCCCCAAAGTGAACTACATTTTAGAAATGCTGCCATGCTTACTCCCGCTACATACTTATAAAGATATTGAGGGCCTTCTCGTCCGTTATCTCTGGCAGGGCAAGCCACCAAGGATAGCTAAACAAAAACTACAGTCTGCAAAGGAAAGAGGGGGTACCAGATTTCCTGATTTTCTTAGATATCATCAAGCCTTCCTACTTAAGCAAGGTGCCCGATGGCTAGATGCCTCAACAGACAGTAGACCAGTTTGGCTTGACATAGAAGAGGAGCTTAGTAGCCCAATTCCGTTGACCCATCTCCCCGGTATGTCCTATCAAGTAGACACTCGCCATCCACCAATGATTGTCGATACCCTTGCGGCCTTTAATACTCTTATTCTATCACTGGGCCCGAACGTATGTCCTCGGGACGGACTCCCGCTATGGAATAACCCCAGAATTCAAGTCCTAAATAGAACGATAGCATGGAAACCCTGGTACTCAAGGGGGATCTGGACACCCCAACAGCTTTTCTCTGCAGCTCGTTGGAAAACCTTTTCTGATTTACAAAAGGAATTTGCGCTACCAGCGAAACACTACTTTCAATTGATGCAGCTTCAACACTGCCTTAAAAGTGCTCGAATCATGCCGCCCTCTGCCCCTACTGAGGATGGGCTATTAGAGATAGTTCACTCTATAAGTAGTACACATGGGGTAGCCTCTAACTTTTATAAAATATTATGTCAGGGTGCAGACACGGCCACTTTCAGAGCCCAACAAGCCTGGGAGCGCGAACTGCAAACCACTTTAACCCCTGTGCAATGGAGCGTATTCTGGAGCAAGGTAGTGCGGGTTTCCCGGTCTGCCTCGGTTACCCAAACTCTCTTCTTTTTTGCACACAGATGCTTTTATACCCCAGAAAAAATAGCCAAATGGAACGTAAATGCTAGGGACCAGTGTTGGTCTTGCCATACTGCGGTGGGAACCTTTGTTCATGTTATTTATGAGTGTCCTCAACTACAGGTTTATTGGGGGCGGGTCTGGGGTCGTATTCAATTTATCTTGCACCTTCACGAACCTCTCTCTTGGAAGATCGTGGGACTCCGCTCTGCGGCGGAGGTCCCCTCTCTTCCTAAGAAGGGTCGCTTTCTCCTTGATTTCATGCTGGGTATTGCCATATGCTTAATCACGAGGAATTGGAAGGATAGCTCTCGACTTACTGTCAATGAATGGTGGAACCTCGTCTGCTTATATAGCAAATATGAGCAGATACCTCGGAGAGCTATTCCCCATGCCCAAATTCACTCTCGCTTCTCTAAATGGCAGATGCTTAATGATTATGTACAATCTGCTCATTGTTCCAACATGCCTGTATAATGCGCACTCATCATGTTTCAGATCACCGCCAGGTTTTGTAACACAATAATGTACGTACACGCCCGTTTCGGGAATGATTAGTTTTCTAGAGAAGAAGCAGGGGGGAGGGGGGTGGTAGGGGTTTACTTTGGTGTATGTATTACACTTTATGTATCTGTCTTTTAGCTGTATGTCTTCCTTTCCTTTGTTGTTATAAAACGAAAATAAAGAATTAAAAAAAAAAAAAAAGTCCTTCTACCCAAGGAAAGGGGCTGCTTACAGAAGCTATCCAACTTTTCAGGCCTCCCCAACTCCCCAACAGGGTCAGCAGGCCAAGGGACTTGGGCACGGCCCTCGTAAGCAGAAGACTCTAAAACCCCAGGCACCGATTCTGGCCCAGCCAGGGGGGAATTTTGACGCCTTGAGCATAGCCTATCTTCCCCAAGGAGATCAGCAACCCACAGGAGGATGTCTGGCCCTCTATGCCCAGAGATGGGTGACCATCACCACCGATTTCTGGGCACTTCGAGTGGTGAAGGAGGGTTACTTCCTCCATCTGACTCAGACACCTCCACTTTATTTTCCACGAGAACCCCTCAGGTCTCCCCTCCACCGAGACCTACTACTGAAGGAGTTGGCAGGTCTTCTCAAGGACAAAGCAGTGGAACCGGTGCCCCACCATCTCAAAGGCAAGGGGTTCTACTCCAGGCACTTCCTCGTGCCAAAAAGAACAGGGGGCATAAGGCCCATCCTCGACCTGTTCAACCTTAACAAATTCCTGGTGAGGGAGATGTTCAAGATGCTCTACCTTTGGAACATTGCTGCCCTTCCTCCAGCATGGAGATTGGCTATGCTCCTTAGACCTCAAGAATTCCTATACCCACATCCTCATTCACCCCAACC
Source organism: Ichthyophis bannanicus (assembly GCA_033557465.1). NCBI lineage: Eukaryota > Metazoa > Chordata > Amphibia > Gymnophiona > Ichthyophiidae > Ichthyophis > Ichthyophis bannanicus. The sequence continues at coordinate 379,142,587 of CM066037.1, read as the reverse complement.
ACAGGCAGTACCTGCGGTTCATAGTGGGGGGCATGCACTTTCAGTACAGCGTTCTCCCTTTCAGTTTGGCCTCTGCCCCAAGGGTCTTCACAAAATGCCTGGCAGTCGTGGCTTCCTTCCTCCATCTCCAGGGGGTCTTTGTCTTCCGATACCTGGACGACTGGCTCATAAAGGGAGGCATGACCTCAGAGTTGCAGCAGGCCACCGCACGCACCATCCAGGTTCTGTAGCACTTGGGTTTTGTCATAAACGACCCCGTCTCACCTCTTTCCGGCACAGTGTCTGGAGTTCATCTGGGTGAAGATCGACACTCTCTAGCCAAAGGCCTTCTTGCCCAGGGACCGAGCCAACCATCTCAGGACTCTGGCACAGGACATACAGTACCGCCCCTCTGTGCAAGCTCGGCTTCTTTTGCGTCTCCTCGGGCACATGGTCTCCATGGTCCATGTCGCCCCAGATGCTCACTTCCACATGAGGGCAGCATAGTGGTGTCTTCAGGATCAGTGGTCTCAGGCCACGGGACACCTCCGAGACAGAGTCTCTGTAATCCCCCAAATGGCAGACTCCTTGGTCTGGTGACAGTCTCTCCAGCATCTCGAGGCGGGCATGCCTTTTTCAGGCTCCAAGCCCCTCAAGACTGATCTTGTGCATAGGGTTGGACTGTACAATTATTGCATTGGATACCGAGCCCAATGATTTGCTGTTAGCAAGAATGTAGGCAATAGGTGTTCGAGGCACTACTTTATCTTGAATGCTTTTTTTTTTTTTGATAGATCATGCCCAACTGATATTATGCAATGGTTAATATGCGGGTGAGAGGCAGGTGATGATTTGGATCCCGCAGGGGTCAGTGTTTTCCCCTCTACTGTTTAAAATTTAATTGGCTTCCTTGAGGCGATAAATAATGCAATTGGGAATTACGTATCATCTGCATGCAGATGATGTAATGCTGATTATACTTGTGGATGCTGCTAAGAATTTAGGGCGGGAAGAGTCAACACTAAATGACAGATTAAATCAAATTGCCAGTTGACTATGTATGAATTGCTTGAACTTAAATCCAAATAAGTGTGAGTTGCTGTGATGTAGCAGAAGGGTTCATGAGCTAAATATAAACCCAGAGGTAGAGGGAATGGTTTTGTAGCCTGGGGGGGTGATGCAGATTTTGGGTGTGCAGAAACACTTGGTTCAACAGAATGTGAAAATGATAAAGGGGACATTTGCGACATTACGGCATCTTGGTGGATCACAAACTTATTTGGACTGGAAGGACTTTCTTGTGGTGATGTACACTCTGAAAACATCCTGTATTGATTACTGCAATGGAGTTTTCATTGGTCTGCTGGAATATTAGCTGTGGTGGATTCAGTATGTGCAAAACTGTGTGGCCAGATTGGTTTATGCAAAGGGTAAATATGAACATGTGAATCCTTCATTGCAAGAACTACATTGGTTACCAGTGAAGCAAAGAGTCAAGTTTAAAACTTTTGGGTATAGTGTTTTAATTGCAATGAATGCGAGTGTCATTGCAATTAGCTGATCTATTTTATCTGTATAGCTCTATTCAATTCCTGAAATCAACCTTGCAAAGTGCATTGCAGGTGTTCTGTTTTCTACAGAGCCAGTTAACTACTACTCAGCAGTGTAGCTTTCAGTGTTTTGCGCCTGAGTTGTGGAATAGTCTTCTGTTGGATGTAAACTTGTTAAAGTTTCAGAAAGGGATACAGACCTGGCTGTTTGAGGCCTTTTGGTGCTGTATGGATTTTAAGTGTAAGATGCTTTAGAGTCTTTATTGATGATAGCGAGATATGATGTACCAGTGATAAATAATCTAATTGCATTTGCCTGTTCAACACTACTCAGGATTGCATGGACCTCTTATCACATTTCTCCTCAGCTGTCTCCTTTCCAAGCTAAAGAGCCCTAACCTTTTTCCTCATAGGAGAGTCATTCCATTTCCTTCACATTTTTGTTTCCTTCTCAGAATTAGAAAAAGTACAATCTTGTTTTTGATGCAGCGATTAGAATTGCAAGCTATATTAAAGATGGAGTCAAAACATGAAGTGATAGAGAGGCATTATGATATTCTTTGTTTTAGCCTCTATTTCTTTCTTAATAATTCCTACCATTCTGTTTTGTTTGGCTGCCACCGCACAAAGAGCAGAAGACTGCAACATATTGTCCACAATAACACCTAGATCCTTTTCCTGGGTGGTGACTCCTAGAAGGTAATTTTATAAGGAGGTGCCTATTTTAAGTGTGAAACTAGAAGCCTACTTAGGCTCTGCCCAGACTCTGCCCATGTGCAGGTCCACTAGCAAAGAGACAGCTGGGGGATGTAGAAAAAACACTGGGCAAAACTCAAAGGGGATATTTTAAGGGCAACTAAACCTTTTTGTTAGAAAGGTAAATAAGGGTAAAAGGCAAAGGAGGCCGCTATGGATCTCAAAAGAAGTAGCTGAAAAGGTGAAGAAGAAGAGGGAGGCCTTCATGAAATACAAGAGATCACAGAGAGCAGAAGACAGGCATCTATATTTGGAAAAACTTAGAGAAGCTAGCAAAGTAGTCAGGAAAGCAAAGATACCAAAAGAAAAAGAAATAGCCAAAGCAGTAAAATGGGGGGATAAGACATTTTTCAGATATGTTAGTGAGAAGATGAAGGGCAAAAGTTGGTATTGTCAGATTCAAGGGTGAAGGGGAGGAATATGTAGAAGCTGATGAGGATAAAGCGGAATTGCTTAACAGATATTTCTGTTCTGTGTTCAGATGAAGGGCCAGGGGAAGGACCTCAGAAAATACCCACAAATAGGAACAGAAGTGACGGGGATCTCAAACAATTTTCAGAAGACTGTGTTCGGGAGGAACTAGCTAAACTAAATGTAGACAAAGGATGGGACCAGATGGGATACATCCGAGAATGCTGAAGGAACTTGGGGATGTTCTAGCAACTCCACTGACTGACCTTTTCAATGTCTCTTTGGAGTCAGGAGTGGTGCCAGAGGATTGGAGAGAAGCACTGTGGTCCCTTTACACAAAAGCAAAAGTAAGGATGTGGCTGAAAACTACAGGCTGGTTAGTTTAACCTCTGTGGTGAGTAAATTATTGGAAACGCTGCTCAAAGAGAAAATAGTGAGGTTTCTGGAGTCCAGTGGATTACAGGATTGGAGGCAGCTTGGATTCACCAGAGGCAGGTCTTGTCAGACAAATCTGATTGATTTCTTTGACTAGGTGACCAGGAAGTTGGACCGAGGGAGATCCCTGGATGTGGTGTACTTGGATTTCAGTAAAGCCTTTGACACCATTCCACATAGGTGACTTATCAACAAACTGAGTACCCTAGGAATGGATCCTAAAGTTACTGCTTGGGTTAGAAATTGCTTAAGGGGTAGGCGACAGAGGGTACAGGTAAATGGAGTTCACTCTGAGGAGAGGGAGGTTACAAGTGATGTGCCACAGGGATCTGTCCTTGGTCCAATTCTTTTTAACATCTTTGTTAGTGATATTGTGGAAGGGCTGTAGGTTAAGGTTTGCCTACTTACTGATGATACCAAAATCTGCAATAGAGTAGACACCCAGGAAGGAGTCGATAAAATGAGAAGGGATTTAGCTGAGCTTGAAGAATGATCTAGAATTTGGCAGCTGAGATTTAATGCTAAAAAATGCAGGGTCATGCATTTGGGCTGCAAAAATTCAAAGAAGCGGTACAGTGTGGGGAGGGGGGAAGTACTTCTGTCCACAAAAGAAGAGCAGGACCTGGGCGTGATTGTGTCTGACAATCTTAAATTAGCTAAACAGGTAGAAAAGGTGACGGCAAAAGCTAGGAGGATGTTTGGGTACATAGGGAGAGGAATGGCCAGCAGAAAAAAGGAGGTAGTGCCTCTGTATAAGTCTTTGGTGTGACCTCATTTGGAGTATCGTGTGCAGTTCTGGAGACCACACCTTCAAAAGTATATAAACAGGTTGGAGTTAGTCCAGAGGATGGCTACTAAACTAGTTAGTGGTCTTCATTATAAAGCATATGAGGAAAGACTTAAGGATCTTAATATATATACTTTAGAGGAAGGGCGGGATAGAGGAGATATGATGGAGATGTTTAAATGTATCTGTGGTGTAAATGCACAGGAGTCTCTTTCGATTGAAAGAAAGCTCTGCTACGAGAGGACAAAGGATGAGAGTGAAAGCGGATAGACTCAGGAGTAATAGGCAGAAATATTTCTTTACAGAAAGAGTGGTAGATGCGTGGAATAATCTCCCAGTAGAGGTGGTAGAGATTAGGACAGTATCTGAATTCAAAAAAGTATGGGGCAAACAGAGGATCTCTAAAGGAAAAGAGGGGACTATTGTAGTAGCTGATATGGAAAGGCAGACTAGATAGGCCATGTGGTCTTTGTCTGCCATCATGTTTCTATGTTTCTAAAATGTCTGAAACCTAGGACAAAAATCCAAAAATGACCCAAAAATTAAACCAAAATTGTTTTTCTTGAAACATCCCTAGTGTTTAGGTCAGTGAAATGAATGGCATGTATGTATCCAAATTTTTAAATCCATGTGGGCTGTTTTATCATAATCCCCTTTTACATTAACCGCAGGTGCAGCATTTGTGTACATGTTGACAATTAGTTACAAGATACTTGCGCATTGTGCATAAACATGTCTACTCAAAACTGCTCACATATTATATAGGTGGAAGTTCATTTTTCATATAACAAACCAGGTAGCTCATTCTGTGTCAGCATTGGATACCTGATAGTAAGTGCCCAGCTCCTTCCCATTTGCTGTGAAGGACAATACTCCGGTAGCAATATTTACAAGACAGCCAATCTCTATATCCACATTACTGCAGCCAGACCTTTGGGAGCCAGTGGATAGGTCTCCTCCCCAAACCATGTAGCAATTACTGCGCTTCACACTGAAATAGACAAGAGATCATGAGAGTGAGGGAGAATATATAATGAAGGAGCTAGAAAATCTAAACATGGCCCTGAGTTAAGATGTTGTTCTCCCCTTCTCTCTCAAACTATCCTATGAAAAAACACCTGATTTTCCATGATTCTATAGCCACAGATTATGCTTGCTTTCATGGAATTGCATCCTTTTAATATGGGTTTATTATTATGCTTACATTAATTATGTGAAAAGAAAATAATTTCCTTAAACCTGTTAAATATCAGCAGGCAGATCAAACATCATCATGGTAATATGATAGGAACCTTAAATTAGCATCCCTATGAGCATACCCTATCCCAAGGTTTGGACAGGGGTGAAGTAAAGTGCAGCATGGACTATGACTAAAGGGAGAGGAGGCACCTGGAAAGAATGACATGAACAAGCACTTACCAACAGCTTAATGTGATGATCTTAATGTGCAACAACAGGACTGGAGTATGGCAAAGGGACTTTGGATTATAGCTCAGCTTGCCCACTTAGCCATTATAGGAGGAGCATGCATCTTGTCAGGATTGTGGCCACAGTCTCCTGTTGACTGGGAACAGTCCGGGAGGGAGGAGGGGGGTGGGAGATCGGTGCTGAAGGAGGGAGGGCACTTTCTTGTACTTGTTGGTGCCATGAAACTTTAGGTGATTGACCACACCACTTACCTGTGGTTCCAATGACCCAGGGCCATACGGTCTAGACCAGTGATGGCTAACCTTTTTGAGCCCGAGTGCCCAAACTGCCGCACAAAACCAAAGAATTTCCTCAAAGTGCCAGCACGTCAATTAAAGCCCCATTTGCATAAGGTGCTTCATTTGCATAAATATTTGCATAATGTTACCATACACTAACTTTTAGTAAACATGCCTCTTAATGAGTATATGGATAAAGAAAGACTAAAAGGTTTCTACATTACTATAATCCAGTACCAACCGCCAGGCACATTAGGAACTACTACAAACGCTGCCCATTTAGAACCCATAGCAAACCCGCCGTATCCTAACAGCACTACCAGGACTCACAAAGCACCATACTCTACCTATCAAAAGGCAACACTGCAAATATTAAACCAATACATCTCAGAGAACAACAATACATGACCTACTGGGGAAAGAACAAGTGGCAATGTCAAATAGGAATTATATAAACAGAATACCTCAGCTCAGTTACACATGCAGAACAGACCATCACCAAACAAGGAATCACAATTTAGAAACAGGAAGACAATAATTAAACTGGGAACCCCAAAAGCCAAACTTGGAATATACAACAACACTGTAGAAATAAAACTATATATTAATTTCCTCTTGTACTAAACAAAGCGCAAAAATTAATGATGCACATTTCCCAGAGCTGACATATTCCAGTTAATAAATTCAAAATAAAGAGATATTTTTCTACCTTTTGTGCATTTTTTTTCAGTTGCAATTGTTCCAGCCACTTTCTTCTGGTTTCTTCGTGTCTTCTGCTAACTCTCCATCTGCTGTCCATTTGTCCTTTCTTCTGTCTTCTTGTTTTTTTTTTTTCCATTCTCTCTCTACATCTGCTTTAAAATACTAATATTTATCCTTTGGCTCTTTCCTCATTCCTCATTCTATTTCATCTACTCAAAATTTACCCCTCCATCCTCAATCCCCACTTACTCTCCCAATACCCGGCCAATTGTAGATTTTTTATCCCTCCCACACAAAATATTTTTCCCCTCTCCATTTTACTCTCCCAGCCCCATCCCATTCTAATCCTCCCCCAACACCAGCTCCCTTCTAGTTCCAGCCTCACCCAGCATCCATTCCCTTCTAGTCCCTGCATCAGCCCATTTCCAGTCCTAGCAGCCAGCCCCCCAACCCAACCCAATACCAGTCCTATCCCCCCCTCATCAACCCACTTCCAGTCCTTACCCCCCATCACCCCATTTTCAGTTTAAGCGCCCCCCCCTATAACCCATTACCAGTCCTAACCCCCCACTTCCAGTCAGCCCCCCACCCCATAGCCCATTGCCAGTCCTAACCCCCCCATCAGCCCACAGTCCATTACCAGTCCTAACCCCATCAGCCCACCTCAAGTCCTAACCCCTCCCCATCAGCCCATTTCTTGTCCCAGCCCCCCCCATAGCCCATTATCAGTCCTAAACCCCCCCATAGCCCATTACCAGTCCTAACCCCATCAGACCACCTCCAGTGTTAACCCCCCATCAGCCCATTTCCAGTCCTAACCCCACCAACAGCCCACCTCAAGTCCTAACCCCTCCCCATCAGCCCATTAGCAGTCCTAACCCCCCCTAGCCCATTACCAGTCCTAACCCCCCCTCTCAAGCCCATTAGCAGTCCTAACCCCCCCCCATAGCCCATTACCAGTCCTAACCCCCCTCACCCCATTTCCAGACAGCCCCCATCAGCCCACAGCCCATTAGCAGTCCTAACCCCCCCTAGCCCATTAGCAGTCCTAACCCCCCCCTCCTAGCCCATTAGCAGTCCTAACCCCCCTAGCCCATTAGCAGTCCTAACCCCCCCTCCTAGCCCATTAGCAGTCCTAACCCCCCCAGCCCATTAGCAGTCCTAACCCCCCCTCCTAGCCCATTAGCAGTCCTAACCCCCCCCCAGCCCTTTATGAGTGCTAACCCCCGCTCCTAGCCCATTAGCAGTCCTAACCCCCCCCAGCCCATTAGCAGTCCTAACCCCCCCAGCCCATTAGCAGTCCTAACCCCCCCTCCTAGCCCATTTGCAGTCCTAACCCCCCCTCTCTAGCCCATTAGCAGTCCTAACCCCCCCCTGCCCATTAGCAGTCCTAACCCCACATCACCCCATTTCCAGACTGACACCATCAGCCCACAGCCCATTAGCAGTCCTAACCCCCCCCCTAGCCCATTAGCAGTCCTAACCCCCCCCCCTCCTAGCCCATTAGCAGTCCTAACCCCCCCCCCTCCTAGCCCATTAGCAGTCCTAACCCCCCCCCCCTCCCAGCCCCTTATCTGTCCCAACCCCCCCCCCCCCCATTAGCCTTCCTCACCCCCCCCCCCCCACCCCATTAGCAGTCCTAACACCCCCCCCCCCCCGGCAAATTTAAAAACAGAAAAAGCGGGCTCTGGCTGCTGCCGCGGACGCGGCAGCATGCAGTGTCCCGCGGGGCCCCCTCCGCCCGCTAAGCCCCTCTGCAAGGGCTTTCAGATTCGCGAGGGAGACAGCGTCTCCCTCGCGTCTCTTGTTAAGCCCGCAGGGGCTAATGGGAAATTTCCCATCAGTCCCTCGCGTCTAAAGGGGCTGATGGGAAATTTCCCATTAACCCCTACGGGCTTAACAGAGACGCGAGGGAGACGCTGTCTCCCTCGCGAATCTGAAAGCCCTTGCAGAGGGGCTTAGCGGGCGGAGGGGGCCCCGCGGGACACTGCATGCTGCCGCGTCCGCGGCAGCAGCCAGAGCCCGCTTTTTCTTTTTTTGCGGACCTTCACGCGTGCCAGCTGCAAGGCCTTCGCGTGCCACAGCTGGCACGCGTGCCATAGGTTCGCCATCGCTGGTCTAGACAATGGGATCCTCAGCCTGAGAGACTGGCATCGGTTGTCAGAAGGATCCAGGAGAAATCGTCCAGCGGTACGCCTTTCTTCAGATGACAGGTCTGTCGCTTCCATTGCAGACTGATCTTCACCATCAATGGGAGCAGAAGCTTGCGCTCAAACTCCTGAGAACTCGGGGACCATCGAGTCAACAAGGACTGCTGGAGCGGCCGCATGTGAGCACGTGCCCATGGCATCATCTCTATGATCACGGTCATTAATCCGATGAGCTGAAGATAATCCCAGACTCTGGGGACCTGCTGTGAACAGAACAGTGCCAGACAATCCAACAGTCTTCTAACTTTCTCCTCTGGCAGGAAAACTCTGCCCACTTGAGTGTCAAAGCGTGCTCCCAGAAACTCCAAGGACTGGGAAGGAAGAAGCTGGCTCTTTTCTTGATTGATCATCCAGCTGAGGCTTTCCAAAAAGGACACCACTTGGGACGTCACCTGAGACACGTCTGACAGGGAACAGGATTGGATAAGCCAGTCATTTTGATAAGGATGGGCAAGATCCCTTGGCACTGCAGCCGCCACCAGCATGACCTTAGAGCCCATCCTTGGGGTGGTGGAGAGACTGAAAGAAAGAGTGGCAAACTGACAGTGAGAGCCAAGCATGGCAAAACGCAGATAGTTCTGCTGATCCGCCCAGATTGGGATATGAAAATACACCTTGGCTAGATCCAGAGAAGTCAAGAATTCCCCTCAGCATGCTGCTTGAATCATAGAGCGCAAGACTTCCATTCAAAAGCGTGGGACACACAAGTGCTCATTGACCCCCTTGAAATCCAGAATGGGCGGAAGGAACCATCCTCCTTTGGCACCACAAAATAGATGGAGCATCTGCCCTTGCCCTGCTCGACCAGGGGTAGGGTCACTACCGTCTTTAAGCGTATCAACTTGTCCAAGGTGGTCTGCACCGCAGCACCCTTGATCGCTGACCCACAAGGGGAAATTATGAAAAAATCAAGAATCAGCCCTTTGCATTCCAGGACATAGCCAAACTGAATGATGTCCAGCACCCAGCTGTTTGTCTTGCTCTATCCCTGACTGACCCCACCAAGTAACAATCCTGACCTCGTTTCTTGAACTTTGATGCCGTCACTCAAAGCAAGGTTAAAAGCAATAGTAATAAAAACAATTCACACACACTCAGAATTGTATCATAACAGTATTACTTAAACGTAAGCAGAGGAATTTGGGCCTGCAAGCTTGAGCAGGTCTCCCATAATTTGATTCCCAGATACAGCGGTAGAAAACTAGACAAATAAATAAATAATTCCTACTCCAGCCAAGCCACAGTACTTCTTTTATTATGAATAAACTGCTACTTGGTACAAATTTGTCTTATCACTCTGCGTCATGCCTCTGCTTTACAGATGAAACTAAACACTATGGGCCCGATATTCAAAAGTGCCGCTGAATAACCACAACATTCTCCCTTACATGCCACAATGCTAACTGCTTAGCATTGGGGCATGTCGTGGGCATTCTGGGAAGAAGCAGAGATGGTGACAGTCTATAACTGGGCAGCAGCGATGTTGCATGCTGCCCAGTTAGTGACCCGTGGCTGAAAGATAGGTGAGGCAAAAGCTTGCCCATCTGTTAGCCGCAGCAGCTGCACGGTTATCTACTGCATCTGGGAGGCTGTGCAGCAAACCTGGATATTCAGTCAGGGCCGTTTATGACCTCAGCATTGAATATCTGGGGTAAGGGTTGGAGCACACGGCTATATGCCATAGCAGTGCATAGCCGGTATAACTCAATATCGGGCCCTACATGTTTTAGGTCAAACTAGGTACAGACATTGCTCAGTTAATCGGGATAAGCAAAAACATTGTTTCGGTTTTTTTACAAACATCTACAAAATACAGCCTTGGCTTGTATAACACATTCTACTAGGCCAGAGGATTTCCAACTTCAGTCCTGAAGGCCTATGTACTAGGCTATCAGAAAAATTCCAAGCCATTCTCCATAATAACCCTTTCAGAGGGTCCTAGTACTCTACTTCAAGTCCCTTTCAACACCAGAGATCCTTGGTAATCCAGGCCCATTCCCAAAAGAAGAGATGAAGCCTGCTGCCCGCCAGAGGCACCAGGGAATGGGCCCCCAAACCTTCATTGCACAGCCCAGAGGATCCTCATCTTGCTCCATGAAAAGATTGAGAATGAGCCCAAGGTCTTGAAGCAGAGAGAAAGAAAGGCTTTCCAGGTCAGTAATGATAATAGTCCTGAGACTCCGGGAATCTGACCAGCGCACCCTTGGTGGTCGGATGTAGGTTGATGAGAGAGGGGCACTAGCCCATTTCACAGGCCCCTTGAACCTGTCTTCTGGGAGCTGTAAGATTTTGTCTTGCCTAGGTCCTTCACCAGCTTCTCCAAATCATTTCCAAACAGAAGCTTCCCCTTAAAGGTCAGTTGACTCAACCAGGCTTTAGAGAATGTGTCTGCTGCCCAGTGCCGGAGCCAAATCCAATGCTGTGGCACCGTCATCAGGGCACCATCCCTGGTCGCCAAACGTACCAGGTCATACATAGCAGTAGAAAGGAAGGCTGTAGTCGACTCCAAAAGAGGGGTAGCATCATCGGGCAGAAGAGACGAATACACTGAAACAGGGATCGAGACATCAGGCTGTTACATACCCCCAGCTGTAAAATAGCTACCACCATGGCAAACTGTCTCCTCAGCAAGGAATCCACCTCGCGGTCCAGAACACCCTTTAAGCCTGATCTGCCTTCCACAGTCATGACTTGTGCATCCACCTTGGGAATGTCAAACCACTCACCGCGCTCCACCTCTGGGATAGCATAGATCTTCTTATACACCCTTAACCCTTTAGGCAGAGAGTCGGGGGGAGTCCCACTCTGACCAGATCATGTCCTTGATCACTTCCGGGAATGGAAAGACAGCAGTAGATTTCTGCATCCCTTGAAGGAGCGGGTGTACCTTTGGCTCCTGCTCTGTGCCAGAAGCATCTGTCAAGTTTTATTTATTTATTTATTTAACATTTCTTATATACTGCGCTATTCACATCAGTGCGGTGTACATGCAACAAAACCATATACATTACAGGATAAGTGTAATGTATTTACATTTGAACAGGGGTCAAAACATGGATTAACAGGGTAACTATATACAATTGTTACATTCAAGGTGGATGAGACCCTGTTAATCAATGCCGCCAGTTCCTCCTTCCAGAATAGGCAGATCGTGCCAGCTTTTGCAGAATCTTCTGAAGGTGAGAGCACTTCCTCATCCACATCAGAGCCCAGTACTGACTCATCTGAATCTGAGGCATAGTCGACATCACGGATAGCTCCCAACTGTTCCCCATCTCCAGGGAGCATCCCATGCTGGGGAAGTTTAGCCAAAGGCAACCAAACAGGGCTTTAACTTTCAGCCTGCCCATCATGAGACTGTGTCCAGGGGCACCCAGAGGCTGCAGGGTCTGAATTTCCATGCCAGAAGGACCAGGCCTGTTGCAAAAAGGAAAGTAATTCCAGGGAGGACAATCCAGGATCCAGAAACTCTCTCAGATAAGACTCCCCAACACCACGGGGCATAGCTTCCACAGACCACCTCGAGGACAAAGAGTGGCTCACAGCAGGTTGCCATAGTCTCTGTCCAGATGAATATCTTTATCCATAGTGCCATTCTTCACCTCCTGCCCTGATGCAGGTAAGGGTAGATAACCACATCCCTCTGCTAAGAGGGGAAATGCATGCCCTTCAGGGGCAACTCAGAAGCTGCCATGGAAGAAAAGCAGAGTCCAGAATCCAAGGATAAGGGTCCTCGCTTGCCACAGGTCAAACAGCGTTTCCTGGAAGAAGACATAGAAAGTTAGGGTATGTATTACAAGAGTGTGTGCTAAGATTGCATCGGCCCGCAAGAACATGTTAACTGCACTTTTACATTATATGTGTTAAAAGGCGCTAGGGAAAGAGTGCGCACTGGAGCCACTTGAGCGGAATGCGTGTTAAGAATGTGCGACCCCCAGGTGCATAATGGGCAAAAATGTTACTAACGTGTGCAAACATCTGGGGGGAACCCCCACACAGCACCAAAGGTTGTTGATAGTCCATCCCAAATTGCATCCCTCAAAGATGGAACAGGGAGCCCCCAACAAGGACAACGACAAGATCAAGCTCTACTCCCTTGAAACTGCTTCACTGGCTTTTTTGTTTTGTTTTGTTTTGTTTTTACAGCATTGTGCAAAAGGTGGTTGGCAGGCAGATCCCTCTGAGAGCCTTTTGCAATCTTCTGGAGAGAGCAGAGGGGACGGAAGAGGAGGGAGAGGGCATTGAGGTTGTCTGACACTGCTGTAATCTTCCAGATCTTTCCAAATCCTTCCAATTTCTGGCTGCTCAACAGGTCCTTATCATGCTGCTGCACTAACTGGAGAGTGCTGGGACCGTCTGTGGGGAAATTCAGTAGCACAATTCAGAGAGTGTCACTGAATATCAGGGTTAACACCCTTAGCTAGGCAGCCTCCCATTGGCCAACCAGCTAAAAGTTCTGAATACAGTTAGTTGAGCCTCCTAAAATCTACTGTGCATCTTGGAGGAGCAGCTGGATATACACTGCCATTAGCTGCTTCAGACCAATAAAGAAGGAAACTAAAGAGATGTGTCCTGAGCTCATCTTTCACCTTCAAATTAAATGGGGTAGCCTTAACCATCTCCTGGCCAAACACTGGGTAGGAAAGATTTTCCAATGAGGAGCTATTCTGGTCTGTGACACAGATGAATATGAGAGTAGGCCTGTGGAATGTTCTTGAGCAAGTCAAAGTCCTTGGATCCAAAGAATAGGTTCCAGGATTCTTTAGACTCAGATATAATAAGAGTCTTAGGTACCTGGGCTGATACCAACCTTGTAGCCCTGCCCTTAGTTTGCTTAACATGGATCTGCAGTGGCTCTAGGAATAAGAGCTAATGGAATTTAGGGGAGGGTCCCTCTCTGAAGATGATCTGTTCTGGTTCAGCAGCGATAGATTCAAAGCAGAACTATGGTACCCTGGCCTTAATGTTGAATCCAACTTGTTCAGTTCTAAAACCTTGGATCTGAAGCACTAATTCTACTGGCACAACAATAAACACCAAAATGCTCAACACTGAGGCTTCAAACCAAAATGAATCAATAAACCAACCCTCAAAAAACAATTTTTTTACATTTTTGTCGGAATTCAACGAGGGAGGCAAGAACTGAAATCCACCCACACCAGATGTTGCAGTCCCTTTTAATCAAACTTTTTTTCGTGAATAGTAAATCAAAGAAGAATCATATTACTTATCTTTCACTTATCTTTTAACATCCAAATTGGATTAAACAATTCCTATTGCGGTATTTAACGTAGAGCATGACGTGCACATTTCGGGATTCCCATCCCTGTTTCAAGTGCTGTTCTCTTCCAATACTGCAAACCGCCATACGACGCCAAGATGTAACCATCAGCTGTTTTCAAAGGGTATATCATTTCCACTGAGGCTTCAGCATGATTGAGATGCAGAGGGAAAGCCTTGAGGTTCTTCTGTACAGCTCATATTTGAAGTGCTGATAACAAAATCAGAAATACAGAAGGGAAGGAGGCATCTTCCTGGGTTCTACCATGGACACCTGGAGAAAGATACAGAGGCTGAGTTCACCTCTTGATGAAACTGCTTAGGAATAGTAATGCATGGTCTCAATTTCCATGCTGTCAGCCTTGAGCATCAGAAAGGAATTAAGATATGCCATACTGGGTTAAACCAAAGCTCCATCAGGCCCCTGCAGGTAACAAGTACCTGTCGGTTCCCAATAAGGTACACAGATTCCATGCTGCTTATCTCAGGGGTAAGCAGTAGATTTCATTGGTCCACTTTAATATGGTTTATGGACTTTTTCTCCAGAAACTTGTGCAAACCTCTTTTAAACCCAGTTACACTAGCAGCTTTTACTATATCCTCCGGTAATGAATTCCAGAGTTTGATTACATATTGAGTGAAAAAATATTTCTCCAATTAGTCTTAAATGTTCTACATTGTAGCTTCATTGTGTATCCATTAATCTTTCTGCTTTAAAGGAGTAAACAACTAATCTATGTTTACACATTCCACTCCAGTCATCATTTTATAAACCTCTATCATATCTTCTTCAGCTGTCTTTTATTCCAAGTTGAAGAGCTCTAACCTTTTAAGCCTTTCCTCGAAGGGGTATCCTTCCATCCCCTTTCTTATTTTAGTGGCTCTTCTCTGTAACTTTTCTGATTCTGCTACATATGGCAACCAGAATTGTACACAATATCCAAGGTACAGTCACACCATGGAGCAATACAGAGGCAGTATAATATCCTTGGTTTTATTTTCCATTTCTTTCCTTATGATTCCTAGCATTCTATTTGCTTTCTTGTCTGTCGTTGCACACAAGATGACGCCTAAATCCTTTTCCTGGGTGGTGGTTTCTAATGTGGAACCTTGCATCATTTAACTATAGTTTGGGTTGTTCTTTCCTAAGTGCATAACTTTACACTTGTCCACATTAAATTTCAACTGACATTTGGATGCCAATTTATCAAGGTCCTCTTGCAATTTTTCATAATCCTCTTGTGTTTTAGCAGCTTTGAATAATTTTGTGATATTTGCAAATTTGATCACCTCACTCATTATTCTCATTTCCAGGTCATTTATGAATATGTTCAAAAGCAGCGTGCCCAGCACAGATCCTAGTGCCTTTGCATGGTGCTTGGTGTGGTATCCTTCTGAGGTTGATTTGAATGAATCCTTCTCCTTTGTGGGGTAGGACATCTCCCTGCTTCTTGATCTCTTCTTAGGTCTCAGCTCTAAGGACACCAATCAACCTTTTAATGACAAAAGATTTCCAGCAGACGGTCTGGATCCTGGATACTAATAATCCAAAGTTGTAAAGAAGTTTCAGTCTTTGAATCTTGATGGCCAAAAGTGACATCATAATACATATGGCGTTCTAGCCCTGATTGCTGTGATGATCTGTCTTGGATATTTTTCAGTTGCATGAGGGGTCCCACTTGCAGACAGCCATTAACCTATTTCTGTAACATGGTGGGGAAAATCAGTCCTGCAAAATCAAATGAAATCTTGATGGAAAAACTGCAGATGATGTCATCCAGTGAATAGCTGATTGATAATACTTGTTGATTTGTAAATAGACTTTTGATTAAAAATTGTCCTAAAATTAAGCACTATTGCAATATCGCAGCACTGTGGTTAATGGTGGTTAATCTTAATCACCATTTTTGGAATTAACACATTTGTGGGTTTTATTTTATTTTGATCAATTGGGCATGAGCCCCTACACATTAATCTGAGGCGAGAAGTTTTTTATGTTGCTTCTATTGAATCATCAATGACATCATTCCTGTTCCAGCAAGACTGGCGGCAGCTCTTTAAAAAAACGTCGTGAAGATCAGTGTATAGCAGCACTGGTTTGATCAGAACAGAAAGATATACGACATATGTTGAATCTATGCCGTTAATGGATTTATTCTGCAGCGATTGGGTGAATGACACCAATTGTAAGTTGGCGCTTGAAGGAGGAATTTTTTATTTGTAAAAGGTTTACAGTTTTTTTTATATGCAAAATGTTTTACAGTGTCTCTACATTTGCAATTATGTTATTAGAGTTTAAAGAGAGCTGTTTTGCAAATGACGTTTCATCATTCTTAAGATATACAGCAATGAATAATGTTCACTATGAGAGCAGTGTTTAAGAAACGTTTTTTGGGCTTTATGGTCTTTTAAAATGCAATTGTTGTATATTTTCAATACTGCATATGAACACATTAGCAGCCAGAATAATTCTTAAACACTCTTCTGATGCAGCTAGCCAGCGAATCGCGGCCACATCGAGTGTGGGAGCATTTGCTGACTGTGTGAGAATACTGGCTGAATTAAGATACATTTTTGTTTTACATTTTATGAAAATATTGAAAGCAAAAAAAAAGCAAATGAAGGACTTTGGGCCCGATATTGAATTATGGCGGCTATGTGCCGCTACGGTGCATAGCCATCTGTGCCATCCCTTAACGCCAGTATTCAATGCCAGGATCATATGTAGCCCTGGCATTGAATATCTGGGTTTGCCGCACAGCCTCCCAGCCGCAGTAGCTAACCAGGCAGTGTGTAGATGGCAACATACATGCATAAATGACCTCTTAGAAAATACTGACTGAGGTTAAAGGCACAGCTTTGGCATGAAGGTGTATACTTTGTTGGTAGGAGGCACGGCGAAGCATGGGTGGAGTTTACATGTACACTCAGATTTATAAAATAACCTTAATCTGTGCACATACATACAGTATGAGAAGGTGTAAGTCCAAGTTTGACAAATCGCAGGTGCCAGGTCAACATGGCGACCAAAAAATCGGACATGGCGCCTGGGACTCAAAGCACATGGGCAGAAGCACTAGTTGGTGTCTACCCACCAGGATCCCAACCGCCACAGACTGAAGTGCTAAAAAGGACCATGAACTAACCTTTTCTTCACAGGAACAGCCTGTACCTAATGAATAGTAGGGGAATAGAGGGCAGGGGGTGAATGTAAAAGGGGGAAGTTGAAGGGGAGAGTCTGGGAAGAGATACTCAATTGGGGGGCTGGAGAGAGATAGCAGGAGAGGGGTTGGAGTGGGGGGGGGGGAGGAAGGGAAGTGCAAGGATTGGAGGGTGAAGAGATGAATGCATGGGAAGTAAAGCGCACAATGTGTATGTGCAAAAGGCACACCCCTCTCCCATACCACACACATGCAGACACCCCATCTCCACACCACATACAAAGGCACACCACCTCTGTACCACACACACACACACACACAGAGGCACCCCTCCTCCACATTGCACACAGGCACCCCACCTCTGCACCCCTCCCCCTCCCTACAGGTATAGCATAATGGGGCAGTGTGGGTGGTGGGAGAGGGAGGAGGAGGAATGGAGCCACTTGCTTTTGTTAGAATTGTGCAGTGACCCATGCTTTTTTTCCACAGAAAATGGGAAACCCTTCACAAAATGGAGTGGAGGAGTGGCCTAGTGGTTGGGGCAAGGTACTTCAGGCCGGAAGGTCGGGGGTTCAAATCCCACTAGAGGACAGCAACCTTGGGCCGGAAGGACTGGGGTTTCTAGTCCCACAGGTGCTCCTTGTGGTCTTGGGCAAGCCACTTAACCCTCCATTGCCCATGTTCCCTGTAAAATAGTTCTCTGTGTGCTGTGCTTTCCTGTCTAATCAATGTGTTTATACCTCAAAAATTTCCTGTCATGATTTGACAATTTCCAATCTGTAATCAAACCGCTGCTGATCGCTGGAAGTAGCGGTATACAAATGTATACTAAATAAATAAATAAAATAAATAAAATCAGGTCCTAAAACCTAAAAAAGTAACCGTGATACATATTTTTGGGGGGCAGGGGCATGCACGGAGACCTAGGGTTTTGGCGGCTGGCTCCTAGATTTTTAGGCTATCTTCTAAATTCCAAGAACATTTGTCAAGGCCTGGTGTGATTGTGCCTGCATTCAAGGAGTGTTCTCTGCTGAGGTGTCTGCCTGTTGTTATAAAATAGCACCTACATAGGTGCCTATATATGGCCCCCTTTTATAAAATTATCCTCCCAGTGTGGAATTTAGCATCTTATAGCTATAATTTTGGTTATTCTTCCCTATGTGCCTTTGAGCCTGTGCTGACTCCTGGTGACCCAGCAGCTCCTGGGTTTTCTTGGATGTGTGATTGGAAATAGATTGCCAGGACTTTCTTCTGAGGCAATGGAGGGTTACATGACTTGCCCAAGGCCACAAGGAGTGCTAGTGGGAATCAAACTCCTGGTTATCAAGCCAGTGCTCTAACCACTAGGCTACTCCTCCACTCACATTTAGATTTCATCCTTTTATTTGAAGGTCCAGTCTCCCAGTGTCACATGGTCTTCCTGCAAATTATTAGAATCTCAATGTGATTTAACAAATTTCAATAGTTTTGTGTCATCTGCAAATTTGATCACCTCACTTGTTTCCATTTCCAAATCATTTATAAATATGTTAAAAAGCACCAGTGCCAGTACAATTCCTGGGATATTCTATTAATGACCTTTAAGATTGTCCATTTGATCCTACTCTGTTTTCTATCTTTTAACTAGTTCTCAGTCCACAGGAGGATATTGCATCTTATTCCATGAATTTTTAATTTTCTCAGGGGTCTCTCATAATGGAATTTTTGTCATATGCTTCCTGAAAATCCAGGTACATTATGAGGAGTCCTTTTAGAAGCTCTATTTGTGATTTGCAGGTCTGAAAACACCCATTCAGACATGCCAATCACATCCACACCCCAAGAAACATTTTATAAAGCACCAAATTTCCATATTTCTGGTATGATTACATCTATGTCACATAGGGGCAGGATGGAGGCATTTCCATGGAGCAATAAAAAGATCCGCGTATCTCTCTAATTTCAGAATGGAGTCACAGTCTTAACACTGCCAGCAGACACATCCATGTCTATACTCGCCCCTTGGCATGAATAGGAATTTGAAAAATGCTTGTTTCAGCCAGCTTTCAACAATAAGATTAATGCATTCTATCTTGTCACCAAAATATTTTTTCCCCGTCATAGAAGTATACCAGGTAAAAATCAATGCCTCTGAATACTGCCATGGTAATGCACATTTGTTTCTAAAAGGGCAGGATGTGATGTGTATGTGGTAACATATACAGATGTGCATTCTGTGATGTCATTGTGGACATGTCTATGCTGCCGCTCCTGGCAATGTCCATATTTTGCATGTGCACATTTCTAAAATTGTCCCATTCCATGCATGTGTCTGGGTCCCTTATTCTGTACATTCCGGTTTACTTTATATGTTTGCAGAAATGTATATCTTTTGGGCAGCTACATGCCAATTTTATTTATTTAGCTGCATTTATATCCCGCTTTTCACCGGGTCAAAGCGGTTGGGGATACATTTAACATGAGGGGATATGAGACACATACACTAATACTTACAGGGAACATGGGCAATGGAGGGTTAAGTGGCTTGCCCAAGACCACAAGGAGCACCTGTGGGACTAGAAACCCCAGTCCTTCCGGCCCAAGGTTGCTGTCCTCTAGTGGGATTTGAACCACCGACCTTCCGGCCTGTGGTACATTGCCCCAACCACTAGGCCACTCCTCCTATTTTACAACACATTTATATGTGTCCATCTTCTCTGTTGCTGCTCCCATAGAATTTTGGATGTTTTGACTTGGACATCCCAGGGGGCAACTAAATGGTCTTTCTCCAGGACCAAGCAGGAAGTCAGTCCTCACATATGGGTGTCATCGACGCTGATGAAGCCCCAGCGGAGCATTTCCCCAGCTTTCCATGAAAGCCTTTGGGAATGCAGGCAGGCATGTGCGGTTCCCTTCCCGCCTAAAGGTGCCATCTTACCTCAGTCTCTCTTTTTCCGAGAAGCCCACCGGACATGTGTCCTGTCATCCCGGATAAAAGTTTGATTTTTTCGGCGATTCTCACTATTTTTTCTTCTCCGGTTCAACACCGGTTCCCCTCCCGCTGGGTTCGGTACACCGGTATCGAGCCCATTTCTTCTTTTCCGGTTTTTGCCCTTCGTGGCTGGCATTCGCGCCCTTTTTTGCTTTTTCCCTGGAAGGCCGGTCCTTTGACCTCGTGGGGACTCTTTTTTTCCCCGATGGCTTCCAGCGGTTTTAAAAAGTGTGATCGGTGTAAGAAGTTGATGTCTCTCACCGACACACATGAGTGCTGCCTTCAGTGCCTCGGTCCTGATCACGACCCTGAGACGTGCGGACCATGTGGAAAGATGTCTTCCAAGGCACTGCGAAGTCGCCAGCAGCAGAAAGAAAGGCTTTTCTCTGACTCAGCCTCCGGCCGGGCTCGGACCTCGTCTGAGGCCTCCACATCTCGGGATTCGGATCCCGAGCGCCGTCGTGGCTCCTCGGACAGGGGGTCCCCCGACCAGGAACGCAAGAGGAAGAAGCGGCTTGTGAGGGCGTCATCGTAAGAGGTCCCTGGCTCCTCAAGGGCCAGGTCTAAGACCCCTGACCGTCGCCCCGGGCCCGTGGAACAAGAGAAGCCTGCTAAAGTTCCTCGCATGGAGCCGGAGTCTGCTGGACACATAAGCCCTGTAGTCCTCAAGGACTCTCCTCCCAGAGAGCCGACGTCGGGCCCGGCGCCACCGGGGCCCGAGTCGGTGGCTGCTGCGTCTCCCGAGCTGAGTTTCAGGATGACAGCCTTGGAGTGCAGACTGTCTGCCTTCATGGAGCATCAGCGGGCACTGATGGCCAGCCTGTCTGGCGCATCTGCCCTGACCACCGGGACATCGACATCGAAGTCGACCCCGGAGACAGAGCCGATACTCGAGTCCATGATGGCTCGAGGTCGACCTCGGTCGCGGTCTCCCTCGACCTCCCGTTCGGGACCGAGGGCATTGACGCCGGTGCCTCCGGTGTCAGGGCGGGTGCTCCCAGGCCCCGCGGGGTTGGATCCTGACTCCTCGTCGGACGAGTCCGCCTGGGAGACGGAGGATGAGGAGTCCCCCGACACATTCAAGACTCGGTGCGTCCCGTCGGACTCACCGCAGTCTGAACCCTGGAGTAGATCCCCTCCGGAGGATACCCGGTTCTCGGAGTTTGTCTGGGATATGGCCACCGCGTTGGTTATCCCGGCGGACCCCGAGGAAGAGCCTCGAGCCGAAGGAGGCCTTTACTGTCCCGGTTCCTCCGATACTGGAACAGCTCCTCTTCCAGATGTGGGAGGCACCAGCCTCGGCGCCAGTTTTAAGCAAGCGGGTCGATTCGATCTATCGACTCCGGAAGAGCCCTGGCTTTCAGAAGGTGCAGCTA
Organism: Ichthyophis bannanicus; assembly: GCA_033557465.1. NCBI lineage: Eukaryota > Metazoa > Chordata > Amphibia > Gymnophiona > Ichthyophiidae > Ichthyophis > Ichthyophis bannanicus. Next base: position 379,121,263 of record CM066037.1, on the reverse strand, counting down.
CCACACCACTCCATGGTTGTGGAATCGGCCATGCATCGCCTGAAGAGTCAGAAGATGCACTCTGCGGTGCCCCCCGGCAGGGAGGCCCGGAACCTCGATGGTGTTGGTAGAAAATGCTTCCAGGGCTCCATGCTTGCTTGCCGTGTCCAGTCTTACCAGCTGTACATGGGTATGTACTTGCGAGACCTGGCCAAGGAGTTGGCCGGGTTCTCTGCTGGTCTCTCCAAGGAGCCCTTGCAGAGATTCAAGTCCTTGTCCTTGGGGATTCGGGACTGCTCCAAGTTTATGTCCCGCACCGCCTACGATGGCTTCGAGGCTTCGGCCCGAGTTGCGGTAGCTGGCATCGCGGCTCGACGCCAGGCATGGCTGCAGTCATCGGACCTCGAGCCGTGGGTTCAGGACAAGTTGGTCGATGTCCCTTGCCGAGGTGAGAACCTTTTTGGCAAGCCCATGGCCGAAAAGGCCGCACAGCTCGAGACCGAGCACCTTACAAGGACAAGGCTCTCTAGAAAGACCTCTGCCCCTTCTCACAAAAAGAAGGGCTCGGGTAAAAAGCCCTTTTACCCGAGGAAGGGCACTGCCTACAAACAGTACCCACAATATCAAGCTGCCCAAGCTGCCCCTCAGGGTCAGCAAGCCAAGGGGCAGGGTAATGTGCCCCGTAGGCAGAGGACCCCCAAGCCTCCGGCCCCTGCTCCCACTCAGCAGGGTGGGGGTTTTTGACTCCTTCAGCATAGCCTCTCCATCCCTGCTCTCCCAACCCTGCACAGGGGGTCGCCTCGCTCTGTTTGCCCACCAGTGGCCACTCATCACTGGAGACAGTTGGGTGTTAAGCATAGTCCAGAAGGGCTATGCACTACACTTCCAGCAATTGCCTCCTCCATACTTTCCAGGGGAACCTCCAAGGCCTCCCCTGCACACAGATCTTCTCCTTCAAGAGCTACAAGGTCTGTTGGTAGACAGAGCGGTGGAGCCTGTGCCTCCCCCCTTGCGAGGTCAAGGGTTCTACTCCAGGTATTTCCTGGTACCCAAAAGAACCGGTGGTCTTCGACCTATTCTGGATCTCAGAAACCTCAACAAGTTCCTGGAGAAGGAAAAGTTCAAGATGCTTACTCTTGAAACTCTTCTGCCCTACCTCCAGCAGGGAGATTGGCTATGCTCCTTAGATCTAAAGGATGCGTATACCCACATCCTCATTCATCCAGACCACAGAAGGTACCTCAGGTTCATTGTGGGAGGAAACCATTATCAGTACAGAGTACTGCCTTTTGGCCTTACCTCCGCTCCCAGGGTCTTTACCAAATGCCTGGCAGTGGTGGCGGCCTACCTGAGAAATCAGGGAATCTTTGTCTTCCCCTATCTGGACGACTGGCTCATCAGGGGTCAGACATGCCAGGAGGCCAGACAAGCCACCCTCAGAACTATTGCTCTTCTGCAGAGCTTGCGGTTTGTAATAAACTTCGCAAAGTCCACTTTGCTCCCCTCCCAGAACTTGGAGTTCATAGGGGCAAGGTTGGACTCTTTGCTGGCAAAGGCATTCTTGCCAGAAGACAGAGCCCCAAGACTGATAAACTTAGCACACCAGTTTCTCAGCAGGTCACTGGTCTCCGCCAGACTCTGCCTGAGGCTTCTTGGCCACATGGCTTCGACAGTACATGTGACCCCCAATGCCAGGCTCCACATGAGGCCTGCACAGTGGTGCCTGCGGACTCAGTGGTTGCAGGCCTCAGGCAACCTCGAAGACAGGATAAAGGTGTCCAGACACTTGCTGCACTCCCTCACATGGTGGCTACACCCACCCAATCTGTTGAAAGGAGTACCTTTTCAGAGTCCTGTGTTCACAGTGGTCTTGACAACGGATGCCTCCCTGCAAGGCTGGGGAGCTCATTGTCTAGGCAAGTGCACCCAGGGCCTGTGGTCTCCCTGGGAACCTGCACAACAAATCCATCTCCTGGAACTCAGAGCCATTTATTTATTTTATTTATTTTATTTATTTAAAGTCTCTTTTATACCGCGCTATTGACATCAGCGCGGTTTACAGTGAACATTAAACTACACATCTCAGATTGCTGATTTGTGTTTACAAAAAACAGGTATCATAACTTGGGTTTGGTTAGCCCTCAAGGCTTTTTCTCAAACCCTGGCTCATCAGTCTGTCCTAGTTCAAACAGACAACCAGGTAGCCATGTTCTATGTGAACAAGCAAGGCGGAACTGGATCCAGGCTCCTCTGTCAGGAGGCACAGGACCTTTGCTTGTTTGCTCTCAGACACAACATGCTCCTCAAAGCAGTATATCTACCCGGCCAGGAGAATAACCTGGCGGACAGGTTGAGCAGGATTCTACAACCCAACGAGTGGCAGCTCCTCCCACTTCCTGTTCAGCTGTTGTGGTGAGCAGACCTGTTCTGCAGAGCTCCTGTTAGGGAGGAGTTCCTGCTTCCTTCCTGTGGCTGGATGTCGGGCCCTGGGCCACCTCCAGCAGGAGAGGCCCAGGCTCAGAGGCCTACCAGGCCTGGTAGGCCTCCTTTGGTGCAGACTACTGAGGATGCTGGGACCTGTCTTCAGCCGATACCCCAGGAGGGGGCCTCCCCAGGTAGGACTACAGATGGTCAGGGAACAGGGACCCACTTGCCCGGAGGTTTGGGCCCGCTGCCCCAGGGAGGAGGCTCCTCTCTCCTCCCCAGGCAGGGTGTGGAGGCTGGGTGGAGGCAGGGAGAGGCCCTTGGTAGGACTTGGAAGCCTGCCCCGTACGGTGCTGGAGGAGGTGGGTTCCCCCCTCCGCCTCGGGTCCTGGAGGAGGCCTCTACCTCTTCCAGTGAGGATGAGGACGGAGGGTCGGGCCTGCCATCCTTCCAGAAACCAGCTAGGGCCCCAGAGGAGATTGTGGTGGCAGTACGGCGGCTCCAGGGTCTCCAGAAGGAGGTGGCCCAGCTGGAAACTCAGCTCTCCCACCTGGAGAGCCTGCAGGCCACCATTCCCGGTGAGGAGTGGGTGGCCTATACCATCTATAGAAAGGGGGTAAAGCGGGCCTTGAAGGCTAAACACCAGGAAATCATCTATCAGAGGAGCCAGGGTTGTGGGTCCCTGTCTGAAGTGTATCACAACTATGATAGATGGCAGGGTAGATCTGTAGTCCAGGGGAGACCCCCGGGGGTGGGTAAGCCGGTAGGAAATCGACAGTCCCGTTCTCTGTTGCCCTTTCAGGGTGAAGTTGAATTGGTGAAAGCTGGTGCCTGGGCGTTTGGGGGAGGGGTCCCTGCCCACCCAGATTCTTTGGAGCCAATGATGACAGCCCCGCCGACGACCCGATTGCAGACATCGATTTCCTGCACTAATGATTGGGGCAGTGAGCAGGGTGTCCGAGGAGTTGATCTTTCCCATCAGCAGGCCTTTCCCGTTCATTTACCTGCTCTCCCGACATCAGCGTGTGTTGGTGGGGTGCCCCAAGATGGCCGCCAGGCAGTTCCCCGTGACGTCAGGCTTCTCACCGTTGCCGCCGATGCAAGGATTGCCCCGATGGAGGAGGTCTCTGCAGGGCTTCCCCCAGCCCGATCGACCCTCCAAGATGGCCGCCGCCAGGGGTGTAACGTCACTTCCGGGTATTCCCGGAAGTGTGAAGCGAGCCGGGATTCTGTCTTTGCCTTGCCGCAGGAGCAGCGACGGCGGTCTGAGGAGGCTCTGCCTGGATTTCCCTGCTCGTCCTCCGCTGAAAAATGTCCTCGAGGTGGTGATTCGCACTCGGATCCGATGCAGCAGCGTCGGGGATCTCAAGGCTCTGTGCTGTTTGACCGCCGAGTTCATTCCCCTGCAGTGGGTACCGGATTTTCAGTGCGGACTTGGGGTGGGGGGGGCTGCTGTGAATAGCGACTCCCCTGTCTTGGCTGCTCTTCCTGCTCCACGACGGCTGCAGGATGGCCGCCCATCTTTTTCAGAGGTGGCTGTCTGGCACCGGAGGGGTGCAGGACAAGGGAAGGAGCGGGTTAGGGGCTGCTGTTCGTTTTCTGCAGCCCCTGAGGGGAGTCAAGAGCAGGGACAGAATGTTTCTTTGTCTTCTGTGTCAGCGGAGCGGGAGGAACAGGCGCCTGAAGTTTCCGCCAGTGTGGATGAGGGGGCCTGGCTCGCAGGGGGGCGTCCGCCCTTCCTGCTGGAACCGTGGCTACCGGCCAGGTGGTTCTGGATCCATGTGCCACGTCTGGCACCGACAACCAGGTAGGACCTGAGAGGGACAAGGGGCAGGGGGGTGGAGGTGTGGGGGATGTTCTGGGTGGGGGATCTGCCCTGTTGTCTCGGGCAGGTCCTGCCTTGTTGTCGGTAGCCGTAAAGGGGGTAGCGGACGGTGGGTTAGGGGAAGGGCGGATGGAGGAAAGGGGGGAGCGGACGACTGGTCATATAGTGGGGAAGGAGGTAGTGGCTGAATTGGAACGAGGGAAGGAGTTGTTCTCAGTAGGGTCAGGGGGGGCGGTGGTCCCCCTGGATCCCGGGAATGAAGGGGAGCGGGGTCCGTCCCCGGTAGTGGTGGCCGAGACCCAGGAGCCTTGCGTTGGGTCGGGAACGCGGGAAGGAGGTTTGGGGGAGCCTTCCGGTCCCCTGGGTGTCACCGAGAACCAGGTTTGTGATGCCCTGCGATTAGCCTTGGAGACCCCGACGGGCCCTCCTGGGGCTTTTGCTGCCTTTCAGCAGATGGAGGTGGCGGCAGGGGGTGATCCAGGGGTTCTCGGTGGCACCCAGGGATCCGGAAAGGATAGCATTCCAGATTCGGTTTTGGCAGAAATGATCTTGCCCAGTTCTCAGGTTGCCCCATGTGGGGAGATTGTGGATCCTGCAGACCAGCAGCAGGATCCCCCGCAGGTAGCAGCAGGGGAAGGCCAAGGTAGGCAGGGGATGGGAGCTGGGGGGTCGGCTTCCCCCCCCCCCGTACCTTTGCGGAGGCTCTGAGGGGGTCGGGCACCACTCCGGGGAAGTCGGGTGAAGGTGGGGGGAGGGGGAACTCCCAGGGGAATGGTCCCGCAGGAGGGGGAGGAGGTGGGGGAGGGTTCCAAAGAGGGGTAGGGGGTGAGGTCCGACGGCGCAACGTGGCGCAGATCCGATGGGCTGGGGAGGGGTCCCCTCCAGCCAGGGAACAGGTCTTGAGGATGGTCCTTGGGCTGGGGTTTCTCCCAGGAGATCTCTACGCCTTTATCCACATGAACAACACCATTGAATATGATGTTAGTTTCATGCTGAGACGGGGGCTGGAGATTTTCTGGGACCGATACCAGCAGCAGAGGGGGCAGGGAGGGTGGGCTGACTTTCGTGTTGTGCCTATCTCTCGCCAGGGGGCGGTACCTGTGACCATCCTATCCAGGAATGAGTCGCTCCCAGGGCAGGACATCCAGTTTTGGTTGTCGCGCCATGCGGTGCTCCTCGCACCCCTGGTTAAGGGCGCTGGGCCCCTAGGGGTGTGGGACGGGTCGTGGAAGGGCAGGATCCGTTTGCGTGAGGTGGGGAATGTGGTGCAGCACGTGCCCTCGGCTGGTTTTCTAGGTCGGGATCGCATCTTGTGCTATTACCCCGGGCAACCCCGCGAGTGTCACCGCTGTGGCTCATTTCGCCATTTGAGCATGAACTGTCCCGAGCAGGTCTGCACCCGTTGTGGTGGACGGGGTCACGCCTCGGCCGGGTGTCTGCTAATTCGGTGTAACCTTTGCGGGGAGTTGGGCCACCCCTTCGCCCGCTGCCCCTCCGCGTCACACAATGGACCGGGGGGGATGCCGTCACTCCACCTCGAGCTTCTGTGCGGGAGGAGGTTGTGGAGGCCCCTCTCCCTCAGGAGGAGTCCGAGGGCCCTAGGGTAGAGGAGTCCATCGAGCCGAGGGAGCCACCAGGGGGAGGGGATTCGGGTAGGAAGGAGGAGAGGGTTGATGTGGTGGAGGTTAATGTATCAAGACAGGATAGTGGGTTGAGGGTGGTGCCACCTGAGGAATGGACTACGGTCCCTTCCAAGGGTGGCAAGTCCAAAAGGAAGAAACGGGAGACATCCCCGTTGCCGGATGCAGAGCCCGTGTTGGACATCAACCGTTTTGTCTTTTTGGCTACTGATGCGGCTGAGGCAGATGAGGGCTTGCCTGTGGAGGCAGGGCTTCCTGTGCGGCGCTCGGAGCGGTTAGCGGCGGGGGCGGCCCCTCTTCCTCAGCGGCGACCTTCAAAGATGCCGAAGGCGCGCCGCAGTCAGGGTCCTCCAATCAAGGGGGATACTGGCGCCCGACGGTTGAGGGAGGATGGGTTTGTACCCCCGCAGTTGGGTTCGGGGCCTTCGCAGGAGCCCCCTGCTGACCCGGCCGCCCTGGCCTCCCCCGCGGGGGTGGGCACTGTCGTATTGTCTCAGTCTTTGTCCGGGGAGGGGGGGGGCAGTACAGGTGGTGGACCCCATGGAGGAGGTCATTCCTCCGACCCCTGACCCGTTTGTGCCTCCTCATCCCGTGGGGGCTGGGTCTGCCCTCGCGACAGCTTTGCCTGGTGGTCCCGGGGGCGCCAGCACCTCCTTGGGTGACAGGGTCGAGCGGGAGGAGGAGGAGATCCTCGAGGTGGTCGACGTGGACCAGGAGGAGGTGCTCCAGCTCGCGGGCTTGTCCTGCAAGCGGGATTCTGGGGATCCTGGGGTTGGTGAGAAGAGGAGGAAAGGGTCACTGCACTCGAAATAGGCATGGCGTGCACTCCTGCGTTCTCGTGCGCCACCATCAACGTGGCCAGCATTTTCTCAGACCAGGCGCGGGCTACGGCCTATGATTTTCTTTCTACGAGTGGGCTGGATGTCATCTTCTTGCAGGAGACCAGGCTCACCTCGCTCGTTAGCCTTCATCGGGCGAAGCGAGAGTGGAGGTGGGGCCCTTCGTACTGGTCACTTGCGGCACAGCCCTACGCAGGAGTGGCGGTTTTGTTCACGTCTAACCGATTTCAGGTGCAGTACGTGTGGGAACTGGAGCAGGGCCGGTGTCTGCTCTTAGACGGCTACTGTGGGCCTCATCGGTTTCGTTTCGTGGTGGTCTACGGCCCCCAGTCTAAGTTGGCGCGGAAGACCATGTTTGGGGTCATCCGCCCCTACCTACACACCTCCCGTTTGGTGGTCCTCGCCGGGGATTTCAACACCACCACCTTTTTGCAGGACCGAGGGGGGGAGCGTTGCCCACCTAGTTACGAGGGCCTCTTTTTGGCCGAGATGACCCGGACGGCTGACCTGGTGGATGTTTTCCACCGGGCCTTTCCACGGTCGCCGGGTTTCACCTACTACCATGGGACCTGCAGGAGTCGTATCGATCGGATATATGTGAGTGCCCGGGTGGAGTGTTCCCCTCCGCAGTTGCAGGCGGTTGACTTTTCGGACCACCGCGTCCTCTCCGTGTCCTTCCTGGCTAACCACGAGGAGCTTAGCAGGGGTCCTGGCCTGTGGCGACTGAATGTGCAGTTGTTGGCAACATCAGAGGTGGTCCAGGAGTTCTTGGCCTTTCTCGCAGACCAGGAGACCCTGCTGAGTGTTTTTCCTTCCCGTGGCGCCTGGTGGGATGAGGTGAAGACGCGTGCCCGACAACTCTTCCGTTCCCGGGGTACCTCCATGGCTCGATCCCGCTACCTCACCTACACTGTCCTCCGGAGGTCGCTGGATCGTTTGGTATCCCGAGGGGCAGCGCGGGAGGAGGTTGAAGAGGTGCGCGTCCAGCTCCGTGGCCTGCTTTACGATCGCCATGCCTCCCTATGCTTCGAGGGGGCGGCCGGTGGGGGCGCCACTCCAGACCCTTTCCGGACTTGCAGGGAGAGGGTTCAGCGTCGGGAGGTCATGGCCCTGCGGGGCGAGGACGGTACCATTCATACCTCCCAGGAGGACCTTTTGCGGATGGTGGGGGAATACTTCTCGGACCTGTTTGGGGATCGCCCCGTGGACCTCACCCATCTCCGAACGTACCTGGGCCTTCCCCCGGTGTATTCGGCTGTGGTCCAGGCACAGGTTGATGCACTCGCTGCACCGATTCAGCAGGTGGAGGTGGAGAGGGCGATTTGTGCCATGCCGTTGGGGAAGGTGCCTGGGCGCGATGGGCTCCCTGTGGAGTTCTATCGCACTTTCATTGCCCAGCTGGCCCCCTTCCTGACCTCCCTGTTTCAGGAGATCATGGACACGGGGTATCTCCCGCGGTCATTTCGCGAGTCTGTCCTGCTGCTGCTCTCCAAGGGGAAGGACGATAGCTCCTTGGACTTCTGGCGGCCGCTCTCTCTCTTCTGAACGCGGACCGGAAGATCCTGGCCAAGTGTTTGGCCAACCGACTGGTGGAGGTATCGGGCGATTTGCTGTCCCCTTCCCAGTATTGTTCCGTTCGGGGGAGAGGGGTTCTGGACGCTGTCGCCACAGTCCGGGAGATGGTGGAAAGAGGCCGGTCGCTCCAACGGGACCACTGGTTGGTCTCCTTGGATCAGTCCAAGGCCTTTGATCGAGTCAGTCACCGGTACCTGTGGGTGGTGCTCCAGCACTTCGGCCTCCCTGCAGGTTTCCTCTTCGTCGTGCAGGCGCTGTACCGAGGGGGGGGTGAGCTTCCCGTTTGTTAACGGGTGGCTCGGACGGCCATTTGGTGTCGCCTCGGGGGTGCGGCAGGGGTGCCCTTTGAGCCCCCTGCTGTATGTTTTCTCCCTCGACCCCTTCCTCCGGAGATTGTCCTCAGGTGGGTTACGGGGCCTGGAGGCGCCTGGTGCGTCCCCGGTGACCGTCATTGCCTACGCTGACGACATCTCAGTTTACGTGGACGGCACTGAAGGGGTAGAGGCCCTGCGGGAGGCCATGGAGGAGTACTCAGGGGTAGCCCACTCTGTTGTCAACCACAGCAAGTGCCAGACGCTGTGGTTGGGCCCCTCGGAGGCCTCCCCGCCTTCCTGCGCCCCCTTTCCTCCTCCCGTGGGGGAGGTCCGCGTTTTGGGCCTCGTCTTCGGGTCGGAGGACTGTGCGGAGTCCAATTGGGACCGTTGTCTCGAGACTGCATGGTGTCGGGTGCTGCGGTGGAGGGGGTGGAGGTGTACGTACGAGGAGAAGATCAAACTCCTCGGGACGTTTCTGCTGCTTCCTCTCTTTCTGCACGTAGCCACGGTCTTCGTCCTTCCGTTGTCCCGTCAGGCGTCTGTCTGTGCCGTCTTTTTCTGTTTTCTGTGGGGTAACCGCTTGAACCCTGTCCAGCGCAACATCGTCTGCCTGGATCGGGCAGAGGGTGGTTTGGGTATGTTGCACCCCCTTGTTTTCCTGTCAGTCTTGTCTATGGCGTTTCACTTAGGTAGGATGAGGGAAGGGGGTGGGGTTTGGTGGGTGGCCTCCTATCGGGAATGGTTCTCCCGCTTCTGGGAGCAGTGGGAGGGGGCGTCCTCGGTCCCACGTGTGCGCCGGAGAGGGGAACAGGCCCCATCGTACGTATTTGTGATGGTGGGGCTCATTCGGCAGTGGGGGGTGACCGACCCGCTCGCCCAGTCCTTGGGGCGAAAAGGATTATACCGGATGGTACTCACCTCTCACTATCAACCACGGTGGGCTCTGCGGGACTGTCCGGCGGATGTGATGCAGCGGGGCCTTCGGCTGTTGAACTCCCCTCGGCTACCGAAGAAGGTTCGGGATGTAGCCTGGTTGTCTTTCCACGGGCGTTTGTACGTGAGGGACAACCTCAAGTACAGGTCACAGGCCGAGCGGGTCTGTCCGAGGGCCGGGTGTGAGGGGCAGGCGGAGACCATGGACCATTTCCTCCGGCAGTGCCCCTTTAACGTGGAGGCCTGCCGGTTGGTGTCCGCTGCTCTTCACCTGCGCGACCTTTCCCTCCTCACGTATGCGGAGTGGGTGTACGGGGCCTGGTCCTTTCCTCTAAGGCAGGACTCCGGGACCCTCTACCTCGTCACGGCTGTAGTGCGCTACCACCTGTGGCAAGCGCGCTGTCATGTCTCGACCCGGGGGTTGGTCCTGCCCCTCGATGAGGTGGTGCGGGACATTTTGGAGGAAGTGTCCAGCATGGCGCAATGTGAAAGGCGGGTGGTGGAAGCCCATCGTTGGGAGCGTCTGTGGCGTCACCTCACCCTCCGCCCCCCGTGAGGGGGAGGGGTTCCCTGGGGTTATCGTCCCTGTAGGGCTCTGAGGTTTGTTTTTGTTTCACTAGGGGAGGGGTGTGGCAGGAGGGGTTGGGTTTCCTTCCCTGGGGTTTATTTCTGAGTATGACTTTGGGGTTGTTTTTCTCCCGGGGGGGGGGTGAGCTGGTGCTGCTTCAGGGGTGAGACCACTTGTCCGCTCTCCCTTTCCTCTTCGAGGGGGCTGTCCCAATTGTTGTTAGTGGTTTTGTATGTCCTTTTTGTGTCCTGGGCATCCCGCTCCGCTGGCTGATCGCAGGACAGCACAGGGGTTATGTTATTTTTGCTTTGTTTTTAGCCTTTGATTTGTATGATTAGATATGCTTTGTTTTGGTGGGATTATGTTGGGGATGGGCTTAAGATGCCCTTATGTTTCTGTTTGGGGGGTGGGGGTAGGGAGGCTTGTTTTTGATGTGTTTGGTTCTGTGGGACGGATGGGGAGGGGGCAGGGATTGGGGTGGAGGGAGGGGGAGCTGCTGCTCCCGCTGCAGGGGGAGGGTTGGGGACAGGGGACTCTGTCTTTGAGGGGGTTGGGGGGGGGGAGTCTGGCAGTTCCCACACACTGGAGGACTGCATAAACATTTGGACTGGTGGGGACTGTTGTGTGGGGGAAGGGTTCAGGGATTGCAAGACGGACAATGTGTGGACTGCTTTGGGGTGTTCTTGCAGGGAGGGGTTGGGTCGGGCAGGGACAATGGACCGAGGGGGGGAGGGGACATGGACATTGTCAGAGACGTTTGTGGGTTGTTGTTGGGAGGAGGGGCACGTGTGTTGATTGCTGGGTTTGGTGGTGGGTTTGGGGAGGTGGGTCACGGGGGGGTTGTGATATTTGTTTTGTGATATGTCGGGGGGGGGGAGGGTTTTGGGGGGGTGTGGGACTTGGTTGGGGTGATTGTTTCTGCTTTTTGTATGTATTTTGTTGCTTGTTTAATAAACTCAAAATTTCCATCCTTTGGTGGTTCAAAAGATTTTCATGAAATGGGGACTTCCATCCATAGACCTGTTTGCCAGTCCTCTGAACAAACAGCTGCCAAACTTCTGCTCCAGGCAACCGCATCCTCTGTGGGTAGCAGCAGATGCTTTTCTGATTCCCTGGTCTCAGGGCCTCCTGTATGCGTTTCCTCCCATGCCCTTGGTGGCCCGTACTCTGCTCAAGATTCTTCAGGACAAGGCCTCAGTCCTGCTGGTGGCTCCCAGGTGGCCCAGACAGCCCTGGTTTCCACTTCTGCTTCAATTGGCAGTGGATTCCCCTCTGCCTCTGGGGGTGCAAACCGACCTTCTCTCTCAGGATCAGGGTTCCCTTCTGCACCCCAATCTCAAAGCTCTACATTTGATGGCCTGAAAGCTGCAAAGGTAGTTTTGGCTCCCTGGGGCCTACCTCAGGAGGTTGAGGATGTTCTCCTAGCCTTTAGGAAACAATCCACTAGAAACACCTATGCTCTTAAATGGAAAAGGTTTTCAGTGTGGTGTCAGTTACGTACAGAGGATCCTTTCTCCTGTACTGTACCAGTAGTGCTTCAATACTTACTGCACTTATCCAATTCTGTTCGGGTCCACCTCTCAGCTCTAGCAGCTCACCACTCTCTGGTGGAAGGACGCTCTCTGTCGGTTCACCCTTTGGTGTCCTGGTTTCTCAGAGGCTTGCTCTTGCTCAAGCCTCCAATCCGTCCTCCTGCCCTTGAGTGGGAGTTGAATGTGGTCTTGCAACAACTGACTCGCCCACCTTTTGAGCCGATGGCTACTTGTCCTCTACGCTTCCTATCCTGGAAGACACTCTTCCTGATAGCCCTTACCTCAGCTAGGCGAGTGAGTGAGCTTCAGGCCCTAGTCTGTGACAGGCCTTACACCAGAATTTATAGGAACAGGGTGGTCCTCAGGACTCATCCAAAGTTCCTCCCAAAAGTTGTCTCCTCTTTCCACCTCAACCAGGAGGTGTTTCTTCCAACATTCTTCCCTAGGCCTCATGCAAGCCAGACTGAAGCAGTTCTGCATACCTTGGACTGTAGGAGGGCCTTATCCTTCTACCTTGACCGTACGCAAGGGCACAGAAGGGCTACTCAGCTCTTCATATCTTTTGACCCTAATAATTTAGGGTTAGCTGTGTCCAAGCGTACCCTGTCCATCTGGGTGGCTGACTGTATCACCTGGGCTTACAAGGCGGCTGACCTTCCTTTGCAGGGTCGGGTCACGGCCCACCGTGTGAGGGCAATGGCTGCCTCAGTGGCTCATCTCCACTCTGTACCGTTGGTAGACATCTGCAGGGCTGCAACTTGGTCTTCAAGCCAGACTTTTGCAGCCCATTACTGTCTGGAGAGGGAGTCCCGTAGGGACAGTGCTTTTGGCCAGGCAGTACTCCGGAATCTCTTTGAGTTTTAGGTAACTCCTGCCCTCCTGCCCTCTGTTGGGCTACCGGTGGAGGTTGTGTCAGTGAAAAGCCTTTCTTTGATGCTGGGACTAGAGGGAGTTCTCTTGTTCAGCCTGGGTTCCTCGGTAGCCCAGAGCTAGGGAGTCACCCATATGTGAGGACTGACTTCCTGCTTGGTCCTGGAGAAAGAGTAGTTACTCACCTGTAACAGGTGTTCTCCAGGAGCAGCAGGAATCAGTCCTCACAACCCTCCCTCCTCCCCTGGGAGTTGCAGTTGTACATAGTTTATTTTTTCATTTTTGTGTGCTGTTCTTAGCTATGTCATTTGACTGAGGTAAGATGGCACCTTTAGGTGGGAAGGGAACCGCGCATGCGTGCCTGCATTCCCAAAGGTTTTCATGGAAAGCTGGGGAAATGCTCTGCTGGGGCTTCATCGGCGTCGATGACACCCATATGTGAGGACTGATTCCTGCTGCTCCTGGAGAACACCTGTTACAGGTGAGTAACTACTCTTTCTAAAATGTGCCTTCACATCAACTGGCTCACTTTTATCCACATGTTTATTCACTACTTTTAAAAAAAAGTAGCAGATTGGCAAGATAAGAATTCCCTTGGCTAAATCCACTTTGACTTTTCCATTAAACCACATTTATCCATGTAATCAGTAACTCTTTTTTATAATATTTTGTACCATTTTGCATGGCACTAATCTTGGGCTCACTGGTAGCTTTTCAGATCACCCATGGACTCCTTTATAAAAAATATGGATTACATTGGCCACCCTCCAATCTTCAGGTACTATAAATGATTTATTGATAGGTTACATATTACTAATAATAAAGCTGCAATTTTTATTTTTGAATTCTTTCAGTATGCTGTGGTATAAACCATCTGACTCAGGTAATTTTTTACTCTTAAGTTTGTCAGTTTGTCTTGTTATGTCTTCTAAGGTCACAAAAATTTGCTTCAGTTCCTACAAATCGACACCATAAAATAAAATTTCTGGCATGGGTAGATCGCTCTACAAACTCAAATCCTCTCTGAACAAACATTGGAAAAAAATAGGGGCTCAGCTAAAACTTGCCAGTCACATGATCCACGTCATGTGAAAATGGACACTGTGATATATACAACAGCATTAAAAGATTGTTGTAAAGCTGGAACTGTGGTCAGCAAGATGGAGAGAAAGTGATGCTGACGAATAGATGGCCTGTGATGGAGCAATATTGTTTACAAAACAAAGGTCTTTGAGCATTTCATCAGTACAGATGAGAATACTTTAGAAAGATTTTTAGATCCTTATAGCTGTGGTGTGATTTCACCAAAAAATACACCATATTTGAACTGATATAAATGCAACATATGAATCACATATAAAAACTGATGCTGGACTATTCTAAGATTGGTTTTATAGTTCATTTTGGTGTAAGACCTAATAGCTAAGAGACCTTTTTCATAGAATGTATTTCCTGATCATCCCTCCAGTCTAGTCCCGGAATCTCTGGGTTGTCAACCTACACCAGCAGCTTTGGAGACTGAGAAACTTCACTCCTGTGATGTCACTGGTATATAAGGATTGGAACCGCCTCATCTCACCAGTTTCAACAGTCTACAAAGCAGCTAGTGGGGTTGTGAGCCCAGGGATTGCAGGGCTCACTTGAGAAACGATTAAGAAGAGTTAATGGATTTTTTGTTTGGGGTTTAAAAAAAAAGAAAATATAACAGAGATTTAGAGATTAGTAGCCACTGAGGTGATTCCTACCTTCCTCTACCTGTGGAGGTTTTCTTCAGGTGGCCGGGCTGTATTTGCCCTGAGGTCCTCTGCGTTTCTGACAGTAGCAACCCCCCTCCTCCCCCCCACCCCGAGGAGGTCGTCGGGGAGAGGACCGGCAGCTAGTTACCGCTCCGGGTGAGAGAGGAGCAGGAGCTATAGCTGTCTTCAGCTCAGCGCGTGCAGAGGACTTGCCTGCCAGCGCTTGAGCAGTCGGTTGAGGTTTTCAGCGGGTGCCGACACGGTTTTCAGCCCGAGATTGAAATCCCTTCCCAGCGGCTTGTGCGCAGCAGGTGAGCACGGGGGAGAGGCCAGCAGACTGTTCACAGCAACGGCGAGGTAAGACAGCGGTTTTTTGAGCGGGAACTACAAGATTGGTAGGCCCAGCCAGACCGCGTGTGCAAAGCGCGGCAAAACGCCGGTAGCAGGCCCGGGGGCGCTGTGGCTGTTTTTGTAGTGGGGGAGCCTCGTTTTTCAAGAACTCCCTCGGATTTGGCTGGGGCAGCGAGTCTGCGGGCCGTTAATGTGAATAGTAAAAAAAAAAAAAAAAAACGGATCCCCAAACCGGAGTTGGTTGGTGAATTTAAAGGCTTCCTTTCAGTTTTCAGTTTTCTTTTTTTGGGGGGTACATCATGCCTTCTCGGCAGTTGTGTTTATTGTGTGGGGCCAAGAGGAGTTCGGTCTCGCTGGACGGTGTCTGTAGGGGTTGCAGTCAGGAGACTAAAGAACTCTTGTCGGTGGCAGAAGTGGGAGATCCAGAGGGCTCGGGGGAAGGGCCTGAGCACATCTCTGAGCCCCTGTCCAGATCAGATCCGGGACCCCCCCCCCCCCCGCCACAGCCATCGGTATCGGGGAGTTTGGCGGCAATTTTTTCACCTGATTTCATGGCTCTTCTGCAAAAGGCATTGACCAGCTCCCAGGTGACGCCTGCAGCTGGGTCCTTAGGGGCTGAGCCCGGGCGGAAGAGACCGTGTTCGCCTGTGAGGGCCACGGAGACTGCCTCCAGTGTAAATCGTTCTAGGGTGGATATGGATCCACTTGAGCAGTCACTTATTTCGGAGGATATCCGTTCCGAGCAGGCGGACTTAGCAGAGCTGGAAGAAGAGGAACTGGAGGAAGGCGAAATTAAAGAGCAGGAGGATCAGGCACGAGTGGTGCAGGTGTTCCGCAGGGAGGAGCTTCCAGCACTCATTGCGGAGTCCCTTAAGGCTCTCAATATTCCAATTGATAGCGCTGCAGAGGACTCTACCCTGGAGGATCCGTTGCTGCAGGCTGTTTGCAAGACGCAGAGATCCTTCCCGGTGCATAGGGTGTTTAAGGAGATGGTTCAGGAGGAATGGGATATGCCAGATGCCGCTCTTAAGGGATCTAGGGTTATGGCGAGGCTTTACCCTATGCTGGACCAGGACTGGGAGTTGTTTAAGGCTCCTAGAGTGGATGCAGCCATGTCCGCGGTGACCAAGAAAACTACGATCCCGGTAGAGGGTTCCGCGGCCCTCAAGGATGCCCAAGACCGGAAACTGGAGACGGTCCTGAAGCAGGTATTTGAGGCAAATGCGCTATCTTTACAGTCGTCTATTTGTGGGGCCTGGGTGGCGAGAGCCTGCTTACGGTGGGCGCAATGGCTTCAGGGGGACCCCGCGGGGGAGGAAGCCGAGGAGGTGTCCAGGTTAGAGTCCGGGGCAGCGTATTTGGCCGATCTTCAGTATGACCTTATCCGGGGTCTAGCGAAGAGTATGGCGTCCGTAGTTGCTGGGCGCCGGTGTCTTTGGCTGCAGAACTGGGCAGCGGATGGTTCTTCCAAAGCAAGGTTGAGTAAGCTCCCCTTCCGCAGAAAGCTTCTGTTTGGAGAGGATTTAGAGAAGTTGGTGAAGGATTTAGGAGAGTCCAAAGGCGGTAGGCTGCCGGAAGATAAGCAGAAGCAGGGGCGCCCCAGTGCCAGCCCTAGGGGTCAGCAGCGGGACTTTCGCAGGTTTCGTGCCCCAAGATATGGTCAGGGTCAGCGGGGGCGTTTTCCTGGACGGTCCCAGGGGTTTCGGGGGTTTCGAGGAGCGAACAGGGGTTTTGCAACCACCTCCTCATCCTCCACCTTTAGGAAATCGCAATGATGCCAGGCGGGTCCAGGGGGATCTGATTCCCATAGGGGGTCGACTGTGGGAGTTTTATCTAGCCTGGACCCGACTCACATCAGATCAGTGGGTGTTGGAAGTCGTGCGAGAGGGTTATGCATTGGAATTCCAATGCCCAGTGGCCGACTCGTTCGTCCTATTACCATGCAAGGCCAACGCAAAGCGTGCGGCAGTGCGGGAAACAGTCCAAAGATTGCTAGATCTCAAAGCCATTGTCCCGGTTCCTTCAGACCAGTTAGGGTGCGGTCGATACTCCATATATTTCGTAGTCCCAAAGAAGGAGGGGACGTGGCGGCCCATCCAGGACCTGAAAAAGGTGAATTGCTGTCTCCGGGTGTCTCATTTTCGGATGGAAACCCTTCGGTCCGTCATCGTAGCAGTAAGGAAAGGAGAGTTTTTGACATCCTTGGACCTGTCGGAGGCATATATTCACATTCCGATTCGCCGCAAGCATCAAAAATTCCTCCGCTTTGCGGTTCCCATGGGACATTTTCAATTTCAGGCTCTTCCCTTTGGCCTCGCAACCGTGCCACGGACATTCACGAAGGTGATGGTGGTGGTGGCGGCGGCCTTGCGAAAGGAGGGAGTGTTGGTTCATCCGTATCCGGACGATTGGTTGATAAGGGCAAAGTCCCGTGAGGAGAGTGTGTCAGCGACGGCCAAGGTGATCGAGCTCCTGCAGAGCCTCGGTTGGGTGGTGAACATGGTGAAGAGTCACTTGGAGCCGTCGCAAGTCTTGGAGTACCTGGGAGCTCATTTCGACACAAGCATAGGTCGCGTGTTTCTGCCTCAGCAGAGGGTGCTCGGCTTCAGGCAGCTGGTGCGGCAGTTTCTCAGCAAGCAGTGTCCCACAGCCTGGGAGTACTTGAGGGTGCTGGGGACAATGGCGGCGACCTTGGAGTTGGTGCCGTGGGCGCGTGCCCACATGAGATCGCTGCAGAGCGCATTGTTAATAAGGTGGTCACATCAGCGAGATCCACTGTCCCAGAGATTGGCCTGTCCAGCGCGAATCTGCCGGGCCCTGCAGTGGTGGTTACGGCCAGGGTGCTTAGAGAGAGGAATGTCATTGGAGGCGCCTTCATGGATATCCCTAATGACAGATGCCAGTCTGCAGGGCTGGGGGGCCCATTGTCAGGGTCGACTGGTTCAGGGTCAGTGGTCCTCGGTGGAGAGGACGTGGTCCATCAACAGGTTGGAGTTGAGAGCGGTAGCGTGGGTGCTACAGGAGTTACGCCCTTATAAGAACATAAGAACATAAGATATGCCATACTGGGTCAGACCAAGGTCCATCAATCCCAGTATTCTGTTTCCAACAGTGGCCAATCTAGGCCATATGTACCTAGCAGTTTCCCCAAGAGACACAAGTTCCACAATGCTTGTACTGGGTCAAGCATTGATATCTTCGGTCACTTCTTAATAATGGTTTATGGACCTTTCCAAAAACACAAGGAGGAGCAACCTCCTGCAGAAAGTCAAACCAGACACAAGGAGCAGGAGATATTGGAAGAGCAAAGGGTCTTTATTATGCGAAGGAACCCCAACGCGTTTCGGCAATGCCTTCCTCAGGGGGGGGGGTGTGACACTAATAAATAAAAATTATTTAAACATAGATTAATAAAAACGGTTAAACAAATAATTAAAAACAGTTAAAACATAATTAAAATATGAAAGCACCGGCATGACATACAACATAAAATAGTCTAATAATAACAATATGAAAGAAACGTAAAAGCAGGGCTGAGGGAACAAATAAAACATACCAACCTAATTAGAACAACAAGAAAACAAATTGATTAAAATTGATAAAAATGGTATGGAAAGGTACTGTATCTTAACTAACAGCCTATGGTCGCATAATGTACATAGAAAATTGAAGTGATGAACTATGAAAATAAATATGCAATCATATAGCTGATAGAAATGTATTGTACAAGAATAAAATTGAGAACAACATATCCAAATAACTATAACAATAAATATAAATATATATAAAACACTAAGCTAAACCAATAAAATATAAATATAAATATAACAATAAATATATTTATACCAAACATACATAATAATGGGAAAAAAATAAATAAATAAATATGAAACTAAAAAACTAAAAAAAAAAAAAAAATATATATATATATATACATATAAAGTACGATATTATGAAATAATAAACTAAGAACGGAAAGTACAAATGAATTTAACAATAAATATAAATATAAAACACTCAACTAAAACAATAAAATCTCAATCTAAATATAACAATACATATAATAGTACCTAAAAACCATGTATAATATGAAAAATGAAAAGTACAAAACAGAAGAAGCCAAAGTATATATGGTAGATCGCATTAAAAAATAAATAACAAGCAACATAAATTTGAAATAATAATAAAAAAGAATTGATAAAACCATATATGAATTGATGAGCCAAGGAGAACAATGGTGTACCATGGACGAACAGATATACAACCTATGTAACTGCTGGACCTTTCCTCCAGGAACTTGTCCAAACCTTTTTTAAACCCAGCTACACTAACAGCCTTTACTACATCCTCCGGTAACAAATTCCAGAGTTTGATTACACGTTGAGTGAAAAAATATTTTCTTTTATTAGTCTTAAATAGTTTACCCTGTAGCTTCATTGCATGTCCCCTAGTCTTTCTATATTCTGATAACGTAAACAATCGATCGACGTTTACCCGTTCCACTCCGTTCATTAATTTATAGACTTCTATCATATCTCCCCTCAGCCGTCTCTTTTCCAGGTTAAAGAGCCCTAACCTTTTTAGCCTTTCTTCATAGGAGTATCCTTCCATCCCCTTTACCATTTTGGTGGCTCTTCTCTGAACCTTTTCTAAAATCGCTATATCCTTTTTAAGATACGGCGACCAGAATTGCACACAATATTCAAGGTGCGGTCTCACCATGGAACGATATAGAGGCATTATAATATCTTTTGTTTTATTTTCCATTACTTTCCTTATCATACCTAGCATTCTATTTGCTCTCTTGGCCGCCGCTGCACACTGGGCCGAGGGTTTTAACATGGTATCCACAATGCGCCTAAATCTTTTTCCTGGGTGGTGGTTCCTAATGTGGAACCTTGCATCGTGTAACCATAGTTTGGGTTGTTCTTCCCTAGGTGCATAACCTTGCACTTGTCCAAATTAAATTTCATCTGCCATTTTATCAAGATCCTCTTGCAATTTTTCACAATCCTCTTGGGTTTTAACAACTTTAAATAGTTTTGTGTCATCTGCAAATTTGATCACCTCACTCGTTATTCCACTTTCCAGGTCATTTATGAATATATCAAAAAGCATATCTTCAGGGAACAGCTATTCGGGTGTTCTCCGACAATGCGACGGCAGTGGCCTATGTAAATCGTCAGGGAGGTACAAGCAGTGTGGCAATGGAGGCCGAAGCAGAGAGTTTGTTCGAGTGGGCCGAGGAGAATCTGGTGGCCCCGTCGGCGGCGCATGTCGCAGGAGTGGACAATGTGGAGGCCGATTTTCTGAGCCGCTTGCGGGTAGACCCAGGGGAGTGGGTTCTGCATCCGGAGGTCTTCGCGACGTTGGTGCAACGTTGGGGGACGCCGGTGATGGATCTGATGGCGACCTTCCGGTCCGCGCAAGTCAGCCGCTTCTTCAGCAGAAGAAAAGAAAGGATGGCGGAAGGCCTGGATGCCCTGATCCAGGTTTGGCCAGAGGGTCAGCTGCTGTATGTGTTTCCTCCGTGTGTTTTGATCGGTCGCATGTTGCAGGGCATAGAGCTTCACAGGGGCTGAGTAATTCTAATTTCGCCAGATTGGCCGAGGAGACCGTGGTATGCCGACTTGGTCAGGCTCCTGGTGGAGGAGCCATGGCGGCTTCCAGTTCGCAGAGATCTTCTGACTCAGGGGCCCCTTTGCATGCCGCAGGTGGATCGATTCTCGCTTATGGCCTGGCTATTGAGCGGGCTAGGTTGAGGGCGAAGGACTATTCGGCGGTAGTGATTGCTACCTTACTGAAATCCAAATGTCGATCTACTTCATTGGCTTATGTTAGAGTATGGTGTGTTTTTGAGGCCTGGTGTGCGGAGAGGGACTTCGTCCCCTTAAGGGCGTCAGTCCTGCAGATTCTAGCGTTTTTGCAGGACGGTTTTCAGAAAGGCTTGGCGGCAGCTTCATTGAAGGTGCAGTTAGCGGCTCTCTCCTGTTACAGAGGTAAGGTGCGGGGCAGTCCTCTGGGAAGTCACCCGGATGTGAAACGGTTCCTGAGGGCGGTGATGCTCCTACAGCCGCCGCATAAGCGGACGGTCCCGGCTTGGGAGCTGCCCTTGGTCTTAGAGCCATTAGGGAGAGCGCCTTTTGAGCCGTTAGCAGAAGCCTCATTGAAGGACCTTACCCTTAAGGTGGTGTTTTCGGTAGCCATTGCTTCGGCGAGGAGAGTTTCTGAGCTACAGGTGTTTTCTTGTCAAAAGCCGTTTTTGTCCTTCTTTGATTCTAAGGTGGTGTTGCGGCCAGTGCCATCTTTTCTGCCTAAGGTGGTCTCGGTTTTTCATATGAACCAGGTAGTGGTTTTGCCGGTTTTTGTTACCAAAAAGAAGGGACAAGTAGCGGATCAGCTTCATCGCCTCAATGTGAGCCGAGCTTTAAAACCGTATGTGGCTCGCACGGCTAGTTTCCGTAAGTCGTAGTTTCCGTCTGATCGGTTGTTCGTTCTGTTTGCCGTGCCGCGGCAAGGGGAGGCGGCCTCTAAAGACTCTATTGCTCGATGGTTGAAGGAGGCGATTGCGTCAGCATATCTCCTGCGAGGCTGCAAGGTGCCGGATGGGCTGCGGGCCGTATGGGCTGCGGGCCCATCCACCAGGGCACAAGCGGCGTCGTGGCAGAATGGGGCTTAGTTCCGCCAGTGGAGATCTGTAAGGCGACGACATGGTCTTCGCTGCATTCCTTTGTGAAGCATTACCGTCTGGACGTTCAGGCGGGGAAGGATGCCTGTTTTGGAGGGGCGGTGCTTCAGGCTGGTGTGACAGTTCCCTCCCGTTGAGTAACTGCACTGCTCTGGTACTTACCCAGAGATTCCGGGACTAGACTGGAGGGACGATCAGGAAGGTTAAATTAGACTTATCTGCTAATTGTAGTTCCTGGAGTAACTCCAGTCTAGTCCCGTATCCTGCCCTGTCTCACTGGTGGACCGTCGCCTGAAGCATATGAAGAATTACTGGTAAGTGCCCTTTTTCTTCTCTGTACCTTTTCTAATTCTACTATATCCTTTTAAAGATATGGTGACCAGAGATGCACACAATTTTCAAGGTGTGGCTGCACCATGGAGCAAAACAGAAGCATTATAATATCCTTTTTTTTATTCTCTATTCCTTTCCTTATGACTCCTAGCATTCTATTTTCTTTCTTGGCCACCACTGGGTGGAAGGTTTCACCATATTATCCACGATAACGCATACATCTTTTTCCTGGGTGGTAGTTCTCTTTTTAAATTTATTTATTGAATTTAATCAATACATTCAAGCAAATGAATAAAAGCAAATCGGTAAAAAAGGAAAATAGAGATACATTCAAAACAAATACAAGGAAAATATACATTAACCAAAATCGTCCCACAAAAGCTAAAAGGGAGAGGCAACAGGAAAATATAAAACTACCTAATAGGAAATTATGAAATAACATGGCAATGTGAGACTTATGTGTCAGCCGTATGAGACGCGGCAACAGCAACTGATTCCTCCCTAGCAACCAGAAACTCCAGTAGCTGGTGAGGCTCAAAAAACAGAAATAATTTCTCTTTGTAGAAAACATGACATCTAGCAAGAAATTTCAACAAAAAGTCCCGCCGAGGGAAAGTACCCTGGGCTTAAAACCCAGGAACTCCTTTCTCCTCAGCTGGGTATCCCTAGCAAGATCAGGGAAAATGCAGACATGAGAGTCCATAAACTGCTCACTAAAATTTCTAAAATAGGAACGAAGAATTAATACTTTATCAGATTCAAGAGCCAAAGTAATAAGGAGAGTAGTACGGGCGGTGATCAACTCCACAGAGCTCTCCAGAAACCCTGTAAGGTCTCCGGGAACCCCTGGAGCTCCACCGCTAGCTCCCTGGTCACCCCGGCCCACAGACAAATACTGAGCCCTAGCCAATGGTGGGAGATCCTCCCTGGAGATCTTTAAGACCTCCTGGAAGTACCTACGAACCATTTGTAAGGGCGATTGTAACGGAGATCTAGGAAAATTAATCAGTCTTAAATTGTTCTTCTGGACTTGATTCTCGAGGTATTCCATTCTCCAGGATATCACACTCCGATCTTTAATGTGGGCACAATGGAGATCCTGAAGTTGCTCAAGTTCTCCATTCAGCCGGGCCAATTTCCCCTCCTGTTCCTTTTGAACTCTGGAAACTTCTTGAAAATCCTTACGTAAGGTATTAGTTTCAGTACTTACAAATGCAGTACTTACAAATGCATGAGGGAAGAATTCATTGTTGAGATAGTGTCCCACAGCACCTCTAATGTAACTTTAGGGGGCCTCTCCAACACACCAGCACCTGCAGTAACCAACGGCTAAAACACCTCCTGGGTAGGGCTGTTCTCTGGCAAAGACACAGCCTCAGGTCTCACTTCATCCCCAGGAGCCCCACACGCATGAGCAAAGCAGACACCGGAGCCTTCTTCACCTCCCTGCACCGGCATGCTAGACTTCACGCCGGAGGGAAGCACTCCTCTGTCAGCTGCAATGCTTCCGGGGCATGGTGGGGGGGCCCGCTGTTCAGGGGATAAGAAAACCCCCAACGTGCTCAGGTCCGGCCAAAGCACCGTACCTGCTGAAGACACCGCTCCCGGAAGAGAGAATCCAAACATCGGCAGCGTTTTCTGAGCGGCGCAGCTAGAAATAGCTTCACCCAAGGGTAGGTAAGCTTGCTTGCGCTTTCTTCTGCCCATAGCAGCCCACAAAGCCGCAAGAAGTGCTGACATCACACCACCAAAACGAGCCCACTCACCAGAAGCGAATCACCGTCACCATCTTGCCTCCTGGGTGGTAGTTCTTAATGTGGAACCTTGCATTGTGTAACTGCAGTTTGCTTCTTTTAGGCTTTTTAATAGTCTTCCTCATTTCATCATAGCCTCTCTTTTGATTTCTAAACATAAATGTGCTATTTTGCTCCCACTTCCAAACCTTATCTACACAAATGGCAGGTGGCTTGAAAATTGGAAATCAAAATGATTTTGTTTTAAAATGTCAACTGAAATATCTGTAATTGTTTGTGTGCACTTTTGCTTTATTGCACTTGGACCAGATAGGGTATACCCAAGAGTGCTGAAAGAACTCAGAAGACTGGATGGTGGCCAAGGTAATGCCAATTTTTAAAAAGGTCTCCAGGAGTATTCCAGGAAAGTACAGATCAGTGAGCCTAACGTCAATGCCAGGAAAAATGGTAGAAACCGTTATAAAGACCAAAATTACTGAACACATGGATAGACATGGTTTAATGGCACAAAGATTTAGTCAGGAGAAGTCTTGCCTCACCAATTGACTTGGCTATTAATTTATGATGAAAAGGTTAAGATGTCCATCCAAAAAGCCTGGTGGACTGATTTGGCACCGCCCCTTAGAGGATGAAGAATGGGTCAAAAGAATGGATATAAGATGCTTTATCAATGGTATATGATCCTGCATAGAATAAAGCAGTGCAATCTCTCAATCTTAGACTTATACTGGCAGGACTGTGGCATCAGAGGCCCCCCCTTGAGCAAACATATTAGCAAATGATAAGCATGAAGGTGAAATATATTATGGGAACTAGTCTGCCCTTAGAACCCAAATTTTGCTTACTCCCTCTAGCTCCTGAAGTTTTGCAAGATGATGAAATAATATATTTTGTTAACATTATGATAGCAGCAAGAATGGAGATTGTATGTGCATGATAATATTCATTGATGCCAAGCTGAGATGTTTGTTTGTTTAATACTTGATATACCACTTTTAGCCATAAGCACCAAAGCAGTTTACAAACAAGCAAGCAATAAAGCAATTTACAATAAAGCATACAAATCTAAGCCTATGGCTAAGGCTAGAAAGGCTAAGACTCCTTTTTAACATTTTCATAAATGATCTGGAAATAGGAATAATGAGTGAGGTGATCAAATTTGCATATGACACAAAATTATTCAAAGTTGTTAAAACACAAGAGGATTATAAAAATTTGCAAAAGGACCTTGAAAAAATTGGAAGACTGGGCATCCAAATGGCAGATGAAATTGAATGTGGACAAGTGCAAAGTTATGCACTTAGGAAAGAACAACTTTCTTATCTTGATTTAATAATGTACACTTTCTATCTCAACTTACAGCCATTTGCCATGGCACCATGAAGGGGTTTCAGAAAAGTTGTGATTTATTCTCCCAGTGGTTGCTTGTTATGGGAAAGTGGTGAATAGCTGAAGGTATTGAAAGGCATGTGATATGAGTGGGGGGGGGGGGTCTATTTTTCCAGGACAGAAAGGGGTGGGGGATGGGGAGTGGATAAAACATATATATAAAAATAATCTTTCTGTTTTCCAGCAATCTGGACTTTCAGCTGGTTTTAGAAGGGCTTATTTTGAAGAACATCTGAAGGCGCATTTTAGAAATGACATCCAGGTACAGTCAGGGATGTCCATGTGAAAATGTTCCTGAAAAGGCCGGTTATGTCCAGGTTCAGGCACGATTTCAGAAATGTGAAAGCACCCTATATGGATGTCTTTGGGAACGTTCTCTTAGTCTTCTGCGGCTAGTATCATGATCTTTGCAATTTTCCAGGTCATGCCGTGTCTTGGTCATCCTACATAGTAGATGTAGGATCAGGAATGATGGCTGAAACGTTGACTCTACTTATCAAGATGCGGCATGACCTGGAAAAGTACAAAGATCGTCTTTGGGAACATTTACATAGACGTCCCTGCGACAGTATTCCAGTCAGGGGATGTGTCCCAGATGGCCATCCTACAAGCAGCAGAGGGAGAACTGCAACACAGGTGTTCCCAATTCCTGTTAAAGGTTATTGTGGTTGTGGACAGTGGGAATCTCCTTTACACCGGCAAAACAAGCACTTTTCTGATGCTTAGTTATGCCCTGGAGCAGGTATAGATTTGAATATGGGCTTAGACATCCTGATCATTTCTGAAATTGGGCATGCACATCTAAGTTTGGCAGACAACCCTGGACATGCCCCCACCACGCCCACTGATGTGTTTAGACATGTGCGTGCCTGGGACATATCTAGACAAATTGATTAAAATGGCTTCCGGGATGTCTCAATGACTTGGATGCCCGCATGCATGTTTTCAGACGTCCAAATCACATATAAGGCTTCTAAAATGACCCTCATTGTATGTCCTGGGGTATATAGGCCTACTGTTGCAACATTAAAAATTTTCAGATAAAATAAAATTTTTTAGAGGAAGAATACAACCATGGGCATGCTAATGTAATTAGCTTTCAAGGAAAAGTGCAGATTCATACATTCTAAAACTATTGGTATAGTTGGGGCCAGGAAGAAAATGTTTTCATTGCCTTAGAATCTATAAACAATTATTAGTCAGTAGACTTCAGAAAGCTATCACTCATCCCTAGAAGAAAGCTGTAAGAAATAAATCTATTCTTTGGGATCTGCCACATTCTTTCAATCCAGACTAGCCATTTTCAGAGATAGGATGCTGGGCTTGAGGATACTCCTAGCTTGGACCAGCATAGCACATTTTAATGTGTTTATTAGCTAAAAATACACAATATCATCTTGTCCTTCCTTTAATTATGATACTGAGAGAATGTTAGGTAATAAAAAGAACTTTGGGCTTGCTGAGGCTCTGGACCTCTTTCAACTTAAACAATTAAAGGGGGGCTAGTAACTCCTGTGGCAAAGGAATAACACAACTTGCGATAAACCTTACACGCAGTGTTATTCTCCCCTGGAGTATCTGGAGTATTCTTAAAAAGGCTAGTGTGCTTTTTAAAGGAACATGGTCTGGAAATCTTCCTTCCCTACCACAGTCAAAAGTCAATGCTCCTGCACCCTCCCTCCAAACAGAGCCACACTGCTGCAGAAATACCGCCCCCCCCCCCAACCCATATTTCAAGGCCCCTCACCCCTAAAGAACCCCCCCCCCATCAATCCTGGGCCTCCCATAAGCATCCCTGGTGGTCTATGGGATTCTGGGCAGAAGTGATCCCCAGTCACTCCTTTACAGGCTGACAAAACATTCAGAATGATCCCCATGACCCCTAGCGGCAGTCTCATACTGCTTCCGTATGAGAATCTGACCCCCTAGTGATAGTATGAGACTACTGCTGGGGGTTGCAGGCACCATTTTAAACCCAGCACCAGCCTAGGCAGGAGTGACTGGGGATCGCGCCTGCCCAGAAACCCCTAGATCACCAAGGATGCTTATGGTAGGCCGTGAATGGGCAAGGTGGAGTCTCGGGGGGGGGGGGGGGTTGTAATTGGGGGGGGCAAGTGGGTGGGGGTTTTGGAGGTGGGGGCTTTGAAATATGGGTTCCTTTGGAGATTGGGGAGCCTATCTGCAGAGGCACTGGCTCTCTTTGGTGGGTGATAGAGGTTCCGACTCCTGGCTGCAGCTGGGAAGAGGTGAACCCCAAACCATGCTCCTTTAAAAATGCTCCCAGGCGATAAAATGAATCGGTTTTGAGCTTGTGGTGGACGTCGCTTAGCGGGGCCCCGGTCCACTGAGCCTGAGTCTTCCTGAAAAGAATGTGAAGAAAATGACAAGACAAAGAAATACAATTTCCAGGCAGTTTACCTGTGTTTATTTCTGTTAGCAGAGATCAGTCACTTAGAGTCACAGTGAACAGGTCCCTGAATCCTAGCTTCAGACAATTGCCTCTGTCCTTCTGATAATATATGACCCAGATACTGCACCTCTTTCTGTGTGAACTGGATCTTAGCAGGGGAGACTTTGTGGTCCTTGTAAGATAAACTAAGTAAGAGTTCATTTGTGTCATGTACATTTGCTTCCCTGGAGGGAGAACAAATCAGTATGTCATCTACATACAGTAGGAGGGTTGATTGATGTGTCAGGTTGACATCTCTTAAGTCTCGATGGAGACAGGCAGAGAATATGGCAGGGGATTCTACGTATCCCTGAGGAAGTCGAGTCCAGGTTAGCTGGGAGGATCCCCATGTCCAGGAAAAGATCCATTGTGAATCCTTGTGGACTGGAATGGAGAAGAACGCAGAACAAAGGTCTATGACTGAGTAATACTTGGTGTCCGGGGGGATGGCAGTTAGAATTGTATGAGGATTAGGCACTACAGCGTGCCTAGGAATGATAAAATTATTAACTGCCCTCAGATCCTGCACAAACCGATACACCGGCTTGCTTTCAGAATCCGGTTTTGGTTTCTTGACGGGTAGGATGGGGGTATTGCAGGGCGAGGAACAGGGAACAAGGATCCCTTGGTCTACAAATGCTTCTATTAGAGGTGTGAGACCTAGGATCGCTTCTCAGGAAAGTAGGTATTGTCTGATGGATGGGTAGGGCATATCTTGCCTAACTTTAATTCTCACTGGTTCTGCAGATTTGAGCAATCCCATGTCTGAGGATTTATATCCCCAGAGCCATGGGGGAACTGCATCCATCATTTCCCTAATAACAGGGGAAATCCCGTCCTCAATTTGGCCCCCGGTCATTATTAGGGGAAGTTGAGGAATGGCATCCTCTGGAAACTCTAAGTAGATTGCATCAGGGCTGCAGGTAATAGTGGCCCGCAATTTACATAAGAGGTCCCTTCCTAACAGATTTACCGGGGTGTGCAGGGCATTGAGGAAGGCATGTTGGGTAGACAGGGGGCCCAAACAGGCTTCCAGGGGTTTTGAGAAGGGGAGGTGTTCGGGGCGCCCTGAAATTCCCACTACATTAACTGCCTTTGATGAGAGAGGGAGGCCATCAGGACTACAAAGGGTAGAGAGGGTAGCTCCAGTGTCCAGTAGTAGATCATATGAATGATCTCCTATCTGGAGAGGAACCACTGGGTTGTCGGGAGAAATAACTAAACTTACCATGTTCTTTGATTATCCTCTAGTCAGTAATGATCCTGGGTAAATTCTCTATTGTCCCATTGACAGGAGGGGGCAGCAGGAGCTTGAAGAACATGTGAATGAGAGCCAGTTGGGCTGTGGGGAGGGATATCTACCTCCTCTCCTTGGAGCAGGGGATTGTCCCCTATGTGAACACTCATGTTTAAAATGACCCACCTGGCCACACTAAAAACAAGTGTTAGTTCTAGGATTGGCCAGTTGTCGTGGTCTCCTAGGGAGAGTATGTTGATTTTGAGTTATGACAGCAGCTAACAGTTTAGTCACATTTTTCTCCCCCTGTTTTTCTTTTGTTTCCCTATTATTGAAGGCTGAAGTGGCTACGGATAAAACTGTATCCAGATTCATTCCACTAAAGTCATCCTTTGATTCTAGTCTGCGCCATATATCCAGGGCACACTGTCCTTTAAACAAACCCTGCATCAAGGCAACATGGGCTGGGTCCTCAGGGTCTCCTATACCTCCCCAGACTCTCACAGCTTCCCGAAGGCGCTGGAAGAAATCTGAAGGATGTTCATCCGACCCCTGTTTTACTTTATTCTTTATGACACATTCTAACGGAGTATCGGTCCCGGGACCCTTAGAATTAGTGCATCCCATTCTTCCCACCAAGCCTCAAAGGGAAGTGTATAAATACAACACACCAAGCCTCTAATGAGGGAGCTGATCAAAATATTCTAACAATAATTATTTTTCCCTACCTGAATTCTTGTCAAGAAGTTCACCGTCTCCTCAGGAGTCTATCAATTCTCACAGACCTCCCACTTATCGCCCTTCTCCCCGCTCGGGACCTTAGGGAGTCTGCACTAAACATTCCATCGGTCCAGGAGAGGGAGATATGGGTTGGCTAAGCCGTTGTCTGCATCTGGGGTGCCAAATTGTCCTTAGAATTAGGGTTTGTTTTTTTTTCAATTCCCCTGTTTTACTTCCACCACAAGCTGACCTTATTTGATTAGCATAATAATGAGGTGTTTTGCATATTTTGCATATGTATTATGCAACACACTTTGGGATAAAATAACAATGATTTTGCCTTTTAACATGCATTAAGGGAAAAATATTATGCATTATTCCCTTAACGTACCTTAGTAACTATCTCCCCTAAATAACTATGTGAAGTGAATGATAGCAAGGGAATGCTGTTGGCATTGTGAGAAATCTCTTGAAGCACTTGGAGAAGGGATGGACCTACCTTTCATGCACATGGCCTCTCTCATCTCCTAGGGTGACAGTCACAGTACAGTTCTTGTTTAAGTCAAAGTTATCACTGTAGAAGTGATAGTCTGGAGTCACCCAACCAATCCATACAGAGGAGAGGTCCTGGCCTGAAAAGACTCGCACAGAATAGTAATAGCACTGTATGGGAACAAGGCACAAAAGAGAGCAAAACCAGAAGTTAGAACAACATATGACCTTTACTCTCAGGGGCAGAGCTGCAAAGATTTGCTAGAGTTGCAGTATACAAGAGTCCATTTCAAAACCAGGCCTACAATCATTTTCATCTATACCAAGAAAAACTTAACAGAACATGCTAAGAATTTCCACAGTATAAAGATAAATGAGAATGACGTTTTTGATCATGTGAGATGCATTTATTTATTTGTTTGAATTTATAAGTCACCTACTTTCAAACACTGCAGATGGAGGAATAGCCTAGTGTTTAAAGTACACTGAAAACCAGAAAAAACACTGTTCAAATCCTGTGGACGCTTCTTATGACTGGGCAAATCACTTCACTCCACATTGGCTCAGGTATAAACCTGTAAATGGTAATTTAATAAGGGAGTGTCTAATAAAAGTTTATTTTATAAAAGCAAGTAGCGCCTGCTTATAATGTTGTTGTTGTTAAGTGCCGTCGAGTCGGTGTCGACTCATGGCGACCCTCTGGATAGTTGTCAAGTCTCTACAAAAGGTGAAAAAGCAAAATTGACCAAAATGGATGACCCAAGAAACTCTGAAAAGTGCCTAGAAATACAGAGAAGCTAGAGCCAGAGGAGAGAGAGGCAATCACAGAACTCAACAGAGATTTCCAACGTGCAGCAAGACAAGACCAAGGAGAAGTACTACAATGATGCATGCAAGGAAATAGAATTAGAAACCTTTATTCTTTCCTACATTTACAATAGCATCTAGGCAGTTTACAATAAAATGTGCTGTGGGAAAAGGAAAGGACTGCCATTATATTACAGGACATTAGGAAGGCAGAAAGGGGGGAACAAAGTCAAGAAGGAGGGAGTTGGGAAAAAGAAGAAGGTCAAAGGTCAGCTGGAAGAGATGAGTTTTCAATGATGTTTTGAACTGAGGGAATGATTGCTCCAACTGGAGTGCGGGAGGCATGGAGTTCCAAAGTACGGGACCAAGGAAGAAAAAAGCAGAATGACGGGTGAGCTCAAGGTGTGCTTGTGAGGCAGAGTGAAGGTGAAGGTGATTAGAATAAATGGACCAAAGTAGGCAGTGGGAGGTTGTAAGGTGAACAAGATCAGCAATGTATTGCAGAGTAGATGTGTGAAGAGCTTTGTGAAGGACAGTGAGGAGTTTGTAATGAATCCTGGATCTAAGTGGGAGCCAGTGAAGTTGGACAAGTGAGGGAGTGATGTGATCTGAACGAGTAGTATTGGTGATAATATGAGCATTCTTTCCTAAAGCTACAAGAGTTAAAGAAAAAATTCCAGCCTTGAATTAGTGTAGTTATTCACCTGTAACAGGTGTTCTCTGGGAACAGCAGGAATCAGTCCTTATATATGGGTGATGTCGGCGCAGACGGAGCCCACGCGGAGCATTTTCCCAGCAGTCAAAGAAAGCCTTTGGGACATGCTACCACTCATGCATGGTTCCCTTCAATAACGTCATATGGATGTGAAAGTTGAACAGCGAAAAAGATAGACAGGAAGAAAATTGATGCTTTTGCATTATGGTGCTAGTGACAAATATTGTGTATGCCATGGACTGCCCGAAGAACAAACCAGTCAGTACTAGTGGAGATCAAACCTAAGCTTTCTATAGAAGCTCAGATGACAAGACTTTGACTTTCATACTTTGGACACATCATGCGAAGAGAGAGATCGTTAGAGAAAGACATCATGCTTGTCAAGGTAGAAGGTCAACACAAAAGAGGAAGGCCAGCAATGAGATGGATCAATACAGTAACAGCAACTATGGGTGCCACTCTGTCAACAATGAGCCACCTGACTGAAGGCAAACACAGTTTAGGACAACTATCCAGAGGGTCACCACACCGACTCGACAGCACTTAACAACAACAAGTGGCAGAAATCGTGCCTGACATTAAGGCATGGACATTTAGCCTAAACGAGAGTTGATGTAAATGCCCACATCTAAATTTTTCAAGAGTGAGCATAAATTATAGTATTTTATAATCTACATGTATACTTGTGCGCTCCACCCATGCTCTGCACAAACACTACCTATGCGCACGCCCATCAGCAAAGTACACGCCATAATGCAACAAATGTGCTTTGAAATTGGTAGGTATTTTTTAAGATGTCATTAATGCAAATATATGACCACATATGGGCCTTAATAGAAACAGAGAAAATGACAGCAGACACTGCCTATCCATAAGAGCTAAACTCCTTTCCCTCAGAGATCCTCTGTATTTATCTCATCTTTTTTGAATTCAGAAAAATAATTCTCGGCTCTGTCATCTCCACTGGAAGGCTATTCCAAGAATTCACCACATTATTTTCTCAGTTACTCTTAAGTATATCCCCTTCACCTCATTTATGACCCCTCATTCCAGAATTTCTGTTCAATTGGAAGAGAGATACCTCTTGTGCATTTATTCCACAGAGGAAGTTAAATATCTCTATCATATCACCCCTCTCCTGCCTTTCTTTCAGAATATACATACAGATATTCAAAGCAATTAACATGATTAGCAGAGCTGCTAAACACATTAATTGTGGTGAATGGGATATTCAGCAGCACAAACATGCATAGTGCTGTGGGTGCCGTCACTCGGTGCCTCAATGCTAACTTGTTAGCACTGGGGTGTTCGAGAGGTGTTCCATGGGCTACACCTGGAGATAACCAGGCAGCGGCAATATTCAGCCCTCAGCAGTGAAATTCAGGTACAGAAAAGGCTGTCCTAATTTTTGCTGCTGAAGCTAACTGGGCAGTGGCTGAATATTGCCGCTGCTCAGTTAGCTTCCTGTTTTGCCGGCCGACCCAGATATTCAATGCCGGTGGCCAGAAATGGCCCTGGCATTGAATATCTGAGTTTAGAGTTCAGCAGCGACGACTAGCCGCTGCCACTGAGTATCAGACCCTATAAGCCTCTCCTCATATTTCTTATGGTGGAGATCACTAACCATTTAGTTGTCGTTGTCTGGACCAATTCCATCCTGTTTATATGCTTTAGAAGATGCGGTTTCCATAATTGTACACGATACTCCAAATGAAGTCTCACTAGAAACTTGTACAAAAGCATAATTACCTCCTTTTTCCTTCTGGCTTCCTCTCCCTATGCAGCTAAGCATCCTTTTGGCTTTTGCTGTCATTTTTTCTACTTGTTTGGCCACTTTGAGAGCCTCTAATACTCCCAGGTCCTGCTCTTCTTTCATGCAATGAAGTGCTTCACCCCTTATACTGCATTTTAGCATAAAAAAGGAAGACCCAAACCAAGAATGGCAAAATTATTTTTGTCAGCCTCATCAAAGAGAGGAGCAAACCTCTTCATCTGAACTGTCTATTTTACTCATATTTTTGCAATAAAAGCAACAAAGGTATTTCATCAAAAAAGCAAAAGTACTTAGCTTATAATAGACGATCCAAATACACTCTTTCACATGTAAGGTGAACACAACTCAATATCGTGTTTCAAGTCTATATGTACTTGAAAAATGCTTTGTCAGTGTTAAATCCTCCTTGAACCGTGTAAGCAGTGGAATTTATCATCCTATTATGCTAATATCATTTTGGTGGTTGGCCCTCTTTCGGGTTTTTTCCTTCTTGCATTTTTTTAGCCTTAAATTTTAGCTGTCAATTCTTGACCATTCTTTAAGCTTTACTAAATCCCTCCTCATATAATCCATATCTTTCAGGTGTCTACCCTGCTGCAGATTTTGGTACCATCTTCAAAGAGGCATATCTTTCTCAACAAAACCTCTGCAATATCGCTTACAGAAATGTTAAACGGAATAGAACCAAGGAACAAAACTGAAGTGTCAATGGTAATACTCCTATCTTTAGAGCAAGCTCCATTTACTACTATCGTCTGTTGTCTACCACTCAACCAGTTTCTTACCCAGTTGGTCACTTTAG
Source organism: Ichthyophis bannanicus (assembly GCA_033557465.1). NCBI lineage: Eukaryota > Metazoa > Chordata > Amphibia > Gymnophiona > Ichthyophiidae > Ichthyophis > Ichthyophis bannanicus. The sequence goes on along the minus strand of CM066037.1, from coordinate 379,087,517 downwards.
GGTCCATCCTGAGGGCACTAAGTTTATTTATATGACGCTGATGTGGAACAGTGTCAAAGACTTTGCTGAAATCTATAGTAAGGATACAACATCCAGCGTGCTCCCCTGATCCAATTTACTGATCACCCAGTTAAAGAAATCCATCATATTTGTCTAACAAGACCTACTTCTAATAAAGTCATGCTGTCTGAGATACCTGGAATCCCTTGGATTCCAGAAGATGCACTATCCTCTGCTTTAACAGCGTTTCCATTATCCTCTCTCAAAAAGATCAAAGCCCTTTTGAGAATGCACTTTCTAACAATGGCTTTTAAGGGTTACCCGGGTTAGGCAGGAGGTAGGATCATGACTATTTTCCCTCTATCAGGTTTCATTTTCTTCCTCGGTTCCTTTCCTTGTCTATTTCAATTTTGAATTCCTTTTCTTGCTTTTATTTAAATTAAAATTTTGGCCTGGATAAACCTCTCGGATACAAATTGGCAAAGGGCACTATAGAAAGTTTTAAATAAACAGTAAAAGAAAGAGTACATTCAGTGTGTTCACTAGTAACTTTATGAGTGTTGTTAGAATTTAGAAATCCTGAGGGTGAAGTGACTTGTCCAAAAAGAGTGCTTGGCAGAAGTAGGATTGTAACCTTGGCTTCCCTGGTTCTGTCTGCTACTCTAGCCACTAGGCTATTACTCCACGCCACCACAAGGCTTTACCATATGGAAAGCATCTTTAAACACACAAAACCAGCATCTTAAATTATGTACAGGAATGCACACAGAATAAAGTAGGTACATAGTTTGAGCAGAACTGGGGAGAGTTGTGATGTATGGGTGCTTTTTGTGATATACGCAAGTACATGCACAGAATACATGCACACATATACACCTTCTTCAGAGCATTTGTGTACTACTAGGAGTCATTATATAAGCCTATTTTATAATAACATATAAGTGCCTGATGCCTTTATAAAACAGGCATGAAATCAGCAACGTTTTGGACTTTTCACAGAGGCAGCCTGTTATTAAATTTTCAACAGCCATTTACTCAGGTTAATAGACTATCTGCAAACTGCTCACCCTATATGCAGGTGAAAATACAGACAGGGATTAACATGCGTGTTTTTAGCCCTGCTAAAATTAGTCAGGCTCAGTGCCAAGTTTAGATTGTAGGAGGCAATAATGCACAAAATTCTTCATTCCAGTTCATACTGCTAGACCAGTCCAGACAAGCGGGTTATGTCCCCCTGCCAGCAGATTTTGGAGACAGAGAAAAAACACTCCAGAGCTGTGATTGGTTGGGCTCTAGGTGACATAGGAGTGCCCCTAGAGGACATAGGCAGTATTTTCTCTGTCTCCAGCAGATGAAGGTGTTAAACAATTTTGTCTCTTACCTGGATGCACTCAGAGCACATAAGAGGTGTTTCTCTGAGTTTCCCAGGTCCCCTCTCTTATAGCTGTATTCCTTTTAAACTATAGTTAGTAACAATACAGCAGGATCTGAGCTCCTGATCCTTAGATCAGTGGAGCTCCCCATTATAATCAGCTCCTAGCCTCTGCCACAGAGCCTGTGTAGCTGGGGGGTGGATCAATCTATCAAATTTTTTGCCATCAAGTCACAGTTATAATTTTTACAGCATCTTTAGAGCATTTCCCTCCAAGCCTCTGCTTCTCTGCAGCACAGTGAGTACCTGCCCTGCAAGCCTCTGCTTCTCTGCAGCACAGTGAGTACCTGCTTGGGTTCCCTCGCAGCAATTTTCTTACTTCTGGTTTTTAACGGCATGGGGATCACCGGGTCTGTGTCTCTTCAATTTTTGGCAGCAGTCCTCTCCTCTCCCCCAGCAATTTCACCGCGTTTTTGATGTTTTTAGAGCTTGGGAAACTTATATTTTGTATTTTTTCTGTGCCGGCAGCCATTTTGAATCGGGAGAAATTTCTCTTCAGTGTTTGTTTTTGGCGGGAACAGCTCTGGGCAGCCATTTCAAAGCATTTAACATGCTGTGAAGGCACAGGGAGTTTCAAAATCCCTTTTCTTTGAAGAGTCTTTTCCCTAAGCCTACATTTGATTTTTGTTTAAAAAAAAAAAAAAAAGGTTTAAGCCTCTGCAATGCCTGTTTCTCTGCATAGGTGCATTGTATGTAATAAGAAGCAGAAGGAGTTAATAGATCGCTTGTGTTCCACCTGTATGCTGCATCCAAGAGAATCCTCTTCCTTCATACCCACTGCGCTGCCAGCTGGGGACATCAGTGCCTTAACTCCTCCTTCCTTAGAGCCCCTGCATCCGGGTCTACCTACAGAAAGGACTCAGTCAGCTCCCATTTTGCTTTCACAGCTGCTGTAAGCCACAGCAGCTTCGGCTGACAGTGAGTTCCTGATGCTCTTCCGTCAGGCATGGCACCTGTGGCGTTCGGAGTCTTTTGGAATACATCCAGCACCCGCCCCGGTAGCAGACAAAGATATGGCGGGGTCTCGCAAGCAGTCCCATAAGTCCTCAGACCTTAAAGCAGTACATCCTCCCAGGAACGTTGCATGTGGCTTGCGGGATACTACGGATATCCAAGAAGACTTTAAATCTTCGGAGGTGAGCCCTGATTCATTGGAGAAAGAAGATGGGAAATATTCTCCGTCTGATTCTTCACTGACAGTTCAAGAGGACTCTCAAGATATCAGACTTTTTCGGAAAGAGGAGTTGCCGGCCCTAATCACACAGGTGATAGAGTCGCTATGCCTCACTGACATGCTTGATCCACAGAGTTCCCAAGCTCTGTTGCAGCCGGATCCTATTTTGCAAGGTATTCGTAAACCTTCCAAAGCCTTTTCCTTTCCAGCGGAATTGCAACAAATGGTATCTCAGGAATGGGACTCTCCAGAGTCTTCTTTCCGCACTGCACGCCGTATTGGTCAGTTGTATTCTTGGTCTCCCACTGACCTCGACCGTTAGCTGACATACCCGAAAGTGGATGCTTTGGTGACTGGGGTCACTAAGCATACAACTATTCCTGTTGAGGGAGGAGCAGCACTCCGAGACAAACAGGACCGTAAGGTCGAGAGCCTACTTAAGACAGCTTTTTCGTCCTCCACTCTTTCCCTACAAGCTGCGGTTTGTGGAGGTTTGGTGGCTCGAGCCTCCCTCCGATGGATTCAGCAGCTTACAGACGAACCAGAGTTGGCGCATCTTGAATCAGTCGCTGCATTTCTGGCAGATGCCTTTTATGATCTTCTACGATTTTCAGCTCGTTCCGTGGCGGCGGTGGCAGTGGCTAGAAGATAGCTATGGTTGCGTCAATGGGCAGCGGATGTTGCCTCTAAGACCCGTCTGTCTAAGTTGCCTTTTAAAGGGAGACTCCTTTTTGGCAAGGATCTTGAGAAATTGGTGAAAGATCTGGGAGAGGTGAAGCCACAACATTTACCTGAGGACAGGCCAAAGACATCCTCTCATCGTGGATCTCGATCCCACGTTTTGTGGCGATTTTCTAAATCTCAAGATTCACGAAGATACCACGTCTTTAAGCCAGGTGCTTCTTCCACTTCTGCCCATCACTTTGGACAGAGAGCTCACGAAGATACCACGTCTTTAAGCCAGGTGCTTCTTCCACTTCTGCCCATCACTTTGGACAGAGAGCTCAGTCCTTTCGAGGAGCCCGCAAAGGAATGGACTCGTAATCTGGCCCAGGGAAGTTCTCTGGAGCCTCCCTTCTTCCCGCTGACCGGACAGTTCATCCACTCGCAATCCTTCCGCCTGTAGGCGGACGGTTGACCCTTTTTTCTCGACAATGGGCACTCATAACTTCAGATCAATGGGTCCTCGATATAGTTTCTCACGGATATTCTCTCAAATGTTGCCAACCTATTCATGATGCCTTTCTGGTCTCTCCAGGATGCTCGACAGAAAGACGAGTGGCCATTCAAACTACCGTTCAGAGGCTTCTCTCCTTAAAAGCTATTTGTCCAGTCCCTCCGTTAGAAAGAGGGCTATGCCGTTATTCCATCTATTTCGTGGTGCCCAAGAAAGATGGCTCTTTTCATCCTCAAAGGCGTAAATTGCAGCCTTCGAGTACCTCACTTCTGGATGGAGACCCTACAATTAGTCATTCACTCAGTACGCCGGGGAGTTTCTAGCATCCTTGGATCTCGCAGAAGCATTTTTTCATATTCCCATTCGAGAAGATCACCAGTGTTTCCTGCGTTTTTCAGTCCTCGGCCAACATTTTCAGTTTCAGGCAATGCCCTTTGGCCTAGCCTCGCCACCTCGAACCTTCTCAAAGGTGATGGTGGTTGTGGCAGCAGCCTTATGCAAGCAGGGAATCAGAGTACACCCTTACTTGGACGATTGGCTCATTCACGCGGACTCCCTTCCAGAAGCTCGCAAAACTGTTTCCACAGTAGTTGCCTTCCTACAGCAGCTCGGTTGGGTGTTCAACCGCACCAAAAGTTGCCTCCATCCATCTCAAGAGATCGAATTTCTCTGAGCATGTTTCAATACCTGTCAAGGGCGTGTATTCCTGACTCAAGCACGTTTCCTAGAGCTGGCTTCTCAGCTCCGAAGTTTTTTGGCCCAAAGAGCACCCCGGACATGGGATTACCTCCAAGTCCTGGGATCCAAGGCCGCCACCATCGAGCTCGTGCCTTGAGCAAAGGCTCACATGTGCTGTCTACAGGCCGCTCTACTTTCCAGATGGTTCCCAGTGACAGAAGACTACCAAACCCGTCTTCCGTTACAGCTACAGGTCCGCCGCAGTCTACAGTGGTGGCTTGCATCTCACAATCTCCACAAGGGAGTACCATTGGAAAGCCCACGCTGGATCTTGCTGACAACCGATGCCAGTCTGTCCGGATGGGAAGCACACTGTCGCACTCACTCAGCGCAAGGAACTTGGATGACGCGCGAGGCGTGATGGACGATCAACAGGCTCGAAGCAAGAGCAGCTCGATTCACCTTACTGAAGTTTCAGTGGTTCCTACAGGGTCAAGCAGTTCGGATCCTATGTGACAATGCCACTGCAGTGTCCTACCTCAACCGCCAGGGCAGCACCAAGTGCACAGGGGTATCGAAGGAGATGTCCCTTCTCTTCCCTTGGGCAGAAAGGAACCTTCAAGCTCTCTCAACACAGCATATAGCAGGGACCAGCAACGTGAAGGCAGATTTTCTAAGCCGACACACTCTCAAACCCGGCAAATGGGAACTGGCCCCACAAGTGTTCCAGACGATAGTTCAGCACTGGGGGCAGTCGAAAGTAGATCTCATGGCATCAGCCACGAATGCGAAAGTTCTGATCTTCTTCAGTCACTGGAGGGAACACAAATCTCAAGGCATAGATGCCTTGGCGCAGCCATGGCCGAAACGCCAGTTGCTCTATGCATTCCCACCTTGGCCAATGATTGGAAGAGTCCTGCAACGGATCATGGAACACCAGGGTCCAGTAATCTTAGTGGCCCCGGACTGGCCCTGAAGACCATGGTATGCCAATCTCATAAGACTATCTTGAATCCCTCCTCTGCGACTACTAACTCCCTTTGGACTTCTCAGGCAAGGACCTATCTCGATGGAAGATCCAACTCCCTTCTTGCTTACGGCTTGGCTCTTGAACGCCGTAGATTAGCCCTTAAGGGTTACTCTTCCAAGGTAGTATCGACTCTCCTCAACGCTCACTGTTTGTCTACGTCATTAGCATATGCTAGGGTGTGGCGAGTGTTTGAGTCCTGGTGTACTCAACATCATCTTTCTCCTTGGAGTACAGAAATTCCAGACATTCTTGCCTTTCTTCAGGAGGGCCTCGACAAAGGCTTATCTCTTGGCACTCTACAGGTATGGATTTCAGCGCTGATGTGTTATAGAGGACCGATTTGCGGTTGTTCTCTTGCATCCCACTCCGATGTGCTGTGTTTTCTTAAAGGAGTCAAGCCTCTACGCCCTCCGGTCTGTCCACTTGTCCCTTCTTGGGACCTTACTACTACTACTACTACTGAGCATTTATAAAGCGCTACCAAATGCACACAGTGCTATACAGAAAAAAAGACAAAAATAGACAGTCCCTGCCCAAAAGAGCTTACAATCTAAAAAGACAAAACAAAGAAGGCGAAGGATGAGGAAAGAACAAAGGCAAAGGAAGGATAACAGGAGAAACAAGACAAGGGAACAAGGTGAGAGCAAGGGAAAAGAAAAGGAAAAGGCGAAAACAAGACAAGGGAAGAGGAGGAGAACAGGTAAGTCCTGAACCAAAGGCAGAAGCAAAAAGGTGAGCTTTCAACCTGGATTTGAAGAGGGCCAGAGAAGAAGCCTGACGTATAGACAGAGGAAGTCTATTCCAGGTGTAGGGTGCTGAAAGGTGAAAAGAGTGAAGCCTAGAGTTAGCAACAGAGGAGAAAGGCATAGCAAGAAGCAGTTGGCTAGAAGAACGGAGTTCACGAGGGGGGATATAAGGAGAAATGAGAGAAGAAAGATAAAGAGGAGCTGCAGAATGAATGCATTTATAGGTCAGTAGGAGAAGTTTGAACTGGATGCAGAAATGGATAGGGAGCCAGTGAAGAGACCTGAGGAGAGGAGTGATATGGGCAAAACGAGGTTGGCTGAAGATCAAACAAGCAGCAGAATGCTGAATAAACTGAAGGGGTGAAAGATGACTCAGTGGAAGACCAGCAAGGAGCAGGTTATAGTAATCAAGGTGAGAGGTGATAAGTGAATGGATGAGCATTTTAGTAATATGTTCTGAAAGAAAAGGGCGGATTTTGCCAATATTAAAGAGAAAGAAGCAGCAGGTCTTGGCGACAAGATGAATATGTGTGGAGAATGAGAGCGAAGAGTCAAAAATAACCCCTAAATTGCGAGCTGAGGGAACAGGATAGAGAACAGAGCCATTCACAGAGACTGAAAAAGGAGGAAGAGGAAGGGAAATTTTAGGGGAAAAGATGAGAAGTTCGGTCTTGGCCATGTTCAACTTCAAGCGGCGATGGAACATCCAATCAGCAATAGCAGAAAGGCAATTAGAGATCCGGGTCTGGATTGAAGAAGAGAGATCAGGAGTAGAGAGGTAGATCTGAGAATCATCAGCATAGAGATGGTACTGAAAACCATGGGAGGAGATGAGCGCACCAAGGGACTGGGTATAGAGAGAGAAGAGGAGCAGACCCAAGACAGAACCCTGAGGTACACCAACAGGGAGGGGAGTAGCAGAGGAGGAGCCACCAGAACACACACTGAATGAGTGATGGAAGAGATAGGAGGAGAACCAAGAAAGAACAGAGTCCCTAAAGCCAAGCGAGAACAAAGTGTCAAGGAGAAGATCATGATCAACAATGTCAAGAGAGGTCAAGAAGAATAAGGACCGAGTAAAGGCCTTTAGATTTTGCCAGGAACAAGTCACTCGAGACTTTGACAAGGGCCGTTTCAGTAGAGTGCAAAGGATGAAAGCCAGACTGTAAGGGATCCAGGAAGGCATGAGAGGAAAGGAAGTCAAGGCAGCGGTGGTCAACCGCATGCTCTAACAGTTTAGAAATAAAGGGAAGAAGGGAGATGGAATGATAATTAGAAGGACAGGAGGGATCAAGTGAGGGTTTCTTAAGGAGAGGTGTGACCACAGCATGCTTGAAGTCAACAGGGACAATAGCAGTGGAGAGCGAGAATTTGAGATATGAGAGATGGAGGGGACAAGAGTAGCAGAGATGGGTGAGAGGAGATGGGTGGGGATAGGATCAGAGGAGCAGATGGTACGTTTGGAGGATGAGAGAAGGTGAGCAGTTTCCTCCTCAGAAATCGAAGGAAAGAAGAGAGGGTAGGATGGGAAGAATGGGGGGGTGGAGTGGAAGAGAGAAAGGGGAGGAGGGGAATTAACAGACTTAGTGGGGAATTGGAGGATGATCTTGTGGATTTTATCATGGGACCTTGGTTTGGTATTACAGGCCTTGATGTCTCCGCCCTTCGAGCCTCTAAAGGAAGTTTCCATAACAGATTTGACACTTAAGACGGTTTTCTTAGTGGCAATAACTTCAGCTCGTCGCATTTCGGAACTACAGGCCCTCTCTTGCAGGGATCTGTACTTGTCATTCTCCGCAGAGGGAGTGTCCCTTCGCACTGTTCCCTCTTCTTGCCTAAGGTGATTACTCCTTTTCATGTCAATCAGCCTCTTTTGTTGCCTGCCTTTTCAAATGTTCCGGATGTTCCAAGAATCTCCGGACGGTTGATCTCAAAAGGATTCTCCTTCCCTATCTCAAAGTCACCAATTCTTTTTGCAAGACCGACCATCTTTTTGTGCTTTTTGCGGGACCGTGCCGAGGTATGGCAGCTTCAAAATCTACTGTCGCCAGATGGATATGCCGTACCATCGAATCAACCTATATTCTGCAAGGCAAGTCAGTGCCTGCCGGTCTTCGTGCACATTCATCTCGAGCTCAAGCCACATCTTTGGCCGAGCGATCACACGTAGTCCCTCTTGATATTTGTCGCGCGGCAACCTGGTCTTCCTTGTCTACTTTTGTCCAGCATTATCGCCTGGACGTTCAGGCACGTGAGGACAGTTGTTTTGGGGCTAGTGTGCTGTCAGCGGCTCTCTCTGCCCACCCTGGAGTTCATTAGCTTGGGTACTTCCCACTTGTCTGGACTGGTCTAGCAGTATGAACTGGAAGGAGAAATTTCACTTACCGTTAATTTCCTTTCCTGGAATACTGCTAGACCAGTCCAGAACCCACCCCATTGTCAGTGTCACGACTGCTGGTGCAGAGGAGCCGACGTTCTTCTTACTTCAGACATAAACAATTGCATATTCCGGAGAACGTCCACAACAGTGGATTCAGGTTTTTTCCCCAAGGAATGATGTTTGATCCTTCTCCACCCTTCATGGTTCGAGTTGAGGGTTTTAATTGAATTAGTTGTTACCTGTACCATTGTTGAGTTGGTTAGTCAGGATTTCTCCTTATGTTGGTACTTGTCAAAGGAATACTGACTAGGTCCTCTAGGGGCACTCCTATGTCACCCAGAGCACAACCAACCACAGCTCTGGAGTGTTTTTTCTCTGTCTCCAACATCTGCTGGCAGGGGGACATAACCCGCTTGTCTGGACTGGTCTAGCAGTATTCCAGGAAAGGAAATTTAACGGTAAGTGAAATTTCTCCATTTCAGAATGACATAAAATGTTTTTCAGTGACAAAAAATGTCTGTAGGTACTTTTTCCATAGGCAATTTCAACAAGAAATCACGTATCTACTTTTCCTATGACCACTGCAGGGATGTGCATTCATTAGTGCACATTCAATTTATTAACATGCCTTAAAAAATTTAGTGTGTGCTAAATCAATTTAATGCATGGTAACCTATGAATTAATGCATGTTAATTCAACTAGTGCTAAAATGTTCTAAAGTATTAAAAACATATTTTAGAAAGAATAAGTGAAAAGAACTCAGATGTTCAAAAATCAAGGAAAAACTCCAAAAATACTCCCAAAATAAGTGTACCCTGAGCTAAAAAAATGGGCCTAGCACACGCTAATTAGTGTATTTCAGTAATCATGCCCCTAAATAGCCTAAGTTATATGTTCAGAAAATTGAAAAACACATTCAGCAGCAAAATTCAACTGCTAAACATATGTTATCTCTCTATGGGGACTGTTTATTAAAAGTTAACGCACGTTAATAAACAGTAATGTGTATTAAGTGTCACTATGTCCATAGAAATAAAAGAACTATGGCAGCACATAGCATACATTAACATTCATTGACACATGTTAATCTTTAGTAAACATGCCCGTAAGGGTTGCTATCTAAATAGCAGGTTTCACTTTCAATTGATAACTATCTTTTTAGAGTTATATATGAACCTTCAGTGCTGGCACTTAGATGGATAGTGACACTGAAAATACATATAACTTTAAATGGAAAGACTAGAAGGATACAAAGCGAGGAGCTGGGAGACAAAGAAAATAAGCTGGAGTTAGGGAAGGGAGAGGGAAATAATTGAGCAAAAGCCCAAAAGGATACAGGAATGTATGATCTGGGGATCATGGAGTGAAAGCTTGGGAGAGATAGGAGAGAATGACCTCAGAAGATTGGGGAGAGATATCACAGAGCAACAGTGCAGAGAAACAAAAGTTGGAAACTGGGATGCAGTGAGCAGTAAGTCTCTGTCCGGGAATACAAAAAAAAGAGAGAGATGAACAAGGAAAGGGGATTCACTAAACTAAAGGTCGGGAAGTTGAGAGATGTTATGGACCATCACTTGTCTCTTGGTGCTCTCTGCGCCCTCCTTCTCAAGCCAGGATATGGAATGAGAGCACAGAAAGTTGGGCGTGACAAGTAAGGGATATATAATAAAAGCATATAGAAACAAGTGAACAGAATGAGCAAAGGGGAACAGAGTGGAACTTACCTTCATAGATATTTCTTGTAGCTGATTTCTGCAAGAAGACAATATTTATTTTTAATATGCTGCTAAGGTTTTGACTGGAAGCAAAATCAGTCAATTACATTAGTCCAGTATTAAATCAGCAATACTCTCATGAACGTTTGGCACTTTAGGCAGAAGCTAGAACCAATCTGACAGTTAAGTTCCTCCTTTTTAGGAAAACAGAGTATACAAGTTCTTTATGCTGCTGTTCTGAACTCTTTCCAGTGGCGGTGCCTTTGACAAGGGCACAAAGAAAATAGACTCCCTAAATTACTTCGTTCCACTCGTGGATGTTGTAAACAGCTTCCCTTATCAGCTACAAGTCTGGAAAAGGAGACCTTGTATCTCACAAGTCGATTCTGCCAAAAATTGCTAAGGATTTTCAAGGAAGTGGAAGGACAGTGGTTATGCACCAGCATTTCACATTTACTTCAGCTATGCATTGAGAAAACTGAGAGGGCTGAATGTGAAGTCTTTTAAGGAATATGTATAATGATGCCAGGAAATAGATGAGCAAGTGCCAGCATGTCCAGCAAGAATCAGAATTTCCATTTGTAATATTTGTAGCATAAGAAATATCCATCTGTATTCTTTGTATCAATCTATTGTAACATTATTATATTATTGCTAAAAAAACTAAAACCCTTAGAGCCCAATTCCGAGAGAGATACGTCAGGGCCATCTGGATGTCCCCAAGGAAGATGGGCCCATTAGGATCTGATTCTGGATCGTATACAGAATTGGGCTCTTGGACTGCCCAAACCAAAGTTGGCCAACAGGGGCCTGGATTGGGTGGCGGGGACCCCATATGCACCCAGTCCCAGCCTCGGAGAGGGATCCCCGGCCGCAATCACCGGGTCGGTGCTGCTTATTCCACTCCCCTATTGCCTCCATCTTCCACTGATGTTCCTCCATTTGCAAACTCATACATATCTGGGGAGGGTGAAAGAGTTTGAAGAGAGATGATAAAGTGTGTTTTACTATGGTAATAGGGGCTGTGCGAGGCATCTTTAGAGAGAAATATGTACAAAGTGTCTGTGTTTGCTTGTGTGGTGCAATGTTGGTTTGCCTGTCTATGCGTGTGATGTGTACTGCAGAGGTGTGTGTGCTGTGCAGTGGTAGGGTGCCTGTGTGTTTGTATGTGAGTATTGTGTTGTGTGGAGGTGAGGTGCCTATGTGTGTGCAGTATGAGTGTGTGTGTGGAGGTGGGGTGCCTGTGTATGAGTGAATACTACGTGGTATGGAGGTGAGGTGCTTCTTTGTGTGCAAGTGTGAATGTGTGTGCGCGCCTGTGGTACAGAGGATGCCTGTGTGTGTGTGTGTGCCTCTGTTTTATGGGGGTGGGGTGCTTGTGTATGTGAGTGTGTGCTGCGTAGGTGATGCACCTTTTGGCATACATAGACACATTGTGCCCTTTTGTCCCTGTATTTATCCTTTTAACCTTCAACATCCTGCATTCTTCCCTCCCCCTTTCCAACACCTCCCCATGCTCTGTTCTCCTTACAATTCCTCCCCCTAGCATTCCTCCCCTTTGTCCTCCATTACCTCCATCCTCTTTTTTTTTAATCTACTGCCCCTTTAAATGTTCCCCCATCCTCTCCTCTGACCTTTTCTTTCTATTGGACCCTGGATCTGCCTGTCCTGTGCCTGCTGGCAGCCTAATGCTTTCCAGACTGTTCCCTCCTGTCTCACCCGAGGGAATCGATCTCCCGTGGGCAGACAGAAGTGGCTTTTGCTGGGATTGCAGCTTTCCTCTTCTGCCCATGAGAGATCGATCTCCTGCAGACAGACAGGAAGGGCTTTTGCCGCAATTCCTCCTCCTTTTCTGCCCACAGGAAATGGGATCTTCGCAGGCAGCCTGCTGCCTCCGAGCTACATGTCCTGCCCATGGGGATCGATCTTCCATGGGAAGACAGGAGGGGCCTTTGCTGCCATCGTGCTTTCTCCTCCTCTTCTGTCCATGGAGATCCGATCTCCCATAAGCACAAGAGAGCCACGATCAGGGCAAAGACTCCTTTTGCCTGCCCACGGGAGACTGGATCCCTGTGGGCAAACAGAAATGGTCTTATTCTCTGCTGCCTGCGATGGTGGGTTTGTGTGGAGAGGGTGGGGGTAAGATGGAATTTGTCATGCCCTGCTTCCGCCTCCTCAAGACATACCAGAATGCCATTCTACTCCATTCTGGCACAAATTAAGCCCTGGATTCAAGTCATGTGAGGACTGACAATTGATCACAGGTGTGTCTAATTTTACTGCAATGGGAATGTGGTTCTTCTGTTCAAACTGATTTGAATTGTTTATAAGGGTGCCAATAATCGTGTCCAAACTAACCACTAAGAGTGAATATATAGTGACTAAATATTTTTTGTCGGAAGTTTTTGCCTTGAGAGAAAGGCAAAAACCTCTGACAAAAAATATTTAGTCACTATATATTCACTCTTAGTGGTTAGTTTGGTTGTATAGTAGAGTGGAGGGTTAGTAGAGTTACTTTAGAATAATCATGTCCAGGCAATGTCCCAGTTTTGATATTGTTTCCTGCTATTTTCTTTTTTTAATTGGTCTTGTTTTATTTGATTTTTTTATGTGTTAAATAAGTGTGCAAACCCATTTCACTGGCCACTTTTTTTTAGGAGATATTGGACATTAAGGGGTTGAACTGCCTTAGGCCACCTACATTGCACACATGGACATTTATATCAGCCCTATAGCTGACATGGACATTTATACCATAGGTGCCTACCTGTCTTTATAAAATAGGCTTAACATAGATGCTTAAAACTCTCTTTTAGTAGATGCCCGCTTATACAATTATCCTCCACATACAGCCCACGCAACTGTGACATGCTGTCAATGCCCATATTATGCCCTTAACGCACCCTGTTCCCACCTAATAACACACTAACCAGTTAGGATGGGATCACTAGCACAGCACTCTGCACTAAATGTCAATGTGGTGCACTTGGCACGCACTGAAGCCCATGCTATCTGGTAACGCATTTTAGCATACATGCCCCATAGTTCCACAAGTTGCAGAATTGGTTCAGAAAGGGAACTGCTACAACACATCTTGAAGAAATTGCTTCTGAAAGTCTACACAGGAGTCCTACCTTTTTGGGATATCCCAGGTAAATGAAGACTTGAATTCTACAGGCATGCTGAGGCGGGAGTAGATCATGTCCACATTACTCTTCTGTGTACCAAATGTCTTGTGAATTACTTTCAGGCAGGGTGGACTATCTATGGTTCCATCAATTCTGATTACCTAAAAAATTATAAATGTTTTAGCAATACTGGTGATATCAGTCACTAAATATGTATTTTTCAAAATCTGAGGCTGTAGATGATGAATTTACTTACTGTTAATTTCCTTTCCTGTATCACTGCTAGACCATTCCAGGGGTTGGACTGTGGGTTGTGGGTTGTGTCCCCCTGTCAGCAGATGATGAGATAGAGAAAATTCCAGAAGCTTAGTGACATCACCCTTGATAGATAACTCTGTACCCCTAGAGGTCAGCTTCAGTATATTCGTAGCAAGCAGAGTGGCCTGAATTTGTTGTGGACTGTTTTGAACTAAGTTTGTAACACTATATTAGGGGTGAAACCCCCCAGAATGAACCAACTTCTACATGGCAGGAAGCCAAGGTATGTACAAAGAAGATACAGGCCAGGCTGTCAGCTACGCCAATGAGTTCTTAGGCGCCAACATGGCCTAGTCAAGAAAAAGCATTGCAGACAAGATAAGGCAGCGTAGGGGGGAGGGATCTGGACTGGTCTAGGAGTGATACAGGAAAGGAAATTAACGGTAAGTAAAATTTCACCTTCCAGTCCATACTGCTAGACCAAGCCAGACAAATGGGGAGTACCAAAGCTAGATCCCCTCTGGTAGGGAAGCAACAGCAGCAGCCAAGATGCTGACCCCAAACTAAGCCGTCTCCCGAGCGCAGAGATCCAGACGATAGTGCTGGACAAAGGTAGAGAGACAAGATCAGGTAGCTGCCTGCAGATCTCCAGCGGGGTGACCTGCACTCTCTCTGCCCAAGTTGCGACTTGAGCCCTAGTGGAATGAGCTTTGAGTTCACTGGGCATGGGCTTGTTCTAAAGAATGTAAGTAGACTCAATGGCCTGCTTGATCCAGCGTGCGATGGTAGCCTTAGAAGCAGCTGCCCCCCTGCGGTGGCCACCGATGAGCACAAAGAGGTGGTCGGAGAGGTGAACAGAATTGGTGACCTTAAGGTAGAAACATAATGCCCTGCCGACATCGAGTGGATGAAGACTGTGAACATTCCCCGATGGGAGCTTTGGGAAGGAGGGGAAGATTACCAACTGATTGACATGGAATGAATTCAAAACCTTTGGCAAAAAGGAAGAAAATGGTCAAAACGTGACGCCCTCTGGGGAAAAAGCCAGAAAAGGATCCTGGCAAGTAAGTGCCTGAAGCTCTGATATACGCCAAGCCGAGGTAATTGCACCAGAAAGACAGTCTTAAGGATCAAATCCTTAAGTGCAGCCTGGCGCAGCGGTTCGAAGGGAGATCTGGTAAGCACCTTAAGGACTAAAGACAGGTCCCAGGGTGGAACCACCGGGCGGAGGGGCGGGAACAGAGACCAAACTTCCCTCAAGAAATGAACTAGATCTGGATGCGAGGCAAGTGAGCGCCCTCGGAGAGGTTCTCGGAAACATGTGAGCACCGCAAATCTGAACTTTCAAGGAATTTAGGGCCATTCCCTAATCAAAGCTATCCTGAAGGAAAGCAAGAATGTCAGGAACTTGTGCCCTCCATGGGGACAACGCTCTCTGAGAGCACCAGGTGGAAAAACACTGCCAAACTCTAGCATAGGCTCACAAAGTGGAGGGGCACCGTACCTTTAGAAGAGTAGCCACCACCTGAGGTGAATAGCCTTTCTGAGTTATGTGCTGCCACTCAAGAGTCAAGCCATAAGTGAGTAAGGAGTTGGGTCATCTATGATGATCGGCCCTTGCCAAAGGAGACTCTTGCAGGTGCTGAGGGGCAGAGGCGGTTAGGGAGAGGTGAATGAGATCGACGTACCACAGACGACGTGGCCAGTCTGGCACTTTTAGGATGACTCGTCCCGAGTGGGCCTCGATGCATCTGAGTATCCTGCCTATCAGTGGCCATGGCAGGAAGACAGAGTAGCCGATCCAGGGGCCAGGCTGGACTAGAGCATCTGGCTCCTGAGAACTCGGTTCCCTGAGGGGGCTGAAAAAGAACGGCACCTTGGATTTGGAGGCAGTGGCTATCAGATCGACTGTTGGATGGCTCCAATGATTCACGATCTTCTGAAAGGCTCCCGGAGAGAGTTCCCACTCGCTGGGGTCCAAGAGATGCCGACTGAGGAAATCCGTGTGGATGTTCTCCACCCCGGGAACAGGAGGGCCATCTCCCACACCACTCCTGGGCATTTTGTGCCCCTTGCTGGTTCAGGTAGGCAACTGTGGTCGCATTGTCTCAATAGATGTGCACGGCTTTCTTGTGAAGTAAGGAGTGGAAGGCAAGGAGTGCCAGCTGGAATGCCTGGGCTTCGAGGCGATTGATTAGCCAGGAGACCTCTTGTGCTGACCAAGAGCCCTGGGCCATTCATCCCAAAGAGTGAGCCCCCCCAGCCCACTAGACTGGCATCGGTGGTTACAGGCACCCATTGTGGAGTCTCGAGAGGGACTCCTCATAAGAGACTGCGACGACAGAGCCACCACCTGAGGCTGTGGCGCATCTCTAAGGGGAGATGGAACCAAAGCTGATAATCTTGGGAGCAGGGAGACCATATGGACAAGAGAGACCGCTGAAGAGGATGCATATGGGCTCAAGCCCAAGGAATCATGTCTAAGGTGGCTACCATGATGCTGAGGATCTTCAGATAGTCCCAGGCAGAGGGTGTCAGGACCTGAAGAAAGTTCTGGAGCTGCGAAATCAGCTTTTCACATCTGTCCCAGGTAAGGAAGACCCAACCCACCTGTGTGTCGAACTGAGCCCCGAGAAACTCCAAGGACTAAGAAGGCTGAAGACAGCTCTTGGCCTGATTGATTATCCATCCGAGGCAACTCAAGAAGGTGACTGCTTGCTGCACCGCAAATACCGCCTCTTTGTGAGACTTTGCACAGATGAGCCAGTCGTCCAGGTAGGTGTGGACTCTGATGCCTTGGCACAGAGGGTAGCCGCCACTACCTCCATGACCTTGGTGAAGGTGTGGGGCGCTGTGGCTAGGCCAAATGGTAGTGCTCTGAATTGAAAATGGTGGCCCAGAATTGCAAAGCAAAGGTATTGCTGATGCGCTGGACGAATGGGAATGTGAAAGTAAGCCTCAGCTAAGTCGAAAGACACCAGGAATTCACTGGGCTGAACCACCTGAATGACCAATCTGAGCGTATCCATCTGAAAATGTGACACATGCAGACATTTGTTTACACCATTCAAATCCAGAATAGGTCTGAAGGAACAGTCCTTCTTGGGACCGACAAAATAAATGGAATAATGTCCATAGCCAGCCTCGGCGGGGGGTACTGGGCAGACTTCCCGGAGATGTAGCAGATGCTGCAGTTGCTGCCGGATGGCCACTCATTTCTCCGGCACTCGGCATGGGGAGACCTCAACGTTCCAGGTCTTATGAGCTCGAGGGCATACCCATGAGTAACAGCTTTGAGGATCCACTTGTCTGAAGTGATACGGGTCCATTCATGGGAGTAAAATTGTATCCAGTCACCTACAGGAGGCCCCCCAGAATGGACCCCAAGCCAGTCAGTCAGACCTGGTGGCACCTGAAAACTTGTTGGCTATGGAAAAGTTGTTTTTGTGACGAACACCACGAAAGGACTGGGGTTTAGAACCTGTATTAGTGGAGCAGGTGTTGGAGCATCCCATCCAGTAGTGGCGCGTGTACCTGGCGTGTGACCTGTAAGAGGAGGAGGGAACCACTGCGGTCTGGGGACAGCGAGACCTTGATTTGGGCTTGTCCTCTGATAAACGTTTGACTTCGCCCAAATCCTTGACCAGCTTGTCTAGATCTTTGCCAAACAAAAGTTTGCCCTTAAAGGGGAGCTTGGCAAGTCAGGTCTTGGAAGCAGCATCTGCATTCCAATGGCGAAGCCAAAGCCATCGTCGAGCAACCATATATGCCGCAATGGATTGAACCGACAAACAAAGTAAACCATAGAAAGCGTCTGCCATAAAAGCAGAACAACTGTAGCCAATGCAACAATGCCCACGCAGCCAAGCCACCACACACTGAGGCTTGGAGCGCCAAGGATGATGAAGAAAAGGTTGTCTTCAAGAGGCCCTCAACCTTATGATCTATCTGATCCCAGAGAACTGTGCCTCCCTCAACCAGAATGGTGGTATACTTAGTGACAGCCGTTATTAAGGCGTTGACCTTTGGAAAGCGCAGCCACCTTTCTGGTCGTCAGGGTCCCAAAGATAAGTGCGGCCCAGATGACAACCAAACTGTAAGGAGGCTTCAGGAGAACTCCACTCCATGGTGACCATTTGCTGTAACTCAGGGGGAATGGGATACCCAGAATGATGGGATCCACCTGCCACTGATCTGGATCCAAAGGTTGAGGTGGCTGTGGGCCTGAGAGGTGAAGGGTTTCTGAAATTTGCACAATGAGGGCAGAGAGCTCCTCTATCCAAAACAGGCATATGTCCTGCCCATCATCTCTCGCCTCAGGCTCATCCTCCAGGTGCGAGAACTCTCCTTCTTCCCTATCTGAACCTGAAATAAGGGAGTGACCTTCCGAGAGGCATTCACTGTCTTCCCCAAAAGGATGTCAATCACCTTAGGGTGCGGGATTCACCTTGGGTGTGGCCACAGACTGATGGGAGTGCTTTTGAGGTGGAAGGGCTGGGCCCCCTGTAGTAGTAGAGGTCACCAGACTTACTGCGGGTCCAGAACACCAGATGTCCCAAGCAGAACAGAAGAAATCCATAAACTGCAGATCAGCAAGGGCTGCAGGAGTTGGAGGGAGGTGCTGTAGATGAGGGCCAGAGGCCTGAGGCTGTGGTGTTTGCAGGACTGCGGGAAACTGCTCCTCTGGTAGCAGGATGGGAGGAGGGAACTCTTGTGGCAGGGGAGATTCAGTGGATGGGGGCCGGGAAGAACAGGCAACGAGGTGACAAGAGCCGGAGGTGCAGCTGTGGTAGAGGCCCCTGTACTTAAAGAAGTCCCTCCTTGATCTTACCTGCAGGCCAAGCAAAGGTCCCCAGTGAGGAAACAGCGCTTCTTGCCGCACCCCAGGCAGCACTGCAAAGACGAAGGATTTCACTGAAAAAACTGAGCTAAACAGCATAGCGATCTGCCTGCTGCTGGCCGGCAACCTGGAAAAGAAAATGGTGGCCTCAGAGGCAAGAAGAGACCCACAGGAAATGGAGTCCTCTGCAAGAGTTTTGGCGGGAAAAATGTGGACCTGCACAAAGAGGCTGAGAGGCACTGAGAGTTCTGCAGGAGCAGCAAAGAGGTTTAAAAAGCGTGCTTAGCAGGAAGCGGTGATAGTTCAGCGGAAACCGCGGTGGGCCGAGAACTGTGGGATGTCGGGGAGGGGGGGGGGATTGCTGGTAGTCCTGCCCTCGGTGACCAGCCATCTGTATGGACAGTCCCCAAACTGTACTCACGGTCCTAGTAGCACGGGAAACTTGAGAGCATAGGAGACTGGAGGGGGTTGCAGGCTGCAGCCGGCAGAAATAAAAAACCTGACCTGAGAGAAAGCGCGGCTGTGTCTAAATGTTCCACCTTGAGCCCCAAGGGCACTCAATTGTGCTATGCCAGTAACTCCTTTCCGGTTTTCACTAATTTTTTTTTTTTTTTGTAATTGAGCTGTGGGAAAGGCTTCCCTGCTGCAGAAATCCTGAAGCAGAAGGCTGTCCCTGGCACACAAGTGAAGCTGCTCCTCCTGAGCAAGAGCCCTTCGCCTCAGAGGTGCTCTACTGATCCTCTTGATCAGGGGCGGCCCAAGGGGGGTGTGGGGCCATGTGCGGAGACTCAGTGCGGGGCCTCATTTGCATAAGGGACCTCATTTGCATAAATATTTGCATAATGTTACCATGCACTAACTTTTAGTAAACATGCCTCTTAATGAGTGTATGGATAAAGAAAGACTAAAAGATTTCTACATTACTATAATCCAGTGACAACTGCCAGGCACATTAGGAACTACTACAAACACTGCCCATTTAGAACCCATAGCAAACCTGCCGTATCATAACAGCACTACCAGGACTCACAAAGCACAAGACCCTACCTATCAAAAGGCAACACTACAAATATTAAACCAATACATTTCAGAGAACAACAATACATGACCTACTGGGGAAAGAGAACAAGTGGCAATG
This sequence comes from Ichthyophis bannanicus, assembly GCA_033557465.1. Taxonomy (NCBI): domain Eukaryota; kingdom Metazoa; phylum Chordata; class Amphibia; order Gymnophiona; family Ichthyophiidae; genus Ichthyophis; species Ichthyophis bannanicus. Next base: position 379,067,820 of record CM066037.1, on the reverse strand, counting down.
TCAAATAGGAATTACATTAACAGAATACCTCAGCTCAGTTACACGTGCAGAACATAGACCGTCACCAAACAAGAAATCACAATGTAGAAACAGGAAGACAATAATTAAACTGGGAACCCCAAAAGCCCAACAACACTGTAGAAATAAAACTATAAATTAATTTCCTCGTGTACTAAACAATGCGCAGACGTTAATGATGCACATTTCCCAGAGCTGGCATATTTCAGTTAATAAATTCAATAAATAGATATTTTTCTACCTTTTGTGCATTTTTTTTCAGTTGCAATTGCTCCAGCCACTTTCTTCTGGTTTCTTCGTGTCTTCTGCTAACTCTGCATCGTCTGCTGTCCATTTGTCCTTTCTTCACTCTTCTAGTTTTTTTCCATTCTCTCTCTACATCTGCTTTAACATACTAATCTTTCTCCTTTTGCTCTTTCCTCATTCCTATTTCATCCACTCAAATTTTACCCCGCCATCCTCAATCCCCACTTACTCTCCCAATATCCGACCAATTGTAGATTTGTCTTCCCTCCCACACAAAATATTTTTTCCCTCTCCATTTCACTCTCCCAGCTCTATCCCATTCTAATCCTCCCCCAACATCAGCTCCCTTCTAGTTCCAGCCCCACCCAGCATCTGCTCCCTTCTAGTCCCCGCATCAGCCCATTTCCAGTCCTAGCTCCCCCATCCAAGTCCCTCCATCAGCTCATTTCCAATCCCAGCCCCCATCAGCCGATTTCTATTCCTTTTCTAGCTCCGCCATCAGCTCATGTCAAATCCTAGCTCCCCTCCACTCAGCCCATTTCCAATCCAAGCCCCCCATGAGCCTACTTCCAGTTCTAGCCCCTCCATGAGTCCATTTCAATCCAAGCCCACCCAACAGCCCATTTCCAGTCCTATCCTTGCCCTCCATCAGCCCATTTCTTGTCCTAGCCCCCCCTCACTCAGCCCTTCCAGTCTTAGCTCCCTCCCCTCACAGCCCATTTCCATTCCAAGCCCCTTCCCCATCAGCTATTTGTAGCTCAAGCCTTCCTTCCACTCAGCCCATTTCCATTCCAAGCCCCCGTCCCCATCAGCTATTTGCAGTTCAAGCCCTCCTTCCACTCAGCCCATTTCCAGTCCTAGCCACCCCCCCCAGCCCATTACCAGTCCTAGCCCCCCCATAGCCCATTACCAGTCCTAAGCCCCCCATAACCCATTACCAGTCCTAAGCCCATCAGCCCACTTCCAGTCCTAAGCCCCCCCATCACCCCATTTTCAGTCTTAGCCCCCCCATAGCCCATTACCAGTCCTAACCCCCATCAGCCCATTTCAAGTCCTAGCTCCCCCATCCGAGTCCCTCCATCAGCTCATTTCCAATCCCAGCCCCCCATCAGCCCATTTCTAGTCCTTTCCTAGCCCCACCATCATCAGCCCATGTCAAATCCTAGCTCCCCTCCACTCAGCCCATTTCCAATCCAAGCCCCCCTGAGCCTACTTCCAGTTTTAGCCCCTCCATGAGTCCATTTCAATCCAAGCCCCCCCAACAGCCCATTTCCAGTCCTATCCTAGCCCTCCATCAGCCCATTTTCCTGTCCTAGCCCCCCCTCACTCAGCCCATTTCCTGTCCTAGCTCCCTCCCCTTACAGCCCATTTCCAATTCCAAGCCCCCGTCCCCATCAGCTATTTGCAGTAAAAGCCCTCCTTCCACTCAGCCCATTTCCAGTCCTAGCCCCCCCCCATAGGCCATTACCAGTCCTAAGCCCCCCATAGCCCATTACCAGTCCTAAGCCCCCCATCAGCCCACTTCCAGTCCTAAGCCCCCCAACACCCCATTTTCAGTCCTAAGCCCCCCCATAGCCCATTACCACTCCTAACCCCCATCAGCCCATTTCCAGTCTTAGCCTCCCCACAGCCCATTCCAGTCCTAACCCCCCATTAGCCCATTTCCAGTCCTAGCCCCCCATAGCCCATTTCCAGTCCTAGCCCCCCCATAGCCCATTACTAGTCCTAACCCCCCTCAGCCCATTTCCAGTCTTAGCACCCCCATAGCCCATTACCAGTCCTAACCCCCCCATCAGCACATTTCCAGTCCTAGACCCCCCCATAGCCCATTACCAGTCCTAACCCCCCTCCCCCCATCAACCCACTTCCAGTCTTAGCCTCTCATAGCCCATTACCAGTCCTAACCCCCCCAAAGCCCATTACCAGTCCTAACCCCCCCTCCCCCCATCAGCCCTGATAGATGAAAAAAAAACAAACCGGCTGCTGCTGCTGCCAGTGCCGCTGTGGCAGCGGCAGAATCAAATGTCCCGCCGCGGGGCCCCGCCTGCCCGGCAGAGCCTCCCTTCACCGTTCACCATCAGCTCCTGAGTCCCTCCCAAGGCGCGGGCTTTCAGAGCCGCGAAGGTTTCCCTTTCTTCTCGCGGCTCTGTTAATCCCGCCGGGGCTGATGGGAAATCCCATCAGCCCCGGCGAGATTAACAGAGCCGCGAGAGGTCAGAGAAGCTCTCGCGGCTCTGAAAGCCTGCGCATTGGGAGGACTTGGGAGCTGATGGTGAACCGTGAAGGGAGGCTCTGCCAGGCAGGTGGGGCCCCGCGGCGGGACATTTGATTCTGCTGCTGCCACGGCGGCAGCGGCAGCAGCAGCCAGTTTGGGGTTTTTTCTACTTGTGCTAATGAAGAATGTTTTTTGCGCGGGGCCCCCTGAAACACGGGGCCCTGTGCAAAAAACATTCTTGCTCAATGGACGGGCCGGCCCTGCTCCTGACAGGAACACCTCTGGAGTCAGAAGGGGAAAATTAGCCCGAAAAGAGATACCACAGTGTGTCAAGGGACTTACTTGCAGAGACTACACTGGTAGCCAGAGCAAGTAGAAGTCCACCATCTGCTGAGACAGAGAAAATACTGAAGCTGACCCCTAGGAGTACAGAGTTATCTATCAAGGGTGATGTCACTAAGCTTCTGGAATTTTCTCTGTCTCATTATCTGCTGACAGGGGAGCACAACCCATTTGTCTGGACTGATCTAGCAATATGAACTGAAAGCAATAGTTTCAGTATCAGTGCCCATGTAAGAGAAACACTGAACAGAATTGGGGAGCTATCTCTGTAGTTCTAAGAGTCTTCAGTCTGAATATTTAACACTGGAGATTAAAACAAAACAGATTAACTATTTTATTTGAAGGACACATTATCTAGAATTACTAAAGAAATACTGCTTGTTCCCGAGATATCTCAGAGCTATCCAACCCCGGCATCTTTTCTACCTGTCAATGATATATCTCATAGCTGCCTCAGAGACATATAACCCCAGCACCTTTACAGCTATTAATATCATAGTGAGGAGGTTATAAATAAGATACGGTACCTCAATATGAGGGTGGTCTTTGGGCACATTTACAAAGGTTGGCAGGCGTTTACTGAACCATGTGGCAACATCGCGGTTCATGTTGACAGCATAGGGCTCAAAGCCCTCCTGAAGACCGCACATTGTGTAGTATTTGAAGGTACTGGCATCCATTCCAAGGTTCATGCGACCAATCTGAGAAAGTCCGAGAGAGCAGACAGGGACGAAACCTGAAAGACAGGAGTGTGACTATGAATAGATGGATTTATCAGCAAAATCAGCAGAGTTTATCCATTCATTGTTACCTCTAATCACACAAGAAATGTGAAATAGCAATACAACTCTTTAACAGCCCATGTCTAGTTCATGACTTTCCCCATAAAATTAATCTGCATCTATCACCAGGAAAGATAGTGTGCCCATTCTTTCTTTAAAATGTAAAATCTCTTACAGTGTCTGCTGAGCTTTCACTGTTCGTTCTCTGATCTACTCAGAAAGGCCTGCAGCACAAACTGAGGAAAGCTAGAATAGAAAATAAGTTGAAAAATGTATACTTGCAATGTAACACAATTGCACATTTCTCCCATTTGAAGAATCAGGCATGTGGAGGGAAGCACGTGTGTGTTTCATGGAGAATGACAAGGATGGGGGGGGGGGTGTTGCTTGTGTGTCATGGGGAGTGTGGAGGGGTGGATATACGAATGTGTGTTGGCATGCTTGTGCATGTGTGCCATCAGCATTGGCATGGAGGAATAGACCCTTTGTTTTATTTGATTCTTTGCTGGTAATGTCACAGATTGTCATAACTAAAGATGGGAGGGAGAGGTGAAGGAAAATGTTGTTCGGGTCAGGGCACTTTGTGCCCCGACTGTGAGTCAAACTGGAAGGCAGAATAAATAGCAGTACTGTCTGGCAATTTGATTTGGAATCATGGGGGAGATTGCAGACTTGTGATTCAGCCTTTCCCTTCCCAAAAGCAGCTTTTCTGTGTCTGGCCCCATAGGCTATATTGTATTGGTACCGAAAACGAACACACATGAATGAGGATTTAGCTCATTCCACTCCACAGTCATTCAGTTTGTGTAAAGGTATAAAAAGATGTGCTTATTCACTGTGGTTTGCCATTCATTTTTAAATCAATGTACATCCCTTTTAAGTAGTGAAAAATACTTGTTAGGCCATTGCCTATACTGTACATCTGGCCTCCTAGGCTCTTTTGACGTCTGCAAGACATACTCATTTTTGTGAGCAGCTGCTTTTCTGCTACAACTTTTACAAACTGACATTCAAAACCGTTATCCGGATAGCCCATGGGAGGTTAGCCAGATATTCAGCGGCACTATCAAGCTTAATCTCTCCACAGACGACCCTGGCATTGTGGTTAATGCAGAAGTGGTCCATGGGTGGTACAGCTGCTATCTGGATAAGTGCCGATCTTATCCAGATAGCAGTGATTTCCATCCTGTACTTATCTGGATAGCTTGGGCTGCATGAACAACACACAGAAAGCAAAGAAGGACCACAGCCATAAAACAAAAATGTCTTCAAAAGACTATTTTTTTTGGAGGGGCCCGACTCGGCCTAAGTTTCAGCAAACCTGCCAACATCAGGGTTATTTGCACTGGTCCAATGCAGTGATTTTCATTCTCTTTACATGCCTAAATTTCTATCTAGATAAGTGCTAGCTGAAAAAGCATAGTTACTCACCTGTAACAGGTGATCTCCGGGAACAGCAGGAATTTAGTCCTCACATATGGGTATCGTCGGTACCGACGGAGCCTGAGCGGGAACGCTCCCCAGCGTCCAATCAGAAAGCCTTTGGGAGCATCCCACAGTGCCTGCGTGCTGCCTTCCCGCCTTTCCCAAATGCCTCTCTCCAGTTGAGTTTTAAAGCTGAGACAAAGAGAGAGAGGGAAAGGAAAGAGATAGATAGAGAGATACAACTCCTAGGGGAGGTGGGTGGGTTGTGAGGACTAAATTCCTGCTGTTCCCGGAGATCACCTGTTACAGGTGAGTAACTATGCTATCTCCAGGAACAAGCAGGAATGTAGTCATCACATATGGGGACTCCCTAGCTTTAGGTGCCAGGGAGAGACCCCAGAAGTTGTGTGTCCCTGTGGAGGGAAGCACGTGTGTGTTTCATGGAGAATGACAAGGATGGGGGGGGGGGGGTGTTGCTTGTGTGTCATGGGGAGTGTGGAGGGGTGGATATACGTATGTGTGTTGGCATGCTTGTGCATGTGTGCCATCAGCATTGGCATGGAGGAATAGACCCTTTGTTTTATTTGATTCTTTGCTGGTAATGTCACAGATTGTCATAACTAAAGATGGGAGGGAGAGGTGAAGGAAAATGTTGTTCGGGTCAGGGCACTTTGTGCCCCGACTGTGAGTCAAACTGGAAGGCAGAATAAATAGCAGTACTGTCTGGCAGTTTGATTTGGAATCATGGGGGAGATTGCAGACTTGTGATTCAGCCTTTCCCTTCCCAAAAGCAGCTTTTCTGTGTCTGGCCCCATAGGCTATATTGTATTGGTACCGAAAACGAACACACATGAATGAGGATTTAGCTCATTCCACTCCACAGTCATTCAGTTTGTGTAAAGGTATAAAAAGATGTGCTTATTCACTGTGGTTTGCCATACATTTTTAAATCAATGTACATCCCTTTTAAGTAGTGAAAAATACTTGTTAGGCCATTGCCTATACTGTACATCTGGCCTCCTAGGCTCTTTTGACGTCTGCAAGACATACTCATTTTTGTGAGCAGCTGCTTTTCTGCTACAACTTTTACAAACTGACATTCAAAACCGTTATCCGGATAGCCCATGGGAGGTTAGCCAGATATTCAGCGGCACTATCAAGCTTAATCTCTCCACAGACGACCCTGGCATTGTGGTTAATGCAGAAGCAGTCCATGGGTGGTACAGCTGCTATCTGGATAAGTGCCGATCTTATCCAGATAGCAGTGATTTTCATCCTGTACTTATCTAGATAGCTTGGGCTGCATGAACAACACACAGAAAGCAAAGAAGGACTACAGCCATAAAACAAAAATGTCTTCAAAAGACTATTTTTTTTGGAGGGGCCCGACTCGGCCTAAGTTTCAGCAAACCTGCCAACATCAGGGTTATTTGCACTGGTCCAATGCAGTGATTTTCATTCTCTTTACATGCCTAAATTTCTATCTAGATAAGTGCTAGCTGAAAAAGCATAGTTACTCACCTGTAACAGGTGATCTCCGGGAACAGCAGGAATTTAGTCCTCACATATGGGTATCGTCGGTACCGACGGAGCCTGAGCGGGAACGCTCCCCAGCGTCCAATCAGAAAGCCTTTGGGAGCATCCCACAGTGCCTGCGTGCTGCCTTCCCCCCTTTCCCAAATGCCTCTCTCCAGTTGAGTTTTAAAGCTGAGACAAAGAGAGAGAGAGGGAAAGGAAAGAGATAGATAGAGAGATACAACTCCTAGGGGAGGTGGGTGGGTTGTGAGAACTAAATTCCTGCTGTTCCCGGAGATCACCTGTTACAGGTGAGTAACTATGCTATCTCCAGGAACAAGCAGGAATGTAGTCATCACATATGGGGACTCCCTAGCTTTAGGTGCCAGGGAGAGACCCCAGAAGTTGTGTGTCCCTGAACAGGGCTCCACTTCCCCCCATGGATCTCTGGCATCCTACCAGGAATGGTGGGTAGGAGTTGATTAGGTATGGAACAGGTGTTGGAGAACAGCCTGACCAAACAAGGCATCCCGGCGGGAGTTCTTGTCCAAGCAGTACTGGGCTGTAAAGGTATGAACCGAGGCCCAAGTGGCTGCTTGACAGATGTCGTTGATAGACACAGAGTGCAGATGAGCCATTGAGGCTGCCATGGCTCTCACATTGTGAGCTGTGACATGGCCCTCCAGAGAAAGGTTCTTACTCTGATAGGCGAAGGAAATACACTGAGCAATCCAGTTAGACAGTGTTCTCTTGGAGACTGGAAGTCCCAAATGAGAAGGATCAAAAGCAACAGAGTTGAGAGGACTTTCTATGTTGCTGTGTTCTTTGTAAGTAAAAGGCTAAAGCTCTTTTACAGTCCAAGGTATAAAGATTCCTCTCTGCATTTGATGCACGAAGCCTTGGAAAAAACACAGGTAGGTAGACCGCTTGGTTCAGATGAAAAGGCGAGACCACCTTTGGCATAAAGTGTGGATGAGTCCTAAGGACTACCTTGTCATGATGGAACCTTGTATAAGGTGGATCAGCTACTAGCGCTTGCCACTCACTAATGCGGCGTGCCAATGTGATTGCAATGAGAAAGATAACCTTCCAAGAAAGGAATTTCAAGGAGGTAGTAGCTAAAGGTTCAAAAGGTGGCTTCATGAGCTGCCAAAGAACCAGGTTTAAGTCCCATGCCACTGGTGGTGGTCTAATGGGAGGCTTTTAAAAGAAGGCCTCTCACAAATCTTGCTATAAGAGGATGAGAGGAAATAGGTTGTCCATTTAGAGGCTTAAGGGAAGCTGCAATAGCACTCAAATGGACTCTTACTGAATTAGTCTTAAGACCTGCATTGGATAAATGAAGGAGATACTCCAGCAATGATTCCAGAGGTATCGCAAGGGGGTTAAGAGCCCTTTGCGAAAACCATATGGTAAACCTTTTCCACTTGAAAGCATAAGAGCATCTTGTGGAAGGTTTCCTGGAAGCAAGAAGAATATCTTTCACTTGCTGAGGGATATTAAGATCATGGAGATCTAGGCCTTCAGCAACCAAGCCCTGAGATGCAGAGACTGGGGATTGGGATGCCATAACATTCCGTCCTCCTGGGATAGGAGATCTGGAGCAGACCCTAACTCCAGGGAGGGAGTTTGAGAGAGATGTAGAAGCAGAGGGTACCACACTTGCTGTGGCCAATGTGGAGCTATGAGAATCATATGGCCTCTGTCTCTCTGAAGCTTGAACAGGGTTTTGGGAATTAGGGGAATAGGTGGAAAGGCATACAGGAAGTCTTGACCCCAATAAAGGAGGAAAGCATCCCTGGCCTGAGCCCCCTGAGCCGGAATTCTGGAACAGAACCGGGGAAGTTTGGCATTCCACGGACTTGCAAAGAGGTCTATGTCCGGGGTTCCCCAAAGTTGAAATATCCTGGTCACCTGGTCTGCATGCAGAGACCACTCATATGGAAGCAGAACTCGACTGAGTCTGTCTGCCCAAGAGTTTTGAATGCCTGGAAGATACACTGCCAGAAGATGAATCTGATGCTCTCTGGTGAGGGCCCATAGTCGCAAAGCTTCGTTGCAAAGCGACAGAGAGCCTGTTCCCCCATGCTTGTTCACATAGAACATGGCTACTTGATTGTCCATATGAATGAGGACTGTCTTGTAGCTGAGCAGGGTGTGGAACACTCGCAGAGCAAGAAAGATTGCTCTGAGCTCCAAGAGATTGATATGTAGATAACTCTCCTATGGAGACCAGGTGCCCTGGGTGGAGAGGTCTTGCAGATGAGCTCCCCAACCCATTGGAGAAGCATCTGTTGTGAGAGTTGCTTAGGGTAAGGGTTGTTGAAAAGGGGACCCCAGCAACAGGTTTTGAGTGGACTTCCACCACTGGAGGGACAAAATAAGGCGACTCGTGTTTGCTATTTTGTCTGACAGGCATCCTGATGCCTGGGTCCATTGGGTGGATAAATTCCACTGAGCTGCCCTCATGTGGAGACGAGCATAGGGAACCACATGCACGGTGGTTGCCATGTGGCCTAGTAGTTTTTAACATTTCTCGAGCAGTTAGATGAGGCTTTAGCACTGCTTGGAAAGCTAACTGCACCAAGCGAAGGCAACGAGCCTGGGGGAGATAGGCCCTTGCCTTTGTGGTATCCAGGAAAGCTCCTATGAACTCTAAAGACTGAGTGGGAGTCAGACTGGATTTTGGGATGTTTATTACCAGCCCTAAATACTGAAGGATACGCATTGTGCAGGATAGAGAAGTCCTGGCCTCTGACTCTGTTGGGGCTCAAATGAGCCAGTCGTCTAAGTAAGGGAAGATGAATATCCCTAGAGTGCGGAGAAATGCTGCTACAACAGCCATGCATTTCGTGAACACCCTTGGTGCTGAGGCCAGGCCAAAAGGAAGCACCCTGTATTGGTAGTACTTTCCTTGAAAAAGGAACCGAAGGAACCTTCTGTGAGTTGGATGGATGTACGCATCCTTGAGATCTAGAGAACAAAGCCAGTCCTGACTCTGAAGGTATGGCAGCAGAGATCCGAGAGAAATCATTTTGAATTTCTCCTTGACAAGAAATTTGTTCAATTCTCTGAGGTCTAAGATAGGTCTGTAACCCCCTGTTTTCTTTGGAATAAGAAAATAAGGGGAATAGAAACATAGAAACATAGAAACACGATGACAGAAAAAGACCACATGGCCTATCTAGTCTGTCCTTCCACAACAACTACAACAGTCCCCTTTTTACCTTTACAGATCCTCTGTGTTTGTCCCATGCTTTTTTTAATTCAGTTACTGTCCTCATCTCTACCACCTCCACTGGGAGACTATTCCATGGATCCACTACTCTTTCCGTAAAGAAATATTTCCGCATATCACTCCTGAATCTATCTCCCTTCACCCTCATCCCATGTCCCCTCAAAGCAGAACTTGCTTTCAATTGAAAGAGGCTCTCTCCCTGAACATTTATGCCATGGAGGTATTTAAACATCTCAATCATATCACCTCTATCCCGCCTTTCCTCTAAGGTGTACATATTAAGATCCTTAAGTCTGTCCTCAATAGCTTTATGATGAAGCCCACTAATCATTTTAGTAGCCACCCTCTGCACCGACTCCATCCTGTTCACATCCTTTTGAAGGTGCGGTCTCCAGAATTGCACACTATATTCCAAATGAGGTCGCACCAAAGACTTATAGAGAGGCATTATCACCTCCTTTTTTCTGCTAGCCATTCCTCTCCGTATGCACCCAAGCATTCTTCTAGCTTTTGTCGTTGCCTTTTCTACCTGTTTGGCTACTTTAAGATCATCAGACAGAACCACGCCTAGGTCCCGCTCTTCTTTAGTGGACAAAAGTACTTCACCCCCTATACTGTATTGCTCCCTTGGATTGCTGCAGCCCAAATGCATGACCTTACATTTTTTAACATTAAATCCCAGCTGCCAAATTCGAGACCATTCTTCAAGCTTAGCTAGATCTCTCCTCATGTTATCTACGCCTTCCTGGGTGTCTACTTTATTGCAGATTTTGGTATCATCTGAAAATAGGCAAACCTTACCCGACAGCCCTTCCGCTATATCACTAACAAAGATGTTAAAAAGAATCGGACCAAGGACAGATCCCTGGGGCACACCACTGGTAACATCCTTCTCCTCAGAGTGAGCTCCATTTACTTGTACTCTTTGTCGCCTCCCACCCAACCAATTTCTAACCCAAGCAGTAACTTTAGGGTCCATCCCTAGGGTGCTCAGTTTGCTTATAAGTCGCCTGTGAGGAACAGTGTCAAAGGCTTTACTGAAATCTAAATACACCACATCTAGAGCTCTCACTCGGTCCAACTCCCTGGTCACCCAGTCAAAGAAGTCAATCAGATTTGTCTGACAAGACCTGCCTCTGGTGAATCCATGCTGCCTCGGATCCTGTAATCCGCTGGACTCCAGAAACCTCACTATTTTCTCTTTCAGCAGCGTTTCCAATAATTTTCTCACCACCGAAGTTAAACTAACCGGCCTGTAGTTTTCAACCACATCCTTACTTCCGCTTTTGTGTAAAGGCACCACATGAGCCTCTCTCCAGTCCTTTGGCACCACTCCCGGCTCCAACGAGGCATTGAAAAGGTCAGTCAGTGGAGTTGCTAGAACGTCCCCAAGTTCCCTCAGTATTCTAGGCTATATCCCATCCGGTGCCATCGCTTTGTCTACTTTAAGTTGATCTAGTTTCTCACGAACACAGTCTTCTGAAAATTGTTCAAGATGTCCCTCGCTTCTGTTCCTATTTGTGGGTGTTTTCAGAGGTCCTGCTCCTGGTTCTTCATCTGTGAACACAGAACAAAAATATTTGTTAAGCAATTCCGCTTTATCCTTATCAGCTTCTACATATTCCTCCCCTGCACCCTTGAGTCTGTCAATACCACTTTTGTCCTTCCTCTTCTCACTAATATATCTGAAAAATGTCTTATCCCCCCATTTTATTGCATTGGCTATTTCCTCCTCCTTTTGAATCTTTGCCTTCTTGACTACTTTGCTAGCTTCTCTAAGTTTTTCCAAATACAGATGCCTGTCTTCCTCTCTCTGTGATCTCTTGTATTTCATGAAGGCCTCCCTCTTTTTCTTCACTTTTTCAGCTACTTCCTTCGAAAACCATAGCGGTCTCCTTTTCCTTTTGCCTTTATTTACCATTTTAACAAAAAGGTTGGTTGCCCTTAAAATATCCCCTTTCAGTTTTGCCCACTGTTTTTCTACATCCCCCAGCTGTTCCCATCCCACTAACGACTCCCTGAGGTATTGGCCCATCTTCGCAAAGTTAGTCTTCCTAAAGTCTAAGATCCTCACCTTTGAATGGATTCTAACAGGCTTAGTCCTAATACTGAACCACACCATCTGGTGATCACTGGATGCAAAATGATCTTCCACTACAACATCAGAAACACTTTCACCATTGGTAAGCACCAAGTCCAGTATGGCCCCTTCACGTGTGGGGTCTGTTACCAATTGCCTGAATAGTTCTCCCTGTAGAGAATCCATGATCTTCTTACTTCTAGATGATACTGCAGCAGGAATGTGCCAATCAACATCTGGCATATTGAAATCTCCTATCAGTAGCACTTCCCCTTTCCTAGCAATGCTGCGTATGTCTTCAATTAACTCTCTGTCCACCTCTTCCTCTTGTGAGGGAGGTCTGTATATCACACCAATACAAATAGATTTCTCATTCCCTCTTTCTAGTTTAACCCACAATGCCTCCTCTCTCCCTTTTAAGCTCTGTAATTCCAAAGCTTTAATAGTAGTTTTTACATATAGTGCCACTCCTCCTACCCTTCTTCCTACCCTGTCCTTTCTGAATAAAGTATAGCCAGGTATAGTTACATCCCAATCATGGTTTTTTGTGAACCATGTTTCTGTAACTGCCACTAAATCCAAGTCAGCCACTCCCACCAAAGCTTCAATATCAGGGATCTTATTTCCCATGCTACGGGCATTTATACACACTGCTTTCCATATGTTACCCCTGTTACCCAGTTCCATAGAGGTATTCAATGTATCACCTACCTGGGGGCTTTCACTTACCTGGGGGCTTTCTTCACCCATCCCCAAGGAATCTAGTTTAAAGCCCTCTTCAGTAGATTAGCCAGTCTACTACCGAAGATGCGTTGACCTTTCTTGGACAGATGGATGCCATCTCTGCTCTGCAACCCTTGGAACAGCATCCCATGGTCTAGGAAACCAAAACGCCCTCGATGACACCATCCACGCAGCCATGCATTCATCTCCAGGATGCGAGCCTCTCTGCCTTGGCCTTTACCCTCAACCGGGTGGATTGAAGAGAACACCAGCTGTGCACCTAACTGCTTCACCCTCTGTCCCAGAGCCATGAAGTCACTTTTCATACGTTCCGAGGTAAACCTGGCAGTATCATTTGTTCCAACATGGATTAGCAACATTGGGTAATAGTCAGTGGGCTTGATGAGTCTCGGCAAACTCTCCATAACATCTTGGATTTTGGCACCAGGCAGACAGCATACCTCTCTGGACATCAAGTCTGGTCGGCAGATGGACACCTCAGTACCCCTCAGAAGAGAGTCTCCAACCACCACTACCCTTCGTTTCCTTCTGGTTACTGATTCTGCAACTTTGGGGTACTTGAGCTCTGGTTCTTCCCTTTCCAGGGATGCTTTCACCTCCTCCACTTCCAGGGCTGCATAATGGTTCTTCAATTCAAGGGCTGGAGAAGTTGGATTGGTGATTTTGCAGGCCCTGGTGACTTGTGTCCAACCATCGACATTCTGTTGGCACCCATATTCTCCTGTGCTGGAGAGCTTGTTTGCTGCAAGAAGCATCTCATCAATGTACTTCTCACTGTCTTGAATGCTCCTCAGCCTCGCCACCTCCTCTCTGAGTTCCTCCAATTGTTTCCTCAGAGCTTCAGCATGCAGGCACCCTGCACATGGAACTGGTCCTTCAACTGGCATTAGGACCTCTGTCTGGACCGAGGCAGAAGCTGTAACGGGGGCAACAGCTTTAGTAATACGATTTTCCCAGCCATTGTTCTGTTCGTGGAGCTTAGGTATCTGTTAAAGCAAAAGAGAGAGATCTACCAAGTACCAGCCGGTTTCCCAGCTGTCCTTTCAGAGAAAAAGCAGTTAAATCTCTTTAATTATATTCAAAATGTGCTGGTCCAATTCTCTGTGATTTGTTAAAGGGGGAGATGCCCTATAAAGCAAGACTGCTCACTAGGGCTGGGTGGGAGTCGGGTGGGTAGGGAGGGAACTAACACCTGATTAGATGTTAGCAGTTTCCAAACCTGAGGAGGTTACTAGATTTCAGCAACCTACTGTGCTCAAGGAAAGTTCCACTAAAGCACCAAAAAGGAAGTAACCTTGCTTTAAAAAATATACAAAAAACCCTTTTAAGAGCTCCCAGTCAGAGAGCTAGCAATTTAATATAATACCCCACCCCCCCCTCTCAAATCCTTACTGTTTGTTGATCTGTAGAGCCCTGGTTAGGAAAGCCTCAACAGGGCAGGGCACTGGAGCCTTTTATGCAGGCCTCAGCTGCTCTCAGGAAATCAGGCCCACTAACTCCTTATTAGGTGTTAGCAGTTTCCAAACCTGAGGAGGTTACTAGATTTCAGCAACCTACTGTGCTCAAGGAAAGTTCCACTAAAGCACCAAAAAGGAAGTAACCTTGCTTTAAAAAATATACAAAAAACCCTTTTAAGAGCTCCCAGTCAGAGAGCTAGCAATTTAATATAATAAAAAAAACCCTCAAATCCTTACTGTTTGTTGATCTGTTTGTTGAATAGAACCCTGTACCCTGTTGATGAAGGGGTAATTCCTCTATTGCCCCTTGGGCAAGAAGGATAGCGACCTCCTGAACTAACAGGTTGATGAGAGAGGTCGGAGAATTGAACTGTGTGAGGGGGCATGCTTGAAAACTGAAGCTTGTACCCCTCCTTTATGATGGAGAGTGTCCAATGCTCTGCTGTTATTTGCCCCCATCTGGGGGCAAAATGACATAACCTTCCTGGAATGGTGGAAGGTTCTGGTCCCCCCAAAATCAGGAAGGCTAAGTTCTCTAGATGAGAGTCAAAGGCCCTGTGCAGGCTGAGCCTGCTGGGCCGGTTGAGGCCTAGCAGCCTTTACTTTCTTCTGTTTGGGTGGTTGCTGACCTTTCCTGGCAAGCTGACCTGCAGAACGTCCCTGCTGAACATAAGCAGGATAAATTTTTTTCTTTTTAGAAAAGAATGGTTTCTTTTTTTTTTTTTTTTAATTTTTTATTTATGCAATTTTTACAAATACAACAAGAAAGCCAACAAAGCACTCTCTTGAATGAAACAGGTTGACATGCAGAAAATACAAATGAAGAAAATTGTTATACATTAGTAACAAAAAAAACCATAACAGTGTCCAACCACTCTAGCCCACGAAAAGAAGGGGATCGTTTCATAAAAAATATAATATATATACCAAATATGAAAAGAAACAGGCAGCACAACAGTTCAAACTAATACATAGCTGAGCACCCTTAAGGAGAAAAATAGCGGATTCTACACGCCTAGCACTGATAAAGGCAAGCAGCTGGGAAGGCTCAAAAAATACATAGGAAACATCTTGGTATTTAAACAAACACTTACAAGGATGTTTGAGAAAAAAGAGCCCCCCTAACTGCAAAACCCCAGGCCATAACAAAAGAAACTCTCTACGACGTTTCTGTGTTACTCTTGATAGGTCAGGATAAATACGGACAGCAAAACCACGAAAGGGAATTTTCCTTTTACGAAAAAACAACTTCAATAACCACTCTCTATCCGATAACAGAGCAAAAGTAACAAGAAGAGTGGAAGACTCCAAAGAGTCCCGATAATTCTCTAACAAATTGGTAACATTCAACACATCCCCTTGTGTCAAACCCCCCTCCAAAGCGCTGCTAAGAGTAGCACGCGTTGCTTTAGGTAAATAATACAATTTAACTAAGGGAGGCATTAGCTCCGGGGAGACACAAAACTTCCAGGAGATATTCTTTAAACATCTCTTTAGCCCCAATAGAAGAGGATCTAGGAAAATTTACAATTCTCAAATTATTAACATGAGACAAATTTTCCAACTGCTCTAATTTCATGAGTACCGACAAAGAGTTCTTTTTAACAATGTCAGACTGATCTTCCAGACTAGATAGTCTACTTTGTATCTCTTCTTCTTCCACGGAGATATCCGACACTTTTTTTCCAAAACGGACACAGCTCCCATAGTAGAGTTTACCTTAGTGGTTAAAGAAGATACATGAGGGAATAAGGCTTCTCTCAACGAGGCAATAGCGGTCCAAATAGACTCCAATGTAAAATTCACTGGATGCTGTAGAGAAAACACGGCATCCATATTCAGTGCTGAATCCTCGATTTCCAAGTGTGTCTGCAGATCAACCCGCAGGGCAGAAGAAACAACCTGCCTTGCGCACACTTCTCCCTCAGGCGCCAAAGTTGATGCAATATCTGGGAGCTTACTCATAGCTCCACTTTTCAGCTCCACCAACACATCTTTTCCTGGCCCACCCGAGGCACCAATATCCTCCGACATAGCAGGGGAAGGGACCTCCAGGAAGCCCTCAGGCAATGCGTGGATGCAGGAGACCTTTGACGCCGGGCTCAGCAACGGGTAGAAAGATGACGCCGAGACAGTTGCCGAGCTATCAAGCTCCGACAAAACCGCCAATCGGCTACCCCCACCGACGATGTCTGAACCCCGAGTGGATCGCAAAAGGTAACTATCCAAAGGACCAATAGCAGGAGAAACAGGCGTTGAGGCAGCAGAGGGCTGGGGGGGCACCGGCCCAGATTTGCCTTTTCGCTTCCTTCCCATCAGGAAATGGTGCTCACATGGTACGAAGGGCTGCCGCCATCTTGGAACGCCCCCAAAAGAATGGTTTCTTGAACAATTTTCTTCTAGCAGGATCAGCAGTGGACTTGGATAATCTATCCAAGGTGGAATTTTCAGCATCCATTTCATTGGCCTTTTCCTGCCAATCTTTACCAAACAGGTTCTCACCAGTACAAGGGATATTTCCCAATTTGTCTTGTACCCAGAGCTCTAAATCAGATGCCTGGAGCCAAGCAATTCTACGTGCACCTATGGCCATAGCCGAGGTTCTGCTTATGAACTCAAAGCAGTCAAAGGCTGCACGGTTGGAAAATTTAGAAACATCTTGGGCATGTTTGACCAAAGTGAGAAAAGCCTGTCTTTTATCCTCAGGAAGAAAAGGACTTAAAGCCTCTAAATCATCTGTGACCTCCTTCAGGAACATTCCCATATAGAGACTATAGGAACTGATCCTGGCAGAAAGCATGGAAGCTTGGAAGACCCGACGTCCAAAAGCATCCAGGGTTCTGCACTCACGTCCTGGAGGATTAGAGGCATGTCTTTTTGCACTCTTGATCCTTCTCATAGCTGACTCCACTACAATAGAGTGGTGAGGAAGCTGAGTCTTATGGAACCCAGGACAAGGAGGGACTTGATACATAGTATCCAGTCTGCGAGAATGAGGAGAGGTGGTAAGAGGTGTTTCCCACATCCTTAACATGAGATCATATAGAATCTCATGAATGGGCAAGGTAGCTGCCTCCTCAGGAGTTTTAGGATATTGTAGAATTTCCAACTCCTTGGCCCTGGGCTCTGTCTCAGGGGCCACAGTAATGGACAGGCCCCGAGCCACCTCCCTGATAAAATCCTGGAAGGAAATATCCTCTGGAGGAGACATCCTGCGTTTAGGGGAGGAGGGCTCCTCTGGGAGAAGCATCGCTGCATCGACAGAACTGTCAGAATCCTCAGATTCTTCTTGAAGAGCCCGATACCCGTACCGACCAAAGTCGGTACCGGGAGTAACCGGTACTGGGGTATCGGTACCGGAGGTCATCGGATGACTGGGTACCGACAAAGCAGACACTGATACCGATGTCGATGCTATTGGTACCGGTACCGATACCGAGGCCAGTGCCGGTACCGGTGGAATTGTCTGTTGCGGTTCCGAGGGCGTCGATGCCGCAAGGAAAGCCGCTAGACTGCGTTCCATAGCCAGAACTCTCTGGTCTATTGACGCTGCCAATGCCTGGATGTCGGTACCGGAGGAGACCGCCGGTACCCCAGAGCATGGCACCAGTAGTTCTGCCGAGGTCGAGGCCTCGAGAACATCCTGGAACCCCGATAATGCTTTGGATGCCGAAGCCTCCCGCCGGGGTAATTTTGCCGGTGCAGAATCCTCGAGGGCAACGCCAGAGGCATCTCGATGCTTAGAAGGAGATCTACCCTTTGAGGACCGGCTGGATATATGTTTAGTTACCTGAGATCCACGGGAGGAAGAAGAAGCCCTGGAAGACGTTGATGCGACCGAAGCTGCATCAGAGGGAAAACAGGGTACTGAGCTTAGCAGCTCGGTTCTGCCGACCTCTTTTAGACATCATGGCGCAGGACATACAATCCGTGATGGAGTGGTCAGGCCCTAAACAATTTAGACACCATTCATGGGTGTCGGTGACGGAAATGGTACCGCCACACTTGGTGCACTTTTTGAAACCTGAGGCAGGTTTCTCCATTGTAAGGAAAGGTTTTTGGGCCTAAGACCCAAAAAGGCGCGTGCACCTGAAGAAAAAGAAAAAAAAGAAAATATATATATATATTTTTTTTTTACAGAAATAAGAAAAAGAAACCGGCGGTACCGGTAGCGTCGAGGAAGGCAGACGCGACCACAAAAAAGAAAGAAATAAAAAAGAATTCTTCTGCGGTGACAGGAACACGACCTGCTGGCTCCGTGGAAAAAGAAGAACTGGAGAGATGCAGTTGGGAAAGGCGGGAAGGCAGCACGCAGGCACTGTGGGATGCTCCCAAAGGCTTTCTGATTGGACGCTGGGGAGCGTTCCCGCGCAGGCTCTGTCGGTACCGACAATACCCATATGTGATGACTACATTCCTGCTTGTTCCTGGAGATTCACTGCTATCCAGATAAGAGTGGCAGTTTCTGAATAGCGTTGCTGAGCCAGAATATTCAGCGGTAGCTACTATCCACATACTGCCAATGCATATTCCACTGATATTTAAGCACTGCAGCAGACTGCGATGGCATTTAAATATCAGCCATTTTGACAATCAAGCCCTTAATTATTTATTGTACTTACAGCTCTTCAGACAGACCCAGCTGCTAGATAATTCCATGATCATAGCACAGATACAACTGCTTGATTGACTGACTTTTTAGGTGGATTTCTAACATTTCATATTATTCCTTTTGCCATTTCTTCTAGCAGTCCCAACATTCACTGCTGAATCACTTGAGTACTACGATTGAATGCTAAAATACATCATGCTTGGTCATGTGTCCTGTCTTTCTTCATTTTTTTTGCCACTAAGGCTTCTTGCCACTAAGGCTTCATATGCTTTCTTTTTTAAACTCAACCACCCAATCCAGGTTACTGCATGCACCCATCACTATTTCAGTGAAAACATATTTCCTGACCTTGCTTCTGAGTCTGCACCCTTGGAGCTCCATATCTTTGTCCCCTCTCCCCTGTCTTTTCACTATTCTAGAGCATAAATATTTAGATTTTTGAGCCTCATCTGCACTATTTTGGTATATAAATATACAAGAAGTGCACTGGACCAGACCAATGCCCCATCAAGTCCAACATCTTGACTCTGGGTCACTTGGAAGTACTCAGATATCTTAATATGAAGATCCCTTTCCCATTGCTCATTCCAAGACTTAGGAAATGACTGGCAGTTGGAGCTCTTTGCCATCAGTGATCTCTCTTGAGGAAGTGATTGAAAGGAAGTAAACCCTGGAGCATATGAAGATTTTCCACTGTCTGGACCTGTACTCTACTCACACCATTTCCTGTTTATCTTATATATAATGTTTGGTAATGCAGAGAAGTCACTTTCTCTTTATTCCTAATTTGCACTTATCTGGCAGCCTGACCCCCTAGCGGTAATAACACAAGATTACTGCTAGAGGTCACAATGCCATTTTGGAACCTGGAGACAAAACAGCTGGAGCGAATGGATCACTCCTGCTCATACTAGACACCAGGGATCATGAGACCTGGTAAGAGCTGGAGTAGGGGGACCGGAAGCTAGGGGTTCTGACTAGGGACCATCATGGGAGTTCTTTATACTAGAGGGTCAAATGCAAGGTTTTTGATGTTGAGGGGATCGTATTGGGGGTAGAAGGTTGGGGGAATTGGAAGGCTCGCAGTCAGGGACACGTGATCATGAGGGGGCCTGATGCTGCATGATCAGGGTGTGCATACAGATCAGGGAGCAGCAATTATAAAGCACTGCTCCCACACACATTTGGGGTGTTGCACTTTTTTTCACCACGTACTCTGTTTTAAAATCATTGCTCCTGCTGAACATGAGGAAACATCTACACAAAGTCCTGCATATGCTTACGGATATTTTACAAGAGGCTCTAAATTCCCCTCTCCATATTCTATCTAATCTCTGCCTTCAAGTATATCATCTAACATTTAACCTCCAACTCTATTCCTGTTTCTGTAGTCCTATCTCTTCTTTCCCATCATCATCTCTGTCCACTCATCCTGAACACTAGGATCATCTTTGAGTCCTCTCCTTTTCTGCTCACATTCCAAACACTGCTAAAATGTGTCATTTCTTTCT
Source organism: Ichthyophis bannanicus (assembly GCA_033557465.1). NCBI lineage: Eukaryota > Metazoa > Chordata > Amphibia > Gymnophiona > Ichthyophiidae > Ichthyophis > Ichthyophis bannanicus. The sequence goes on along the minus strand of CM066037.1, from coordinate 379,047,635 downwards.
GAAAAAATCCACCAAAATCTGCCCTTTCCTTTCTGAATATTCTACCAAAACTATAATCTACTCTCTTATAACCTCCTCACTTGTAAAATTGTTACTGAACCTTATTTCTCTGCTTCAGTCTTATCTAAAATTCAGCTATATGGCTTATCTGGGGTATGTGACTTAAATGGAGGAGTAGCCTAATGGTTAGCACACTGGCTTAGAAGCCAAGACACCAGCGTTTGATTCCCACTAGCACTACTTGAGGCCTTGGGCAAGTCACTTAACCCTTCATTACCTCAGAAAAATCCAAGTTATCAATGTCCCCGTTTAATATACATTACCATACCTCGAAAGGGAAGAACCAGAGCTCAAGCACCCCAAAGTTGCAGAATCAGTGACCACAAGGAAGTGAAGGGTAGTGGTGGTTGGTAACTCTATTCTGAGGCGTTCATCTGCCGACCAGTCTTGATGTCCAGAGAGGTATGCTGTCTGCCAGGTGCCAAAATCCGAGATGTTACGGAGAGTTTGCCGAGACTCATCAAGCCCACTGAATATTACCTGATGTTGCTCATCCTTGTCAGCACAAATGATACTGCCAGGTATCCCTCTGAGCGTATCAAAAGTGGCATCATAAATCTGGACAGAGGGTGAATCAGATAGGGACGCAGGTGGTGTTCTCTTCAATCTTCCCTGTTGAGGGTAAAGGCCAAGGTAGAGAAGCTCGCATCCTGGAGATGAATGCATGGGTGGTGTCATCGAGAGCATTTTTGTTTCCTGGACCACGGGATGCTGTTCCAAGGGTTGCAGAGTAGAGATGGCGCCCATCTGTCCAAGAAGGGTCGACGTATCTTCAGTAGCAGATTGGCTAACCTACTGGAGAGGGCTTTAAACTAGATTTGTTGGGGATAGGTGAAGAAAGCCCCCAGGTAAGTAAAATATTAAATACCTTTATAGAAATAGGTAAAAGGGGCAACATCTGAAAAGCAGTGTCTATAAATGCCCATAGCATGGGAAATAAGATCCCAGATGTTGAAGCTTTAATGGGAGAGGCTGACTTGGATTTAGTGGCAGTAACAGAGATATGGTTCACGGACAACCATGACTGGGATGTAACTATACCAGGCTATACTTTATTCAGAAAGGACAGGATAGGAAGAAGGGGAGGAGGAGTGGCACTATATAGTATGTAAAAAATAATATTAAAGCTATGGATATACAGGGCTTAAAAGGGAGAAAGGAGGCACTGTGGGTTAAACTAAAAAGAGGTAAAGAGAAATCTATTTGCATTGGCATGATATGCAGACCTCTCTCATAGGGAGAAAAGGTGGACGGAGAGTTAATTGAAGACATACGCAGCATTCCCAGGAAAGGGGAAGTGCTACTGATAGGGTATTTCAATATATCAGATGTTAATTGGCACATCCCTGCTGCTGTAATATCATTTATAAGTAAGGAGATCCTGGATTCTCTACAGGGAGAACTATGCAGAACCCATATGTGAAGGGGCCATACTGGACTTGGTGCTTACCAATGGTGAAACTGTTTCTGATGTAATAGTGGGAGATCATTTTGCATCCAGTGATCATCAATTGATGTGGTTCACTATTAGGACTACATAAGAACATAAGATATGCTATACTGGGTCAGACCAAGGACCATCAAGCCCAGTATCCTGTTTCCAACAGTGGCCAATCTAGGTCATACATACCTAGCAATTTCCCCAAAAGGCACAGGTTCCACAATGCTTGTATTGGGTCAAGCATTGATATCCAGGGTCCCTTTTTAATAATGGTTTAGAGACCTTTCCTCCAGGAACTTGTCCAAACCTTTTTTAAACCCAGCTACACTAACAGCCTTTACTACATCCTACAGTAACAAATTCCAGAGTTTGATTACACATTGAGTGAAAAAATATTTTCTCTTATTTGTCTTAAATAGTTTACCCTGTAGATTCATTTCATGTCCCCTAGTCTTGCTATATTCTGACAATGTAAACAATTGATCTACGTTTACTTGTTCCACTCCATTCATTAGTTTATAGACTTCCATCATATCTCCCCTCAGCCATCTCTTTTCCAGGTTAAAGAGCCCTAACCTTTTTAGCCTTTCTACATAGGGGTATCCTTCCATCCCCTTTACCATTTTGGTGGCTCTTCTCTGTACCTTTTCTAACAGCGCTATATCCTTTTTAAGATACGGCTACCCGAATTGCACACAATATTCAAGGTGCAGTCGCACCATGGAACGATACAGAGGCTTTATAATATCCTTTGTTTTATTTTCCATTCCTTTCCGTATGATACCAAGCATTCAATTTGCTCTCTTGGCTGCCGCTGCACACTGAGCGGATGGTTTTAACATGTCATCCACAATGACGCCTAAATCTATTTCCTGGGTAGTGGTTCCCAATGTGGAACCTTGCATCATGTAACCATAGTTTGGATTGTTCTTCCCTAGGTGCATAACTTTGCACTTGTCCACATTAAATTTTGATGCCCAGTCTTCCAATTTATCAAGATCCTCTTGCAATTTTCCACAATCCTCATGGGTTTTAGTAACTTTAAATAGTTTTGTGTCATTTGCAAATTTGATAACCTCACTCGTTATTCCCTTTTCCAGGTCAATTATGAATATGTCAAATAGCAGCGGACCCAGCACAGATCCCAGGGGTACACCATTATTCACTTTTCTCCATTGGGAAAATTGGCCATTTAGCCCAACCCTCTGCTTTCTATCTTTTAACCAGTTCCTGATCCACAATAGTACACTGCCTCTTATCCCATGACTCTTTAGTTTTGCCAAAAGTCTCTGATGAGGGACCTTGTCAAAGGCTTTCTGAAAGTCCAAATACACTATATCAACCGACTCACCTTTGTCTACCTGTTTATTCACACCTTCAAAAAAACATAACAGATTAGAAAGAGAAGATCTTCCTTGCCTAAAGCCATATTGGCTGTCTCCCATTAAGCCATAACTATCTACATGTTCAGCAATTTTGTTCTTTATGATGGTTTCTACCATTTTTCCCAGTACTGACATCAGGCTCACCAGTCTGTAGTTTCCCGGATCACCCCTGGTACTCTTTTTAAAAATTGGCGTTACGTTCGCCATCCTCCAATGTTCAGGTATTACAGATGATTTTAATGACAGTTCACAGATTACTAATAGCAGGTCTGCAATCTCATATTTCAGTTCTTTCAACACCCTTGGATCTATATCATCCGGTCTTCCCGATGTATTGATATTTCCCTCAATTCTTCTGCACCTTTAAATACCACTTCAGTCATTGGTAACATCCCTACATCTTCCTCAGTAAAGACAGAAGCAAAGAATTCATTCAGTCTCTCCGCTGTTGTCTTGTCGCCTCTTAGTGCCCCTTTAACCCCTCTATCATCTAATGGACCAACTGACTCTCTCACAGGTTTTTTGTTACGAATGTACATGAAAAGGTCTTTATTATGCATTTTTGCTTCTGCAGCAAGCTTCTTCTCAAATTCTCCCTTTGCCTGCCTTATCAATGCCTTGCATTTAACTTGCCAATGCTTGTGCTGTTTCCAGTTTTCATAATTTAGCTCTTTTTTCCATTTCCTGAAAGATGCTTTTTTGGCAAAAACAGCCTCTCTGACCTCACCTTTAAGCCATGCTGGCAGTTTTTTGGACTTCCTTCCACTTTTCTTAAAGCGTGGAATAAAGCTGGTCTGGGCTTCCAAGATAGTTTTTTCAACAACACCCAAGCTTACTGTAAGTCTTTAACCTTTGCAACTGCTCCTTTTAGTTTTTTATTAACTATTTTCCTCATTTTATCATAGCCTGCCTTTCGAAATTAAAAGGTAGTACTGTGGATTTCCTTATCATCCTCTCCTCCACTAATTAAATCAAATGCAATCATGCTATGATCACTATTGCCAAGTGGCCCCAACACCCTTATCTCTTGCACCAGATTTGGTGTTCCACTAAGGACTAGGTCCAGTATGGCTTCCCCTCTGGTCGGTTCATGAACCAGCTGCTCCAAGAAGCAGTCATTCATTTCATCTAGGAACTTTATCTCCCTAGCATGTCCTGCCATGACACTAACCCAGTCGATACCAGGGTAATTGAAATCACTCATTATTATTACCGTGCTGTAATGTTTGTTGGCTTCCTTGATTTCTTTGAGCATTTCATCATCCATTTGTTCATTCTGGCCAGGCGGTCGATAGTACACCCCCACTGCCATCGCCTTCCCCTTTTTACATGAAATTTCAATCCATAGAGATTCTACAGCAAATTTTGTTTCCTGCAAAATTTTAATCTTTTCTGACTAGTGCCCTCTCTAACACAGAGCGCAACCCCTCCACCAATTTGATCAGCTCTATCATTACGATATAGTTTGTACCCAGGTATCACAGTGTCCCACTGGCTGTCCTCCTTCCACAATGTCTCTGAGATTCCAATCATATCTAAGCTCTCATTTAGTGCTATATATTATAACTCTCCCATCTTATTTTTTAGGCTTCTAGCACTTGTATATAAGCATTTTAGAGACTATATTTTATTCATATTACTTTGGCTATTGGTAGGCATGGATAATTTGGAATCTTTAAGCTTTGTCTGCTCCATACTCAAGGGCATGTGGGCTACTTTACTCTCTTTTAGAACCTTTCTGCTTTTGGTAGTATCCTTCAAGGATACATTCTTCCAAACCATGCGCTCTTGTGCAATTGTCGGCTTTCCCCTATTATCTAGTTTAAAAGCTGCTCTATCTCCTTTTTAAAGGTTAATGCCAGCAGCCTGGTTCCATCCCAGTTAAGGTGAAGTCCATCCCTTCAGAAGAGCCACTCCTTTCCCCAGAATGTTCCCCAGTTCCTAACAAATCCAAAATCCTCATCCTTGCACCATTGTCTCATCCACGCATTGAGACTCCGGAGCTCTACCTGCCTTTTGGGTCCTGCGCGTGGAACGGGAAGCATTTCAGAGAAAGCTACCCTGGAAGTTCTGGATTTCAACTTCCTACCTAAAAGCCTAAATTTAGCCTCCAGAACCTCCCTACTACATTTTCCTATGTCATTGGTACCGACATGTACCAAGACAGCAGACTCCTCCCCAGCACTATCTAAGACCTTATCTAGGTGGCGTGTGAGGTCTGCTACCTTCGCACCAGGCAGGCATCTTACCAGGTGATCCTCATGTCCACCAGCCACCCAGCTATCTACATGCCTAATGATCGAATCACCAACTATAACGGCTGTCCTAACCCTTCCCTCATGGGCACATGGCCCTGGAGAAACTTCCTCGGTGCGAGAGGGTTTACATCACCTGGAGGAAAGGTCCTAGTTACAGGATCACTTCCTGACATACCAGGATGATGCTTTCCTGTCACGTGACCTCTCTCCTCCATGGCAACATGGATGCTGCCAGATTGGGGGTGGGACTTCAGGACTTTATCCCTGTAGGTCTCGTCTATGTACCTCTCTGTCTTTCTTTTGTCTTCCAAGTCTGCTACTCTAGCCTCTAGAGAAGGGACTCATTCCCTGAGAGCAAAGAGCTCCTTGCACCTAGTGCACACGTAAGACCTCTCACCAGCTGGGAGAAAATCATACATGTGACACTCAATGCAAAAGACCGGAAAGCCCCCATCTCGCTGATGGACTGCTGTCTGTATCTTAGTTTTAAGCTTGTGTTTAGATCTTTAATTTCTTCACTTACTAAGGATTGCTGTGGATACTTATACTAATAAAGGTGTACCTAATACGTTTAATATACCTTGTTCACCTGAAGCTTAATTAATTTCAGGTCCTTAGAGTATGACTGATTTGGATAACGAGCTGCATCTGAGAGCACCTGCTTTCCTTTAAGATGTGTAAGTATCTATAAAGCTATGATTATCCCAGGGGTGGGTGGGTGTTGGGGAGGGAGGGAAGGAGGGAAATAAGACTTATTAAAAGAGGGCTGCTACACAGTACCCTGTCCTGTGCTTCTGAGGTAAGCTGTGACCAACTTCCTGGGTGATTAACAGTCCTTGCTTGGATAGAAGGAGTCTTTCAAAATGGCCTTTTGACCTGCCACCTGGCTTTAACACCTATTTAAAATGTTTCACAGGTCTCTTGCCTCCTAGGTGGAAGGCCTCTTTGTAAAGGTCTATAGAAGACTTTATTTGTTGCTCAAAATATACTGACCCTGTTTTGCCTTTTATGCTAAGTTATATTCAGATTTGATTTAAATTAAAGCTCTTTGCTGATTCTAGGCTCTGAAATTTAAACTAGAAGCTCTGCTTTAAACTAGAAAGCTCTCTTCTGTGTTTTAAATTTAAACTAAAAGCACTTTGCTGCTACTAGGCCCTGAGTGAGTATTAAATTTAAACTACAAGCTCTCTGCTGGGTTCTAAATCTAACCAGAAAGTTCTCTTCTGTGTTTTAAATGTAAACTTAAACTGCTGCTACTAGGCCCTGACAGATTTAACAAACACACTGGGTTCACAGATTAATCAGCTTTAATCCAAAGAATTCCCTTCAGAAAAATTCCCAGAAGTATATACTCACAATTGCAGATCTCTCTCCAGAGGTAGCAGCCCCCTTTTCTAGTCCTACAAGACTAGGGCTGATAAAATCCATTCAAACGCGAGGGTCGTAGACTTTAGAAAAACTAACTTTGCCAAGATGGGCCAATACCTCAGGGAGTCATTAACAGGATGGGAACAGCTGGGGGATGTAGAAAAACAGTGGCCAAAATTGAAAGGGGATATTTTAAGGGCAACAAACCTTTTTGTTAAAATGATAAATAAAAGGTAAAAGGAAAAGGAGACCACTATGGTTTTTGAAAGAAGTAACTGAAAAGATGAAGAAAAAGAGGGAGGCCTTCATGAAATACAAGAGATCATAGAGAGAGGAAGACAGGCATCTATATTTGGAAAAACTTAGAGAAGCTAGCAAAGTAGTCAGGAAAGCAAAGATTCAAAAAGAGGAGGAAATAGCTAATACAATAAAATAGGGGGATAAGACATTTTTTCAGATATGTTAATGAGAAGACGAAGGGCAAAAGTGGTGTTGTCATACTCAAGGGTGAAGGGGAGGAATATGTAGAAGCTGATGAGGATAAAGCAGAATTGCTTAATAAATATTTCTGTTCTGTGTACACAAATGAAGAACCAGGAGCAGGACCTCAGAAAACACCCACAAACAGGAACAGAAGTGAAGGGCATCTTGAACAATTTTCAGGAGACTGTGTTCATGAGAAACTAGCTAAACTTAAAGTAGACAAAGCAATGGGACAGATGGGATACACCCAAGAATACTGAGGGAATTTGACATTCTAGCAGCCCCACTGACTGACTTTTACAATGCCTTGTTGGAGTCGGGAATGGTGCCAGAGGATTAGAGAGAGGCTCATGTGGTCCTTTTATACAAAAACAGAAGTAAGGATGTGGTTGAAAACTATAGGCCAGTTAGTTTAACCTCGGTGGTGAGTAAATTATTGGAAGCGCTGCTGAAAGAGAAAATAGCGAGGTTTCTGGAGTCCAACTGGATCCGAGGCTGCATGGATTCACCAGAGGCAGGTCTTGTCAGACAAATCTGATTGATTTCTTTGACTGGGTGACCAGGGAGTTGGACCAAGGGAGAGCTCTTGATGTGGACCCTAAAGTTACTGCTTGGGTACTGGTTGGGCGAGAGGCAACAAAGGGTACAGGTAAATGGAGCTCACTCTGAGGAGAAGGAGGTTACCAATGGTGTTCCCCAAGGATCTGTCCTTGGTCTGATTCTTTTTAACATCTTTGTTAGTGATATTGTGGAAGGGCTATCAGGTAAGGTTTGCCTCTTTGCGTATAATACCAAAATCTGCAATAGAGTTGATACCCAGGAAGGTGTAGATAACATGAGGAGGGATCTAGCTAAGCTTTTGGCAGTTGAAATTTAATGTTAAAAAATATAAGGTCATGCATTTGGGCTGCAGCAATCCAAGGGAGCGATATACTATTGGGGTGAAGTACTTTTGTCCACAAAAGAAGAGCGGAATCTAGGCGTGATTGTGTCTGATGATCTTAAAGTAGCTAAACAGGTAGAAAAGATGACGGTGAAAGCTAGAAGGATGCTTGGGTGCATAGAGAGAGGAATGATCAGCAGAAGAAAGAAGGTGATAGTGCCTCTTTATAGGCCTTTGGTGCGACCTCATTTGGAGTATTGTATGCTAATCTGGAGACCGCACCTTCAATAGTATATAAACAGGTTGGAGTCGGTATAGAGGGTGGCTACTAAAATGGTTAGTGGTCTTCGTTATAAAGCATATGAAGACAGAGTTAAGGATCGTAATATGTATAATTTAGAGGAAAGGCAGGACAGAGTTGATATGGTTGAAATGTTTAAATACCTCCGTGGCATAAATGCAAAGGGGAGCCTCTTTTGATTGAAAGCATGCTCTGCTATGAGGGGACATAGGATGAGGGTGAAAGGGGATAGACTCAGGAGTAATATGCCGAAATATTTCTTTACAGAAAGAGTGGTAGATGCGTGGAATAGTCTCCCAGTGAAGGTAGTAGAGATGAGGACAGTGTCTGAATTCAAAAAAGCATGGGACAAACACAGAGGATCTCTAAAGGGTAAAAGGGAACTGTTGTAGGGTTGATATTGTGATGTAGAAGGTCCCTCTGATCCTGTAGAGATGTGAAACAGAAGAATTGGCTTCAGTAGCTGACAGGCAGCTAAAGCACATGGCTCATGGTTTCCAGGGAAACCACAAGCAGAATGAGTCACGAGAGAGGAAAACACGCCCCTGCTGCAGTTTATCCCCACAGTCAGGAGATGAGGCAAAACATCTGGTCAGGGGAAGGGCTAAGTTAAACCCTAGAAAGCAGGGATATAAGAAATGCTCATTAGAGAAAAAGTCAGAGCCAGAGCGGGAGAGAGAGCGAGAGAGAGAGCCGGAGTTGGAGTCAGAGTCAGAGCCAGAATCAGAGCCAGAGCCGGAGCAAGGGCCAGAGCCAGATTCAGAACAGAAACGAGAATTTGAAGCAGAGAAGGAGCTGTATTGGAGTGAGAACTCAGAGGAGCTGAAGTTGGGAGAGGACTCTCTGAGGTATAAGTCTGAGAGGGAAACTAGCAAGAGAAACAATTGGAGAACCAGTGCCAAGAAGCCAGGTAGAAACAGCCCAGGTTTGGTGCCGTGTCTGAAAGGCAGCCAAAGGGAAAGAATACCGGGAAGGCTAATTTGGGAGCACTCACAAACTCCAAAGTTTGGAACCTTAGCTGACCCTGCAGTACTGAGAAGTTCTCCTGTACGAAAGCCAAAAGGTAGGCTGAGTAATTGGCTCAGAGATAAAACTGCTTTTAAGAATTTGTCTTATGCTAACCCAGAAGGGTGGGACTCTCTTCCTGCTAAATCCAGTATATATGGTAATTCTCAACCGTATCTGTTAGAGTGCTGTAAGGAGAAGCCTCGAGAAGAGAAACTGGGTGTGTGCTTAGAAATGCCGTGTAACAAGTTTTAAACTTACCCAGCTGATAGCCAGTATGAAGCAATGGAGACAGAATCGGTTGTAGAAAATATAGTAGAAGAACAAATGGATTGTACACTGTCTATTACTGATGATATAATTTCATTGTGCTAAAGCCAGGCTGTTCAGAGAGCTGAATGAATCAGCAGAGAGAAAGCACAAACGTTTTTGGTCTGAGAAGTGTTTGTTTAACTTTGAGTGCTGTGAAACAAATGCACATGCTGAAGTAAGAAGATATTTTTGTTAGTTCTTGTATTGTTTTTCCTGCCAGAGATGTATGGCTATTTGTCCTGAATTTTCTTTGTTTTGAATCCGCCCGGAGGGGAAATAAAATCCTGTCATTTTTACCTGAAACCATTCGTTCACAACTGCTCCTTATTTGGATAGTAAAAGTGGTACTACAACTCCCATGAGGCAGTGCATGCTCAAAGCCCTGCCATGCTGTCTGAATAAGGGATCCCAGGCAGCTTAACCCTATATGCCTAGGCCTGTGGGGTGGCTACTGGTGACAATATGGAAGGGCAGACTAGATAGGCCATATGGTCTTTTTCTGCCGTCATGTTTCTATGTTTCTAATATAAACTGCTTTGACTGAAATAATAAAGTGATATAAAAAAATATGTTAAATATATCTATTTCCAGTGCTACGGCCATGTTACTTCTTTTCTCCAAGGTCTAAATTGGCTCCCTAGCTGCCTCCGTACCCAGTTCAAACTAGTTCTTATCTGCATGTATATTCATATTGCACACCTCTGCTACCTGTTCTCTTGTCCCTCCCATTTTCCTCCATGTGACCCCTCTTTGTTAGGCAAGCTATTCCTATTTGTGCCCATCACCTCTGTTTCTTAACTCCAGAGTCTGCGTTTTCCGTTCTGTGGCAACAGGTTTCTGGAATGATCTTCAGAAGTTGATACATCTCACGTTGTCTCTGGCCATGTTAAAGTCCTATTTAAAGAGCCAACTCTTTACAATTGCTATTGAATCTAAAACTCTGATTCTAACCTATTTTACTGTAAGGGTGAATGGATCACTAGAAATTGTGAGGGTGATTTTATGACAGGGCACGTAGGCAGGGAAGGCAAATAGGTTCTTATCTTGCATTTATTTTATAAATACAACTTATGCGTGTATGTACCTTTATAAAATAGCCTATTCAAGTGCCTCCTCCCATAGTGATATCTACCCCAATGTAGGAACATCTTTGTGCATTATGGGACAGATTTTATAAGTAGCTGCATAAAGATACATGCCGTTTAAGTATGTACACCACCTATTTTCAAGAACTTAAGCAGTAAATGGGCACTTACACATGCACATTAGTGGGTTGCTGCTCAGTAAGGGTGCAGTCCTATTGTGCGTACTTTTTCTCTAGGCATGCACAGGGGTGGTTTCGGTGAAGCATAGACAGGGCATAAGTTTACATGCCTGAGAACTCTTAAAGGGGTTTTTCATTTCTTTTTCATTTGTAATAGCTAATTCTTTTTCTGCTGTATTGCAAAAGGGGAATTTTTTGTGTTCTTGAGTAAAGCTATTTTCTGCTGTTAGATTTCATGTTTTTTTATCTCTTCTAGCCTTCAAGTTCAAAGGGGTAAGTAGTCTCTTTGAAGACACTGAATTCATCAGGAGATAGATCCCTCCCTTCCCATCCCATCCCAACTCACACCCACCCCATGCTATGTAGAGCAACTCCCCAATTAGCTTGTTGACACACAATTTGCCATTCTTCAAGCAGCGTGCTTGACTTTATAACACAGGTGCTAATGAAGTGCCTACCTGAGCACATGGAATGTAGTGCTAAACATTCAAATCACTTCTAAAATTACCCTAATATTTGTCTTGTCTGTGCATCTCATATAGATTGTAAGCTCCATGGATCAAGAATTCTCTCTATTTTATGTCGGTGTACCCTATATAGCAGCGGAGCAGCCTAACACCTAAGAGAATCTGGGTTTGAGTCCCACTGGCACTCCTTGTGACTGGGCAAGTCATTTTACCTTCCATTGCCTCAGAAGAAAAGGCCTGCTAATCTACTTGCAATCATACATATCTTGCCAAGAAAACCCAGGGGCTGCTAGATTGCCAGGAGTCAGCACTGACTTGACACCACTTAAAAAAATAGACCTATAGAAATGTTAATAAAGCATAGTTACTCACCTGTAACAGGTGTTCTCCAGGGACAGCAGGAATCAGTCGTCACATATGGATGACGTCAGCACTGACTGAGCTCGCAAGGAGCATTTCCCCAGCTTTCAAAGAAAGCTTTTGGGAATGCTACCACGCATGCGTGGTCCCCTTCCTGCCCAAGAGTGCCATCTTACTCAGTCAGATGCCATAGCTAGAGCCCCACCAAGAAGATGGCAAAAAAGGATAGCAACTCCAGGGGAGGAGGGAGGGTTGTGAGGACTGATTCCAGCTGTCCCTGGAGAACACCTATTACAGGTGAGTAACTACACTTTCTCCAGGAACAAGCAGGAAGTCAGTCCTCACATATGGAACTCCCTAGCTATACGCTGCCGAGGACCTGTGGGAAAAGCACAGCAGAGCCATGAGCAGCCGCAAGAGAATCTGAAGACAGACCTGAGGACCTTGAGTCTATGGAAAGCCACGTTTACGGTAGCCTGAACAAGAAGGGTCAGAGAACAGGAATTGCTTAAACTCTGAACAGATTATGGAGTACCACCTGGCCAAAGGCCGAGTCACAATGGGACTCCCTCTCCAGGTAGTATGGCTCGAGAAGGTATGAGCGGATGACCAGGTGGCGGCCCGGAAAATGTCCACCAGGGACACCGAGCTGAGGCTCACGACCAACGTCGCCATCACTCGGACACTGTACACTGTGACCCGGTGGTCCAGTTGCATCCCAGCCTGTGCTTGGGCGAAGGTCAAGGTTCACTTGGTGACCGCTTGTCTCAAATGGCTGGGATCATAGGAGACAAAGAGCTGCCCAGTTTTGCGGTGGCCCTGAGTCTGCTGTAGGTAGAAGGATAGGGCCCTCTAGCAGTCCAGGGTATGGAGAAGGCCGATGCCTGGTCGGCTTGGGGCTTTGGGAAAAAGGTGGGTAACCACCTCCTGGTTGAGATGGAAGTCCGAGATAACCTTTGGTAGGAACTTGGGGCAGGTGCGAAGAACCACCCTGTTCTTGTAGAACCTGGTGTATGGTGCCTCAGCCATCAGGGCTTGGAGTTCACTGACTACAGGCGGAGGTGAGTGCTACCACGGAAGGCCACCTTCCATGATAAGTGCTGCAAGGAGCAAGTAGCCAGGGGCTCAAAAGGTGGTTTGGTAAGCTGCATGAAGACTATTTATTTATTTATTTATTTGAAACATTTTCTATACCGCCCCTTCCAGAGATCAGGGGCAGTTTACATGGAAAAGGTTTTTACATAGAACAAGTAAGCCATTTAACAGTGCTAACACAGGTTATAATAGATTAACTATTTACAGAGAACTATGTACATCCTGTTTTATATAGGTTTTACATACCAGGTTAGATTCCATTCCACCGGGAACAGGCGGATAGAAGGCTCGGAGAGGAGCAGGCCCCACATGAAATAAGAGATGAGGGATTGCCCTGAGAGGAGTTTGCCCTCGATGGGATGATGGTTCACCGAGATCGCATTCAGGTGAACCCTGACTGAGTTAGACTTTAGGCCAGACTGCGAGAAATGGAGCAAGTATTGCAGGACTGAGTGTATCGGGCAGGAGAATGGCTTCATGCGGTTCTCTGAGCACCACACCAAAAACCTGCGCCACTTGAAGGCATACACCCGTCTCATCGAGTCCTTCCAAGAGGCCAATAGGATGTCCTCGACCTCCTTGGGGAGATGAAGGGAAGATAAGGTGACCAGTTCAGCAACCAAGCTGTAAGGGACAGAGACCCTAGATTGGGGTGGAGGAGCAAGCCTCCCTCCTGATTTAGGAGCTCCCGTGACCTCCCGAGAGGGACCGGAAGTTCTGTCGAGAGATGGAGCATCAGAGGGAACCATGGCTGTCTGGGCCACCTCGGGGCCACGAGGATCACTTAGGCCCTGTCCCGCTGGACCTTGAGAAGGGTCTGTGCTATCAGCAGTGTGGGAGGGAAGGCATACAGCAGGCCTGTTGTCCATGAGTGGCAGAGCCCTTCGGATGCACATCCTCGTCCCTCAGAAAATGTTTTTTCGTGATCCGGCCTTTCGGCTGTTTTTCCGGTAGCACCGGTCCTCTTCCTTCTCCCCTGCTTCGGCGGTGGGCTAGGGGACCTCTTTTTTGTATCTATTTAGTGTTCCTCTTTCAGACCCTTTTCGCACCCTTTTTCCAACCGCTGGCCTCGAGGGTTTTCAACCTTGCAGGGGCCCTTTTTTGCCCCCATGGCCACCGGCTTTAAGAAATGTGACAGATGCTCCAAAATTATGTCGCTCACGGACACCCACGACTTCCGTCTATGGTGTCTGGGTGCTGACCACAGCCCGGAGCTCTGCTCGTTTTGTAAGAAATGTCCGCTAAGGCCCTGCTCAGCTGCAAGCAGAAATCGGATGACATTTTTCACAAGGCAGCCCCGGGATCCCCGGTGGCATCTTGCCCTACCGATCCATCACTTGCAGGATTCCCCGTAGTGACCCCGCACTCCAGGCGTCACTCCAATCAGGGTTCACACGAGGGCTCCGGACAAGCACGAGCGGTCTTGCGCTCGCTCCCTTAGCCCCCCTCGGCGTTCCTGAGAGTCTGACAAGGAGTGGCCTCGAAAGGTACCTCGTACAGACAATGAGGCCTCCGCGATGGTGCCCAGTCTCCTGAGGGTCGTCCTGGCGAGGATCCCCTCTCCTCCTCTACGCCAGACCCGGTAACCTGGGAGTCCCGTATGCTGGCAATGGAGTGCAGCGTTTCTTTCTTCCTTGCTGCCCAGCAGGCACTTTTGCCCAGCATGGCTGGCTCGCGACCTGAGACCAAGGTCCCGAAAACTGCCTTGGAAACCCCTGAGAGCCACAGACCTTGTGAGGGTCCTCGGCACCGGTCTCACTCACCATCCCGTTCCTCGGGGGCAAGGCCCTCCAGAGCCAGTGCCTCCGGCTCCAAGCGGGCCTCAGCCAGGGGTCACGGGGATCAGCCTCACTCCGAGTCCCTCTCGGACCCCTCGGACTGGGAATTAGACAGAGACACTTCCCTAGAGACCCGCGCCCACAGGGATTTCCCCTCTGACCCGTCCTCGCCTGCCTCACAAAGGCGGTCACCTCCCGAGGACATGTCTTTCCTGGCGTTTGTGCAGGATATGGCTCGGGCCCTCAATCTGCCTACGCAGACCGAGGAGGAGCCAAGGGCAGAGGAACTTAACATTTTGCAGTACGAGCCTCCACTCAGGGAGTCACTTACATTTCCGGTACCGTCCATCCTTTCTTGGCTGCTTCTCCGCATGTGGGAAGCACCCGCCTCTGTCCCTATTTCAGTAAAAGACTCGATGCCATGTACAGGGTCCAGCACGGCACAAGGTTTCAGAAGACCCAACTTCCTCAAACCTCCATGGTAGTCGAGTCTGCGATGAGGAAACAGAAGAGTCCGAAGTCGCACTTTTTGGTCTTGCCCGGCAGGGAGTCCCTTGCCCTTGACCCCCTCGGGCGCAAGTCTTACCAAGGATCCATGCTTGCGTGCCACATCCAGGCGTATCAACTGTATATGGGTATGTTCCTTCGCAACCTCGCCAAAGAGCTTGGCGGATTCTCCATGGGCCTTGGTGGGGAGCACCTTCTCAAGTTCCAGACTCTCCTGAGGTCGGTCGCAGGCTTTCTCAAAATATCTTTCCTGCGCCACATATGATGGGTTTGAGTCTTCCACGCGTGTAGCAGCAGCTAGCATCAGAGCCCAACATCAGGCATGGATCCAGTCTTCGGACCTGGAGCAGTGGGTCCAGGAGGAACTCCTAGATGTTCCCTGCCTCGATGAACAGCTGTTCGGCAAGCCCATGGAGGACAAGGCAGTCAAGATCGAGATGGAATTCGTGACTCGCACCCGTCTCTCTCGCTAAACCTCCTTGCTCCAACGGAAGAAGCAGCACACCAAAAAGCCTTTCTTCCAAAGGAAAAGGCTCCCCTACCGGGGATACCCACCATACATGCCTACCCCTGTGCCGATGACCAGCACTCAGGGGAAGGGGGGGTGCCCAGGGTCATTGGAAACCCAAGGGGCCCAAGACCAGGCCGCCGACACTACCCCAGCCAGCCCCGGGGTTTTGACGCCGACAGCATAGCCTCTTGCCCCCCGGGGACGCTTCCACAGGTTCCTTTCCACAAGCTCAAGGCAGTCCTGGTTAAATCGTATGTGAGAGATTCAACACACTTCATTCAACAATTATTGGCCATTACAGTCCCTTTATGGGATGTTACATTAGTCACATTTGATGTTGCTGCATTATACACCAGTATTAATCAGACTGAAGTGTTGGCTATGTTATCTAACCTATTTGCATTTGCACCCTCATGCCTTCCTCGGCAGTATCTTTTTAAACTAACTGAGCTTGTTTTGACGCACAACTACTTCCTATTAGAAGGGAAGTTTTATCAACAGGTCTTTGGGATAGCAATGGGGGCATCGGCAGCTCCCTCCATTGCCACTCTATATATGGCCGATTTTGAAGAGAAATACCTCTATGGTTCAGTCTACTTTAAACAGGTTGTTTTTTGGAAACGGTTTTTAGATGATATCTTTTTCCTGTGGAAAGGAACCTGTCTTGGTTTACAAGAATTTCTCTCCTGGTTGAATGGATTAAAATCAAATTTATGCTTTACAGCACATATTGATGGAAGCAAGATTGAATTTCTGGATATGGTTATTACTAAGGAGGAAGGTCATTTTAGTACCTCATTATATCGGAAAAGTGTACAACGGAATAGTCTACTAAAATATCAGAGTTTTCATCCTGGGCCACTGCGTAAGGGCCTTCCGTTTGGCCAATTTTTACGTTTGAGACGCCTTTGTTCCTCCCTTGTGGATTTTAAGCATCATGCAATGGATCTGTGCACACAGTTATCTCATAGGAGTTATCCTCCGAAAGTAGTACGAACAGCATACCTTCGGGCACTACACACACATCGGGAATGGTTGTTGGATGACAACCTACGAGGTGGGCGAGCTGTGGAGACCTTAGATGCCTTTGTTGGAGTCCTGCCGTATATGAGTTTGAGTACTGCACTAGTGGGAATATTGAAGAAACATTGGCATATTCTGCAGCTACACCCATGTTTCAATAAACCACTTATGATAACGTATTCCCGTTGGCAAAATCTAAGAGATCTGTTGGTCTGATCTGCAGTTCAGATTGATAGACCCCCATTACCATCTGTACAGAATCGGGGGCACACTCATGAGTCATGTGTATATTGTACTACAACATTGGTTGGACGAGAATGGACACATCCATCAATGGGACAAATATTTTATCGTAAGTGGGAAACTACTTGTGGTTCTTCTTTTGTGGTTTATATTCTACAATGCCCCTGTTCTCTTCTATACGTTGGTAAGACCACCCAGGTGATAAGAACTCACCTGGGGGAGCATGCATCGCGGGTTTGTCAAAGAATATCATCTGCCCTAATTGTAGAACATTACCTAATGCTTAACCATGCTTAACCATGATTTTGCTGCGTTCCAATGGACGATAATTGATCACGTACTCCCGGATCCTAGGGGGGGTGATCGAACAGCCTTACTTCAACGGCGGGAACAGAGATGGATATTTAAGTTAAACACGGTGATCCCTTTTGGTCTTAATAAAGAAATTAATTGGGCTAGTCTCTTCTGATGTCATCAATGATGTGGTGGAATTCCCCTGAGTCAGTGGGGTTTTCCTGTCATCTGATTGGATGTTCTTTGCTGAGTGATGGGTGATATTAGCCAATGATGTAAGTCAATCCCTTTTGAAATTACCGAGTATGTGAGCTTGGTGATTCCTGGTAGTTTATACGAGTCGATGGAAGCACTTGATACAAGGAGAGGATCCCGAAACGTGCAGCGTTGTTGTATGGAGTTGAATGGCGGTCGTGGAGTTCAGCTCTGAGGAGCGACGATGAACCGCTTTGAAATGATTGGCTGGTTCGTGAAATGGTTTTTGAGTTGGATCCCCTTGACACAGCTGTAGCGAAACGCTCATATAGGATATCTTGAAAAAGCGTCGGGGACACTCAATTCCATCTTGACTCACGATTTTGGATTGTGGTGATATTGGTGATATTTCAAATATTTGGAGATGTGATCATGCTAATTGAAAATTATTTAAGTTTGTATTATCGTGAATTTGGATGGTGGGTGTGTAGCGAGTGAGAACCGTTGATGTAATTCTTACTCCTGATTTGGTTTTATCAGTGAGTTGATTCTGAGGGTCTCACTCGTTAGCTATGTTTAAAATGTTGCAATATGTTTAGAGTTTGTGAAGTCTTCTATTTAATGTTATGAGGTATCATTTGTAGGCTTCGATAAAGGCTTTATTGTTTTGTTTCTCACAATAGAAGAAAGGCCTGGCAATGTACTTGTGGTTACTCTGCCAAGAAAGCCCAGGAGTTACTGGGTTGCTAGGAGTCACATTGGCTCAAAAGCACACATTGCAGTTGTTTTTTAAGCCTCTGAGGATTTCAATGTATTCTCTACAATGATTCCAAAGTCCATTTCCTGGATGTAATTCCTAATATGGAGCCCAGCATGACAATTTGGAAACCATAGGTAAAACAGTACTTTAATCATGGAACTGAGCCTTTTGAAAATTATCCATCTTATATGCAGATAAAATCATATGTGTAATTTTGCCCACAATATGGGAAGATGTTTCTAGGGTTAGAGACAGAGTTGGTTGGGGTTTGGAAATACTGCTATTACTACTGCTTATCAATTTTGTAGTGCTATATGGCATACGCAGAGCTGTGCAGACACATGTAAGAGACAGTCCCTGCTCTTCAGAGCTTATAGTCTAGGAAAGACAGACATCACAATGGGACTAGGTCACTAGGATATGTTGAGGGGAATGATAAGGAAACATATAAGAGGTAAACAGGAGGCTGAGGGAATCAGGATCCAAAAGCAGTCTCAAAGAGGGGAAAAGTATTTTACTTGTAAAAAGTACACGCAGAAAGGAAGGAATTTTGGATTTAACTCATGTCTTTTTCAGGAATAGCTCAAGGTGAATTACATTCAGATATAGTAAGTATTCCCCTATCCTTTGGAGGGCTTATAATCTAAATTTGTACCTGAAGCAGTGGAGGGTTAAGTGACTTGCCCAAGATCACAAGCAGCAGCAGTGAGATTCAAAGCAGACTTCCTTGGTTCTCATCCCACTGCAGTAACTATTAGGCTACTTCTCCACTCTAGGAAGGGATACACTCTAAGGAGGTGCAAATGTGTGTGAATACATTTTCCTTAGTTTTCAAAGTAAAAGTATACATATAATATTTTCACTTTGAAAACTGGCACAAACCCACAGGCTTTGCAGATAAATAAAAATATGTGTAAGTCTGAAAACTGGCTTCATAGTTAGGATTAATTTTTCCCTAAGTGCATCAGTCGGCACTTGTCCACATTACATTTCATCTGCTATTTAGATGCCCTTTTCCTCATTCTGTCAAAATTTTTTAAAGTCTACGGGCTCAATATTCAGCGCCAATGACTAGTACTCCTACAGCGGCTAGCTGCCAGCACTCAATCTTAGACCCAAATATTCAATGCCAGGGCCATATCTAGCCGCCGGCATTGAATATCCAGATCGGACACAGGTCCTAGCAGCAATATTCAGCTACTGCCCAGTTAGTGACCTCGGAACACCCCCGGCATGCCCATAGTGGCACCTGCGGAAATTCAGTGGCACTGCAAACCGTGTGAATGCCTTTAAATATCAGACCCTACTTGTTTTATAACTACTTTGAATACTTATGTGTTATCTGAAGATTTGATTACCTCACTTGCTTTTCCATTTTATAGTTTGTTAACAAGTAGGTTTAGCAACACGGTTTCAGCACAGATCCTGAGTATTCCACTATTTATCTCTTTCCATTGGAAAAACTGACCATTTAGTCCTATTCTCTTTCTAAGAACTCTAATATATTGGTAACACCTGATGACTCTTAATTAAGTCATTCTGGTTCTTTCCAGTTAAGCTGTATTTATCCATATTCCCAGTCAAGGCAAGCACCAGCCATGAAGTTTCTTACCTAGTGGCATGAAATTCAGTTTAAAACGTCACATACCATTCTCTGTCTCAAAGTCAGTAAAAGCCAGTTCAGAGCCCTTGTTGGTGATAAGAAGTTCTCCGTTCAGGGTGAAAATGATAGATTTGTCTTCCATGTTGATCATACAACCTACCACATCACCTGGCTGCCAGTTCCGCCCAAAGAATGTGCTGCCTGAGTGCCAGCGCTGACCCTGGAGAAAGGAAAACATCTCTGTTACCAAAAGACAATAATCACCTACCCTCCAAATCTACAAATCCTTCAAGAGACTCAGAGATTTGTCTGAGGTTTCTCAGAATTATATTCAAGAACCAAATACATTAAAGTAGTCATTAAACAGCTGTGTGCCATTTACATGTCTTAGGAGAAATTGTGTCTTACCTGATAATTTCCTTTCTTTGAGTCTTACTAGACCAGTGGACAATTTCCCCCTACCAGCAGACAGAGAGAGATAAAAATTGAAAGGCAGACTCTCCATCACTACAAGGCTGATGAACATGCTCCTCCAATTCAGTATACAGTAACCAAGCTCAAACAAACCAATGAGGCTTTTGAGCAACAGTCCAACTAAACTGCTACCATACTAAACTGAAATTCCCAACCATGCTGGGCATCCTGGCAGTCAAAAGAATGTTCAAATTCCCCAAACAGAAATCCAGTAGCCAAGGTTGAGGTGCCTTCTGAAGATGCACCACAGTTCAGCTTCTGCACTCCCCAATGGCCCCTCATAGAGCTACCGGTAGTGAGCCAGAACAGAGGAATCAAAGGAAACATTTTTTAGAATGGGTTTGACCAGGACATGTTTCCAGAGGGAAGGGAAGATACCTGTAGACAAGCTGTTATAGAAAATAGAGAGAATTGGTGGCAACAGGACAAGAGAGAGTTCAAAGAGCCAATCTGAAGGAATGGGGTCAGAGGGACAGATGGTTTTGCGAGAAGATGACATGACCTTGTAAATCTTTGCTGAGGAGATTTCACAAAAAGTGGGCTGTGTGAGTGTACATGGGGGTGAAGGAGGTGGGAAGGGGGCAGTGGGAACAAGGTGATAATGGAGGTGGGCAGTCCATAAAGATAGTCCGTAGAGCGTGGACCTTAGCCTGGAATGTTGAGCAGAAGAAACAGAGGAGGAAGGAAGGCACAGAGGAGGAAAATGAAGAGGACCAAGAGCTAGATAGAAATGAGAGGACAGAGTACAGCTGCCATGTAGGGTTGCGGGCAAAGGAGATCAGATTGTCATAATAAGATTGTTTGGCATTCAAAATCAAAAGGCGATAGTGATTCTCCTAAATCCTTCACCAATTTCAAAATCCTTTGCAATCACGCCTTCAGAGCTGCATCTGCTGACAATTGCCACAACCAGAGTGACTTCCTTGGACACCATGGAAATGACTGACTTAGTTGAGGGTTAGTTGAGGGCCACACAAGGCCATAAAGGGTATAGAAACATAGAAACATAGAAACATGATGACAGAAAAAGACCACATGGCCTATCTAGTCTGTCCTTCCATAACAACAACTACAACAGTCCACTTTATACCTTTAGAGATCCTCTGTGTTGGTCCCATGCTTTTTTGAATTCAGTTACTGTCCTCATCTCTACCACCTCCACTGGGAGACTATTCCATGGATCCACTACTCTTTCTGTAAAGAAATATTTCCACATATCACTGCTGAATCTATCTCCCTTCACCCTCATCCCATGTCCCCTCGTAGCAGAACTTGCTTTCAATTGAAAGAGGCTCTCTCCCTGAACATTTATGCCACGGAGGTATTTAAACATCTATCAAGAAGACCAAGCTGAATTACAGAAATATGACCTCCTTCATACTTCCATGGGAATCCATATCCTGCAGATCCCTCTGGCAGCAAGACTGCTGAAAACCATAGCCTGAAGCTCCATACTTGCAGACTCAAAACCCAGATTTAATAAGGTTTCCACCATACGGTCTTGAGGGTCTTTGATCACAGTTCCTCCTTCTACAGGATTAGTGGTCTTGCAGGTGATGGGGTGATCAAGTCATCTACCTTAGGCATCTTAAACAACTTTTCCTGCTCCTTTGAAGATAATAGGTTCAGTTTAGAAATGGCCTGATGACCTTGAGCCCAGTGTCCAGTGTCTTCCACTCTGCTGAAACAATCTCTCTTATGGGGCTGAGGAAAAAGGAAAGGCACAAAATTGTTTGTGAATATTTGTTAGAATAGGATCAGCCTTAGCCTCTTCCTGAGCCTGCGACCCAGCAATCGCCAAACAGCTCACCACTTGGGCAATTAGGGGCCAAAGCTGCTTCTTGTGGAACAGCTTGACCACTGAGGACTCCTTTGCAGTGTTTCCTTCTCCAAATCTTCCAGGTCAATGTCCTGGTCAGGTGTCTCAGAGTCTAGCCAAGAGGAGCACTCAGATCACTCTGATGCTAAAGATTCCAGATAAGAGTGCATACCTGCTTCCTTAGCAAACCTGGGCATTGTTGCTACTGGAGGTCCCCTGTGATGAGAGGTGAAAGATCCTCTCTCGGAGTCAACTCTGCTCGCAGCCTGATCCCCTCAGATTGTATCTCTCCTGCTGGCCTCTGCTGCCAGTCACAAAAGGCCTGATGCAGCCAAACCAAACATTTGGGCAAGTAGGGCAGGATGCTTATCCCCTGAACCATGTCCAGAGATGCTTATCGTCTGCACCATGTTCGGCATTGAGACCCTGCTAACGGGCAAGTGCTAACCTGCCTCAAGGCCCACAAAATCACCTCAGTCCATCAGCCCATTCCCTGAGAATATAGGGCAGCCATGCAGTTGATCAAGTTGGCAGTCATTCCCATGCTCCCAGGTCCCATCGCAGCCATACAAGGGATAGGAAGCAATGTCCTATTGTGGATTAGGAATTGGTTAAAAGATAGAAAACAAAGGGTACTGTCAAATGGTTAATTTTCTCAATGGAGAAAAATAAATAGTGGAGTGCCCCAGGAATCTGTACTGGGACCAGTGCTAGAAATGGGAATGAATGAGGTCATCAAATCTGCAATAATGTCAAACTATTCAAAGTTGTTAAATCATATGCAGATTGTGAAAAGGACCTTATGAGACCGGTGTTCAAATTGGTAGTTGAAATTGAACAAGTGCAAGATGATGCACATAGGGAAAAATACCCCAAATTATACTGTAGCTACATGATATCAGGCTCTACATTAGGAGTCACCACCCATGGAAAGGATCTAGGCATCATTGTGGAAATAAATTGAAATATTATGGCCAGTGTGCAGCGGCAGCCTAAACAGCAGAGTATTAGGAATTACTAGGAAAGGAATAGAGAATAAAACCACAAATATCATAATGCCTCTGAACCGCTCTATGCTGCAGTGCAAAAAAGAAATAGCACAATTAAAAAAGGTACAGAGGGCAACCAAAAAGATGAAGAAAATAAAGTAAATGGTTCTAGCAATATCTAAAAGCCCAGATCTTCCTCTCATCCATCAGACATTTAAGGATTATGTAAAGGTAGTCACATCAGATCTAGAGTTCTGATTTCTATCCTTTCGGAAATGTGATATTATTTGAGCATTCCGGGATTAGGAAATGAGAACTGGGACTAATACAGTTTCAAAATGCATCACAGCAATATTACTTAGTGAATGAGAAGTAACTATGGGGAGACGTGGTGATGTGGAAGACAGGCAAGTAAGAGAGAGAAAAAAAAGAGAAAAAGTGCTTTAATCAGAATGGACTGAGTAATCTGCTTTATAATGATGCAGTCAGGATTGTCTTCTGTCCATTCTTCCTATTCACAGGATGTGTTGATTGTGTCTGAGGGCTAAGGCATCTGTCATAGCGGTATTAACATTGTGGAATAGCCTCTGGAAATCAGGCAAGAAACTAATATGTTGATATTAAGGGGGAAAAAATAAACACTTGGGCATTTCTTGTTAATTCAGTTTGATCAATCTTAGGCTCATTGAGGTTGCCAAGCAGAAAAAACATTCACTTTGTTTAGACTTTTAGATATTAGGTTTGTGTTGAATTGTGTTTACAATTTATCTGAGCAGCAGCTGTAGTTTATTGGATTTCTTATAATATTCGTGGACATTATTGTTAATGCTGGTATGTATATTTTTAAATTTATGCCTTCTTTAATTTGTATATGAATATTTGCAAACCATCATACAATAGGTAAATTTTGACTGGTGGTATGAAAAAATATGAAGGCCATGTTTAAAGACACAGCTGCCACTTGTATACCCAATATTCAGTGACCCAATCTATTTAAGTAGGTCCTAGACTTAAATAAATAACTTACTAGCTAAGTCTGCTATTTGTGCAGCTCTCTTAAATTGATACAGGTATCTGGATAGTGGCTGAAATATCACTGCCATCCACATAACTTTTAGCAACTCGTAGCTCCATTCCAGAACAGATAACGTTTCGCCAGACATGAACATATTCAGCCAAAAGTTATTTGTTTGCTGACAAAGATTTTGTAAAACAAAAGAACTTAGAGTTAGCACCCTATGCTGACCACATAAGTTAGGGGTGTCAAACCACAATCGTGGAGGGCTACAAACCAGTCAGGGTTTCCAGATATTCTTAAATAATATGCCCCCACTGTATGCAAATATAGTTCATGAATATTCATTAGGGGCATTCTGAAAATATGACTGATTTGTGATCCTCCAAGATTCGGTTTGACACTTCTCACATAAGTCCTTTTGAATATCAACCCTTTTGTAAATAAATAAGTTAATTGACTAACTCTGGCTCCTTCAAACACAAATGCCTGGTCATCTGTTCCCAAGTCAATGTCGGGTCTGCAAACAGGCCTAGCCCAGCCAACACGCATATCTCCTCCAGTCACAGCTTCAAACTCAAAGTACCACTTCCCAGACTTCACTGCGTATGTCTTTTCCACACGGAAGAAACGAATCTTGTCAATGCTGACTTTTTCCATTGCCTGATCAGCTGTGAAAAGAATCCAAAGAAAAGTCTCATTTAGACATTGTAGTCAGCCTCAGCGCAATGCAGCATACAGTTACACGCCCTGGGAATTCACTTATCTATCAAGCAGCTCTAATATATATCCAGTAATTGAGGTCATTTTAGAAGGATAAGAGTGCCTAACACACAGAGTGGATTAGCAGTAAGCAGAGAATTTAGAGAAGTCTAACTCCATTAGGTGCACACTCAGAAATGGCATCTGTGGATATTTTTCTATTCCATGTTCACACTTCATATTCTTCCTGAAATCCTATTGCATTTAGAGGGCAGTTTGATATCAGGGCAGCTAAAGACACATTGGTGCCTCTCCTGAGCAAGCCCATTCTACAAATATGCATCTTCTTGCACTGTACATATTTTCAGACATCATAGAATGCAAGGGTGCACAACAGGGTATTATGGCCCTCTGGGCACTATAATTTGGGCGGAGCGAGGGTGGACTTGCAAAGTAAGTGCATATTTTATAATATACGGATGTATATATAGAAAATACAGGCACACATTTACATCTTATTTAGAGCAGGTGTAAATTTGAGCAAGACAATTTGTGAATTATGGTGGCTAGTACCAGACGCTTCTCAGAGCTCAACAAATTCCAGGCACCTGGACTCCAAGGTACTTAAAAATTGCACCATGGTGCCTAGGATTTGAAGGCCCAGAAATTTTCTTTTATACCCTGGGCCTGGTGCTGCTTTCATCCACTTCGATTGGCTCTCTACAGCTGCTGCTTTCGGATCTTGTTTCGCCTAATCTCCTTTGTATTCCCTTACCATTTCCCCTATTCTATGTCTACAGCTACTGTATTGACTAGAATTGACTAGATCATAAGCGCTGATGTACAGGGACTGTCTTTTGCATGTGTCTGTGCAGTGCTGCATATGTCTTGTAGCGCTATACAAATGTTTAGAAGTAGTAGTAGTCTAATTGTAGTAGTAGTAGTAGGTTGAGCCACATGGTGGAGGAAGTTTGGCTAATCTCACCATTTCAAGTCTCTAAAGACTTGAAATAATGAGATCAGCCAAACTTCCTGCACTGTGTAGCTCAACCTCTGTGTAAAGAGCCAATCGCGGTGAGCAGGAAAGGGAGCCTTTTCAGTGCAGCAAAGGTGAAAGACACCATGTGATGGCTGGGGGGAGGCAATAAGGAAGAAAGAGAGACACAGCATGATGGCTGGGGATGCAATGAAAGAGAGAGATACTGGTTGATGGCGTGCTGAGAAGGAGAGACACTCGTTGATGGCTGGGAGGGCCAAGAGAAAAACACTAGTCAATGGCTGGGCTAAGAGACAGAGAGAGAGAGACTGGGTGATGGCTGGGGGAGCTATGAGAGAGAGAGAGAGGGACACTGGATGAAGACAGGGTGTGATGGTTATGAGAGATTGGGTTTGTTTTTTTTTGCTTCATGTATTACCTGGCCATGATGATATGTGAAGCAAAACAGAAGGTTTCCTTGTGTGCAGCTAAAAAAGGGTTACCAGTATGCTCCTGACAGCATATTCATTAAGGTTGGTGGGAGGGGGAGGAGGAGAACAGTCACTGCATTCTGTTGGCTCTAAGTCTTGTCATCTGACCTAAAGAAAGCTTAGGTTTGATATCCTCTAGTACGGACTGGTTTGTTCTTCAGACAGTCCATGGTATACATAGTATTCTTTGCCAGCATCATAATTCAAAGACATCAATTTTCTTTCTGTCTATCTTTTTCACTGTCCAACTTTCGTATCCATATGACATTACTGAAAGTACCATGGCTTGGACAAGTCGAATCTCTGTATTGGGAGAGACGTCTCTGCTCTCGAGAATCTTCTCATTTTGCCAAGAGCAATGTGTTGTCGGATTTCTTGACTGCTTATTGTTTCTTTATTGATTGTTGATCCAAACAGGTTAAAGTTGTCCACTATTTCAATTTCTTCTCATCAACGATGAACTTATTGATTTTGCCCAACGATGAACTTATTGATTTTGCCAGTTGTCAGGATCTTTGTCTTCTTTAAGTTAAGATGCAGGCCCATTTTAAGACTATGTTCCTTGATCTTGAGAAGCAAATATTTCAGATCATCTTCACTTCCAGTCAATTTTGTGTTTTCATCAGCATAGCGAAGGTTGTTGAATCTTCCACCAATCTTCACACCTCGGTTGTCTTTTTACAGTCTTGCTTCTCTGATGATTTGTTCTGCATATAAATTAAACATGTAGGGGAAAGTATGCAGCCTTGTTGTACACCTTCGCTAATTTATGCAATTAGCTAGACCTATTCAGGTGGCATAAACTTCAACACCTTATCTGCATTGTGTTAAAAGTTAACAAACTGTAACTACCTCCATATTAACGGTAAGGTGCCGTCCTTGCCCATTCTCTGTCCACTTTCCATCCATTCTTCACCCCCCCCCCTCCACATTAGTGGGTTTGCGCAAACATATTAGGTACCCTAAATGGGCTTTCAACTTTGTGTCCCACTTAACTTTCAGCTCCCTAGAACATCCAAGAATCTAAACTAAACAGTTATGATAATTCCAGTACCACCCATCATACCACACCTCCTAGAAAGATTCTGTAAACATGCATGATTAGACATTAATTTTTATATATTAAAAATTTTATATACATGAGTGAAATATCCAAAAGACATTTCTCCAGGTACATCAGCTATTTGAAACAAGCCCGCTTTCCATGAAGGTATAAGTACAAGCTGCTGGTGCTTGAGTTAGTGTGGCTGTAAGGGCCTATTGGATTGCTTTGCATTTGCTGTAAACATAGAAACTGCTGCACATTAACTTCTGAGGTGCCGTGGTCACTATTTTGCACAGGTTAATTGCTGCATCAGCAGGTAACAAAGATTAATAAATAGGCATCTGTGTGTTATTATTTCCAGCTCTTGTTATAGGTTATTTTAATGTGTTATACGAGGTGTAATGAAAAAGTATCGAGACTTCTTGTGTAGCTATATAACAATACGTTGCACCACAATGCTATTAAGCATGCAGTGACCTAGTTATGGCTCTGCATGTGCAGAGTGTAGTTTGGCTAAAGCACACCTGAACTTTTTTTAATCATGTGATGTTTGGTATTGTGTAAAAGCAGTTTGTGAGATTTACGATGAGTGAAAAAATTGAACAGAGAATTTGCATTAAATACTACCAGAAACTTTGAGATTTGTGCAAAGAGACTTATGACAAGTTACAGCAAGTGTATGCCTTCTTAGAAGAAGTAATACAGGTATTGCTGCAAGTAATCAAGCATGTTCCGCTGGGGAAAGAGGTTGGATTTTACTCCAAATACTACCTCGTTCCCAAGAAATCTGGAGGCTTATGCCTCATCCTAGATCTCAATGAAATCAACACATTTCAAAGACAGGAAAAATCAAAATGAACTCTCTGGCTACCATTCTTCCACTGCTTTGTTGAGGTGACTGGCGTGTCTCCCTGGACTTGGAAGATGCATACCCTCACAACCCACTTCACACCCTTCATTAAAATTGCTCTGCTCCACGGGTTCACCTCCACCTCCCTCACCCTCTCTTCAATCCCAAATCCTTCTCTCACCTTCGATCACCCTTTCTTCCTTTTCTGAAATCACTGAGGAGGAAACTGCAAATCTTCACTCCTCCTCCAAACTGACTATCTGCTCCTCTGATCCCATTCCCACCCATCTACTAAGCTCTATCTCTTCCTCCAACATCCCTTCCATCTGTCATATCCTCAATCTATCATTTTCCACTGCAACTGTTCCTGTGGCCTTCAAACATGCAATGGTTACACCTCTCCTCAAAAAGCCTTCACTAGATCCTATCTGCCTTCCAGTTATCAGCCTATCTCTCTTCTTTCTTTTGCTTCAACACTACATGAACATTCACAGCCACTGTCTTGACTTTCTTTTCTCTCAAGCCTTCTGGGTCTGCTGCAATCTGGTTTTTATCATCTACATTCCACAGAAAAGGCTCTTGCCAAAGTCTCCAGCAACTTGTTCCTCACCAAAATAAAAGGCCTTTACTTGTTCCTCATCCTTCTTGACCTTCCTGCTGCCTTTGACACTGTTGATCATTACCTTCTCCTCGAAACCCTGTCTTCAATTGGATTTAGGGCTCTGTTTTGTCCTGGTTTTCTTCTTATCTCTCCAATTGCACTTTAGTGTATGCTATGGTGGATCCTTCTCTACTGCCATTCCGCTTTCAGTTGGTGTACATCAGGAATCTGTCTAGGGAACTCTACTTCTCTCTCTCTGCACTCAGTCCCTTGGTGCACTTATTTCCTCCCACGGTTTTCAGTACCATCTTTATGCTGACGACTCTCAGATCGACCTCTCTGCATCTGAAATCTTCCAAGAATGCAGTCCCTGATCTCTACCTGCGTATCTGACATTGCTGCCTGGATGTCTCACCACAGTCTAAAATTGAACATGGCCAAAACTGAGCTCCTTATCTTTCCCCCTAAACCCACCTCCCCCCTTCCACCCTTCTCTGTTTCTGTGGATGACACTACACTCCTCCCTGTTTCCTTAGCTCGCAACCTTGCGGTCATCTTTGACTCTACTCTCTCTTTCTCTGCACACATTCAACAGAACCTGTCACTTCTTCCCCTATAATATTGGCAAAATTCGTCCCTTCCTTTCTATACACACTAAGACCCTCATCCACTCTCTAGTCACCTCCCGTCTTGACTGTTGTAACCTGCTCCTCACTGGTCTCCCTCTGAATCATCTTTCTCCCCTTCAATCTGTTTAAAACTCAGCTGCATGGCTTATCTTTCGTCAGTGTTGCTGTGCTCATATAACTCCTTTTCTCAAGCCACTTCACTGGCTCCCTATCCGTTTCTGCATCTAGTTCAAACTTCTCCTACTTACCTACAAGTGCATTCATTCTGTGACTCCTCACTATCTTTCCTCTCTTATCTCGCTCTACACTCCTCCTGAGGAACTCCGCTTCTCGAGCAGATTCCTTTTATCTGTGCCCTTCTCTGCCACTGCCACCTCCAGACTTCATTCATTCCACCTTGCTGCTCATATGCCTGGAATAAACTACCTGAGTTGGTGCGATGGGCTCCTTCTCTGGCCTTATTCAAGTCCAGGCTGAATCCTGATATTCCTTATTCTCTTGTCCATTACCTATGTGTATCTTGCCATACTCTAGTCCCCAGTTTTAAAATGTTTTTTTTTTCATCTTGATTAGATTGTAAGCTCTGATGAGCAGGGACTGTGTCATACATTTATATGTACAGTGCTGCATATACCTTGTAGCACTCTACAAATGATTAGTAATAGTAATAGTACAGGTTTTAAGCAACTGCAAAGTGGAAAAGGCAGCCTTAGGTTACATATGCTAAACTATTGACCATTCTAAGTGATTTACAAACTTTTTACACAACTGTATATAGAAAGAGATAACAAGAGACAAGTGTATTAATGATTACTGACTTACCTGAATCCAAATTGGGAAGTCAGAATTTCTCTGATTTTATTATCACTGTTACTGATAGTTGGAACTTACCGAGTTCTTGATCTGGTGGATCAATGCTATACCCATAACCAGTAAATGTACGGATAGCTTCCCGAAGGCTCTCTCTGTTTGATTTCTTCGTTCGTTCATCAAGTAAAGCATATGGCACCAGACGAGGATTTCTCTTATTCTTGAGGTCCTTCAAGAGACAAGAAGACACAAAACACATAGTTGCTCAACTCTAATGTGGTTCTCTGTAGACAGTAGGATAAATCAAACATGATGATGTCATCTAGTGGCACAGACAGTGGAACAGCTCTCTTAAGAGCTAAGAAAACCTAGATTTCTCTGAGCCTGTACAGGATTTTCTGTGTAGCCACTGCTTCATAACTGCACTCATCCTCTTGCATAGATTAGGAGTTAGCTCCTCAGGAAGTTGGAAGGAAACTTATGAGTATGTCTATGAAGAACCCTCATTACAGGTAAGTAACTGCCAAAGGTGACTGCTACTGCTGGAAAGAAATCTGCACTTTTAAGTATTTGCCTGTTGGGAAATTCTCAAAATCTTGGGGAAGAAGGAATTCTTTGGGTTAAAGCTAATAAATCTGTGTTTTTAGAATTCAGTGTTTTTGTTAAGTCAGTGAGGGCTTAGTACCACCAAAGAGCTTTCATTTAAATTTAAAGTCAGTCAGGGCTTAGTACCACCAGAGAGCTTTTCATTTTAATCAAATCAGAATATAGTGTAGCATATAAGGTAGACTAGTGTAAATATTCTTTGAGTAGAAATAAATAAATTATTTCTAGTGACCTTTACAAAGAAGCCTTCCAGTTAGGAGGCAAGAGACCTGTGAAATTGTTTTAAATATGTATTGAAGCCAAAGGACAGATCAAAGGGGCAATTTGAAAGGTTCCCTCTATCAAATCAAGGGCTGTGTGAATCACCCAGGAAATTGTTAAGCGATGATCTTAGAAGTACAGGTCAGGGCACTGTGTAGCAAGCCAGCTTTTACTAAATGTTTTTCCCTTCCACTCACCAGAGGCATAATCTTAGCTTTATAGGCTCTTAAACCTATTAAAGGGAAAGAAGTAGTCAAATTCACTTTCAGGTTCAACTAGTTATCCTCAGTAGTAATTAATTCATTTCAAGGCCTTAATTAATCTATCTTGAGGAGAACAAAGTTCCTTAAACTTATAAGTTATAGCTGTATTAGTACAAATATCCCTAGCAACTTTAAGTAAGTAAAG
Source organism: Ichthyophis bannanicus (assembly GCA_033557465.1). Lineage (NCBI taxonomy): Eukaryota > Metazoa > Chordata > Amphibia > Gymnophiona > Ichthyophiidae > Ichthyophis > Ichthyophis bannanicus. The sequence continues at coordinate 379,016,363 of CM066037.1, read as the reverse complement.
AATTTAAATAGCTAAACAAAAACTTAAAATGAAGATGCAAACAGCAATCTACTATTGAGAAGGGAGCTATCCAATCTTTTGAATTGAGTGTCACATGTATGATTTTCTCCCAGGTGGTAAGGGGTCTTACATGTGCAAGGAGCTCTTTGCTCTCAGGGAACAAATCCAATCTCTGGAGACTAGAGTAGCAGACTTTGAGAACCTAAGGAAAACAGGGAGGTATATAGACGAGACTTACAGGGACATAGTACTGAAATCCCACCTCCAGTTTGGCAGCCTCCCTGTTGCCATGGAGGAGAGAGGTCACATGAAAGGAGAGCATCACCTTTTTGTGGCAGGAAGAGATCCTTTAGCTAGGACCTGTCCTCCAGATGATGTAAACCACTCCCACACCGAGGAGGTTTCTCCAGGGACATATGCCACTGAGGGAAGGGTTAGGATGACTCTTATAGTTGGCGATTCAATCATTAGGCATGTAGATAGCTGAGTGGCTGGTAGATGTGAGGATTGCCTGGTAACATACCTGTGTGGTGCAAAGATAGGACCTCATGCACCACCGAGACAAGGTTTTAGATCATCCTGGGGAAGAGCCTGTTGTCTTATGCTATCTTAGTACCAATGTGGGAGGTTCTGGCTTTTAGATAGGAAGTTTAAATCCAGAACTTTATGGTTATCAGAGTATCTTTCCCTAATGTCCTGGTACTCGGCGATTCCAATATCCATTTCCACCACCCCTCTTGCTCACGGGACTTCTCATTCCATCAATTCCTAGTTGATCATGACTTTGTTCAATCTATTTAAGCCTCACCCACTCAGCTGGGCAAATGCTCAATTTGCTTTTCACACATCTTGACACCCATCCTCTCCCAACTGGGTTTTCAGTTCATGCCCTTCCTTGGATTAATCATTCCTTAATCTGCTTCTCTCTCCTTATCCCTTTGGGTCACGCTAAGGCAGTTCCCCTCCTTCCGCTTCTTGCAGGCACTTCACCCCTGATTCAAAAACACATTTCCGGATGTATTCCCACCAAATTTCCATATCCTCCCTATCAATCTTCAGTCCGACCTCTGGAATTCTGTATTATAAACCCAGTTGGATCATACTGCTCCCCTGTCTCAAATTTGGCATCCTTCTCATCACCCATCCTCCTTGGTTTCATCCAGGGCTGTATCCCCTTAAATGATAGGTTCGTGATTCAGAGAGAGCTTGGTGGTGGAAAAGAATGGATCCTACTATCCATACCAGTTTCTAACTCGCCATCACCATTACCGTGCCACAGTATTAACTGCAAAGTGGAACTTCTACTTTCCCCTAGTTTATGCTTCTTCACATAATTCGAGGACACTGTTTTTTCTGGCTGCCTGCCTCTCTACCTTACCTGCTCCTTTAGTTCCTGTGGGCTCTTTTCATGATGCTTTAGGTGATGCCTTCATATCCAAAATCTCCTTAAGCCATGCCAGTCTTCCCTCTTACAAGGCTTTCACCCCTCCTCCTTCTCCTTCCTCTCCCCCACATACCAACACACATCTTTCGTATTCATTGTCAACCATTGATGAGTCATCCTTAACACACACACTAACATCAATTAAATATTCCTTTGGTCCACTGGATCCTGTTCTCTCAAGATGGTATTCAAAGCCTTCTCTGGGAGTTATTCCGTACATTTGCTCTGTGCTCAATAACTCCTTCTCTACAAGCACAATTCCTCCTGCTTGGAAATGGGCCACCATTTGCCCTCTGATGAAAGGTCCTAAACTGGACCCAGCCAATACTGCCCACTAGTGCCCTGTCTCTAACACCCCATTTTTGACCAAACTGGCCACATGCCTGATTCTTAATCAACTGTATAACCACCTCAAAAAAACTGTTATATTACATCCGCGTCAATCCAGTTCTAGACAGTACCATAGCACTGAAACTATCATCACTTCATTGCTTAATGACATTTATAGCTACTTGTAACAAGGTTTCTATGCTTTGGTGATTTCACTCTATCTCACCACTGCCTTTGATCTTGTCAGTCTCAACCTGCTCCTCACTCATCTGTACAATGTCGGCTTATGGGGTTCTGCACTCTTGGTTTCGGTCGTTTCTGCAGGATCATACATATCAGGTTCACCATCATGGTATCACCACAGTACCCTTTTCCCTCAATGTGTGGGGTCCCCCAGGGGTCTGCCCTCTCCCTCCTCCTTTTCAATATCTTCCTCAGCCCTCTTGCTACTCACATCCAGTCACTAGGCATCAATTTCTATATCTACGCAGATGACATTCTCCTCACTGCATGCCTTGATAGTACTGCTCCTGATCTTTCTTCAGTTAACTCTGCCCTTGACTGCACTGCATTGTGGCTTCATACAAATGTGTTAAAACTCAACTCCAATAAATCTGCTGATACATGGTTGACCATCTTTGGCCCCTTCCCTTGGTTCTTCTCCAATAGTCCTTCAACCCTCCTTTAAATATTTCGGAGTCCGCAGTGACTCAGAACTCATGTTCTCAACGCATACCTCCCACTTCTCTAGGTTAGCCTTCTCTTCCCTCCATCGCCCTAGAGCCCTGTGCCCATTTTTTGATCAGGCCACCCTAACTACACTAGTTCAAAGTACCATCATTTCAAACTTTGACTATTTCAACATCCGTTTTTCTGGCCTCCCACAATCTCAACTGAAATGGCTTCAGAACACTGCAATTCATCTCCTTACTTCAGCCAGGAGATAGAATCATATCACACCGCTTTTTATACAGCACCATTGATTACCTGTTCCCCAAAGAATGATTTTTAAGGTCCTTATGCTCGCTCATAAAATTGCTACATAACCGTGTCCCCTCTATCTTTCTTCAGTGGTCACCTCCTCAGGAAGTTGTCCCCCAGTGTTGCCTTTGGTCCCTACAAGATATTTGTCTGGTCCTTTCTTCTCCTTGTGTAAAACTTGAGAAGACTTGTTGCACCCCCACCCTTTGGAATGCCCTTCCTTCCCAGATTTGGTTATTTATTATTTAACTAGGTTTATATACTGCTTTTCTACCAGTCAAAGCAGTGTACATTCAGGTATTGTATGCATATTTTTCCCATTGTCTCTGAAGGGCTCACAATCTGTTTTTGTACCTGAGGCAACAGAGAGTTAAGTGGCTTGCCCAAGGCCACAAGGAGCACCTGTGGGACTAGAACCCCCAGTCCTTCCAGCCCAAGGTTGCTGCCTTCTAGCGGGATTCAAACCCTGGCCCTCCAGCCCAAGGTAACATGCTCCTTAAATGGCTTCTTAAGATGCACCTATTTTTTCAAACCTTTCACGTGAATCCACCTGGCTGAGCTGCAGCCTCAAGTTTGCTTTTATATATCTTGCCTCAGTCTGTCTCTTTTTCACTACTCTATCCCATCCTTGCTTTGCTGTCTTTATTGGAGTTATTTTCCCCTTTCTTTGGTTGTTTTGGACAAATGTAAACCGCTCTGTCTGCCCTGCAAAGGGCAGTATATTAAGCACCTAATAAACAATAAACAAAAACTTCCAGGGAGCATTCTCTGAAATGCTTCCTGTTCCACATGCAGGACCCAAAAGGCAGGCAGAGCTCCAGAGTCTCAATGTGTGGATGACTGATGGTGTAAGGAAGAGGGTTTTAGATTTGTTAGGAACTGGGCAACATTCTGGGGAAGGGAGGGGCTTTTCCAAAAGGATGGGCTCCACCTTAACCAGGATGGAACCAGGCTGCTGGCATTAACCTTTTAAAAGGAGATAGAGCAGCTTTTAAACTAGATAATAGGAGAAAGCTGACAGTCACCTAAGAGTGAATAGTTCAGAAGGATGTATCCTTGAAGGATACTAGCAAAAGAGAGAAGTTAGAGCAACTCAACAGAGAGGTTCCAATAAAGATAAAAGTAACCCAGATGCCCTTAAGTACAGAGCAGGCAGAGCTGAAAGATTCCAAATTAGCCCTGTCTACTGATAATCAGATTAATATGAATAAAATGCAACTTCTAAAATGTCTGTATGCAAATGCTAGAAGTCTAAAAAATAAGATGGGAGAGTTTGAATATATAGCACTAAATGAGATTTTAGATATGATTGGTATCTCAGAGACCTGGTGGAACAAGGACAACCAATAGGACACTGTGATACCTGAGTACAAACTATATCGCAATGATAGAGTAGATCAAATTGGTGGAAGGGTTTTGCTGTATTTTAAAGAGGGCATCGAGTCACACAAGATTAAAGTTTTGCAGGCAACAAAATACACTGTAGAATCTCTATGGATAGAAATTCCATGTAAAAAAGGGGAAGGTGATGGCAGTGGGGGTGTACTACTGACTGTCTTGCCAAAATGAACAGATGGCTGATGAAATGCTAAAAGAAATCATGTAAACTAACAAAAGCTACAACACAGTAATAACGAGTGATTTCATTTACACTGATATTGAATGGGTCAGTGTAACAGCAGGGCATGCCAGGGAGAAAAGGTTTCTAGATGAAATAAATGTTTTCTTCTTAGAGCAGCTGGTACATGAATCAACAAGAGAGGAAACTATTTTAGACCTAGTGCTTAGTGGAACACAGGATCTGGTGAAAAGAGATAAGGGTGTTGGGGCCACTTGGCAATAGTGACCATAGCATGATCGCATTTGATTTAATAAATGGAGGAAGGACATCCAGGAAATTCACAGTACTTCCTTTTAACTTTCAAAAGGAAGACCATGATGAAATGAGGTAAATAGTTAAGGAAAAATAAAAAGAGCAGCTGCCAAGGTTAAAGATTTACATCAAGCATGGGCATTGTCTAAAAGTACTATTTTCAAAGCCCAGATCAGATGTATTCCATGCTTTAAGAAACAGAGGGAAAGCCAAAAAACTGCCAGTATGGTTTAAAGGTGCGGTCAGAGGAGCTGTTGTACTTGTAGCCAAAAAAGCATCTTTCAGGAAATGGAAAAAGAAATAAAATTTTGAAAATGGGAAACAACATAAGAACTGGCAAGTTAGATGCAAGGCATTGATAACACAGGCAAAGAGAAAAAACAACTTGCCTTGGAAGAAAAAATGTATAACAAAAAAATCTGTGAGAGTCAGTTGGACCATTAGATGATAGAGGGGTAAAAGAAGCACTAAGAGGGGACAAGGCGATAGTGGAGGGACTAAATGAATTCTTTGCTTTGGCCTTTTACTGAAGAAGATGTATGCGAAGTTACTCATGCTTTAAATGGTATTTCATGATGATGTATTGGAATTATTGAAATAAATATTGATAAACCAGGAAGATGTATTACAACTATTTGATAAACTGAAGAGTAGCAAATCACCTAGACTGGATGGTATACATCCAAGGGTATTGAAAGAACTGAAATATGAAATTGCAGGCCTACTATTAGTAATCTGTTAACTATCATAAAAATCATCTGTAGTACCTGAATATTGGAGAATTTATTTATTTATTTATTTATTTAATTGCTTTTCTATACCGCACTATTTATTATCAGCGCGGTTTACAGGAAACCTTTGTGCAAAGAGGGTATTTCAATGCACTTACAATAAACAGGGTAAATAAACATGGATAACAGGCTAACAGGTAAAAACAACTATTTACAATTTAGTATGCAGGCTTGTACAATTATCTCGTTAGTAAGTACAGTTGATACGACAATGACATTCTGTAAATTAAATAGAGATGGGTTCAGAAGGTAGAGGTATTGTGGGCATGGGGCTCGTGTGGAGAGAGTTGGACATGATTGAAGGTGGCTGAGAGCTGTCATTTGAGATGGAGAAGTACTGGCCAGTGTAATGCCAAATTTTAAAAAGGGTTCCAGCGGTGATCCGTGATACTACAGACTGGTAAGCCTGATGCCAGTGCCAGGCAAAATTGTAAAAATTATTATAAAAAATACAATTACTGAACATGTAGATAATCATGTTTTAATGGGAGACAGCCAACATGGATTTAGCCAAAGAAAATCTTATCTTACTAATCTGTTATATATTTTTTGAAGGTGTGAATAATAGGTAGACAAAGGTGAGCCAGTCGACATAGTGTAACTGGATTTTCAGGAAGCCTTTCACAATGTCCCTCATGAGTGACTCTTGTCGAAATTACAAAGTCATGAGATAGGAGGCAGTATAATATTGTGTATCAGGAACTGTTTAAAATATAGAAAGCAGAGAGTAGGGCTAAATGGTCATTTTTCTCAATGGAGAAAGGTGAATAGTGGAGTACCCCAGGGATCTCTGCTGGAGTCCTCCACTATTCATATTGTCACACCCCCTTTCTCAGTGTATAGGCGGTTGCCTGGAAGAGTGGGAAATGTGCCAGATTATCCTTGTAAGTGCTGAAGCTTGGGATATCCCTGTAGTTGTGGCCCAAACGAAGACAGCCAAGGTTTTGTGTGATAACAAAAACTTTATTTGTTGCACAGGATTCTGTCATCTACCATCCCCTAACCAGAAACAAAAAGGTGGATACTTCTTATGCCAAAATAAAGTCCAAAGGTGATAAAGTCCAACCTGATCCTTCTCAGGGTTTGTCAGTTTATATACAAGGTTAATTCAACTTCTCTTCACTTATGAACAGCTTTAGTTGCAGCTAATCACTTCCATAGCATTCACAATTCACAGCTGCTTAAAGACGTTGAGTTTCACTCCAGCAGAACGCTGCTTCTCTCCGTGCAAACTCAATAGCATGAAATAACTTCTCAGCACTTATCATATACATTAATATCAACAGCTTCACTCTTGGCAACACAAAGCACAGTCTGGCTCCATCTCAGAATAAGAGCTATCTGATTTAGTTGAACCCAACTGCATTGATTCAACATCAGGGTCAGACGTCTTATGATTCAATTCAGGGTACTGCAGATCAACAGGCTTCCATTGTTCCAAATGGTGTCTAAGCTGTTTCCACTTACTATTCCTTTCCCTCCGTGGTATCTGAATGTAGCTAGAATCAGCAGCCTCCTTTAAAGTAGTGTTAAAGGAATTCAACTGGCTTAATCTTCTTCTAGTGGGTCTGGGTTGCAAAGGTTGGTAAAAAGGCAAGTCTCTGTCTTTGCACTGCTCTCGTATCACTGGCTTAGCAGGGGCTAGCTTTAGCTTCTGTCGGCATAGCCTACCATCAGCTGATGAGTTAAGAACAGCTGGGCTAGTTTCTAAGCTTCTGCTAGTATCAGGCTTCCTGCACTTGGAACGCTTAGGCAGCTTATCATACAGAACTTTATACTTGCTCAAACTCTCACCTTTGTTCACAGCTTCTAGGGAAGACTCAAGGGAAGTAATGCTATCTCTTCTGGATAAGGGTTCCAGCCTCTCTCCGTGAGAATAAAAGTAGCTTCCAACCTGCTTCTCTTGGCTGTCTGGTTCGTGGTGACCTCTCTCTCCCAGAGGAAGCTTTCTCCACTGCTTTCTCAGAGACCTCCGTGTCTCAAAGCAATCTGGAAGGCAACTAATTAAGACTCTATTCTGTTCTATGTAATTATCTCATGTATATAGTTTACCCCGGTTCTCCAAGTTTGTACTCCTGTTCGATGTAAACCAAACAGCTTGTTGTTATGGTCTTTATGTTATAATGTAAACCGCGCTGATGCCGAATAGTGCGGTATATAAGAACTTGTAATAAATAAATAAATAAATAAACTCTCCCGGCACCATGTGCTATCCTGGCAATGGCTGCTCCTTCCTTTGCTTCTCTCTGCAACTTGGTCAAAGTCAGGTCCTGAGTCTCCTGCCTGAACACTTCCTGTTCTCCCAGGCACTCCTCCTGCTCCCACACGAACTCTCTTCCTTCCAGGATCAGTGTTACTCTGACTCGAGCTTTCACCTGAACTGGAACTGGAACTTCTCCTCAGACTCCTTCTCCCACTCGAACTCGAACTAACTCTCTCTGTTACTTCCTGGTTAAGAGCATAGGGCTGTCCTATCCAGTTTGACTCCGCCCCCTTGCCTCTTACGTCAGCTCCCCTGTTTGTCCTGGAGCTGGGGTGTGGCTCTCTCACTGCCTTTCTGTGCAGAGAGTTTCTCTGGGCTTGTGCTTTAACCCCTTCCTTGCCTGCCTTAATGTGTGCATTTGAGGAAAGCTGCAGTTTTAAACCCTTTTTCTTACTGTTTAAACCCTCTGCATCATCACAATATTCATAAATGACCTGGAAATGGGAATAACGAACAAGGTGATCGAACTTGCAGATGATACAAAATTATTCAAAGTTATTAAAACAAAAGAGGATTGTGAAAATTTGTAAGAGGAACTTGATAAATTGGAAGACTGGATATCCAAATGGCAGATGAAATTTAATGTGGACAAGTGGAAAGTTATGCACCTAGGAAAGAACAACCAAAACTATGGTTACATGATGCAAGGTTCCACATTAGGAACTATCACCCAGGAAAAAGATTTAGGCATCATCATGGATAATATGTTGAAACTATCCCCCAAGAAAGCAAATAGAATGCTAGGAATCATTAAAAGAGGAATGGAGAATAAAACCAAGGATATTATAATGTCTCTGTATTGTTCCATGTTGCTATCACACCTTGAATATTGTATGCAATTCTGGTCACCATATCTTAAAAAGGATATAGCAGAATTAGAAAAGGTACAGAAAAGAGCCACCAAAATGGTAAAGGGGATGGAAGGGCACCCCCATGAGAAAAGGCTTAAAAGTTTAGGGCTTTTCAACTTTGAAAAGAGATGGCTGAGGAAAGATATGCTAGAGGTCTACAAATTAATGAATGGTAGAGCAGGTAAACGTAGATCGGTTGTTTGCTCCATCAAAAAGTAGAAAGACTAGGGGATGTGCAATGAAGCTACAATGTAACCTATTTAAGACTAATAAGAGAAAATATTTTTTTCACTCAACACGTAATCAAAATCTGGAATTTGTTACTGTAGGATGTAGCAAAAGATGTTAGTGTAGCTGGATTTAAAAGAGGTTTGGACAAGTTCCTGGAGGAAGAGTCCATAAACCATTATAAAAGAGGACCTGAAAATCCATTATTTACTCTGGGACACGCATTCTGAAACCTGTGTACTATTTTGAAAACCTGCCTGGTACTTGTGACCTGGATTGGAAACAGGATACTGGGCTTAATGGACCTTGGTCTGGCCCAGTATGGCATTTCATGTACCTATGATGATGTCTTTCTATTTTCAACATTATTGTAATGCTTTTGCTGGAGGTAACATTCTGAACTTGTTTTCCCTCCATCATCCCCTTTCTCTACTTTACATGGCTGTTTACATATTATATGAATTTGTTACTCAGCATTCTCCAGGACCAAGCAGGAAGCAGTCCTCACATATGGGTGTCATCGGCTCCGATGAAGCCCCAGGGGAGCATTTCCCCAGCTTTCTATGAAAGCCTTTGGGAATGCAGGCACGCATGCGCGGTTCCCTTCCCGCCAAAAGGTGCCATCTTACCTCAGTCTCTTTTTTTCCGTGAAGCCTACCGGACATGTGTCCTGTTCTCCCGGTTAAAATTAGATTTTTTCGGCGATTTTCACTATTTTTTTATCCCGATTCAACGCCGGTTCCCCTCCCGCCAGGTTGGGTACACCGGTATCGACCCCGATTCTTCTTTTTCGGTTTTTGCCCTTCCTGGCTGGCGTTCGCGCCCTTTTTTCCATTTTTCCCTGGAAGACCGGTCCTTTGACCTCGCGGGGACTCTTTTTTCCCCGATGGCTTCCAGCGGTTTTAAAAAGTGTGATCGGTGTAAGAAACTGATGTCTCTCACCGACACACATGACTGCTGCCTTCGGTGCCTCGGCCCCGACCATGACCCTAAGTCATGCGGGCCATGTCGAAAGATGTCTTCCAAGGCACTCCGAAGTCGCCAGCAGCAAAAAGAAAGGCTTTTCTCGGACTCAGCCTCCGGCCGGGCCCGGACCTCGTCTGAGGCATTGACATCTCGGGATTCCGATCCCGAGCGCCGTCGAAGCTCCTCGGACAGGGGGTCCCCCGACTGGGAACGCAAGAGGAAGAAGCGGCTCACAAGGGCGTCGTCGGAGGAGGTCCCTGGCTCCTCGAGGGCCAGGTCTAAGACCCCCGACCGTCGCCCCGGGCTCGTGGAACTCGAGAAGCCTGCAAAAGTTCCTCACATGGAGCCGGAGTCTGCTGGACATGTAAGCCCCGTAGTCCTCGAGGACTCTCCTCCTAGGGAGTCGACGTCGGGCCCGGCGCTGCCGGGGCCCGAGTCGGTGGCTGCTGCGTCTCCCGAGCTGAGTCTCAGGATGACAGCCTTAGAGAGCAGATTGTCTGCCTTCATGGAGCAGCAGCGGGCACTGATGGACAGCCTGTCTGGTGCATCTGCCATGACCACCGGGACATCGACTTCGAAGTCGACCCCAGAGACCGAGCCGATACTCGAGTCCATCGTGGCTCGGAGTCGACCTCGGTTGCGGTCTCCCTCGACCTCTCGTTCGGGACCAAGGGCGTCGATGCCGGTGCCTCCGGCGTCGGGGCGGGTGCTCCAGGGCCCCGCGGGGTCGGACCCCGACTCCTCCTCGGACGAGTCAGCGTGGGAGACGGAGGACGAGGAGTCTCCTGATACCTTCAAGACTCGGTGCGTCCCTTCGGACTCACCGCAGTCTGAGCCCCGGAGAAGGTCCCCCCCCAGAGGATACACAGTTCTTGGAGTTCGTCCGAGATATGGCCGCTGCCTTGGCTATCCTGACGGACCCCGAGGAGGAGCCTCGAGCTGAAGAGCTCGAGGCCCTACAGTATGACTCTCCTCCGAAGGAGGCATTTACTGTTCTGGTTCCTCCGATGCTGGAACGGCTCCACTTCCGTATGTGGGAGGCACCGGCCTCGGCACCGGTTCTCAGCAAGCGAGTTGATTCGATCTATCGACTCCGGAAGAGCCCTGGCTTTCAAAGGGCACAGCTACCACACCATTCTATGGTTGTGGAATCGGCCATGCATCGTCTGAAGAGCCAGAAGATGCACTCCGCGGTGCCCCCTGGCAGGGAGGCCCGGAACCTCAATGGCGTCGGTAGAAAGTGTTTCCAGGGCTTGATGCTTGCTTGCCGTGTTCAGTCCTACCAGCTGTACATGGGCATGTACTTGCGGGATCTGGCCAAGGAATTGGCCGGGTTCTCTGCTGGTCTCTCCGGGGAACCCTTGCAGAGATTTAAGTCCTTGTCCTTGGGGAGTCGGGACTGCTCGAAGTTCATGTCCCGTGCCGCCTACGATGGCTTCGAGGCTTCGGCCTGAGTTGCGGCAGCCGGCATCGCGGCTCGACGCCAGGCATGGCTGCAGTCATCGGACCTCGAGCCATGGGTTCAGGACAAGTTGGTCGATGTCCCTTGCCGAGGTGAGAACCTTTTTGGCAAGCCCATGACAGAGAAGGCCGCTCAGCACGAAACTGAGCACCTCACACGGACAAGGCTGTCGAGGAAGACCTCTGCCCCTTCTCATAAAAAGAAGGGCTTGGGTAAAAAGCCCTTTTACCCGAGGAAGGGCACTGCCTACAAACAGTACCCGCAATATCAGGCTGCCCAAGCTGCCCCCCAGGGTCAGCAAGCCAAGGGCCAGGGTAATGGGCCCCGTAGGCAGAGGACCCCCAAGCCTCAGGCCCCTGCTACCACTCAGCAGGGTGGGGGTTTTTGACTCCTTGAGCGTAGCCCCTCCTCCACTGCTCTCCCAACCCTGCACAGGAGGTCGCCTCGCCCTCTTTTCCCACCAGTGGCCCCTTGTCACCGGGGACAGTTGGGTGCTGGAGATAGTCCACAAGGGCTATGCCCTCCATTTTCACCAACTGCCTCCACCATATTTTCCAGGGGAGCCTCCAAGGCCTCCCCTGCACAGAGACCTTCTTCTACAAGAGATTCATGGTATGTTGGTGGACAGGGCGGTGGAGCCTGTGCCTCCCCACTTACAAGGTCAAGGGTTCTACTCCAGGTATTTCCTGGTGCCCAAGAGAACAGGTGGCCTTTGACCCATTCTGAACCTCAGGAACCTCAACAAGTTCCTTGTGAAGGAAAAGTTCAAGATGCTTACTCTTGGGACTCTTCTGCCCTACCTCCAGCAGGGAGATTGGCTATGCTCCTTAGATCTAAAGGATGCGTACACTCACATCCTCATTCATCCAGACCACAGAAAGTTCCTCAGGTTCATTGTGGGAGGTAACCATTATCAGTACAGAGTGCTGCCTTTCGGCCTCACCTCCACCCCCAGAGTCTTTACAAAGTGTCTAGCAGTGGTGGCGGCCTACCTGAGAAATCAGGAAATCTTTGTCTTCCCCTATCTAGACGACTGGCTCATCAGGGGTCAGACGTGCCAAGAGGCCAATCAAGCCACCCTCAGGACTATTGCTCTTCTACAAAGCCTGGGGTTTGTCATAAACTTCACAAAGTCCACTTTGCTCCCCTCCCAGAACTTAGAGTTCATAGGAGCAAGGCTGGACTCTCTGCTGGCAAAGGCTTTCTTGCCAGCAGACAGGGCCCAAAGGTTGATGGCCTTGGCAAATCAGTTTCTCAGCAAGTCCCTGGTCTCCGCCAGACTCTGCCTGAGGCTTCTAGGCCACATGGCTTCGACAGTACATGTGACCCCCAATGCCAGGCTCCATATGAGGCCTGCACAGTGGTGCCTTCGGGCTCAGTGGTCACAGGCCACAGGCAGCCTCAGAGACAGGATAAGGGTGTCCAGACCATTTCTGCAATCCCTCAACTGGTGGCTGCACCCACCCAATCTACTGAAAGGGATGCCTTTTCAGATTCCAAGGTACACAGTAGTGATGACAACAGATGCCTCCCTGCAAGGCTGGGGAGCTCATTGTCTGGGCAAGTGCACCCAGGGCCTCTGGTCTCCCTGGGAAGCTGCACAGCAGATGAATCTCCTCAAACTCAGAGCTATTCGATTAGCACTCAAAGCTTTCACTCCTACCCTGGCTCACCAGTCTGTCCTGGTTCAGACAGACAATCAAGTTGCCATGTTTTATGTGAACAAACAGGGTGGAACTGGGTCCAGGATCCTTTGTCGGGAGGCTCAGGACCTTTGTTCTTTTGCCCTCAAGCACAACATGCTCCTCAAGGCTGTGTACCTTCCAGGCCAGGACAACTACTTGGCAGACAGATTGAGCAGAATACTACAGCCCCACGAGTGGAAGCTGCATCCTTCAGTAGTTCAGAAGATCTTCCTGACATGGGGTCTCCCTTTGATAGATCTCTTTGCCAGCCCAACGAACAAGCAACTGCCAAAGTTCTGCTCCAGGCAACCGCATCCTCTGCGGATAGCAGCGGATGCTTTTCTGATATCTTGGTCTCAGGGCCTCCTCTATGCGTTTCCTCCCACACCCTTGGTGGCCCGAACTCTCTTCAAGATTCTTCAGGACAAGGCCTCGGTCCTGCTGGTGGCTCCCAGGTGGCCGAGACAGCCTTGGTTTCCTCTTCTGCTTCAACTGGCAGTGGATCCTCCACTACCTCTGGGGTTGCAACCCGATCTTCTCTCTCAGGAGCAGGGTTCCCTTCTGCACCCCAATCTCAAAGCTCTCAATTTGATGGCCTGGAGGCTGCAAGGGTAGTCTTGGCCCCCTGGGGCCTGCCTCAGGAGGTTGAGGAGGTTGTCCTAGCCTCTAGGAAACAGTCCACTAGGAAAACCTATGCTCTCAAATGGAAGAGGTTTTCTGTGTGGTGTCAGCTACGTACAGAAGATCCTTTCTCCTGTACTGTGCCAGTAGTCCTTCAGTACTTGCTGCACTTGTCAAATCAAGGTCTTAAATCCAATTCTGTTTGGGTCCACCTCTCAGCTCTAGCAGCTCACCACTCTCTGGTGGAGGGACATTCTCTGTCTGGTCACCCCTTGGTGTCTCGCTTTCTTAGGGGCTTGCTTTTGCTCAAGCCTCCTATCCGTCCTCCTGCCCCTGAGTGGGAGCTGAATGTGGTCTTGCAGCAACTGACTCGCCCACCTTTTGAGCCGATGGCTACTTGTCCACTGCGCTTCCTCTCCTGGAAGACACTCTTCCTGACAGCCCTTACCTCGGCTAGGCGAGTAAGTGAGCTTCAGGCCCTGGTCTGTGATAGGCCTTACACCAGGATTTATAGGAACAGGGTAGTCCTTAGGACTCATCCAAAGTTCCTCCCTAAGGTTGTCTCCTCTTTCCATCTCAACCAGGAGGTGGTTCTTCCAACATTCTTCCCTAGGCCTCATGCAAGCCAGGCTGAAGCAGTTCTGCATACCCTGGACTGTAGGAGGGCCTTATCCTTCTACCTTGACCGTACGCAGGGGCATAGAAGGGCTACCCAGCTCTTCGTCTCCTTTGACCCCAATAAGTTGGGGTTGGCTGTGTCCAAGCGTACCTTGTCCATCTGGGTGGCTGACTGTATCACCTGGGCTTACAAGGCAGCTACCTTCCTTGGCAGGGTAGGGTTACGGCCCACCGAGTCAGGGCAATGGCTGCCTCAGTGGCTGATCTCTGCTCTGTGCCCTTGGTAGACATCTGCAGGGCTGCAACTTGGTCTTCAAGCCAGACTTTTGCGGCCCATTACTGCCTGGAGAGGGAGTCCCGTAGGGACAGTGCTTTTGGCCAAGCAGTATTCCGGAATCTCTTTGAGGTTTAGGCAACTCCTGCCCTCCTGCCCTCTGTTGGGCTACCGGTGGAGGTTGTGTCCTTGAAAAGCCTTTCTTTGCAGCTGGGACTAGAGGGAGTCCTCTTGTTCAGCCTGTGTTCCTTGGTAGCCCAGAGTTAGGGAGTCACCCATATGTGAGGACTGCTTCCTGCTTGGTCCTGGAGAAAGAGTAGTTACTCACCTGTAACAGGTGTTCTCCAGGAGCAGCAGGAATCAGTCCTCACAACCCTCCCTCCTCCCCTTGGAGTTGCAGTTGTACATAGTTTATTTTTCATTTTTGTGTGCTATTCTTAGGTAAGATGGCACCTTTAGGCGGGAAGGGAACCGCGCATGCGTGCCTGCATTCCCAAAGGCTTTCATAGAAAGCTGGGGAAATGCTCCGCTGGGGCTTCATCGGCGCCGATGACACCCATATGTGAGGACTGATTCCTGCTGCTCCTGGAGAACACCTGTTACAGGTGAGTAACTACTCTTTTTTTGCTGCCACAGAAAGATGTAGTCTATATTGTCATGATGGACTACATTTTTCAGTGGCTGGAAAAAGCAAGCTTGAACAGTTGTGTCCAAGGTTTGCAATAGGAGTGAGTCTGCAAAGGATGAGAGACACTGTCCATAGAAAAATGTTCTTGGAGTTTCTGTGGGTGGGTGGCAGAGAACTAGGTCATCATGCTCCAACTTTGAGTGTTTTTAGATGAGTCTCCTTCCATCCCTAGAAATTAGTCAAAAACAGCAGTCCACTAATTAGAGCTAGTGCCAGCCTGATCCTTGGGTCTCCTAGCAGAGTAACTGGCTCTATTTCTGTTTATTTTTCAGGAGGCAGATGAGCCCAGTCAGTTGAAATGTGCAGTTGTTATGCCTATATATAAGAAGAGGAAGGGGAGCAGAGACAATATTTCTGTGTATAGACCAGTATATAATTTATCAGTTCCAATGAACGTGAGACCTGTCTCAACTGAAACGTTTCTTAGATGAGATTGAACTGTTTCATTGAATCCAGGTGAATCAGAGGTCAGAGACAATACTGTGGACATTGGTGGATAGCATCAAACCTCTAATAGATCATAGCTTTGACACCCTGTGTATTCAGCTTGATCTTACCACTGCTTTTGATACCATCCACCATGACTTGTTGTTGGCATACCTGCAGGGACTTGACCTACAAGGTGTGGTACTAAACTGACATCTCTTAAGAATAGAACACAATGTGTGGCATGTCAAGGAGACTTCTCAGCTTTTTGCTCTTCTTGTTGTCCCTGTTATTGTTTAATTTACATATGGCACTCTTTGCTTGAGAGATTAATACATATGGTATTGAATTCAATGTTTATTCAATGTTAAGGATGATCAGAGGAAAAGGATATCTAATTTGAATGTGTCTGGATATAGCGCTGGCTTGGTTTATAAAGAATGCTTTAAGTCTAAATATGGAGAAATTGGTGAGAGCGTTGGGTGGGGGTGGGGGGGGGGGGAGAAGGAGGGATCCACATATATTGCCAATCAGCCTCATAAGCTGCAAGATACCTTGAAAAGTCTAGGAGTGTTCTTTGGTCTCCATTTAGATCTGGGGTCACAAATGGGTCATATTGGAAGTGTTGCTTAAATCAGCTTCATCCGATATGACAACTTAAACTCCATCTGACATTACTGGTTTTATTAACAGTGATCAGCCAGTTAGATTATTATAACTCTTTGTTTTTAGACCTCTCCCACATGAAATTATGGCACTTGCAACTAGAGAAAAATACAGAAGCATTAGCAGGAAAGCTACAGCAAAGAGGAATTCCATATCTTTCATATGTTATAATTCTATTGTCCCTGAAGCTGTAGTTGGAATTGGCCAATATTATCTTCTTTGTCACAGATCAACAGTACGAATGAAATTCTATGTTGTTTTCAATTCCTTTCAAAGTAGGAGCCCTAAGTTATTTCCAGTGATCCTTCTGTCACTACAACAGAAAGTAGACTCTTGTAAATGGGTTGCATTGTTTACTGGTATTTGATATACTGTCCTTTGCAAGCAGACAGGGTGGTTTACAAGGTAAAATCTCATTAAATATAAAAAGAAAAGAAGAAAGGAACTACAATAAAGAATGCAGAGAGGAGAACAGAGTGACAATAACCATTCCGAAGACAGGGGACAACAATAACCTACATTTCTAAGCCAGTGTTTGGTAAAGTCCGCAGTACCCCTAGGCCGAAGTCAGACTGAAGGTCTGTTCAAAAAGGTATGTTTTTAGAAGGGATTTGAATTTAGAAAATGAATGTTCCAGGTGGATGTAGGACGGAAGGCAGTTCCAAAGGGACGGCGCTATGCAGGAGAAAGTGGACCATCTGGTTGTTTCTTTTTTTTTATTATTATTTTTTATTGCAACCATCACATACCACATAGTATAAATCTGTCAACCAGAAAAGTCACAACAAAGCAAACATACATGTGGAAATGGTTCAAACCCCAAATACACATAAATTACCCCCAAGTGTCGTCCCCGGTATCCTCTGTTATGTAGCCTGGCCCCCCATAGGTCCCACAAACAGCAACCCTTCATAGCAACAGTTTCATCAGAGTCCATGAGGGGTCTGACAGTGCCAACATACGTCAGGGGCCACTCATTATCTCCCAGGGTTGTGGCAGGCATGTTAGGTCCCATTTTTTCCTTCTGTATGCCCCAAGTCCCCTCCTCCCCTCCCGATCGCTCCGATGTCCCCATGCTAAATAAATTGGTAATCTCCTCAGTAAATTGCATCCACATCTGAGCATACTGTCACTTCACAACTGATTCTCTCTCCTTGGTCGCCAGGACACCCATTCAG
Source organism: Ichthyophis bannanicus (assembly GCA_033557465.1). Lineage (NCBI taxonomy): Eukaryota > Metazoa > Chordata > Amphibia > Gymnophiona > Ichthyophiidae > Ichthyophis > Ichthyophis bannanicus. Next base: position 378,999,018 of record CM066037.1, on the reverse strand, counting down.
CCATAGTTTTCATTCGGGCCAACCATGCTTCACATTCAGGCGCTTTATCCTCCACCCACTTAGTCACTTTTCTCGCAATCATAAGAGCTACATTTCCAAATTTCCAGCCCACTGGCCCACCCCCTTTTCTCTCAGGGGCTATTCCACTCCCAGCAACAAGGCCACATACGTCCACTCAAACAGGCCACCCCATACCTTAAACATTCTGTTTCATCTGTATGCCTCACTCTCTGGAGATGTACACCCCGTAGAGGAAATTAAAGTGCATTTCCTGCAATGTGACATCTGGGGTATCCCATAGAAATTCTGCAAAGAGTTGCTGTAGCTCATCTTCACCTAATGGCTCTCCAATTTCAGTCACCCACTTACCTGCCAGGGCTGTCATTCCACTTTCCCGTTTCCAGGAGTGTGCTAAATGGTACCAGTGGGACACTTTATTTTGTCATGCAGGGATCGCAAGAAATGCCCTGTTCAGCACTGTATGCCTTCCAAATCCTCCTATTCCCTTCCCTCCCTCTGTTACGGTGTCAGCATTGCAAAAAAGTGTGAATTAGGAATTTGACACTTGGCTTTCATTTCCTCCAAAGACAGAAAATGCTCCCCTCCCAGCTCTAATAACTGTCCCACATATCTACAACCCTTGTGCTCCCATAGGCGAAAGACCCCACCCTCTGTCCTTGGGGGGAATTCCAGGTTTCTCACAAGCTGCTGAAATGGGGATCGGCCCCTTTGCCCCGCCTATGCGGACTCCCCACCAAGTCCATGCTTTGTTGCAGTGGGCCCAAAAACTTAGTGTACCCCTTTACCCTGTTGCACTGCATTTGAGTCCCCTGCAAGAGATTCATGCACTGGTGCGGTGTGTATCCAGAGTCGAAAAATCCAGTGGGTGCATATTGCTCCCCCTACACATAATTTATGCACCCACCTCATAAGGGTAGCCACATTGTAAAGACGCAAATCGGGGGAACCCAGTCCTCACTCTTCCCTGTTCAATACCAATTTGACATAGCTAAGCTGGGCACCCCTCCCCTTCCACAAAAAGGATGTAATCATACTTCTATAGAGCTTTTCCTCCCGTCCCTTAATCCAAATAGGTAGCAGCTGAAGGGAATAGAGAAGGCGCGTCAGCATCACCATCTTTATCAGTGACACTCTGCTCAACAGGGATAAAGGCAATTCCCTCCAATGGCACACAAATTTTGCATACTTTCTAGCCTGTCCCCAATGTTTCTTTTATATACCTTCCCCGGGTATGCATTTAAGTAGATACCCAGATATTTCAAGTACTCTCCTATCCACATTAGGGGGAAGTCATCTCTACCTCTGCACGCACAGACCCGCAATGCTGGCATGGCTATGGATTTCCCCAGTTGATACGTAGACCTGAGAAAGCCCCAAACTGACTTATAGTGTTCATCACCTTCCTAACATTGCTGCTGGCATGATTCACGAAAAGCAACATATCATCAGCATTTAAGTTAATCTTGTAAGGGTCTCCCCCTATCCAGATCCTGTTCCATTCCTTGGTCTGCCATATCCGCAAGCCCGAGGCTCCATCCTTAGCAAGAAGAATAGTCGTGATAGCAGGCAGCCCTGCCACGTACCTCTATGCAGACAGAACGGTTCTGATAGAATCACTGGCAAAGATTTGTGCCTTAGGGTCATGGTAGAGCACCCATACCCACTCCAGAAATTCTCTCCTAATCCTGAATTTGCTGACCATCCAGAACATGAAATCCCAGGACACATTATCAAAAGCCTTCTCGGTGTCAAGACTCATGATAATCTCGTCTCCATCCTGGTCTTGAGCTGCATATAACACATAGAGGGCTTGTAAGATGTTAGTGGACACAAAATGCCCCGGTACAAAACCCACCTGATCAGGATGTACTAGACCCGACATGAACCGGCACAAACGTTGGGCTAGCATTGTTGCCACAAGCTTAACATCTTGGTTGAACAAAGAAATTGGCCTGTAGGAGCCTACTAGAGCAGGGTCCCTTCCCCACTTAGGCAGTACCACCACCATCTCATGATTCTGCCTGCCTCCTACATCTCGCCACTCTAGGGCCTCAGAGCACTGTGCCAGAAAGGGTGCCACCGTCTTGACCCCAGATCTTATAAAATTCTGCTCCTAATCCATCCGGCCTGGGAGCCTTCGCGAGTTTGAAGGATTGAATTGCCTGTAAAACTTCCTTCCTTGTGAAGGGGGTGTTGAGTTCTCCCCACTCCATCTCCTTCAGTTCATGCATTGCCAAACCTCAGAAGAAAATCTCCCTGCCTGTGGTCTCTCTCCATATAGTTCACTATAATAGAGGTGGAACTGCTTCAGAATGGTGCTTCAGTCCCATATACCCCCCTCCCCCCCGGGAATCTCTTATACCCATGATTGTGCACTTCTTTGCGGGGCTCACCAGCTTAGCAAATAGCTTTACACCCGTATTACTCCATTTGTAAAGCTGGTATCACTCTCTGCCTTCTGGTTCAGCAGATCATTGATGACCCTGCGCACCTCCAGATATTGCGCCCACTCTTCATCCCTCAAACTTTGTATATGTGGCTGTCGGAAAGAGTGTAACAATTTAGATAGTTTGAGTAATTTCTCATCTCCTTGCCTTTTCCATTGTGCAACATATGCCAGGATTTCCCCCCTCGTGGTGGCTTTTGCCACTTTCCAAAGAATGTGCCTGTCCATGCCCTCCCTGTTGTTCTCCACCCAATACCTCTGCTATGCCGCCTGAAGGTATTTGTGGAAACAGAGTCTCTCTAGAGGGTAGAGTTTATCCTCCAGGGTCAGCTCCTCCTCTCCTTCCCTTTCCTCTGCAATCGAATCTCCATCCACACTGGGATATGGTCCGACAACCCCAGATCCCCTATTCTTGCTCTATCCAATCCCCAAAACATTGCATCTGCTATGAGCAAATAGTCCAGCCATGCGTAGCTGTTGTGAGGAGCAGAATAGTATGTGAAATCTATCTCCCCTGGATGTATGGTGCACCATACATCCAGCAACCTCAGCTCCATCAAAAGAAAGTTCATCCCCTTCTGCTCAGGGCTCTTTATGTTGAGCCGGGGTGGCTTGCAGTTTATTCTGGGCTCTCTGGGCATATTAAAGTCATAAGAACATAAGATATGCCATACTGGGTCAGACCAAGGTCCATCAAGCCCAGTATCCTGTTTCCAACAGTGGCCAATCTAGGTCATACGTACCTAGCAGTTTCCCCAAAAGACACAGGTTCCGCAATGCTTGTACTGGGTAAAGCATTGATATCCTGGGTCCCTTTTTAATAATGGTTTATGGACCTTTTTTAAACCCAGCTACACTAACAGCCTTTACTACATCCTCCGGTAACAAATTCCAGAGTTTGATTACACGTGGAGTGCAAAAATATTTTCTTTTATTAGTCTTAAATAGTTTACCCTGTAGCTTCATTGCATGTCCCCTAGTCTTTCTATATTCTGATAACGTAAACAATCGATCTACGTTTACCCGTTCCACTCTGTTCATTAATTTATAGACTTCTATCATATCTCCCCTCAGCCGTCTCTTTTCCAGGTTAAAGAGCCCTAACCTTTTTATCCTTTCTTCATAGGAGTATCCTTCCATCCCCTTTACCATTTTGGTGGCTCTTCTCTGAACCTTTTCCAATAACTCTATATCTTTTTTAAGATACGGCGACCAGAATTGCACACAATATTCAAGGTGCGGTCTCACTATGGAACGATATAGAGGCATTATAATATCTTTTGTTTTATTTTCCATTCCTTTCCTTATGATACCTAGCATTCTATTTGCTCTCTTGGCTGCCGCTGCACACTGGGCCGAGGGTTTTAACATGTCATCCACAATGACGCCTAAATCTTTTTCCTGGTGGTGGTTCCTAATGTGGAACCTTGCATTGTGTAACCACAGTTTGGGTTGTTCTTCCCTATGTGCATAACTTTGCACTTGTCCACATTAAATTTCATCTGCCATTTTGATGCCTATTCTTCTAATTTATCAAGATCCTCTTGCAATTTTTCACAATCCTCTTGGGTTTTAACAACTTTAAATAGTTTTGTGTCATCTGCAAATTTGATAACCTCACTCGTTATTCCACTTTCCAGGTCATTTATGAATATGTCAAAAAGCAGCAGACCCAGCACAGATCCCTGGGGTACACCACTATTCACCCCTCTCCATTGGGAAAATTGGCCATTTAGCCCAACCCTCTGCTTTCTATCTTTTAACCAGTTCCTGATCCACAGCAGTACACTGCCTCCTATCCCAGGACTCTTTAGTTTTGCCAAAAGTCTCTGATGAGGGACCTTGTCAAAGGCTTTCTGAAAGTCCAGATACACTATATCAACCGACTCACCTTTGTCCACCTGTTTATTCACACTTTCAAAAAAACATAACAGATTAGTAAGACAAGATCTTCCTTGTCTAAAGCCATGTTGGCTGTCTCCCATTAGGCCATGACTATCTACATGCTGAGTAATTTTATTCTTTATGATGGTTTCTACCATTTTTCCCGGTACTGATGTGAGGCTCACCGGTCTGTAGTTTCCCGGATCACCCCTGGAACCCTTTTTAAAAATTGGTGTTACTTTGGCAATCCTCCAATCTTCAGGTATTAGAGATGATTTTAATGATAGTTCACAGATTACTAATAGCAGGTCTGCAATCTCATATTTCAGTTCTTTCAACACCCTTGGATATATACCATCTGGCCCAGGTGATTTGCTACTCTTCAGTTTATCTAATAATTGTAATACATCTTCCCGATGTATCGATAATTCCTTCAATTCTTCCGCACCTTTAAATACCACTTCAGTCATGGGTAACATCCCTACATATTCCTCAGTAAAGACTGAAGCAAAGAATTCATTCAGTCTCTCCGCTATCGCCTTGTCGCCTCTTAGTGCCCCTTTAACTCCTCTATCATCTAATGGACCAACTGACTCTCTCACAGGTTTTTTGCTATGAATAACACTTATTAAAAGAGGGCTGCTACACAGTACCCTGTCCTGTGCTGCTGAGGTAAGCTATATTCTTATTTGATTTAAATTATAGCTCTTTGCTGCTGCTAGGCTCTAACTTATTATGAAATTTAAGTCCCCCTCTATGATACGTTTGTAATGCTCAAACCTTGCTAGTTTAGCTAATAATGTAGAAAAACACCTATGTTGGTAAATATTGGAGGTGTATAAGTTGCAAAGAACCACCCTCTGTCCCCCCAGCTCCCCCCCCCCTCCCCCAGAATGTGATAGCATCCCTCTGGGTCTGCCACACTCCTCTGTGTTACAAATGCTACTCATTTATGTATTAGAGTGGCTACGCATCTTTGTAGGCCATAGAAGGAAGCCACCCTGAATTCTCCCACTCAACCCCTACAGAGCTTTCAATGCTTGCCCTCACTCAAATGAGTTTCCTGCATAAATATAACATCAGCTTGCTCTTTACAGAAAACAAATTAATAATTTAGTTCTCTTAACTGGTGAATGGATGCCGGCTATGGTGAGAGTCAGTATTTTAAGCTTTTGATTTGCCAATGCCCACACGTGGTGTGAGTGTCTGCATCACAATATTCCTGACAACAACACAGGCTCCCACCGCCTCCCAGCAGAGCCTGCCTGTTCTGCATGCCCCTTGTTACTACTCAGGTCTTGGAGCAGTCTCTGCCTCCCTCCCTTACTCCACCCTCCCTCCTCCACCCCTTATCCGTTCTCTCCACCTTCGTTCCCTCCCATCCTCCCATTTGTTTTGCACCTCTCCACTCAAGCACAGAAACACCCTCCCTCTCTATTCTTATTAGTAACCGTTCCCCTATCCCCCTCATTCTGCTCAAACCACTCATTCCACAACTGCTTCTCATACACTCCATCGCATTCGTACTTACCACGCAGTCCATCAACTACATTCTATACTAGCCCCATCCATACAGATACAGACACCCCAATGACTCTCACCCAGAGCGGCCAATAAAAGTGTCCATCCCTTCAGTCTACTCCAAAAAATGCCTCGCCACCTAGCAATCAGGGCTGGTATGTGGAGGCATGGCTCTGTCCAAGGTGTTACTTCTGTGAGTTAGAACAAAATAGGGCTGACAGGCTGCTCTTCTCCCATGTAAGACACCAAAGAAGACTTCCCTGTTGCCAGCTCCATCAGAGCCGTCCCCGACACAGTGTGGGAGTCTCTCAAGCAATACTGTGCCAATATCTCCTCACATGAATCTGGCCTCTATCTTTCATAAACAAAAAAATAAAACAGGGCGCTGTCTGACTACTGGCTCCTATCTCATTCAAGCTGGCAGACTATCGCTACAGTATCTAGCTATTGTATCCTGTTGGTATATGTGACCCTTACCCGGGCAGGAAATTGCAGCGTGAACCGGATAACTCTTCTCGCCAGCACTTAACAGTAGGGGGCCATTGCTCTTCTACTATCTGCCAACCACACTGAATAGTTGTTAAAAAACAGCACCAGATTCCCTGAGAGTCTAAATTGTGTTTATACTAGTAGAGGACCATTAAACGGTGCTTTTCAGCGAAGTTCAATATGCCCGCTATCATCGGGTATGGCCTTCCTGCCTCCTCTCATCGCGGACCCTCCCGATGCATGCACTCGGCCACTATGCACTCTCCCACAGTGCATAGTGCCCACCTGCTGTGGTAGCCACAATATTCCACAAGTCTTCCTCTTTCAAGTTCTCTGGTATACCCACTACCCTTATGTTATTTCGCCGGCTTCTGTTTGCCAAATCATCTACCTTGTCAAGAAGTTCACGATTGGTGCGTTCCAGTGTTGTCACTCTGTTTGCCAAGGCCTCAGCACCTTGTTCAGTTCTGTCCATGCGGTCCTCAAGCTGTTTAAGCAGTACTGTTTGGGCCTCCACGCTGCCCTTCAGATCATCAATCGAGCTCTGCAGGTGGGTAAGTTTATCTGCCAAGGCTGCTGTTATTACTGATTAAATCCCGCATCACTGCTTCAAGTAAGGCCACTATCGATGTTCCCTGCTCCGCCACCATGTTAGACCCAGGAGCTGCTCCTTTGCCACTCTGGGTGTCTTCACTGGCATTACCCCTGGAAGTCTCCACTCTCCTCCGACTGTGCGGACTGCATTTCTATTCATTCGCAAGTTGGTCTCTCGGGTCTCCGGAAAATTTTGGCAAAGTTTTATACCCAAGTTAATGGGGGCGGAGCGAAGCTCAGTGCATGGGCATCTGCTCAGGCAGCCATCATCACGTGACACCTGCCCCCCCCCCCCCCCCGGTTGTTTTGTATTTTATCTGAGATGGCGGAGGCTGAGCAAGTCTGTTTTCCTGTAGGGAATGAAAACAGTGGGGAGCACATAAGGACTAATAAGTGAGGAAAGATATAGGGGAAAACAATTGTGTAGAACTTTGTGGGTCAGAATAAGGATTTTATATTGAACATGTTGAATAATTGGGAGCCAGTGATACTGAATGAAGAGTGGAGTTACTTGGTCAAATTTCTTGGCAAGGGCAAGGGCATGGATAGCTGTGGTCTGAACTGATTGCAACATCTTCAGTTGGAACAGGGGGAGACCATAGAAAACAACATTACAGTAGTCAAGACGTGAAATGACAATACTGAGTAAAATGGAAGTTTGCACGGCCGGGTCTTGAAAAGGATGGAGGGCACGAAATCTACATAAGGCCGAGAAAGCGGATCTAGTGAGGTGACCAATATGGGTCTGAAGGGGGAGACCCAAATCTATGTGAACACCCAGGTTTATAAAATATGGTTGCAGTGAAAAGGTGGGTAGAACCGATGGACAGGGCCAAAGAAGGAGCTGAGTTGGAAACGGTAAACCAGGTGGCCGTGGATTTGGAGGGGTTGAGTTTAAGGGAGTTGGAGTATAGCGAGGAAGAAACACTTTCCAGGGTTGCCCTGATAACAGAAAAATCAGGGGAGGAGCTATCAATGTGGGCAATTAGCAAAGTATAACTGCATACATTTAAAACAAAAAATGCTTTAGGAATTGTATGAGGTTAGCCAGGGAACTAAGAAAAATGTTGAAAAGTATTGGGGACAGCACTTGATGGACCCCTTAAGAAAGGAGTAGGGGGCAGAAATGGAGCCATGCAAGTTGTCTTTGTAGGGCCTACTGGAAAGGAATGAGGTAAACCAAGAAAGAACATTATCTCGAAAACCAATGTCAAACAGGTAAGAAAGAAGAAAGTTATGGTCAACTAAATCAAAGGCGGCATTGAGGTTGAGTGAAATGGTTTGGGAATACAGTGAAGATTATTGTGGACTGCTGCCAGAATGATTTTGGTACTATGGGAAGAGCAGAATCTGGATTGGCAAGGATGCAGAATGAGGGAGTGATTCAGATGATCAATAAGCTGAGATAGAATGGAATGTTCGGCTAACTTAGAGATGAATTGAAGATTAGAAATGCGATGGTAGTGCGCCAGGTCTGATGGGTCCAATTTAGGGCCTTTCAACAGTGGGCAGACTAAGGCCTTTTTCCATGTGGGGGGAAGAGAACCTGCGGATAGACTGGATTTGATCACAGAATGGACTTAGGGGGTAAGATCTAGGAAGTCTTCGGATAACAAGGATGAGGGACTAGGGTCTAAAGGACAGATGAATTTCCTAGTTGATGAGATAATTTTGGATAATGTTTCGAGCGAGACCAGGGCAAAATTGCTCCAGGTGTGAGTGAGACCAGGCCCAGGGGAGCTTGGGAAACTGGAGGGACAAAAGCCAGATGAATCAGAAGTCCAAGCCTGGTTGTTGTAACCTTAGAGACAAAGAAGGCAGCTAGCTCGTCGTGGGAAGGAGGGGCCCGGGAGGAAGAGTTAAGGGCGGAGAGGTGCGAGGCAATTGCGAAGACAACGCAGAGGCATTTATGAGGGATAAATAATGAGTCCTCTTGGCTGATAAGATCTGAGCCCTATAATGATGATGGTGCTCTTGAAAAAGTAAAAGAGAGGATGTATCCCTAGCCTTCCGTCAAGCTCTTTCAGCAGCTCTGAGCTGCCTCTTTAGAAGGCACAGACCAGGGTGGTACCAAGGAGCTAAGGGGCGAACAGAGTGGTGGAAACAAGATTGTGGGGCAGTGAGGTCCCGCTGGTGGGCAAGAGTGGCATACCATAAGTCTGTTGATGATCTAGGGTGAGGGAAAAGAACTGTTGTGAGATAAGGCAGTCTGCTGGAGGAAAGAGAGCCAGAGTGGTTGGAGTGAGATGTCAATTACCGGAAGGGGGTTTAGCAGAAGGAGGGGGATGATTGGGAGGCATCCTAGAAGGAGGAACTAAACAAGGAAAATGGTCAGTCCAAGGCAACAGGAGCAACGAGAAATTAGTACAACTTTCTCCCCTATTCTAATATGTCAGGACTAAGTCACAACTCACAAACAACTCACACACACAAAGACGATTCAAGAATTTCGACAGGGACGAATTCATACAGAACACAACACAACAACTGAACATTCCTACAGATGACCTGGAGGAACAAGTTTCCAGATGGAACAGCATCTTAGCTAACGCCGCCAAACCATCCGGTGGAGGGCACGAGAAACACCAACACAACAGGAGACAAAACAAACCTTGGTACTCAGCAAAAATACGTCAGGAAAAGAGGGAGCTCAGGAAGATTGAACGAAGATGGAGAAAAAACAAAACAGCAGCCGACCAACATCTCTACCTAACAAAACAAAAACAATACAATGAATGCATCAACCAATCAAAGAGGGAATTCCACACAAACTTGATAAATACTTCCATCAACAAGCCCAGAGAGCTCTTTGAAATAGTCAAGATCCTCACAAAAGAGCAAACAACAGAAGGGGAAGTACAAGTGGACCCACAGGAATTCGCCGACCACATCAAAGACAAATTCCACTCCACAGAGCGTACAACACCCAGTGGGACCACCAGGACAGACATACACACCAAAACCTGGGGCACATTCTACTCACCCTCAACAGAGCAGATATCCCACATCATCTCTACAATCAACACAAGCACTGCTCCTACAGACTCATGCCCAGTATCATGGGTCAAAGCCACCAAATCAAACTTCATTCACACCATACACAAAATAGTACACAACTCACTCACTCAAGGACTCATGCCAAAGCAACTAAAGCTTGCCTCAGTAAGACCAATAACAAAGAAAACAACACTCGACAAAAAGGATCCAGCAGCATACCGACCGATCTCCAGCATACCCTTCCTGGCAAAAATCATCGAAAAAACGGTACAACTACAACTCCAGGAACACATCGACAAACATGAAACACTCGACGACAACCAACACGGCTTTCGTCCCAACCACGGAGTCGAAACGCTACTGATCTACCTCTTCGACAGCATCCTAAGAATAATTGACAACAACAGGAAGGGAATCATAATGATCTTCATCGACATCTCCTCAGCCTTCGACACAGTGGACCACAACACGCTCCTGGAAAGACTAAAGAACACTGGTATACAAGGTATCACTTTGAAATGGTTCCACTCATACCTAACCGAAAGACAGCTACAGGTCAAGGTGGGACACAACACCTCCCGACCCATAAATGTCCGTCAAGGAGTACCTCAAGGATCCGCACTTTCAGCTCTCCTATTTAACATCTACATCCAACCGATATGCGACATCATGAAAGAGAACAACATTCAATACACAATATATGCAGACGACATCATGATATACACCCCGATAGAAATCGACAACCCGGATTTCTCCAAGATAACAGACTGCCTTACCCAAATGACGAGCTGGTGTCAAAACAACAACCTCGCAATAAACTACAACAAGACTGAAGCTCTAATAATCACTCGGAACCAAAGCTTCATACACCCGCCAAACATCAAGATACAAAACACTACTATTCCAATAAAATCAGAAGTGAGATACCTTGGAGTTACTCTGGACAATAAGCTAAGCCTCAAGCCACACATAGACAAAACAATACAAAAAGTCTACTACAAGATGCGAATCATCAGGAGACTGAAACCACTCCTTGCCCCAGAACACTTTCGTACCGTCCTCCAAGCACTGATAACCCCAATACTGGACTTCTGCAATCCGATATACTTGGGACTACCGAAACAAGCCCTCAAACCACTCCAGCTAGCACAAAACACTGCAGCACGAATAATATCCGGTACTGCAAGACAGGACCACATCACACCCACCTTAAAAGACTTACACTGGCTCCCAATCGGTGCACGCATCAGATACAAAACTATCATAAACCTATTTAAGATAAATCAGCACACATCAGCCAACAGCCTACACACCCTCATTCAACCAGACAACAGCACTCGTCCTAGAAGAAAACAAACACGCAACCGAGTCAGCACCCCAGGTGAATTCAAACACACACGCAAGGACACAACAGACAGAGCTCTCTCCATGGCTGCTCCAACTATATGGAACAAACTACCAGACGACTTGAGGACAACTACAGACCTCAAAGACTTTAGAAAACAGCTAAAAACCATGCTGTTCATAGAACACTATGGACACATCACATAACCTAAGAGAATGTATAACAGCACATATTGCTGCCTGTACAGATAATGTTTTACAGCACCACTGTATATAGCACACACTGTACATAGCTCAAACCATTCTAGCACGCAACACACCACACCTTGTACATAGCTCACCCCAATCTAGCACACGATACAACACACACTCAACTAAATTGCACCCTCACTGCATGATTAACACACTCACTTTACCCGATTGTTTGCTGTGATACCACCTTGATTAATAAGATAAGGCGGTTTAAAAATACTGTTAAATAAATAAATAAATAAATAAGTCAAGGGCGTGGCCCGCTGAGTGGGTGGGGCCAGAAACATGTTGCAAAAAACCATCATCATCTAAGAACTGGATGAAGAAGTGGTCTCGGGGTCTGGAGGGAGAGTGAAAATAAATATTAAAATCACCGACAATAAGGAGTTTAGGTAAAGCTACAGTTAGATCAAGGAGTGTCTGGTGAATAGTCTCCAACTGGGGGCTATGGAGCATAGGAGCACAATACAGGAATAAAAAGTGGAAAGGATGGGAGGCACCCACCTTAACAATGAGCTTCTCGGGACTGGGCCAGGGCTCACTGGAGAGTTCTGAAAGTGAGAGAGAGCTCCTGTAGAGTATAGCAGCTTCCCCACTGGCATGCGTGGGCCAGGGAGCAGTGAAAGCCAAGAAGCAGACAGCGGTGAAGGTAAGGCTCATCACCTTCATTCAACCAGGTTTCAGTGAGGCAGAGAATATCTAAACTGTGGAGTAGAATTAAATCTAGGACAAGGTCTGTCTTTGACTTAAGGGACCGGCAGTTAAGGAGGAAGATCTTAAGAGTCTCACCATGGAAGGTCTGAGAAGTTAAATGAGTAGGGGAAGAGTGGCACGGGATAAGATATCGTATATGAGCAGATTGGAGGTAATGACTGGAAGTTATACTAAACTGTAAAGGAGGGGGTTCCAAAGCACCAGAATGGCAGACATGCAGGCAGCTGGTGAAAGGGGGCGGAGGGAGGAATTGAGAGAGAGCAAAGGCTGGAAATGGAGTCTGAGCAGCAGACAACAGCTAAGGAAGAGCTGGCACTAGTTATATTAGGAAAGGCAGCTGACGTCAGCTGATGACATTGGGCTGGGCGTTCCAGTAGGCAGAGCTATGGAGATCGGACAAGCAGCAGTGAAGCCAAGGGGGGCTGATGACATCGGGTTGAGCAGTCCAGTGGGCAGAGTTATGGAGATTGGGCAGGGCGCAGGGAAGCCAAGGGGAACTGCAGAACAAAAATAAAACACAATTGGCCAGCAGGACACAGCACAAACAAAGCAAAAGGAACAACAAACAGTACAAGCAAACTCTTGGAGACATTCAGATCCTTTTTCATGCATCCCTCAAATAAGTTCATTTCACCACAAAACTCTAACTCTAACCTATCACTGCTGGAGCTATTTTGTCTCCTGCCCAAAAGATTTGGCATCTTCATACCAATGCTGGTGGAGCTTTAATCCTTCTTCTGGTAATTTGCAATCTTCCTGTCAAATTTTGTGTCACTTTAATCCCATTCTAGTAGTTTGAGGTAGCCATTCCATGCTTTGTCTTTCTCCCTGTGCCTTGGGATATTCCTGTCAATGTTTGTGTTGCTTTGCTCCTCTCTGGTGCCTTGGATTAAGAGTTTTTGCTCCTTACTATCTTTTGATGGGGAGAGAGGCAGTGTTCGTAACGGTAGCCCAGGGAAAATTTAAAATAAAAAAAAGAAAAGCTGTCAGCTGTCTGCTGCCACTGCCGGGACCGCCGCGGCAGAATCGAGTGTGCCGCGGGGCCCCCCCCTGCTCGGCAGAGCCTGCCCTCCCCTGTATCAGCTCCCTCTTTCAGATGCAGTCACACGCACCGGCTTTCAGAGCGCGAGGGGAGAGTTTCTCCCTCGCTGCTCTGTTAAGCCCGCGGGGGCTGATGGGAAGTTCCCATCAGCCCCCACGGGCTTAACAGAGCCGCGAAAGGGAAACTAGTTCCTTCGCGCTCTGAAAGCCGGCGCGTGTGACTGCAGCTGAAAGAGGGAGCTGATACAGGGGAGGGCAGGCTCTGCCGAGCAGGGGGGGCCCCGCAGCACACTCGATTCTGCCGCGGCGGTCCCGGCAGTGGCAGCAGACAGCTGACAGCTTTTCTTTTTTTTATTTTAAATTTTCCCTGGGCTGGGCTGGGCTGGGGGTTAGGAGTGGTGATGGGCTATGGGGGAGCTAAGCCTGGATATGGGCTGATGGGATTAGGACTGGAAGTGGGCTGATGGGGGGTTAGGACTGGTAATGGGCTATGGGGGGCTTAAACTGAAAATTGGGTGATGGGGGGTTAGGACTAGAAATGGGCTGATGGGATTAGGACTGGGAGTGGGCTGATGGGGAGGTTAGGACTGGTAATGGCTATGGGGGGGCTTAAACTGAAAATTGGGTGATGGGGGTTAGGACTGGAAATGGGCTGGTGGGATTAGGACTGGGAGTGGGCTGATGGGGGCTTAGGACTGGTAATAGGCTATGGGGGGCTAGGACTGGTAATGGGTGGGTGGGAGGGGGGGCTAGGACTGGTAATGGGCTGAGTGGAAGGGAAGGCTTGAACTGCAAATAGCTCATGGGGAGGGGGGCTTGAAATGGAAATGGGCTGAGTGGAAGGGGGGCTTGGAATGGGTTCTTAGGGGAGGGAGCTAGGACAGGAAATGGGCTGATGGGCTAGGATAGGACTGGGAATTGGTGTTGGGGGAGCTAAGATTGGAAATGGGCTGTGGTGGGGGCTTGGATTCAAATGGACTCATGGAGGGGCTAGAACTGGAAGTAGGCTTATGGGGGTTTGGATTGGAAATGGGCTGAGTGGAGGGGAGCTAGGATTTGACATGGGCTGATGGTGGGGCTAGGAAAGGACTAGAAATGGGCTGATGAGGGGACTCAAATAGGACTGGAAATGGATGGGGGAGCTAGGACTGGAAATGGGCTGATGGGGGGCCAGGACTGGAAATGGGCTGATGCGGGGACTAGAAGGGAGCGGATACTGGGTGGGGCTGGAACTAGAAGGGAGCTGATGTTGGGGGAGATTAGAAGGGGATGGGGCTGGGAGAGTGAAATGGAGAGGGGAAAAATATTTTGTGTGGGAGTGAAGAAAAATCTACAATTGGCCGGGTATTGGGAGACTAAGTAGGGATTGACGGGTAAAATTTGAGTGGATGAAATAGGAATGAGGAAAAAGCAAAAGGAGAAAGATTAGTATGTTAAAGCAGATGTAGAGAGAGAATGGAAAAAAACTAGAAGAGAGAAGAAAGGACAAATGGACAGCAGACGATGGAGAGTTAGCAGAAGACACAAATAAACCAGAAGAAAGTGGCTGGAGCAATTGCAACTGAAAAAAATGCACAAAAGGTACAAAGATATCTCTTTATTTTGAATTTATTAACTGGAATATGTCAGCTCTGGGAAATGTGCATCATTAACGTCTGTGCTTTGTTTAGTACAAGAGGAAATTAATTTATAGTTTTATTTCTACATTGTTGTTGTAAATTCCAAGTTTGGCTTTTAGGGTTCCCAGTTTAATTACTGTCTTCCTGTTTTTTAAATTGTGATTCCTTGTTTGGTGATGGTCTCTGTTCTGCATGTGTAACTGAGCTGATGTATTCTGTTTATGTAATTCCTATTTGACATTGCCACTTGTTCTCTTTCCTCAGTAGGTCATGTATTGTTATTCTCTGAAATGTATTGGTTTAATATTTGCAGTGTTGCCTTTTGATAGGTAGGGTCTGGTGCTTTGTGAGTCCTGGTAGTGCTGTTAGGATACGGTGGGTTTGCTATGGGTTCTAAATGGGCAGTGTTTGTAGTAGTTCCTAATGTGTCTGTCGGTTGGCACTGGATTATAGTAATGTAGAAATCTTTTAGTCTTTCTTTATCCATACACTCATGAAGAGGCATGTTTACTAAAAGTTAGTGTATGGTAACATTATGCAAATATTTATGCAAATGAGGCCCCTCACCGAGTCTCCGCACATGGCCCCGCACCCCCCTTGGGCCGCCCCTGGCTATCTGGATAGCGACTGAATATCGTGATGGCCACAGACGCTATCTGGATACTGCCGCTGAATATCTGGATTTTTTTTACCTAGGGGGGGTCAGCATGTGAAAAAACAATGATGGCCACAGGCCCATTATCAGTCCATAAGCTGCTAATCCATGGTGTTTAAGGTTTAAATTTTATTTAATTTGATTGGCTGCCATCCACAGCATGATAGCAGTGAATATCCCCGGTTTCGGCCTCTAAGTTCCCTGACACTAGCCAGCTAAGTCAGTGTTCTGGGGCGGAGTGGAGACAGCACTTTAATGGCTGGCCTAAAATTTGCTGCTTTAGCTAACTGGCCAGTGGCTGAATATCGCCACTGACCAGTTAGCTAAATTGCTATCTGGCTAACCGGATATTCAATGCCAGTAGCTCAGCGTCCAATGGCGACAGCTAGCCACTTTATCAGCATGAGCCACCGTTGCTGCTGAATTTTACCTCCCTTTAGTATCTGCCTTCTTGCTGAACAGAAACATCGTGTGGAATGTTCCATCTATCCTCTTGCATACAGCCAAGTGAGTGGGTGGGTATTGCCCTTAACTTTTTTTGGAGCATTCAAATGCTTGAGGAAACCAGAAGGAAGTATTCTAGGCTCTTCCCTAATCTGCAGTTGTAATGGAATGGCCTTAGCTATTACCAATATAGAATCAAAAAAGGAATGGTCCTCAGGGGTAGGGAGGGTGGAGGATAGAATTGCTAATGGGGTAAAAGGGAAGATTATTAATCTTTCAAGCTCGCTTCTGCTGAGCCATAAAAATAACTCCATTAATCTTTGGAGTTCTTTTCAATAAAGACTACAGATAAGGGGATACACGGTGGTTCGGAGTACTGGCACCTTTTTCATTGCCTGGGGTCAAATAAAATTTGACACCAGGTCCTCATGTATTAATAAAAGAGCCCTACATATGAATACTGGCACCTTTTTTATGCGTCTCCCGTGATATTTGTTTTCCTTCCATCAAATACGTCCTCCACTTCCTCCAAATCCGCAAGATGAGTTCCTTCTCACCCTGCCCCCTCCTTAAGCTGTCCCACACTATTGTGGTAGGCAGAGGCCTATGATCCATGCTGAATAAAGGCAGGCAGGCCTAAGCAGCTTGACCTGTAAATGAGGCCTGTGGTTAGGCCCTGAGGAGTGTAATTCCCCCCCAATATTGCCTCCATAGAATTGAAACTTAACTAAGCTTAAATGAACATAGCTGAGCAGAAACAAAACTCAGAGAAAACAGTAAACCATTTTAATTAACACTGATAAGATGTGTGCAGCTTCTATGGAATTAATTAACTCTGTTGAGAGAAAGGTTACAGTGCCCTGCTTTCCCACATATTCCAGCTGGAAAGTGACCTTGGAGGAGAAAAGTATCGAAGTTGGTGAACTGACCATTGTAATTGGGACTGAAGGGGGGGAAAGCAGGTGCTGAGCCCAGTCAAAGGTTCTAATTGGATAGCTACGTAATGGTACCGGAACCAATAGAAGGTGTAAGAAGGGTTACCGGGACCAATGGAAAGTTTGCCTATGTCTAGAATGGGAAAGAAAGCTATAAAAGTTGTTGTTTTGCTAGAAACCATTGCTCAGCCATTTTGAATTTGATTCTGCTTGAGACTTGTGCACAAATAAATGATTTGGACCTTCTGAACTGACTCCCGGTATTATTGGGTTGTCTGCGCTCTGCTGCTACATATTCTTGGTGCGTTGGCCGGGAAGGTGTGGTAATAGAGGGTATACAGGGCAATATACCACGACTTTCTGCCTCTACAGGTTTGGTCCTGCCGGGATTGTGCCCTCCCGACGTGGGCTCGGCTCCCAGGCGCCACCGGTCCAGTTGTATCGGAGGGAGTTGGGCCAGGCCTCGGCGGGTGCCGGACCCGGTTGGAGCCAACACCTCGAACCCGTGGGGGGAGTCTGAGGTCCAACTCATGCGCTTGCTTGGGAGCGGGAACCGGATCCGGTGAGTATAGTTTTGATTTGACTAGACAGCTGAGTCAGAGCAGAACTGTTGTTTGAACTTTGAAACTTTGGAATTTGATATTGGTAAGAGAGCCTGATCAGCTCTCAAGACGGTCCGATTAACCTTGCATGAGTATGCGCAGGGCGAAACCATCGTCTTTTTGATTTAGATTTTGGAATGTGATATAGCCTAGTCAGCAGAGACAGGATTGGGCTGTTTTTGGGATACGTTGCTAGCATGATTGTGTGAATGAAGTGTGAATGAGAGGTCTGGCAGCACGGACCAAGCGAAGGCGGACTCCTGAGAAACGCATTTTCTGGCCGGGCGACCGCGTCCAGATCGTAAAAAGGGGGAAGCGACCGTCGTCTTGTCTTGTTATTTGTTTCCCCTAAATGTTTCTAGGGCCGTGAGGACCCCTTACCCACGGTCCGCCCTCCTTTTCCCCTTCTGTTTGTCGTTGCGCGCACACATTGATATGGGAGGGGCGGGGTCTACTAGGCACACTCTGTTAGAATGTATGATCAAGTATTTTAATAAAGGATATTCAGGAGATTATGGAGTGAAAATGACTGCCTCACGATTGCAGCTTTTGTGTACTAGGGAGTGGCCCATCATAGACCCCCTGTGGCCGCGAGATGGCACATTTAGCCTAGGAATTATTCGATCAGTTCATCAGAAGGTGTGACTAGCGCACCCTGATCAGTACCCTTATATAGACTCTTGGTTAAGTATTTGTGAGAATCCGCCCCCTTGGGCAAAGCGTTGCTATGAAGAGCAGTGCAGAATATTGTTAGCATTGACAGATCAGACCCCGAAGGCAGGGACAGCAGAGAAATCTAGTCAGAAACCTATTCTGGTAGATCCTGAGTCCCCGGGAGTTGTAACTAGACAGCCCCAAGCCCAGCACCCAGTAAAAGTACCCCCGTGTCCTGCGGTAGTTCCGCAGCGACAGCGAGACCCAACTCCAGAGCCACGCCCGGAAGAGCAAGTAGATGATCCCCCTCTTGATGATGATTCAGGCACACTTGAGGATCAAGACAAGGCAGAGTCAGAAGAAGAAGAAGAAGAAGAGGAAGAGTCCTCTCAGGGCGACACAGATAGCACAGTATCAGTAGCCAGTGTAAGCTCGCCTGTAGCGAGTGAAGCGCCCCAAGCCAAACGTATTGTGCACAAGAAACCCATTGCTAAGAAAGTTTCTGTGAGGCTACAGAAAACTTCTGTTAAGAAAATGATGCCATTACGGCAAGTCCTGGGACTACCCGTGCGAGATGAAAATGACCAAATAGTCGCGGGACCCCTGAGTCTAGTATATGTGCCTTTCTCCACTGCTGATTTGTTAAATTGGAAAGTGCACTATGCATCTTACACCAATAAGCCCCAAGAATTAACAGAATTAATGCATACAATTATGGAAACTCACCAACCCACTTGGGCAGATTGCCGTCAGCTCCTGTCTACTTTATTTACTACTGAGGAGCGGACACGAATCAAGCGAGCAGCTATTGACTGGCTGGCAGACAATCCCCTGGTAGAGAGGGAGGAAGCAGGAATAGACAATCGCGAGGCAGCTCAGAAAGAATTTCCTAACGAAGACCCCAAATGGGATCCAAATACTGAGATGGGGTCCAGAGCCCTATCCCGGTTTCGCCAAGGCCTCATGCAAGGTCTGAGAAGGGGGGATCAGAAAGCCATGAATCTCTCTAAAGTAACCGAAGTTAAACAGGGCATAGATGAGAGCCCTGCAGTATTTTATGAAAGATTGACTGAAGCATACAGAATGCACACTCCCTACGACCCAGATGCACCAGGAAGCTTATGCATGGTGAATTCTGCTTTTGTAAACCAGTCACAACCAGATATTAGACGTAAGCTACAGAAATTAGAAGGGTTTGCGGGCATGAATGCAACACAGTTACTAGAAGTCGCTCATAAAGTGTATGTGAATCGTGATAATGAAAGACAGAGAGAAAGTGATCGAAGGATGAAGAAGAAAGCGGATTTTTTGGCTGCGGCCATAGTGGAACAGAAAAGGGGAGGTATCCCTAGTCGAAGGAGCAGAGGAAGAGGGCGGGGCTGAGGAGATGACCGGCCCCCATTAGGCGCGAACCAATGCGCTTATTGCAGGGAGGAAGGACATTGGAGAAGTGCATGCCCGCGACTCGAAGAAGCCTCTCAGGATGAAGGGGAACACGCCCCTTGGAGGGAGAGAGAGAGAGGCCGGCCCCAAAATCGTAGAGGAACCAATCGAGAACAATCTCAACGCGAACGCACAGAGGCCATCCAGGGAGTGGCAGCCGCCACAGCCTATGATCTGGATGAAGCAGATTAGGACAGACCGGGCTCCGAATTCGCTTTAGGTCTCCAGGAGCCTATGGTCAGTATACAAATAGGAGACCAATTCATGGACTTTATGGTTGATACTGGAGCAGAACATTCTGTAGTAGATAAACAAATAGCCCCTCTCTCTACAAGAGCAGTCACCATCGTAGGAGCGACTGGTGCTAAAGCCACAAAGTCTTTTCTCCAAAATCGTATATGTAATCTAGGAGGACAGCAAATAACGCACCAATTCCTTTACATGCCCGAGTGCCCAGTGCCATTACTGGGATGAGATATGCTAGCCAAACTGCAGGCCCAAATATCCTTTACTGAGAAAGGAGAGATGCAGATGACAGTAAATTCCCAGTCAAAACCTGCTGGACTGATGTTGCTTACTGTTCCACGAGAAGAGGAGTGGAGATATTATAGTACCGAGCCAAGTACTGAGCCAATCGTTGATACCTATTTTGAACCTACTCTGAAAAGCATTGATGCCCCTCCTGGAGTATGGGCAGAGGGCAATCCACCAGGCCTGGCCAGACATATAGCTCCAATAATTGTGAACCTCAAGCCTAGTGCACAACCAGTACATGTCAAGTAATATCCACTTCCAAGAGCAGCAATTGAAGGCATCCATCGCCATTTGCTAAGGCTACTGGAGTATGGCCTACTCAAAGTTTGTCAGTCGCCATGGAACACTCCTCTCCTGCCAGTGAAGAAGCCTGGGACAGGTGACTACCGCCCAGTACAAGATTTAAGGAGAGTGAATGAAGCAGTTGAGACCATACATCCAGTTGTGCCGAACCCTTACACACTCTTAGGATTGATTCCTGCTGAAGCTACTCATTTTACTGTTTTGGATTTGAAAGATGCATTTTTCTGCATAAGATTAGCTCCAATTAGCCAACTGCTGTTTGCCTTTGAATGGCAGGACCCTGTCTCCGGGAGATGGGGCCAACTCACTTGGACACGATTACCTCAAGGATTCAAGAATTCGCCCACCATTTTCAGTGCTGCACTAAACCAAGATCTTTCAAGCTACCCAGTGGCCCCTGGGAAAAGAGTACTCCTCCAATATGTAGATGACCTACTGGTAGCTGCTACATCGGAAAGTGAATGTATACAAGCCACTACTGACCTTTTGCAACTATTGGATGAAGCTGGATATAAAGTCTCCAGAGCAAAAGCACAGCTATGCCAAAAAGAAGTAAAATACTTGGGTTTCCGTCTAACCAAAGGAAGCTGACAGTTGGGACGCGAGAGAAAAGAAGCCGTGTGCAGTATCCCAACCCCAACTACCAGAAAGCAAGTCAGAGCCTTTCTGGGAGCAGCAGGATACTGCCGGATATGGATACCCAACTTTGCTCAGATTGCCAAACCACTATATGAAGCCACCAAGGGAGAAGAAAAGTCGCCACTCGAGTGGGGACCTGAACAAGACGCCGCTTTCAAAACCCTGAAAGAAGAATTGATGTCGTCACCAGCACTCGGGTTGCCAGATGTCCACAAGCCATTCCATCTATTTGTGCATGAGATGCAAGGAAATGCCTTAGGCATGTTGACTCAGAAATTGGGACATTGGGAGAGACCCGTAGCATACCTATCGAAACAATTGGATACTGTGGCCAAAGGATGGCCACCATGTTTAAGAGCAGTCGCAGCCACAGCATTACTAGTGAGTGAAGCAGAAAAACTCACCTTAGGACAGAATCTACGTGTTACCGTACCACATGCGGTACTTGCCCTGATGGAGCAGAAAGCAAATCATTGGCTCACCAATTCTCAAATGCTGAAATACCAAAGCATGTTATGTGAAAATCCACAAATACAACTGGAAGTGAGCCATGCCTTGAACCCAGCTACATTGATACCAATCAGCGAAGACCCTCCAGAGCATGACTGTATAGAAGTTATGGATACTGTATTCTCAAGTCGACCTGATCTGACAGATGTGCCCCTGGAGAATCCTGATCAGACTTATTTTGTGGATGGAAGCAGCCTCATCATCGATGGACGACGCTGTGCCGGGTATGCAGTAGTCACCCGGGATGAAGTCATTGAATCATCAGCCCTTGAGTCGGGCACATCAGCACAGAAAGCAGAATTGATAGCACTCACCAGAGCCCTAGTATTTTGTTGAACGTATACACCGACTCGAAATATGCCTTCACCACTTTGCATGCACATGGGGCTCTCTACAAAGAACAAGGGCTCATTACGTCAGAAGGCAAATCAGTCAAATATGGCCCAGAAATATTGATGTTATTAGATGCAGTATGGGCCCCTACACGGGTGGCCGTCATACATTGTAGAGGACACCAAGCAGGAAAAGGAGAAGTGGCCCAAGGAAACAGATTCGCTGATGCTTCAGCACGAAAAGCAGCCATGACAGGCCAAATTTCACCACAGGCCACACCAATACAAGCAGCATTGTTTCCAGTACCTCTTAATCTATGGACACCACGATATACCACCAACGAATTGGATTACTACTGTAACAAAGAAGAAGGAGTACTGAAAGATGGATGGATTGAACTGCCACCGCCAGAGGGCAGTCAACCTCCAGGACGCATAGTGATTCCTGAACTCTTGGGACCAGCCTTTGTCAAAGCCTTTCACCAAGCTACGCACTATGGGAAGAGTGCTATGGAAAAAGCACTTAGACCACATTTTTGTATCACTTCATTGGGAGCCCTGTCAGCTTCAGTGGCTCGCCAATGTCTAATTTGTGCCAAGAATAATGCCAAACAGGGTCCCACGCCACCACCCCGAGTTCAGTCAGGAGGTGTTACTCCCATGCACCACCTGCAGATAGACTTTACCGAAATGCCAAAGTCTGGCGGATACCGCTATATGTTAGTATTAGTTTGTACCTTCTCTGGGTGGGTAGAGGCCTTTCCCACCAGAACTGAGAAAGCCCGAGAAGTTACTAAAGTGTTGTTGAGAGAAGTTATCCCCAGATTTGGAATTCCAGCAGTAATAGGGTCGGACAATGGGCCCTCATTTGTATCTCAGATTACCCAACAGTTGCAAGTGCTTTGCAGATACAATGGAAGTTACACACAGCATATAGACCTCAGAGTTCAGGGAAAGTTGAGCGAATGAATCGAACTTTGAAATCCCAGATATCCAAGCTATGTCAGGAGACCCACCTGAAGTGGCCCCAGGTTCTCCCCATAGCCTTACTTAGAATACGCTCAGCCCCTGTAAAATCATCAGGATTTTCCCCTTTTGAAGTTATGTATGGCAAACCTCCACCAATAGTCCAGGGTGTGAAAGGTAGTTTGTCACAGATAGGTTCAGAAATCACCAGACAAGAACTTCTAGCTCTTAGTTCTGTTCTGCAGACTCTCCATACGTGGGTACAGGACCAGTTGCCCATCAATCTGACAGAACCATTGCACCCCTACAAGCCTGGTACCTCGGTGTGGGTCAAAGATTGGAAGAAAACACCGTTGGAGCCGCATTGGAAGGGGCCTTATACCGTCATCCTGTCTACCCCGACTGCAGTAAAGGTAGCAGAAATCGACTCCTGGATCCACCACAGCAGAGTCAAGTCAGCAGCAGTTCCAGATCAGGACCAGTGTACAGCAGAGCTGCATCCTGACGTCCCTTTGCATCTCACCCTACGGAGGCAGCCAGCAACCTAGAACCTTTTGAGGACACCCATGAGTTGCAGTGTCCTACAGCAGCCAAGTCTTTCGAAGAGGATTGCTGTTTCTAATACAGCAAAAACATTTGTTTTCTTCATTGAATAACTGTGCTTCCATAGACTTTCGTCAGACCAGCTGTAATTGATAAGCTGGCACCGCAGCAGGACATTTGAGGATCTTCAATCAACATCGACACCCGTTGAATTGCTTTATTAGCAAACGGGTCAGCATCGTGCCAAGAAGAAGAAGACGTCGTGGTCAAGATTTTCCAGCGGAGATCCAGAAGGACTACAATCAACATGCATCCTTGTTTCTATTTGGTTCTGGTTGCCTGCATGGGGAGTTTTGAACTTGTTCTTGCTTTACCCCCATGTACTGCCTGCATTACTTCCACTCGGACTGGTATGAAAGTAACTCAGACTCTGCTTTACCATTCTTACTATACCTGTACTGGTACGGTAAGCCGGTGTATTTATAACACCACTGAACTAAATGTTTGTACTAATGGAAATACTAAAGTTTGCTACAACCTGCATTAGAACCCATCTTATTATACTTTAGAAATATGATGGAATGATGCAGATGGCGCTTTACTTAATGCTACCTCCCCACTCACCGACCCTACGAAGTATGCTGTGTTGTATTTTGATGCTTGTGATGCTATTAATAGAGATAGTCGTTCCAAATGTGCCAATTGGGAGAGAACTTATGCTCTTAATGATAAGTATATGTGTCCAGAAGGAACGACTGGATGGGGAGAATGTACAGGTAAACGAGCTCTAGCCAATGAATATAGTACAGCCCCCATTGCAGACTATTATTGCCCAAAGTGGGAATGTGTTTTCTATGCCACATGGAAAACTGGTATGGTAGAGAATACCAGAGACAATCGAATGGCTGCCTTAACCAAGCCATATGTGAAGGATATAGAAAAGCATTGTAAGAAAGGTGCTTGTAATCCATTACAATTGCTCATAGTTAATCCTAGTGCGTGGAAACAAGGGTATACGTTTGGTCTACGTATTGCAGGTTCTGGATCAGATCCAGGAACCATTGTATATATAAGATTGAATACCCAAGCCCATCGCTCATCACAATACCATATATATAACACTTTCTATGAGACTATGCATGTAAATAAGTTTGATATCCCTCACCCTTCCCAGAATTTGTTCCTAGAGTTAGCAGGAGCAGTAGTCTCCAGTCTACATATTTCAGATTGCTATTTTTGTGGTGGAACTAAGATGGGTGACCAATGGCCCTGGGAAGCCCAAGAATTGAATTACTCAATGACTTATAATCACACTGAACTACATAAGACCACTAGTGAATGGGTCTTAGCACATTCAATAGTTGGACGTCTGTGTTATGCTCGAACTGGACCCCAGTTCACCTTGCAGATGGGACAGCTGGTCTGTCTCAGCCAAAAGTTCTATAATGACACCACGAAGCAGACGTCTTGGTGGTCAGGAGTTAATGAATCTGAACCCACCAATCCATTAGCAAAATTCCCTGAACTTGCTGATCTATGGACGAATCTCGCCCAACCCCATGCTTGGCAAGCCCCACCTGGCTTGTATTGGATCTGTGAAACCCGAGCATATGCCCGACTTCCTCTTCACTGGGGAGGAGCATGTGTCTTAGGAACCATTCGACCTTCTTTCTTTTTGTTACCCTCAGAACACGGAGAGCAATTAGGATACCCAGTATACACTAAGAGACAGAAAAGAGCAGCTCTCCAGATAGGCAAGTGGCAGAAGTGGGATGGGGAAGATTGGCCACCTGAGAGGATTATTGCCTATTATGGACCTGCCACTTGGGAGGAAGATGGCACTTGGGGGTACCGGACCCCAGTGTATATGATAAATCGTATTATACGTTTACAAGCAGTAGTTGAACTAATCACTAATGAGACTAGTCAAGCACTCACACTTTTAGCTAGACAAAGCACGCAGATGTGCACTGCAATATATCAGAATCGCCTGGCACTAGATTATTTACTAGCAGCTGAAGGAGGGGTATGTGGGAAATTGAATTTAACCAATTGTTGTTTGAAAATCGATGATAAAGGTCAAGTAGTTGAAGATATTGCTGAAAATATGCAAAAACAAGCTTATGTGCCAGTACAAACCTGGCATGGTCTTAGAATACCTAACTGGTTTGAATCTATCTTCTCTGGATTGGGGGGATTTACCACTTTCTTTATGATAATCCTAGTGGTTGTAGGTTTGTTTCTATTATTACCATGTATAATCCCTTGTTGTATGCGGTCTATTAATAGTGTGATTGCAAATACTGTAGAACGGAAAACTGCTACTAAGATTTTAGCTTTATGGCACCCCACCCCCGGAACCATTGGTAAAAACCCTACTCCTGTGTAGGTAAGTGATTTACATCTCACACCTTATTAGCATTCGGGTGAGATTAATCAAAGGGGGGAATGTGGTAGGCGAAGGCCTATGATCCACGCTGAATAAAGGCAGGCAGGCCTAAGCAGCTTGACCTGTAAATGAGGCCTGTGGTTAGGCCCTGAGGAGTTAAATTCCCCCCCAATATTGCCTCCATAGAATTGAAACTTAACTAAGCTTAAATGAACATAGCTGAGCAGAAACGAAACTCAGAGAAAACAGTAAACCATTTTAATTAACACTGATAAGATGTGTGCAGCTTCTATGGAATTAATTAACTCTGTTGAGAGAAAGGTTACAGTGCCCTGCTTTCCCACATATTCCAGCTGGAAAGTGACCTTGGAGGAGAAAAGTATCGAAGTTGGTGAACTGACCATTGTAATTGGGACTGAAGGGGGGGAAAGCAGGTGCTGAGCCCAGTCAAAGGTTCTAATTGGATAGCTACGTAATGGTACCGGAACCAATAGAAGGTGTAAGAAGGGTTACCGGGACCAATGGAAAGTTTGCCTATGTCTAGAATGGGAAAGAAAGCTATAAAAGTTGTTGTTTTGCTAGAAACCATTGCTCAGCCATTTTGAATTTGATTCTGCTTGAGACTTGTGCACAAATAAATGATTAGGACCTTCTGAACTGACTCCTGGTATTATTGGGTTGTCTGCGCTCTGCTGCTACACTATTGCCTCCAAGTTTCCACCCCACTCTTTCTCCATATATACCCATTGAGGCGTATCCCCTCTCTCCCGCCAGGCAAACAGAGCTCGCAATTGCGCTGCCTCATAATAATTTACGACACATGGCACTCCTAGCCCCCCTCTCCCCACCCTTGGTGCCTTCCCATCCCAAATAAATGCGTTAATCATGGCCTGGAGCCATCTTAGAATTACCTTTGGGACTCTACTGGGCAGTGCCATGAATAAAAACAATATCCTAGGCAAGACGTTTGTCTTTATCGTTGCTATACGCCCTAACCAGGACAAATAGATCCCCTTCCATCTAGATAGGTCCTTCTGCAAATTATCTACCAGGGGCCTGTAGTTCCATTCCTGCAATTTGTCTAACGTGTTTCCCAGCTGAATCCCAAAATGCCGAAAGGTTTTTTGTACCCACTTGAAAGCAAACCCCTCCCACAGCCTCATTTCAAGTTCCTTTGGTAAATTGAACCCCAATATTTCCGTTTTGCTCATATTTATCTTGTATCCCGCCACCTCACTATAGCGCCCTATGGCCTTCATTAAGGTCGGTAGACTCGTAAATGGTTAGCTGAGGGTAAAGATCACATCATCTGCAAACAATGCCACTTTACTCTGCCGCCCCCCCCCCCACCTCTATCCCCTTTATGTCATTCTGCCCTCTTATATACTCAGCTAAGGGTTCTATCACCAGGGCAAACAGCAGTGGTGATAGCGGGCACCCCTGGCATGTCCCCCTTCCTAACCGGAAGCTATCCGAGTATCCACCATTCACTCTTATCCTAGCCCTGGGACTTGCGTACAGAGCCCGAACCCAACTCACAAACTTCTCCCCCAACCCCATTCTATGAAGCACCTGTAGCACGAACTGCCACTCAACTCTATCAAATGCCTTTTCAGCATCTACCATTACGAACACTGCCTCTCTCCCCATCTCCTGCAAGGACCAGATAATATTCAGGATTTCCTTATATTGTCCCCTCTCTGCCAACCCTTTATAAAACCCGTCTGGTCTTTATGCACTAGTTTCGGCATCACTCTCTGCAGCCTGAATGCCAAAATCTTAGCTAATACCTTAGTATCCAAGTTAATGAGCGATATTGGCCTTTACGCCTCGCAGGTAGTTTTGCACGGCTTAGGCAGAATCGTAATGCCTGTTTCCGCCATTGTGTTCGGCAGCGAATTGCCCTGTAAGATCCCATTGAACACCATCATTAGTAGTCCTTCAGTAGACTCCTGCATTAGTTTAAAGAACCTAGCCATATAGCCATCCGATCCAGGTGCCTTCCCCACCTTGAGGGCCCTGATAGCTACTCATACTTCCTCCTCACTTATCTGCCTCCCCAACTCCTCTGCCTCCTCCACTGTTAACTTCTGTAACTTACATCCTTCAAGGAATTTCTCTCATTTCTGCTCCACCTCTTTTACTTCACTCTTATATAGTTTCTCATAGTAGTCCACAAAAACTCTCCTAATCTCTGATGACCTATACACCATTTTCCCTTGCTGGTTATGTATTCCCCCGATACTAGCCTTCTGTTGTTTTGCTTTCAGCCTACTTGCCAGGAACCTCTCCATTTTGTTCCCCCCTTCATAATGTGCCTGCCTTAATACCGCCAATACGTGCGCAATTTCTGCGGCCCTTAACTGTCTCAGCTCCCCCCTTAACTTTATCAGCTCCGCTAACACCCGGGGATCGTGATGACATTGATGCTTCACTTCCAACGACTCTATTCTCTGCTCAACTGCCTCTCCACCTCCCCCTTTTCCCTCTTCTCCTGAGCCACGATACTTATGTGCCCCCGCACCACCGCCTTCAATCCATCACAAACCGTCCCCAGTACTACCTTCCTATTCAAATTATGCCTCGAATAATCTTGTATAACCGCCCGTATGCAGTCCACATACTTCCTCTCCTCCAAGAGGACATCATTTAAACGACAAAATTTGACCTCTTCATCTTTCTTCCCTGCTGTAAAGGTGATGCTTACTGAAGCATGATCCGTCCAAGTTATGCTCCCCATTTCTACCTGCTGGGTTTTGGATACCCACTGACTGCTTGCACATATTATATCCAGCCTACTATAAGTTCCGTGCACCTGAGAGTAGAATGTATATTTTTTTTCTCCCGGGTGTCGACACCTCCACATGTCTACTAACCCCAGGCGTTCCTTAAGTCTGAAGAAACTACGCCGGTCTTTCTGCCCTCCTCCCCAACCTCCCCCACTATTATCCAACCTCAGGTTCACAGTTTGATTGAAATCTCCCCCCAATATAATTGGTGTCTCCCCTAGACCCTCTAGCTCACGTAACAACCTCTCATAAAACTCCTCTCTCTGCATATTAGGGCCATACACACTAATTATCCAAACCTCCTCTCCTTTAATCTTCAACCTGATCCCCGCCCATCTTTCTTTTTTATCTCTCCATTCCTCCACTACCGCATCCTGATACTTTGCACTTATTAGTCTCCCCCCCCCCCACCAGTTTCCTGGGAAGTGCCCTCTACCCAGCCAGCAATGCCCTTGGGTATTTTTTTGAGTATACCAATCTTTCCTGCCCCACCTTCAGATGCGCCTCCTGTATGCACATGATGTCTGCCTTCAATCTAGTGCCCTTCCGTTCCAAAGGTCTGTGCTTACGCCAGGTTTGTAATCCCTTAGTGTTCAAAGTGCTCACTATGAACTGAACTCTATCCTGACTCTGCCCCATTTTCCTCTCCCTCCCCCTTCCCTTTTCCCCTACCCCTCTCCCTTTTGCCCCTCCCCCTTCCCCCAGCCCCCTCCAAGACACAGGATATTTGCGGAGTCGTGCACCACCCGCCACCCCCCTGCCCCACTCCTTACCTCCCCCTTTAACCTTCTGCCCCCCCTCCTACCCTCTTCTTCCCCCTCCCTCCCACTCTTCAACCAAACACAGCCCTAAACAGACTTTCTGATGTCCCAACTTTTTACCCTTCCCCCACCCCTCCACCCCATATCCCTCCAATACAATACCGTACCATATCACAGGGCATATACTCCCTGATCCTTAACAATGTCTATCCTTACAGCTTACTGCTTCTCACCCCCCTCCCCCCTTGTCCAACATATAGGTGTTAGTCCATTGCTCCACTTGCAGCATACCTTGCTCCCCTCTTGTCCAGATCCTCATGCCAGGTCTCCATATTTCACTGCTTAGCTCCTCTGCGCTGTGACCATCTGCTAGCCTCCTCCTTCTCCGACCTTCTTCCTCGTAGCTGCCGCCCCAACTGTTTCCTCTGCTCACCATCCTGTTCCCTCCGATTCCACTCAGCATGCGCCTCCTCTGCTTGCTCTGCCCAGCCAGCTTCCTTCATTGCTTCCCACGCTGCCACTGGCATCTGCACTCGACAAGTTCTCTCCCCCTTGGTAAAAGCCAACACAAAGGGATGTAGCCAACGATATTGCACCCCTTCATTCCTTAGCACTTTGGTTATGGGGGCCAGGGCTCTCTGTCTCTGCAAAGTCCCCAGTGACATGTCCGCATATAATGCCACCGGGTAACCCTGCCAATGAAAAGTGCTCAGTCCTCTCATCTTGGCAGCTATTCTCTCCTTTATTTTGTAATCCTTCAAGCAAATTATTATATCTCTAGGCCCTAATTGGTCCCTGGCCCGATGCGCTTTGTAAATCCGTATTTCCTCACGACCTCCTCATGTCCTCCCTGCCGCAGAGCCTCCAAACACATAGATTTTGCTACTTTGCACAATTCTTAAATTCCAACTCCTCTGGAACCTGCCTTATCCAGAGATTGTTCCTTCTGGAACGATTTTCCAAGTCCTCCAGCTTCAGGAGCATTTGCTCTCTCCATTCCCCTTCTCCACTGATTTTGGATTCCCACTTTCCTTGATGCAGCTCCAAAGCTTCGAGCCGGTTCTCATGGTCCCCCTTTCTGTGAGTTACCTCCTCCACCTCCTCTTTCATACTATTTATAAGCTCACCAAGTGCGTTTTTTGCAGTCTGTACCTCCGTTTCAACTCTTCGAACCACTCCCATAGTTCTTCTCTCGTGACCTACTTGGACGCGCCATCCGTGGCTTCTCCCTCCTGTGTAGCGTGTCACGGGGGGTTCCCGGACAATAAAGATTACGCCATTATGTCACGACGTTATTGATTAAAGAGACCAGGTGGAGGGAAATAAAGGCTTTTATTCCCTGGTTAATGCAAAGGTCCAACATAAGAGATAATTCAAGAAACAGAAAGTCCTTTGTGTCAAAAGGTACCAATATTTATAATGAATGCTTAACTGTTGCTTCACAGTTAAGGCAGGTTTTCAAATAGTAGAATTCAGTGCAAGAAACATTAATTACATTTCATTCATTCTTCTGTGTTATATGAAACATACAGAGTCTGGAGCTGAGGCAGTGCACCAATCACATTCCATGAGTTCTGGCATAGGTGAGGGAACAGTGTTTGGATAATCAAGTTCCATGGACTCTCCTTCACTGTACTCAGTTGAGGAGTATTCACTGTCCCTGTCTATCTCAGCCTTGTAATTTAAAACTCGGGAGTCTGGCTTCCCATAGCCAGGGATTCTCAAGGCTGCTGGTAGTTTACTAAACCAATCTGGTTTCTTTTTTCTCACAGAAGGAACACTTGTTTTAGCAGAGCCCTTAGGAGCACAATAATTACAGTCAATGGTTAATGTCTCATACCTTGGTTTAGTTGAGTGGAAATCCACAGTGTTTTCTCTTCCAGCCCCTCTCTCTTGGTAGCTGAACTTCTGCCTGCCAGCGTGGGACACAGCTGTGCTTCTAGGCAGTGGAGTAAAACTTATCCTGGATTCTCCTCTCACTCTGGGTAAAAACTCCTGTTGATTATAAAAGTGCTTTTCTCTCTGACCTGGTAAAACTTGGCAATAATCCTCCAGAGATAGTAAGCTCTTCTCAGAACCCTTCTCCCTGGTTCTTGGCTTCCGTCTCTCTGCTCTATATCCAGGCAGACTATAAGAACTAGGCGTGGCAGACACTCTCACCTTAGGGCTGGCTCTACCAAACTCCCCTTGTGCAACAGGGTCAGTTTGGGCCTTCTGGCTCCCCACCTTGTAAAGTCTGTTTCTCCTCAAGTTCTTCTCAGTCCTTTCTTGATGGCACCCAGCCTTGCTTCCTTCACAGCCCTCAGGCTTGTCTCCTCGGTAGCTCCCAGGCTTTCCTCCTCGGTAGCTCCCAGGCTTGTCCTCTTGGCTCTCAGCCTTCTCTCACCCCGTTAGAAGCATTTTGCTCTGACTTATAAAGCAAACTGTTTTGGATGACTTCGTGATTCCCTTCCAGCTGCAAGTCATCAGAGTTCCTAGGCTCATTAACTCCCGAATGTCTGTTCCTGCTCCCTCTAGCTGTGTCTGGGGGTAATTGCACCCCTAGTTCCTCAAAAGAAACAGGATTTCTTTTCTTTAAACCAACTTTATCAGTGCCCACATCATGACAAGCGTTTCCTTTCCCACACCTCTCTGCATGCTCTCTCCTCGAGGAATCACTGGCCGCCATTTTTGCATCTCCCGCTCCACCACTCATGCCCACAAATGCGTAGTCGTGCAGATTTTCTGTTGTCTTGCGGGTCGCCATGTTCCGCTGCGTCTCCTCACCTCTCTAGTGCCATCTCCAATCAAGAATCTCCGCCGTTTGGGGGCTTTAAATGCCGATTTTACCAGGGGTAGCTCTGGAGCTCTTCATTCATGTGGCCATCATGGTGGGTGACGTCACTTCCTCCCCTCTGGCACCTTTTTTGCTAGGAAAAATCCACTGCTACAAATGACTATCAAAGCTGTGTTGAACCCTGAGTTAATTCTCTTTCAGTACGAATAGATGAGTCTTGGAGAATGGGTGCAAAGCACCAATAGGAGAAGTTTACGTCTCCAAAGCTGTTTGATTATGACCCTGTGATTGCAC